>CM057823.1:39003459-39657736 GCA_030068075.1 Paguma larvata
TTCAGTCTCCAAACCAGACGTTCGGCAGAACTTGGAACACCTAAAGAGTCCCCTCTCGCCAGAAGTTCAGGGCCCACCCCTGCTTTCCTGGAAGCCTCTCTGAGAACATGGGCAGTTGCTGCAGGTCAGGGAGCAGAGCGCTTCGGCTTCCAGTGGCATCTGGCTGGCAGCTCTGACCCAGCCTCTCCCGACATCCAGAACACATACGGGACCCCTAAAACGGGACACGCACACCACACTGACCATCAGCAGACAAGTACTGGGCTGCAGGAATCAAGACACAACGTCCACTCACCTGGGCCCACTGTGGACCCTGTATGTGAGAGGGCAGTGCTGACCCGGCTGTCCACGCAGCTGTGTCCACACGTGAACCAGGACGAGGTCCAGCGTCCCTGGCCAGCTCTCGCCCCGCAGACTCTTCACAGCCCGCTTGGAGCCAGCAGAGCCTCAGAGGGACAGCAGGGGGGTGAGGGTGCAGTTCAGGATGGAGGGGGTGCAGTGGGCACGGCACGGCTCCTTCTCGAGGGGCTACACCGCCTTGGAGCATCAGGCAGGAGACCCGCCTTGGGCCATTCCCTAACTGATTTGTGGGCTTCTTATGCCTAAACCATCAGTGCAAACTATACTGCTTGTGCCAAATGCATGCTTCCCTCTCGGGAGTCTGTACGTCTATATGAGCGGATAGGACGGACACGGGGGAAGGCAGTGTGTCCTGTGTGACCAGGCAGAATGGAACCCAGGGATGGCAGTGGTGTCCCATGTGAGCAGGCAGGACAGACCCGGGGACGGCAGTGGTGTCCCATGTGAGCAGGCGGGACAGACCCGGGGGACAGCAGCACATCCCATGTGAGTGGGTGGGACGGCTCTGGGGGAAGACAGTGCAAATATGCTTTGACATTTCCTGTAACTCATAGAATATACTATATCGTTTTATCTTCACACCCAACTGCCTGGTCTTAGCCCTAATATCTGTATATCTAATAAGCTGTTAATGAAAAAGACGTGATAACATTTCTTTAGGTAAGAACTTAAACCGAACAACCGTGTGGGTTAACACAATGGTCTTCCTGAAAACAACTCTAGAGCAATTCCCAGTTTATCCACAAGGTATTAATTACCACGGCACTCGGTTCAGAGGACAGGAAGTCCCGCCGGGCATAGGTGGACACGAGACAAATGCACCATTCTTTCCAAGAACCATACGCCATCCGACCCCTATGAGGACACGGGCATGAGCTAAGAGTGGGCTGTCCCACAAGCTCATCCCCAGCACAGGACGACCAGGCGACTCTATAAACCCTACTTTCCACTGAAGGTGACGAAAAATTGCCAACCCTCGAAAGTGTAAGGAACCCTAACTAGCCACACCCAAATGGCAGAAAACATGAAACTAAATCAAAATTGTTGAACTTGTACAACACACACACAGGCACACACAGTACCCTGCACGAGTCAGAGACTGAGATGTAAAAGTCTGGAAAGACCAGGAAACTTGAGAAAATTCACTCCGATTTTAAGTCCACGACTCCCAAATGGCAGCACCAAATGTCTCAGCTTCACATCAGCTGCAGCTTTAGATCCACAAGTGACCTGAGGACATGTCCTGCACATGAGGAATCAACGGTGACAGGTCCCAAAGTCAGGACAGTCACAGTCCTCCAGTCTATACTGACTCATTTTGATCAAAGTTTTTTCACAAAGAACACACACCCTTGGAGACGTCCCATGAGAGACAGGATTGCAGTGGGAGTAAGATTTCCTGGGGAAGCACGTTTTCCTAATGTGGGAACTGGCTCCTGTCCAGGTCCTCACGAGGAGGGCACCTTGCCTGGCACAGAAGGGCCTCTGGCAAGTGGCAATGTCCCCTTCTCCCTGAGGACGCAGTGGCCACTAGTGATGCCCCACATGAACCGAGGCATCAAAACTCAAGGCTGCTTGCTAGTTTGCTTGTACCTGTGCAAGGGTCCTGGGGTCCTGCCCGGGCCCCCCACAGCAGCGGGAAGATCCCAGGTGGTTTCACACAGGCGCCGGGTGGGACTGCCCCTCTCCCCATGATCATTCTTCCTCTGGAAGGCCCCCCCAGGCTCCTATAAATGGCCACGTCCAGAGGCCATGCTCGGAATTAGGACAGTATCATTTCCACTGGGTTCTACAGGTCAAAGCCAGCTGCAGAGACAAGGCTAGCCCAGACTCGAGGGGTTGGGAAATGGACCCTCGTCATCACAGGGAGGGTCAAAGGTTGTCTGTCGGCCGGCCTCATCCCACAAGAGAGGTTCTCTCCCCTGGTGGGTTCCCTCAGTCTGCAAAGACCTCTGAAACCAATGACCCCGCCAACCTTCTGGCACGTTAACAGTTTTGAGGGGGAAGAGCATATTTGGTTAAGTGTGCAGGAGCTCAGAACAGGACTGCTACAGACCAGTTGTCTGTATCCTCAATACACTCCTATGTTGAAGCCCACCCCTCAATGTCACAGTGTCAGGAGGGTGTCTTTGGAAGGTGACTTGGTCACAAGGGCCGGGCCTCCTGCTGGGGTCAGTGACCTTAGCAAAGAGGCACAAGATCATGTCTCTGCTCTGCAGGCGAGGGCACAGTCAGAGGGCGGGGTCTCCCAGGGCCGTGCCCGTGGACGTCCATTCTCCAGAAGGGCGAGAAGCCCCTGACTAAGTCCAGAATGACTGACACGCGGGGAGCTGAAGTTCCTGCAGAGAAGGGGTGCCGTGATCACATCAGGAATACAGGGGTGCCTGCGCCGGGTGCCCTCCCTCCACCTCCCGCTCCCTCCTGGGACCTATATGTGGACAACAGCGTCCTGGAAAAGAATGTGCCCGTCCAAACCTGAGCATTCCTGGCACGGCAACAGACAAAACCACCTCCAGACACTCGCTCTCCAGATGACTGCATACCTGGCCCATTACAGTTTACTCAGGGAAGGGCAGGCGAAGGGAGGCTGCAGACCCCACAACCCTCCGGCACCTCACACCGTCCTCTGCCCAGCAAGGGACGAGCCTGGGGGGACCGAGCCCTGCAGGCCAGAGGAGGGCCTAGGGCACCACCTGGTTCTCATGGGGCTGGCGAGCCTGGGGGGGGGGGGTGTGCGGACCCTCAAACCACCCTCACCATCGATCCTGACCTCGATCCAGTTCTTTAGGACCTTAATTCCTGGCTTCTGGAACCAGATCCCCACAGCAAGAAGCAAAGATCCTGTGGCCAGGTCACCACTGCCACGGCGACCACGCCAACAAGTCAGCACTCCCAACAGTAAGGCAAGGGAAGCTTCAAGCCTTTCCTCCTTCAGTTCTGGCGGCTGAAAAGGGTTAGGCTGGATTTAATGAGCAGCCAGAGAGCGGTATCAGCCTGTCAGTTTTCTGTGCACGAATGCACGTGCTGGTCTCACGCCAGAAAGAACTGAAGGTCGCTTACAGACAACTTGCCCTGCTGTTCTGTGTTGCATGAGAGCAGCCCAAAATAGTGAGAAACTGAGGCAGAGGCGCGAGAGGGCAGGGAGGACCCAGTGGAGCAGAAGTACAGGCAGCTGGACGGGACACATAGGGGGCGGCATGCCGCGGGTGGACGGACGCACGGACAGGGTGGTGGACAGACAGTGGATGGACATGTAACTTCACAGATGTCCTCGGTCACGAGATCCAGGGCCCCAGGGAGCAGGTGGGTGGTTCACACTCCAAGAACAAGCCTCAGACCCTGCTCAGTGGACACAGGGACATGGGGCAGGTGTCCACTCCTGGTGACACACTCAACCCACAAGGCTCTTGAGACGCAGGAGCAGGTGTCGAGGCCGCTCTCCTACACAGATCCAGCTTCTCCCTACAGGGCTTTGGAAACACAGAACATGGCACAAAGGAGGGTGCCCTGCTTGGCACCCAGAGCCCTCTGTGCTCCCGTGAAATGCAGTCCTAGGGTCAGTGTGCAGATGAGCCCGGCACCGTGAAGACGCTCCTGAGAGTCCAGGGCTGAGCATTCCCTGTGAGAAGTCATTTCAAGTCCCTCGGTCCCCCAGACTGGCACACACGGGGCGATCCCAGACCCTGAGAAGTCATTTCGGGTCCCCCCACCCCCCTGGATCGGCACACACAGGGTGGTCCCAGACCCTGAGAAGTCACTTCAGCTCCCCCAGGCCCCAAGATCAGCACACACTAGGTGGTCCCAGTCCATTTTCGGGGGATCATGAAACCCCCAGTGGAGATGTATCCGAACCACATTCAGCCCCGAGCCCCAGAACTGGATGTCTCCACATTAAACTGTCTCTAAACCGTAAAGCTCAGTCAGTAAATACCTCCACTTGCTCTGCACAGAAGTGCCTGCTCCCGGGGTGAGCGGAGCGGAAACCCTGCTTCCGTTCATTTCCATCTCGCTCTCCCCAAGGAGTAGCATTTTTCTACTTGGTGCAAAGATGTCAGCAAGGCTAGAAGCAGGCCCTCAGGGTTAGGAATAAGCCACATGGAAAAAAAAAAACAGTTTTGGCCTTAAAACTATTGATCCATAACCTTTCATTCTGTCAGTAATTAAATAGCATGACTTGGATTCTAATAAAGTAATTTTCAGTTTATGAAATAAAGCTCTTTTTGGCAGATGAGGAATTTTGTTTTCTGTCTTCAGATGATGGACAGGGAAGGAAGCATGAGTCACCGGGCCACAGAGACACAGGCTGGGGCGTCATTGGGTCACAGAGACGTGGGCTAGAGAGTCACCGGGCCACGGAGACACAGGCCGGGGCGTCACCGGACCGTGCAGATGCGGGCTGGGGAGTCACCGGGCCAGGAGTCACCAGGCTGAGCACAGGAGGCTTCTTCCTGGCTTCTCCTCTGTCGTTCCCACTGTGCAAGCCACACAGCAGGCATCCCATCTGCACACCTCGGGTTGTACAAATAATTTCAGTATCTGGGTAAAAGAAACTTGTGAAATATTTGGTCTTTGAAAGAAGTGACATTTTACCCTAACCTAGTCTTCAGATGCCGTCCACCTGACATCTTGAAAACGGTTAAGCATCCCGTGGTGGTAAATTCCCACTTAACTGGACATCTTTTTGGCAACAAAGCTGTCGGGAGCACTTGCCCATGTCATCCTGAGGCTCCAGAGGCCAAGCCGGTCACCCTCCATTGGCACCCTGGTCCAAACTGCTTGTCTGGAACCATATTTGGTACGGAAGTCACACACAGGGTCGTTGTGGTGTCACGTACTGACTTGGAGGGAAAATATGTACCTACCTTCCAGCAGAATATTCAGCTGCTATGTGACAACATGAAAAGTCACATGTACCTGTGGATCCATGTCCTCACCCGCAAAATGGTACCGTGTTCCCTATCTCTCAAGAAAGTGGAAGGACTCCCCAAAAACCACCATGAAAGAGACTTTTAAACCGAGACACCATAGGAACACAAGGTGTGATGCCTACTGTCACCGCAGAGCTTAAATTTAACACTGGTGACATTGCCGCATGCAGAGCTTCAGGAATTACGCCCGTTGGGTGGGAAAATCATAAACTAGAATTTCCCTTCCACTCGGGGACCTTCTTCTGCCACCAGTTACTGGGAACCTTCCTCTTGAGACAGGTCTGTGACAAAACACTCACTGATTTTCCCATATGTGCCCATGATGAAAGTAAAAGCTTCTTAAGGGTGGCTCGGGTGGTTGAGCGTCCCACTTCAGCTCAGGTCATGATCTCACCATTCACGGGTTTGAGCCCCACAAAGGGCTCTGTGCTGACAGCTTGGAGCCTGGAGCCTGCTTCAGATTCTGTGTCTCCCTCTCTCTCTGCCTGTTCCCCACTCTTGCTCTGTCTCTCAAAAATAAAACAAAACATTTCTCAAATTCCATTATGTGAATGAAAACATATGACATCTGTCCTTCTCTGACTGACTTATTTCACTTAGCATAATATGCTCCAGCTCCAACCATGTTGTTGCAAACGGAAGGATTTCATTCTTTCTCATTGAGAAACTTATCAGAAGACCTTGGAGGAAAGGAGATAACAAAAAATAGTTTCAAACAGAGAGGGAAAGCCAACCATTAGAGACTCTTAAATAGAGAACAAACTGATGGTTGATGGGGGAGGAGGGGAAAATGGGTGATGGGCATTGAGGAGGGCAACCGCTGGGATGAGCACTGGGTGTTGTATGTAAGCGATGAACCATGGGAATCTACCCCCGAAACCAAGAGCACGCTGTATACACTGTATGTTAGCCAACTTGACAATGAATTATATTTTTAAAAAATAATAAAATAAAACATAAAAAAATTTTAAGCTTTTTAAACCCTCAGCTCTGAAGAAACTGGGGGTTTAGATGGACCAAACACAAATGCTCCTAGTATTTCAACGACTATGTTCCCTCTGACATTTGAGCTCAATATGCAAACAGCCCCAGCAGGTGTCCATATTCCAATAGCCTTACTCACTGAAGAGTTCAATAACATGTAATTAAGTCCACCATCCCATAGGCTTCTAAAGCCTTATATAATAGTGCATTTTAGACTCCACATCCAAATATACAGGATAAAGATATTTGCCAACTGTGTAGGTTTGGTAAACTAAATACCCTCTCACGAACATTAAATTCAATCAAAGATTCTATTTAGCCCATACACAACTGAGCACATGGGCCCCCAGCCCCCGGAGGAGACACCTCGGGAAGGATGCATGGGCGCATCCTGGCATAGCAGAGCTGGCCCGTAGTGGCTGGCGAGGGCAGACAGCCAAGAAGTCCTCTTGGACCCATACTCAGGAATGAGGGGCGGAGCACGTCCGGCACAGACACCAGGTTCAGGAATCATGGATTCATAATCCACAGCTCCTTCATGGAGCATTGCCCCAATGTGTTACCTACTGTTGGTTACGGGTAAACCATACCCTCAAGTTATGAGACATGAGACACCGGCAGAGAGAGAACAGGCCGCTTGGGCTGTTAGTCACGTACTGCAAGGAACCAAAATGCCGACATCCGACAACTTCAAAGTGGAAATTGTATATTACAATTTAAAGACAGGTTATCTTTAGTGCAGAAAATAGCCAATCACAATAAAATGATGTTTGTGAAGAAGTCACTGCTCAGAAAAGGTTCTAAACCACACAACATCGAGGAGCACCGTGGACTATTTTAACTGCATGGTGTCCAGGGGTCCCACCAAAGACCAGCCAGCTGGGGTTCAGGTACAAGGAAGCCAGTTTGCGCACTAAAGGGAAGCAGATGGCAGATCGCCCACCCTCATTCCACGTGCCTCTGACTGGCTGAGAGAGGGAGGAGCCCACAACACCTCGCAGCCACTCTAAGAAAGGCTGGTAAGGGAGGGGAGTACAAGACACTGCTACTGTGCCAACCACCCACCGGAGTGGGCCGCCGGGCATCCGCCTCTCCTCCCCGAGCCGGTCCCCCAGCAGGTGCGTGATACACATACACGGTCCACACCGGGGCTCTCCAGAGAGGGGGCACACCGAAGGTAGATAAAGGGTCAAATAGGGGCCTCAAAACAAGAAAAGGGAAGAGTTGTCAGAAGCAAAGCTGATGTACTAAAACACGGAAGAGCCTGTGTGTGCATTTGGTGGTGCAGGCGTTTCCCCATCACGACAGGAGCATATGCCGCCTGCCCGACGTGCTGTTGAGAACACGAAAAATAAGGCAGTCTGCGGAGCTGGTCAAGAGAATTCACTCAGTTCTGCATATCATTGGCGAAAACATCGCACGTAATCAGAACATGGAGAGAAGATGACATGTGTCTTTCCTGTTTAATCCAGAGAAGGACGAAGCGCACCATCCGATGTTACTCCTCGCACTTCATCCCCAGTTCCGTTAAGGACATTAGTTCCATGACAATGACAAACACCAAAAACAGGTGAATCTTCTTCCAGATACGCAGCGACAGCATACGTGAGTTAATGTATAGCGCTTCTAAAATAACTAAAAATCAAAAAGCAAACAACATGATAGCCATGGCTCATCCCAGAGCTGTCCAATTTTTTAACTATGGCAAAACACACCTAAAATTCACCACCTTAACCATCTGTTGGCGCAGAGTTCAGTGGCTCTGGGAGCACTCGCTGCACAGCCAACGCCGCCGTCCACCTTCGGAATGGTTTCATCTTCCCAAAATGAAACTCCTTCCCCATTCCAATATTGATCTTAATCAAAAAGGTGAAAATGCTTCTGTATAACCACCAACACTTAAAAAAAGTGTCCATTCAAGTTCGCGAGGAACCTATACGTCATTAAAATGCAAAACTAATAACCATTCCATCTGAGTCTGAAAAATCTTCCAAACGTCTCCTAAATAACTAAGCAGCTTCAGACATACTGGATCATATTACAAGGTAAAAACCCAAAATTCACACATCTTTCAGTTCTGAATGAGTTATAATTTCAGCCAACTCTTCTTTCCTTTCATTTGATACAATTCCTTCCCCTTCCTGTGCCTAATGTCATAGCCTTGGGTCTTCTAGAACTGACTTCTATAACGTAAAAATCTTCAAAAGAAAATCCCCTAGCTGACGTCCTTGGGATTCAGGTCTAACTGAGAGGATGCTTTCTGGGTTCTAAAGGCTGGTTCCTTGGATTCTTGCAGAAAGCAAATAAAACATCTCAATTTGGCAGAATTTCACATATTAACTTGAAACTTCTTACATAACTGTCTAAAAATACAGAAAGTCCATTTT
Source organism: Paguma larvata (assembly GCA_030068075.1). Taxonomy (NCBI): domain Eukaryota; kingdom Metazoa; phylum Chordata; class Mammalia; order Carnivora; family Viverridae; genus Paguma; species Paguma larvata. The sequence continues at coordinate 39,012,119 of CM057823.1, forward strand.
AACATTGAAAATCCAGTTAGATTCCCAGAGAATAGTATTTAGCTTTTAATTAATTTTATCATTATTTTTTATGTGGCTCAGAATCAGACTCGCCTGGAAGACCTCAACCAGTGTGGGAAAACTAATCACTCCTTCTTTAAATTGTGTGCCATTCACTATTGTTGATGGACATAGTTTGCAAAAATCTTTGTTCCTTCACATGGGACCTGTTCGTTTATTTTTGTTACTAATCAAGACTTCTGAAATATAAAATGAGGCTCAAAAACTACCTCGCCACGTTCTGGACAGACTGCCGTCAGTAAGCGTGCTCAAAGTTACAGCCAATGTATGTCTGAATGAATGATAACAAAACAAGGACCACTCTATGCACTGTTTCTGAAAAATAACAGAGGTGGTGATATAGTCTTTCCATGATTTTAAGTAAAAAAATAAATAAATATCTTATTTTTCCCCAAATACTCAGAGTTTTACACTGGAATGCATAATATAAAACAGTAACTCATTGATCACTCAAGAATGAGTGACCATACTACCTGGTCAATACGCTGTTTATAATAAAAGTACAGCATATCTCAACACGTTAAATTCTTCTGGTCTCAGAGTCCCTCGGGGTTCATTTTGTGAAAGCTGGAAAACATTAGGGAATGTCGGCATGCCTCCGTTTCGTACCCGGCACAAGCGGCCTGGGATGCAGACATATCCAACAGGACGCAGCCGATCCCAGGGAGGAGTAAATTCTCACAGAACTAGCCCTTGACAGAAAAGACAGAGCATTCTTATCCTTCCCGCAGGTCCTGCTATTTCTTTGATGAAAATGACCTAAACTAGAAACCCCGCCGGGGAGAGCAGTTAAGACGAAGACCCACAGGATAATGCTCCGTGCGATCTTCATGTTTGTTCCTGAACTTTAAAACAACAAAGTCCCACAAGTTTCATTTCAGAACATCTGCCCACCCCCTGTCATGTTTCCTAAAAGTAATATAAACCACCTCATTTACAACCTCCAGCCGCCAAATCTGAGAAATCACACAACACACAATCCACCATGGCAAGACATCCATTCCTCTGGTTTTCTCGCTGATACACTCAGGCTTCATGAACAGAACACCCGGCCAGTTCCTACCCTGACCGCAAACGCATTCCGTGCCAGCCAGTCCTGGCATTCTTCCTTAGTAAGTACAATCAACAAAATAAACAACTTTGAAACTCAGCTACTCAGCTTTAAAAGACAACCAGTTTCCCTTAAAAATCTACGACATCATCTAAATACATTTTACTTTGTCAGAGAGAAACAGACCTCTGAGCTCAGGCTGTAACTCACCGCAAAACTGAACAATCCAGTTTTTTGCTTGTTCCAGTCAATATACAATCCTGCACTAAAACAACAGCTAAAAACACAAGGTATCTAAGTTATACAGTCACATTTCTCAAATATTCCACTGAGAGAAAACCCACCAGCTCAGAAGAACAAAATATATTTACCTGTATTCCTGTCTGGCAAGATACAGCAATGCTTCTGCAGGATGCCAGGCAAAACCTGTTTCAAAACATACAAATAAAATACATTTGGTTATCGTTCAGGTAGAGAAAGGTGTCTCGTTAACTAGCAAGCATTTCTCTACTAAGGTCGTTCAGTGTTGCACAAGGTCATCACGCCCAGAACGATCTAACAAATTAAACAATACGGAAAAATTTCGATGAGATACATTTTTCATCAGAAAGGTTAATCAGGTAGGTATGCTGATTATATATGCTGTTCCAGAATGGTAATGCAGTTCTATTTCATGGATGCCCCTAATGGGTCCTGAGAGTACCTTGAAAGCTGCACTCAAGGGACTCCTACAATAAGGCAAATGGGCCCACCAATTTTTGTGATGGCTTTTAAAATATTAGATGCAATTAGAGCCTGAAAGAGGAGACCCATACAGCGGCAGTGCACAGGGCCTGCCTTGTGGGATCCAAGCTCAGATGCTTTCATCTAGGATGAGTCACAGAGAGGAATATGGAAGAAAAGGCTCTATTTACATTCACGGTTTGGTCGTAAATGATGAAGGAAATGTCTTATTCCATACGTGAAGGGAAGGTGAAAATAACAGAAAATAGCTTTCTCCCCAGAAAACAGCAGTGTAAGGCAACTGCAAAGCACAGACTGAAAGAATCTGCATGGAACAGACCACCGTGGGGATTTATGATTCTGTGTTCTGACTCAATCAGAGTAAAAGCTGAACTTCTGTCCTGAGTTCTCCACCGATGAAGCTGCAGCCATTCCTCAACCCTCTGTGATTACACTCATCCAAGACTCTCAGCCAGAAGCAGGCATTACTTATCCTGGAGCAATTACTTAGTGGAGAGGGAGGGAGAGGCGGGAGAGGGAGGGAGAGGTGGAGGGAGGGAGAGGTGGAGGGAGGGAGAGGTGGAGGGAGGGAGAGGTGGAGGGAGGGAGAGGGAGAGGGGTGGAGAGGGAGAGGGGTGGAGAGGGAGAGGGAGAGGGGTGGAGAGGGAGAGGGAGAGGGGTGGAGAGGGGGAGGGAGAGGGGTGGAGAGGGGGAGGGGGAGGGAGGAGGGGGGAGGGAGGGGCAATGAGAGGCAGGGAGGCTGATGGAGAGATGGAGGGAGGGGGAGGGAGGGGGAGGGAGGGGAAGAGGCAGGGAGAAGCAGGGAGCACCAAGCCCAGCGTCTGCCCTTGACTGCCTTGCGATCCAGCCAAGCACACAGCCCGTTCTAACAGGTGGAACTAACAGTCACAGAAGCTTCGCTCTGAAAGAGCCAGGGCCTTTTCTTCCACGCTGCCCGCCATCCCACCATACCAGGGAAGGAATAATTCATGTCCAAGTATAATCAATTGCAGACAAAACGGTGTTACCAATTTTCGACACTAAACAAATCTAAGAGACAGAAAATAAAGCAATAATCAAAAAAGAACCTAGAAAACACCTGTACGAAGTATGGAATTAGAAGCTCGAACACACGTTTCGTCCTCGTGTGAAGCTTACTATTGAGTAGGGATGCAGAACAGCAGCTGTGGGACAATCGGGGACTGTCAGGCACCAAACCACGTGGCACGAGGACAGTGCCCACACCGGACAATGTTCTTCAGTCAGCCAGCTCTGACACTGGGTCATTCTGACACTGTTCTCTCCCTCACAGCCCCTGGCCCTAAAGGTCCAATAAGGAGCTAGCACACACACGTGCACACACATGTGCATACACACACCCTGTGCTCCTTGTGAATCTCCATTCTCTCTCATCCCACAGCTAATACACTTGTTCACTGTCTTTTCCAGCACTTTCCCTAACGCCTGACAGGTCAACACCAAGCCTAAGACACAGCCTCCCTCCCAAGAAAGCAAAGACCCCGTCAGTTGGAAGAAGGTGTGTATGACCTGCCGGGAGGCCTCGAGTGCAGGTGACCACGTGAAGTTCCACCACGTCCTGCAGGTGCGCTGACCTGACCACAGAGCTGTCCTGTGCTCCCTCTGCCTGCGAACACCCAGAGGGGCATGCTGGTCCCGCCCAGTGTGAGGCCACAGGTCTGGGCTCTCCTCCCCAGGGAAATAATCCAACAGGCCACATCTGGGTTAATTTTTCTGAGGAATGAGTGCCTGCTGCCGTGGCACAGAAATGTCCCCAACAGACCCACAGAAGCTTCCCTAGCGTCAGTCTTAGCTCCAAACTAACGAGTGCACCTTCACGAGCAGAGTCGGGTCCATCAGATCAACGGGGCCCCGCCACCACCTCGGTACTGGCCGGGGTTCCATCCAGAGAGGAACTCAAGGTGACATAATGGGGGCCGTGCAGGTGGTCACAGGAACCAGAGGTGTGCATGAGGCAGGGCCAGGTGCCCTGTCTACACTGCAGGCAGGAAGGGAAGGGAGGCAGGCACTGAGTTGGTCAACTAGGCTGGCCCTAGAGAGCACAGGCACCTTCTACCCTTTGTCCCCAGCTAACCCCTCACACCCCCAGCTAACCCCTCAGGTTCTCAGCTAACCCCTCACACCCCCGGCTAACTCCTCATGCCCCCAGCTAACCCCTCACATCCCCAGCTAACCCGTCAGGTCCCCCAGCTAACTCATGTCCCCAGCTAACCCCTCACATCCCAGCTAACCCGTCAGGTCCCCCAGCTAACCTGTCAGGTCCCCCAGCTAACTCCTCACACCCCAGCTAACCCGTCAGGTCCCCCAGCTAACTCCTCATGCCCCCAGCTAACCCCTCGGGTCTCTAGCCAAACCCTCACATGCAGCAGCCCCAGAGACTAACCCCCTCTCTGGTCTGTGGTTCCGGACAGCGCAGGAACCAGTGGGAAAGACCCCAGTGGTGACACGGGCTTCCTCAGAGTCTGTGATTTCTGCCTGGCAGGGGTGGTGCATGCCTTGCAGGGACTGTCCGCAGACAGGAAGTCCCCCTCCCAGGCCCTGATATGCTAGGGCAATCACACCCCTCTGGGGTCCTTCTGTGGCATCCATGTCTTGTGGCCGAGCTGTGTGAGGAAGAGCCACGTGGATTTCCACAAACACCCATCGGCTTATTTGACAAGTGAGTCTAAAAGCAAGCCACAGTGGCTCCCATGCATAACAACCCCCCCACAACCAGCCCTCAGCAGGCCTCTGCGCTGACCCTGCGATCCTCCCCCTTTCTGCCCTAGATGCTGCCCTACACTGCCACTGACACGGCCACTCGCTCATTCCAGGGTCCCACCAAGGCTGTGCTTGGCCCACCCTGGCCCCCACAGTCTCTGTGAACAAGCCAGGTGGCTCTTTTTCTGTGGCCCCAAGCAAGAGAACATACGAGTTCAGAGAAATCACAAGCAGCCATGGTAGAACTCACTGTGACTTTCCTGAGGGCAGACAATTGAGTTCAAAAATGGCACCCATCCCTAATCTTGACAAGTTCCTCCCCGCTACAGCCACAGGGGAGGCACCGTGCTCGATCTCGGCGAGCGCCCCAGCCTCACATCTCTGCCTCACCGCCAGCTCGGGGTGGGCCGGGGGCCACCCACAGGTACCTCATTTCCTCCGCAGAAAATGGCAGAGGGAAGGAAATCACCCTGCCTGCCCAGTGGTACCCGTAAAGGCTCAATGCCACTAACCTGCCTGTTGCAGGAGAGCACTGACCGCGGAGAATACCTGGGGGGCACCGTGCTCTGCACCCCACAAGCTGCGGGGGTTAAACAGAACACATCCATGAGCACCGGCCCGCATAATCATGAGCATGACACCCACAGCACACGCCCTTGGAAACCGCTGCTGCCCGCGTCCTCCGCCTCCTGTGTCCAGGGTCTTCCAACTGACAACCCATTCCTCAAATGTCAAGTTCAAGCTTTCACTCCTTCCTGAAAGCTGACCTGAGCAGGGTTTTACCTGATGCGTCAGCCAAGAGGACCCGAGCCTCAGACCACGTGCTGCTGATCCAACACAGCACTGACCGGCCATGCAAGCGAAGTAACTGAAAATAAGTGAAAGCAATTAAAACTCGAAATTCTGGTCCTCGGTCTCACTGTCCACATTCCAAGCACAAGTGTGGCTGTGGCCACCATACTGAATGGCACAGACATCAAATATTTGCATCATTTTTCAGAAGAAGAAAACAAGGCCTGGAGACAACATCCAGTGTCAACTGTCCTCATATTTAAAAATAAATATTTTAATGGTTGCTGTTTGGTCCACGTGCCCTCTCCCCCCATCCAGGCAGAAGCCTCCCCAGCCCTGTGGCCACGAGAAGCTGGGTGTGGACTCAATGAGCCACACCAGCTGGAGGTGCTCACAGCCTTACTTCGTGTGGCTCAAGTAACGAGCTAGTGCTATGCCCTTTGCGTCTACGAAATAATACCAGGCAATGCAACATGCTCCACAGGGCGTTCACGCCTCACACGCATTCTGCAGCGCGTAGAGAGCATGGAGTACACCGAGTTGCTCAAGCACCTCTTCCCGGCTGATTGAACTGTTAGCAAAGAGCTGCAGGGTTGTCCCTACAAGACACTGTGTCCATGGCTCTCATGAAATAAGGGAGCCAGGCTTCCACGTCACAGGCCCGGATGCGGATTTGCACGTGGCTTTCATGTCACAGGCCCGGACCTTGGATTTGCACATGTCTGACAGGCTTTCTCTCCTGTGCCTCCCAGGTAGGGGGGGAGAGCTGAGCAGCAGTGATGAGCTTAGACACGTGCTGTGGGGCACACGGCCAGACAGAGGCTGGCCCCCGGGCCTGCACACCTTCCATGCGCTCAGCTGCGCGCAGGGTGAGGACTGTGGCATTGCGAGCTGTGCCCGTGGCAGCCCCTCGCAGCGGCTGGCCGGGAAGGCGACCACTGCACACACACACTGTGCCTGTCGGCTCACATCTCCAATGGAAACGCGTTCAGGGCGGCGGTGAGGATGAAGTGAGTTCACACACATTCCCGCACGTGGAAGGGTGGACTGGAAGAGGAAGGTTCACAGACTGGAGACGTCCCTATTGCTAGTGATTCAGGCTGTTGCACACACCCTCAGGGCACACGCACATGCACAGGGCAAGCCTTGGCCACCAGCAGCCTCGTCGGTGGCACATGAGCGGTGCAGGGGTGCCTCAGAAACCAGCAAACCAGCACCATCACACTCCGCCCGCTTCAGTGCGATGCAGGGGGCTGTAGGCACAGACCCCCACCCCTCGCCAGCCCTACGCTCACCCGTGTTTCCAGGCTGGTGAACGAGCTCGGGAGGCCTGGACACACGCAGCGCCCGCAGTCGGCGGGCCAGGAACGTGGCTAGGTAGATCTCACATAAAGGGCTCCCACCACAGCAGAGAGGAGGGACAGGGGCACTCTGGACACGGTCATGGCCTTGACTATGGGGATGGTGTGTGTACACGTCCCAACTCCTCACTGTTCATGTTAAATAGCGCAGTGTTTCTGCATCAATTATACCGCAAACAGAGCCCTGGAAGAAGATTTTGTTCCAGATTTTCAATAAATTTCTCTTATGCCTTTAAACACATAGGTGCGCGGACACACACAGAATCTACATTTCTACTGAGTTCCCACATGACACTGACGCTCCTTGGCCAGGAACCGCACCCGGTGAACCAGCAGCACATTATGCCTCAAGCGAACACAGCGATATATTCAATTCGCCGTCCCTCCGACGCACGCAGACATGACTTTAAGTCGGCAGAGTGGCCGAGGTAAAAACTCACACGAAAGAACAGTGTGTGTGAGCACACATGGAAAGGATTTCAACAGGTGCTGACAGAGAAGGAGCAGAAAGGGGCCCCTGGGGGGGCTCAGTCAGTTAAGTGACTCTTGATCTCAGCTCACATCAAGATCTCACAGTTTGTGGGTTCGAGCCTCACACTGGGCTCTGTGTTGACAGTTCAGAGTCTGCCTGGGATTCTCTCTGTCCCTCTCTCTGCCCCTTCCCCACTTGCTCTCTCTCCCACTCTCCCTCTTACTCAAAATTAACAAATAAACTTTAAAAAAAAAGATAAGGAGCAGAAAGAGGAGAGCCACAAATCTAGGGTCTGATTGTGTCCAAAAGCTCTCGGCGAGGACTCAGCACCCAAAGTTTAGGGCTCAGAAGCACATCGTGTCTCCAGGGCAGGCGCGAGCAGCCACACTCTAGTGTGCCGTGCCCAGGCCCCCCTCCCACACCCAGAGACGTGAACCAGAGGGAGCAAGGGCACACAGGCGCTGGGAGGGATCCTGGGGCCAGAAACAGAAGGCAGACACAAAGCTGGCACGCCGAACGCTGCTGCCTCCTACCTGTTCCACCTTCTTCCTGAAGGAGAACCTGGCCTGTCACCTGCCCCCCATCCCCGCCCTCCCCAAGCAGGAGACCAAATATTCTCCTTTGAAAAATGAAAAAGGCCAAGAGAAAATACCTATTAATGTAGGCTTTCCAGTTAAAACTGGCTAGCCCCTAGATCTGTGTGGAAAATTCCACCAGCCAATAAGCCCCATTTACTCACCAAAAACCAACTCGGCATAAATGTTTAATGTCTTGCACTTAATGAAGACTCACAGCTAAGGGTTATCATGCATTATAAGAAAACCCCACTTCGAGAGTGACTAAGAAAAACAAAATCAGAGGAAACAGAGGCATTACCAAAACAAGAGAACATTTTAAAATAATGATAATTAATACTGCAGAAAGACAGAGGAGAGATTTTTGTCCATGACCCAAGAACAGGATGCTGTGCTTATAAAAGGGAAATCCACAGAACGAGAAAAAGCTTTTCGAAAGTGAAAAAATTTAAAAAAAAAGGAAAATAAAATTTTAGAAAAAGTAGTTGAGACACAAATTCAAGGAAGTATCCCAGAAGGTATAGAGAAAAATTATATAAAGAGTCAAGAAAAAAAAGAGAGACTAAAATGTCACGTGGTCATCCCAGGGGCATGCCATCTGGCCAATGGGAGGTCCAGAATAAAAGGGCCAGGAAACAAGACACAGTGTTGCACAGACAGTCATGATCCACACGTCTGAGAGACATCATTTCGGAGTCAACAGGCCCACTGCCTCCTGGCATGGTCAGCACAACGTGACAAGTCTAAGATTCACCATAATGAAAATCCAGAACAAACAGAGAGTCCCAAACTCAACCAAAATACTAAATACTGGAAGCTAGAAAATGCAGGAACAGTGTTTTGGAAATTCCAAGGGAGAAAGGGGAGACATCATCAGACAAGCAAAACATGAAATGAGTCACTTTCTAAAATGACCCCATGTGACATGTGGCAGGAGCGGCCAGAGCACTCCGCTGCCCTAGAGCCCGAGAGGCCTCCCCGGGGGAGGCGAGGGCTGCACTCAGGTGGAGGGTCCCCACGTGGCGCCCAGCCGTGGCCCCAGGGAAGGAGGGAGCGTGGAGGTTGGATGCATGCTGAACACACGGGAAGGAGGGATAAAAATGTGAAGACAGTGAAGAATAAGGCTGGCTTGCATTTTTATAGGCAATTAACAAACAGCGAAAGACGTTACCAAAAAAAGAGGCACGATCCTATAAACTGAAAGTGATCTAAGCAGTGACCAACAATTTACCTCAAAATCAGGACCTAAGGGACCCTGAGCACAGGGGGAAGGGAGAGGCCACACTTTCCACACATGCCGGAGGGGGCACTGGGAGGGGACGGGGGTCTCCAGGCAGTGGGACAGGGCGGGGCCGCTCTTCCCACGCCTCCTAAAACCACTTCACTTTCTGTAGTGTGTATACATAGGACTCACATGATATCAAAATTAACTCACATAAAATAACGTATGGCCAGTCTGCACAATTTTTACAATTACAAGAAAGCAGTATTAAAATGTCCTTAAGGACACTTAGTTTTTTAAAGTTTGTTTATTTTGAGAGAGAGAAAGAATAAGCAGGGGAAGGGCAGAGAGAGAGAGAGAGAGAGAGACAGAGAATCCCAAACAGGCTCCACACTGCAGCACAAAGCCCAACGTGGGGCCCAAACTCACAAACCATAAGATGACGACCTGAGCTGAAAGTGAGTCGGACGCTCAACTGACTCAGCCACCCAGGCGCCCGCCCCTGTCCTTAAGGACACTTAAAATGACCAAAATACCTATTTGGAATTAAAGTACTTGCACACATTTTTATAGCTTTCTCATTATAATTTAGACACACTTGAACTCAGGCATAACCTCATTCAAAACACACATCCAGGAAACCCGATAAAGGCAAGCACTAGGAGCAAGAACAAAACATGAGCAAAGCCTGGCCCAATCAGAGTCTCTTTATGAGAAAATGTTTACAAAGGGCTGTAAGATACGGAGTTAGGTCAGATGCTTCTATTAAAACCCCAGTAACCAAGGCAGCGTGGGATCAGCGAAAGAACGGATGACACGCCAGTGGAACGTAAGCACAGTCGACTCGTCTCTAGCAAAGGGGCCCCAGCAACACAGCAGAGCAGAGACAGACGGTCTTCATGACGACAGCGTCCACGTGCAGAATAATGAGCCCAGACACAGAACTTACAGCCTTCACAGAAACCAGGGCAAAGTGTCACAGATTACATGTAAAAGACAAAATTATAAATCCCCTAGCACAGAACACAGAAGAAAACCCTAGATGGCTTTGTCAAGGAGACACCCTTTTAGGTACAACACCCAAGGCACGAGCCAGGAGAGAACCAGTAAGCTCTCTACCCCGTGCACTTGATGAAAATTGACATCGTCCGCTCTGTGAAAGACGCTGTCTAGAGAAGACACAAGTCACATGCTGGGAGAAAACACCTGCAGAAGACACAGCTCATAAAGGACTACCATCCAAAACACGCACGGATCTCTTAACACCCAGCGAGGAAACAGACAACTCCAAACACGGGCCGAAGACCTCGACTGACACCTCACCAAAGAGGTTACACAGACGTAGGGAGGCCGATGAGAAGACGCGCCACATCCTGTGTCATCAGGGAAATGTAAATTCAGACAAGGAGACGCCACCCACACGTCTGAGGACAGCCCAACTCCAGAGCACCGAGTGCGTCAAGTGCTGGCGAGGACGCGGAGCAGCGGGAGCTGTCCCGCCACCGCAGGGGACATAGGGTGGCTGTTTCTATTCACAGAACTAACGTACTATTCAGAAATCCTGCCCCTTGGTATTTCCCAAAGCAGTTGAAAACTTATGTCCACGCAAACCCCTGTACACAGCTGTCTACAGCAGCTTTATGCTAACTGCCCAAACTTGAGAGCTTGTTTGGAGGTTCTAGCAGGGGAGCACAGCTACTCGTATACCCTTGACCGAAGAACGGTCCTCCTCTATCGGGGAAGGTCATCCTCTTCGACCGAGCACGCAGCTTCAGGAGGGACGCACATGGAGCGGTGAGGGAGGAAGGGGACGCCCGCCTAGCCAGCCAGATCAGCCGAATCAACGCTGGCGATCAATGGGGTGACAGATGTCGCAGCCAGATCGCCCTCACATCCTTAACTGCCCAAACTTGGAAGCAACCAAGACGCCTTTCAGCAGGGGAATGGATAAGACAGTCCATCCGGACAATACATCGTTCAGCGCAAAGAAGAAATGAGCTATCCAATCACGAAAGCAAGCAGGAACCTTGGTGCACTTCGCTCGGTGAAACAGACCAATCTGGAAAGACTACTCCAGCTCTATGACACCCTGGAAAAGGCAAAACCACAGACACAGTAAGAAGATGAGGGTGGGGAGGGAGGATGAGGGGGTGGAGCACAGAGGGGTTTGGGGCAGAGGGACTACTGTGTGACTCTGCAATGGTGCACGCAAGGTCATCGTATATTTGTGCAAACCCACAGAATGTACGACACCAAGAGGGACCCTGATGTAGACTGTGGACTCTGGGTGATGACACCGTGTCCCTGCAGGGTCATCGGTTATAACAAATGGACTGTCTGGTTGGGGTGCTGATGGAGGGCAGAGAGGGAGGATGCTCAGTTATGCTGGAAACTGGCTTATACTCCACATGAAATGCAAGTGTGTCTGGCGGGACCGTTCGGGCTTCACCACACAGTGAACAGAAGCCTCCTGCTGGTGCCCCACCCACCCGGCCACTGAGGGCACGGGAAGGGCAGGCTCTCTGACTCTGTGCCCACAGCTGGGCCTCCTTGGACCCTCCCTCCCTCCACCGAGGGACCATCCTGTCAGCAGGAGCCTGTTATCTGTCACACACAGGAAACCTGGGGCGACAGCATGGCCCAAATCTCCTGAAAGGCTGGTGCATCTCCGCCGGGTGGAAGAGCTCCCGCAGAGCACGCGCTGCAGAGACAACAGTTCCCAGAGGCACTCCGCGTGCAGGGCTCATGCGTGCACATCATGCTGGGTAAGGAAAAGACACCTGTCAACACAAGAATTAAAACGCAAGCCAGCAGACAGAATTAATAGCCTCTCTTCGCTGCTACGATGTTCAGAACACCAGAACTGCACTGACACACCTTGCAAACAACAAAGCGTCACCTCCGTGGCAATAAACATACAGCTCAGGGCATACGTGCAAAGTGAGGTCAACAGTCTCCTCTCCCAGTCGGGTGGCCGGGGCAACAGCTGAGAAACACACGTGGGGGCTGCCCCTGCCACACTCACAGCAGCCCCCAAACCCCGTCCTGGGAGCGCTTCCAGATGGGCCCTTGCAGGAAGGAGGTCATCACGGTTCCCATGTGAATTAGCAAAGGACCATCACTGACAAACCCCATGACACCACTGGACGTGACCATAAGATCAGAACGTGGAAACAAAAACTGTTCTCAATGCTGCAGTGCAAACATCTCACTGAAGCCAAACAAAGTTCTGTCTGTGATTTTAGGGGAAACGGGGAAAACCCCAAAGTCACCTAGCAGCAGAGACCTCTTGCTGAAATGGCATCCCACGTGCAGAGGCCGCACAACCAGAACCACTGCCAAGTCAAGTTCCGCGTGGCTGTCTTCATTAGTAATCTTCTGGTGTCAGCGCAGTGGCACCTAACACCCTGGAGAGGTGACAGGGGAACCACACGGCCGGAGCTGGTAAGCTCCCCACAGCCACCAGCCCAGGAGACCTGCAGGGCACCCAGTGCGTCCACAAACCAAGGGGCCACGTTCAAAGCTGAGAACCACATATTGAGCAAGCTGTAGAATATTTCCAATGATAATTACCACTTGTGAGTGCACGACCTAGGTCACTGCCCAGGCTTACAAGAGCTGTTCTTTGAAAGAGGCCAGCAGCGAGCCAACCTTTGCACCTTCAGCAAAGAGCTTGCCGAGCGGCACCCAGCAACGCACCATCCGTGCTTGAAAACACGAGCAAGTAAAGCAACAGACTTACAGGATGACTGTGGTCAGAAATACCATCCTTTCTCCTCGACACCATCAAACGCCTCCCTTCGGGGTGATCACAGCCGTCACGGACTGCACACGTGGCCCACCCGTGTGCTCCCTCTGGCTCAAAATGCCTGCTCCCCTGGCTCCATGCAGCGATGGTTAACTTGGTGTGTCCAGACGCGTCCTTGACTGGCCACAGGGTGCTGAGATGACGGTTTCCAGAGCACAGGACACCTGTGTCAGCAGACCCAGCACTCCCCCTGCAGCGTGGCGGCTCCGGTGGGGAGGGCACCTGACCAGCAGACCCAGCGCCCGCCCTACAGTGTGGCCTTACTGTCCAGTCCCATCAGGGCCTGGCAGAACCAAAGGAGAGGAGGAAGGAGCGGCCTCCTCTCTTCCGCCTCAGTGCAGGAGCTGGACACGGCAGCGTGCCTGCCGCCCTCACGAGGGAGAGGACACTGTAGGGTGCCTGCCGCCCTCACGCGGGAGACAACCCAGCAGCTCCCTGGTTCTTGGGGCCCCTGGGCCTCAAGCCTGCAGATACAGTCTCCATGATGGGCGAGCCACTTCCTCATGATAAATGTCCTTCCAGAGAGACCGAGAGAAGGGCACAGACGGACGAGATGTACAAATACACACATGAGCCCTGCTGTGCTGTGGCTCTGGAGAACCCTGACTGAAGCCACAGACCAGCACAAGCCTCTGGAGGCCCAGGGCAGAGGTCTCCTGTGGAGACACGTGATCATAAGGGCCTGAAGTGGGCCCGGCACCCGCGTGCTGTCAACACCAGTAGGTGACCAACAGAAGCACCAGGGTTAAGAACCGCCTCAGTGGTCCTTGGAGAGATTTTTCCTCAACCAAAGATCTTGTGCTCCAACCCCGTATATGCCCGTGCCACCCTGTTGCTGCACACAGTGGTGCTGCGTGAAGGCGGCCCTCCCTGGTGGACCCCCCGGGCCACCCTGTGAGGACATCGCTCCAGGCTCTCCCTGTGATGGACAGGGACACAGGGAGGCAGGGGAGGGGCCAAGCTGCCATGACAGGGGTGCGTGATCATGAGCACATGTGGCTTCTGGATTGTTCCCAAATATTACTGGATGACACTGAGCACCTGCCATAGGAATACCAGCTCCTGAGTCCCATCTACTGTGAGGACTCCCCGGGAAGGACCGGGTCCTGTCTACTGTGGGGTAGGGATCCCCCAGGAAGGACCAGGTCCCATCTACTGGGGGGTGGGGACCCCCCAGGAAGGACCGGGTCCCGTCTACTGGGGGGTGGGGACCTCCAGGAAGGACCAGGGACAGGGGAGAGGCCCTGCTGGGAGACAGGCAGGCAGGGCAGCCATGTGGAAGGTGAAGCAGTGAGACGGGGTGTCAGGGCCGAGCCCTAAACCCAGGGAAGCCAACGGACTGACATTCTACTTAATAAGACAAGTGCAGGAGGCTAGAGGGCCGGCCCCACTCTGGGAGAGGCCCTCACCACCACCCCGGCCCTGCTCTCCCTCAGGGGTGCGCTCTGCTCAAACTTCCAGAAGCTTCCTTCGGACTGCTGTCTGGGGAGGCCAACCTCGGGGTAGGGGTGCCTCCTCACATGGTCCCGAGTTTGTCCTTGGTCTGCAGTGAGGACCTCAAGCCCATCATGCTGTCCCCACCCTGTTGGCTGGCTCAGAACAAACCCCTGTGGTCTGGAAAGGTGACCCCACGCTCACGGGGTGTTCAGAGGTCTTGAGGATTTAGAAAACTAAACCCCCTCAGAACAGCCTGCCTTTTGGGTCTCATGAAGGAGTCAAACACCTCATTTCTGAAAGTCGAACAATATACTTGGATCCCATGGATGGGGTGGGGGCGGGGGGAACGCCTCGGACCAGGAAGTCCCAGCACACACTTGGCACAAATTGTACCCATCACAGACAGAAAAGGACGAAGAAAAGTTTCAGATGTTTCCATTCTGGTAGAAGAGACCATTTAACTTAATTTTACAGAACATTTATCTGAGTTTAAAAATAGCAGAAATTGGCACGTAATGAGTTTAGACTGGCTGTTTCACAACTCGGGCCCACACATTTGTTTGTCTAAATTTCAGGAACTATTGATTGACAAAGCTAAGAACTCAGGAACTAATTAAGAGCTGACGGTCCCATGAACAGCTTTGAAAAGGCGTAACAATTTAAATTATGAGAACGAACATCATTTCTCACTTTTTGTAAAGAAACCATCTGAAAAGCAAAGAGAGACTTAAATCACAGGTCATCCACGCTCACTGCTAACGGGCTGTCCCTCCTGACTGCAGGGTGAGGGCTCCCGGAGACTTCTGTCCACAGAGGTGAAGGGACATGGGGGCCACTGACGTCCCACGAAGACTGGGGGCTTTAAAGAGCTGCGTTATTCGCACAAAAATGCGTGTCACTGTCTTCTCTGAAAGTTCAAGAACAGCCAACGTCTCGTGTTATAGAATAAGCACCTGACCCAACACCCCTCTCCTGTCATGCCCCAATGAGCTTTGAGCGGAGCACTGAGTCCCCGCCAGGACCCCGCCGTGTCACCTGTGAACCTTCCCCTCGACCGAGCCTCCGTCTGACTCGTGCCCTCTGCCAGCACAGGAGGGCACCCACCTTGGCTTCTGGCTCCTTCCCAGTCTCCCCTGCCAAATCCTCACCTTCCCTCTCAGCTCCGGATGCCGAGGGCACAGCTCTTCTCCATCACCACCCGGGCCCTGGTCCGGAACCCCCGACCCTGCACACTCCCCTCCCTGGATCTCAGGGCCACGCGTACAACTGCTCACTTGCTGTTACCAATCACACATCCAGTGGGATCTCAAAATTGACGTGCCCCCCAAACAAATGGCCTCCCTGCCCACAGGTGACCACATTCCCGCAAATGGTGCCAGCACACTGTCCCCGGCGTGGCCCTCAGTCCTCACTTGCAAGCCTGCATCAGACTCAGGCGGGGTCTCATGGCCCCCTCTCCTGCCCCGGCCATGCTACCACCAGCCCAATTAGTCCTGACTGGCCTGCTCGCTTCCACTCTTGTGGCCTCATAACTGGTTTTCAGACACAAACCAGTATGACCCTCTAAGTCAGTCTGGATGTCATTGTTGGCCTAGAACACTCTGACAACTCCTCAGAACACTTGTTCCCTAAATGCCCCAAAGTCCCCAAAGTTCTGTGGCAGGAGCTACTGATCTCAGCCCCACTTAAGAGCTCCAGCCACATGGGCCCTTTACTGCTCTTTCCACCTGCCAAGCATACTCCAGGGCCTTTGCATGTGTGCCCTCTGCTGGCATGCTCTCCTCCAGGCCGACCTCGCAGATGGCTCCGTTCAGATTCCCACCGAGGTTTCTCCCACAAGCCCTCCCAACTTCTTAATGTCATGGCTCTGCATCTGCTCCTCTGCCCTCACTACACTACGCTCCCTTGTAGTCTGCGTGGCCTAGTTCTAACTCCTGGTTCTGTGAGCTCTCCCTCTGCCCCAGTGGAGCAAAAGCTCTGTGCAGCAGGACGGTCTGTCAGGGGGTCATGCTGTGGCCCCAGGGCCCAGAGCCGGGCTTGATGTGGGCCCTGAATAAGTGTCTGTTGCGGTACTCAGTACACTGATGCCGGCGGGAGCGATCATCAGCCTCAGACCCGCTGCCCCTAACAAGCAGCAGGTGCGAGGGGTCTGCGCCTGAGGTGTGGGGCCCCCAGACACCAAGGGCTCCTTTCCTGCTTCTCCGAGGACAGCACGGGGCCTCAGGAGGCCCTTGGAGACTGCCCCCCAAGATGAATACGGGGCATGATGGCTTCGAGTAAACCTGCGGCCATCAGGATGCACAAACCCAACAGCAGTCACCGTCCGGGCCTCGGGCCACCTGCTCGCCTGTCACGCTCCTATTCCATATCCACAGCGATCTCAGGAAAGCTGCCATGATTCCCCCATTTTAGAGGAAAACTGAGGAATGGAGAGGTCACGTGACTGCTGGCCATTTCACAGCTCCGCTGGACCCTTCTGGCTTCAGAAACAGAACTCCCCGCCACCGTGGCATGAGCTGACCTGGCCTGGTGACGGCTCGTCAAGTGTCCACTCCCAACCACAGCTTCGGAACCCTGCACAGAACACGCAAACGCCCTCACTGTGCCATCGCAGCCAACGGTCCCTAATGCCTGGGTGGCAGACACGCAGATGAAGCTTGCTGACTGTGTCCGTTTTGGGTGGGACACATGGAGCCCACTGTCCGGAAACCACGGCCACAGAGGAGGGAGGGGTAAGCGGGCACCCACTGGCTCCTCCGGGTCACCACAAGGAACGTGGCACCTCCACTGGCCTTTTCTAGGTGCGAAGCGCAGTCCCACGGCCATCCGTGACGAGAAGCACACGTGGGGAGGAGGCAAGAATCACTTCAGCGCCATGACCACGCCACCCACCACGCCATCGGCCAATGACTGACGGCCAACTCTCCCAGCACAGCCGTCGAGGAAGCTTCAGGTCAGTATTGTGCAGGCAGGTGGGATCCTCCCTCACTTAGTATATGATGAGGGGAACCCCACCTTCCAGGATGCTCCCCAGGGCGGTGAGGAGGAGGGCCACAGCCTGGCCCCCACTGCAGCCCCTGGGCAGGGACGCAGGGGACGCGGCACTGTGTCACTCACACGTTGTCCCAGAACTGGAGCACCTAGCACAGAGGTGGCTCGATCTCCCCAGAGATGGATGGGAACCAGCACACAGATGCACAGACACACAGACACACAGACACACAGGCGGGAAGGCAGGTGCTCGGCCACAACCACAGCAGCCCCCTTCGAGGGCCGAATCTGCCCGGGAGAACCCTGCCACCTCCCCGGGGCTCCGAGGCCACACCAGGGCAGCCCGTCTTCCTCCGAGACCACAGAGCTGGCCTCTACCAGTCCTCTCTCACATCTCTCCTGCTTCTCTACTGTAGACAAGGCGCAGATTGGCTCCATCCATTTAATTACATTTAATTAAATTTATTTGCTGCGTAAGAAAATTTGAGTGCACAGAGCACAAGGAACTAAGATAAATCACAAATGCACGTTCATTTAATCGATCATCTCGGCATGGTTAAAATGCATGAAACAATTCTTCTTCGGGATTATTCCAGACAGTTTTTCTTCCTTTCTACTGAATGGAGAACAATGTTGTGGTAGTTGGGAGACACTGGAGAAACGCAGACTTCTGAATAACAGCACATACCCATGTGCGTGGGGGCTTCTTGGCCCCCATCCGCACACGAACACACCTGTTGGCTGCCGTGAGCACAGCAGGGACCCAACCCCCTGCTTCCGCCATGTGGGGTGTATACTTTGTAAAATTCTGGCCCAAGTAGTAGCACTCTTCTTATCTCTTGGGGACCTCCACATGGCCGCAGGACTTTGCATTCCCACCCCCGGGACGCAAGGGGTCCCTTTTCTATGCACCCTTGCCCACATCTGCTGTTCTCTGGGTTCTGACAGCAGCTAGCCCGGTGGTTATGAGACTGCCTGTGGTAGGGTTCGTGAACACGTGTTCATGCACGGGGTACCCCGTGCAGGCGCTGTGCTCCCCAGACCGCCAGGCGGCCGGACTCTCCACTCCACATGGACGCCGTGCTCCCCAGACCATCCGGTGGCCGGGCTCTTCGCTCCGCATGGGCATGGAACTCCCCGGACCACCCGGCGGCCGGGCTCTCGGCCCGTGTGGGCACCGTGCTCCCAGGACCGCCCAGTGGGCAGCTCTCTGCCCCATGCATGGGTGTGGTGCTCCCCAGACCACCCCGGCGGCCTAATCTCCCATTAGGCTCAAACTGTGTTTTCCAAACACTATTTCCATGGGGAAACTGGGAGTTTCAAGGCCAAAGAAGAGGAGGGAACACTAAATATCAATCACAGGCTCATCTTGGTGACTGACAACAATTAGCATATTAAGGACTCTAAAAAGTCCTGCCCTAAAAAGGTCAACCCTGATATGGGATATGTGTTAGGTAACTTTCCTTAAATGTTTCTATCAGGAACTAACTGTCTCAGGACCTTCAGTCTCCGTTTCTGCACAGCCGAGTGATGGACTGGGGTGATGGTCATGGTGGCCCAGGCCAGCCCTGTCTCACCTGGCTCCTGCAGAGGACACCCAACAACGGGTCTGTGAGAGCCAAGCAAGTGGCCCGGGGCATCTGGGAGGGGAGAGCCTTCGGGCCAGGGGAGGGCAACACCATCAAGGCTTGCCCCATGGTAGGAACGGGGTCCTGCTCAGACCACAGTCTGGAAAGCTATTCTTCTACCAGAAGGAATAGAATTAACCCACCCTACCGGCACAGTCTACACCGCTCACAAAATCAGCTAGTCACACGGCAACGCACACAAGACAGAGATGAAAGAAGGTGACGTGACACAGCCCTGCCATGGCTGAGAAGGGGGAGGGGCAGACCTCGGCACCACCGTCTATGAAACTCGACTCAGAGCATCACTTCGGAGCAGCTCTTCTTCTACAGACTGAGGCAGAGCCGCTGATGGGGCAGAACCCCATCCAGCAGTAACAGCTGCGGGACAGGGCAGGGGTCACCGAGGACGGGTGTCCACAGTTGTTGGTAACAAGAGAACCAAAGGAAATAAACCCTCCCGCGTCTCAGTCCATCTGCCGCAGGTAGTGAGACGTCGGTTAACCGAACGTCTAAGTCCTGTCTGTGTGTAGATACACAGATGTGCGTTCAAGGTAGGGATTTCTCACTCGAAATTTCTTTGACTGCCTTCACTAGTTTCTCCATTAAAGAACCATTTTAACCATTCCAGAGAGATATCTGGACTGGAGGATATTACTTGACTAACGGCATCAAGAATTCAGTGCCTGGAATGGGCAAAAAACAGGTCAGTACTTCTCTTCAGCACTACATATGACATATGCCACAAGGAGTTTGCATATGGAAAGAACTCAAACGTTTCTGTTGAATGAACTCAGTAAGGGAGGGGAGGCAGGGCGATGCTTACCTGAGAAATGGGAAACAGAGGAGAAACCTGATACTCTGGTGAAGTACCCTATAACCAGCCAAATTATAGGAATCAAATGTCTCATATAAAACTGAGGGACAAATGAGATTCATGGTCACGTTAAGCCCATGTAGACCTATTACCACTGGAGAGAATTGTATAGCTCAAATAAAGATTGTCTATTAATTTTCTGAAAAGTAAAAAATCCCCATCCTAGTTTGTATAACTCTGCTGAATTGTTTTAAAAAGGAATATTCTACTTTAAAACATGTAAGATTAAATTTATTACCGAAGTCACACTGCATGTAATTTTTGCAAGTTCTTTAGCTTTACTGTTTAAGCCGTGCAAAATGGAGGTAGATGGATCTTGCTCGTTCATTAAACCACTTACTGAGCACCCACCGAGCGTGTGCCATTGTGCAGGGCCTGCAGATAAAAGCTGGCCATCCAATTAGAGAGACCGTGGTGTGACCAGCTACAAATTAACACCATGCACGCTGTTCTGGAGCAGCGCAGAGAGCATGACAGTCACGCTTGAAAAGCCACCTACCCCAATTTAGGAGGGAGGGATTTCTCTGAGGAAATTACACCAGTGTTGAGCCCATGCACCAGAGAAGGTGTCCCAGACGAGGGAAGGGAACACTGCCCTCAGCAGAGGCCCCCATGTGCAGAATCACCAGCAGGACTGACCACGTCACCAAGACTTTGGAGTGATCGCCCATGTGACAGTCACCACGGACAGAACCCTTTGCGCATGAGTCTGGATGCTATCCGGGGCCCGGCTGATGGAGCCTCACGCAGAATCCAGGCACACATGCACCTGCAGAGCACCAATCCGGCAGGTCGCAGGAAGAGCTTGTGCGGGAAGAACACTAGAAGCATGGGAACAGGCTGAGGGGACATGGTAGTATTCCTGTCGAAGGGAGGAAAAGAGGGAACAAACCCGATACAACGAGGTCAGAGGGAGCAGGAGAGGAGCCACGAACACCATGAACAGAAAACCCCCTGGCGGGAAGGACGCTTCCCTAGCCCCTCCCAGAGTGAGCACACAGGAGGAAAAACAGAAAAGCGGGATGGGGACAAGGCATGGACAGCGTGTCCTTTGACCTCTGTGTTCTTCATGTGAAATGGAGCATGTTGCTTGTGGAGAGTAAATGAGTAAGGAAGGAGGCGGGGGAGACTGAGGAAGAGGGCTGGGATGCAGAGTCCCACCACAGGGAGAGATGGGGTAGGAGAACGGAGGGGGCATCTGGACAGGGCAGAGACAAGACAGTGCTGGTAACAATGTGGGCACAAGGTGAAGACCATTGGGGGGTGCTGAATTTTAATCAGTGGCATTGGCACAGATATATGGTTTCCTTAGCAGAAATCATCCTTCTCAGGCACTCAGTGGAGAAGTTCAGTTATGGAATTAACCCACGGTTGGAATTTTGCCGAGGAGGAAAATGACAGACTAGGAAGGGAGAGGATTGAGGAGGGGATAGCAGCCGAAGTCACTGAACAACAGATTCACAGATTCACATGTCCCTAGGAATGGCCCTGAAGATGGGACCAATGGAGGGAGGTAACACAGGTATCCAAGGACTAGGTTCTGTGTCAGTAAAGAGTGTCTCCCAACTAAGTCACAGTTGTTCTTGGGGCAGGAAGAGGCCCTCACAGGACAAACTGAAAGTGGAGGGTAGAGCACCTACATGGGACAGGCAAGTGTTGACAGGGAAAGTCACAGAAGCTTATTGAAGGGCACCTCCGGGTACAGATGTCTGTCCTTGAGTACTCCTGTGCTCCTCAAGCATGGCCTGATACTTTGTGAACATTCCAACAACACAACGCCACCTCCTCAAAGGCCGACAATCATGAAACCAGACTCTGCAAATTACTTCTGGAAGAGCAGAGAGCTCTCCACCCAGCAGCCAAGGGGGAAACAACTTATGTTCCTCCAGACGTGTTCCTGTCCCTCAGTGAGTTAACTCGTCAAGCCCAAACTGAAACTTACCTAGATCCCCTGTGGATCCCACATAAAATGTATTCAGATGGTATATGCCACTGTAAAATATTTTAAATTAAATTTTTACACGTTCAAGTTTTTTTTTAACACATAACCCTACCAGATTTGGTCAGTAAAGACACAGGAAGCCCTTCAACCTATTTTTTTTTTAGCTTTATTGAGGAATAACTGACAAAACTGTATATATTTTATGGGTACAGCATGAGGATTTGTTATACACATATACTTGTGAAATGATCACCACAATCCAGTTACTCAACACGTCTATCCCGTGGCCTAGTAACTCATGTGTGAGTGTGTGGTGAGAATGTTTAAGATCTGCTCTCTGCAAAGTACCTGGTACAAACATGCTCACGGGAATAACGGAAAAAAAACATGACTGAAGACGTAAAGGAAGGTATGATGACAATCCTAGAGCAGGGAACAAGAATAAAGAAAAAGAAATATTTTTAATAGAAATTCTCAGTGCTAAAAAGTGAAATGACTAAAATAAAAACTTTCAAAAAGCACAACAGTAGCCCAGAACTGAGACAGGAAAGAATAAACTTGAAGATCCATCAGTAGAGATTACACAAGCTGAGAAACACAGCTCAGCCTGGGAAAGGTGAGACGCCACCAAGCCTTCAAACACATGTACAACAGGACAAGAAAGAGAGGAGAGGAACAGAAAAGATACTCAAAGAAACAATCACTGAAAACTTCCGAAATGTCTTGTAAAACAACAACCTACATATCTGGGAAGAACTCAGAGATCCACAAACAGACATACCAGAGTTAAAACTCCGAAAGTCAAAAACAGGGAGAAAATCATGAAAGCCAAAAGAGAAACAACTCCTTACTAACAGAAACCCAGTAAGAGTAGCATCTGGCTTCTCAGCAGAAACAAGAGAGGCCAGAAATCAGGGGAATAACATACTGAAAGCGCTCAAGAAAAATGCAATCAAGAATCCTACTACAGTCAGTTAGTCTTCAAAAGTGAAGACAAAGACCTTCCCGAGAAAATAAAAAACCGAACTCACTTATTGCTAACAGACCCACTTCACAAGAAATACCAAAAGAAGTTCTTCAGGTTGAAAACAAGTGACCTCAGATGGTAATTCAAATGCACATGAATAAAATGATGAGTGTTGGTGATAGTGGTAATTATGTAATTATAAAACACAGTATAAATGCACATTTTATCCTTTCTTAACAGATTTAGAATGACATTGTGTAAAATATATATATATTCTATATATACTATATATAAAGTATTCGTGGGCCTCTAACATAGAGTAACATATGTGTAAGATTTTGCCAATAACAGCACAAAAGGAGTGGGTGGGAGCAGAGCTAAAATGTGCTAAAGAAACAGAAATAACTATATAACAATATACCGTGGAGTTTGTAATATGAAGAGAAATGACAGGTATAAGGATAACACCAAAGAGTGAGATATAATAGAGTCACATAGGAGTAATGTTTCTATATATCACCAGAACTTAATTGGCATAAATCTAAAGCTGATTCTAACAGGGTACTGTGCACATGGCGAGCCCCAGAACAAGCACAAATGAAATAAAGAAGTAAAGAGGAAGAGAGGAATGTTAAAAAGCTCAAGACAATTAGAAACAAAAACTGGAAGGGCAGATGGAACTCCAACCATGTAAATAATATTAAATGTGAATGGACTAAACCACCCAGTCAAAGGCAGAGTTTGACAGAGGGGATTTAGCAAAAACAAACCGTGATCCAACTTACTGCTGCTAGAGGAGACACACCATAGATTCAAAGATACAACAGATTCAAAGTGAAAAGATGGAGAATATACCAAGCAGACAGCAACCACAGGAAAGCTAAAAGTGGCTAAATCGATCTTAGAGAAATCAGATTAAGACACCAAAGTGTTATTAGAGATAAGGGGACATTTCATAACCAAAGAAGATCGATCCACCATAAACATGTAACAACTATAAACACATATGCAACTTAACAACAGAGCACCAAAATCCATAAAGCAAAAACAAACAAAAATAAAGGAAGACATTTGACAACAACAGTTGGAGCCTTCAACACTTCACCTTCAATAATGGGCAGAACATGTAGACAGAAGATCAATAATGAAATATAAGACAGGAACAATGCTAGAAACCAAATAACCCAACAGACATCTGTATAACATTCCACCCAGCGATGGCAACAGAACATATGATCTTCTCAACTGTACATGAAACATTCCCCAGAAGACAGCACACACTAAGCCATAAAGCAAATCTCAACAAATGTAAAAGGAGAGAAATTATATAAAGTATGTTATACAATCACAATGGAATAAAATTAAAAATCAATAATAGGAAAAAAACTGGGAAACTCACAAATATATGGAAATTAATTCACTCTCAACCAATGTAACAAAGAACAAATCAAAAAGGGAATCAGAAAATACTTTGAGATTAATGAAGACACACATACCAAAACCAAATGGATGCAGCACAAATTACATAACTTAGATAAGTGGACAAATTCCTAGAAAGACACAAACTACCAAATCTGACTCAAGAAGAAAAAGACAATATGAATGGACCTATAACAAGTAAAGACAGTGAATTAGTAAACAAAGAGTATCCACAGAGAAAAGCCCAGACTCAGAAGGCTTCTCCACTGAATTCTGCCGGAACTTTATGAATTAATGCCAATTCTTCACATATGGCCAAATACACAGAAGGAAACACTTCCCAACTCACTTTACAAGACCAGTATTCCCCTGATACTGAAACCAAAGACATCACAAGAAAAAAAGGCTAAGAATTAATATCTCTTATGAAAAAGATACAAATATTCTTGGCATAATACTGGAAAAATGAATCCAGTTTTTGATTAAAAACTTGATGAAAACATTTAATGAACTAGGAATAGAAGTTGACTTCCTCAAAATGATAATGGATTTCAGTGAAAACAAAACAAAACAAAAAAAAACCTCTCAGTTAAAGTCATACGTGAGGAGAAATACAATGAATGCCATCTCCCTAAGATCAGGAGCAAGACAAGGATGGGGGCTCTCACCACTTCTTTTTAACACTGTACTGGGGGTCCTAACTGGGACAATTAGGCAACGAAAAGACATAAAAGGCACCCAGGATGGAAAGAAGTCATCTACTTGCTGATGACAGGATCACAGCGGTACTGATGATACTGACGCCATCTCTGGCCTGCCATCTTGTTCATGTCTGCTCAATGACCTCTCTTGGGGCTGGTGTGCCAGTTCCCTTGCAGATTGGTATACTTATCTTGGAAGTGCCTGCCAAGGCCAGGCTTGGGGAGGCTTGCTTGTTCTCCACGCATCTGCTAGAGATCACATCATAGTCCTCCCTCCTGACGCACAGGTGGGGCCATGAGATCTAATCAAAGGTTAGCTATCACTTATGTGCATGCAAACCCTTTGAAGGTGTGCCTGAACCCCTCTGATCTCACTACGATGCACTTCTATGTGTCCTTTTCTCCTATTGGATCTGTGGACAAAGGTCTGGATTTTGTGGAGAGTATCTATGCAGCTGCTGTGGATCGTCCTCCATCCTGCCCCCCTATCCCTAGCTACCCCGAATACAACTCTGTGTTAACTATACAGAGTGGCCTGCTTCATTTTCCAGGCTCAACTTGCCTTCTCAGTTTGGGAGATACTTTACTGTCCCTCCTCCACCTTCTAACATGTGATCCTGTATATAAAATAGTCTAAGAAATCCACTGAAACAATTAGAATAAATGAGTCCAGCAAAGTCAAAGGATACAAGATCAATATTAAAAAATCAATTGTAATTCTATATACTTGAAATGAACAATCTGTAAATAAAACTAAGGAAACAATTCCATTCACAATTGTATCAAATAGAATAATATACTTCGGAACAAATCTAACAAACACAGTGAAAAACCTATACTCTGAAAACAACAAAATATTGCTGAAAGAAATTAAAGACCTAAAAAGTGAGAAGACATTCCATGTTCGTGAAGCAGAAGACGTCAGTGTTAAGGTGGCAATGCTCCTCCTCACACCGATCCACAGAGTGAACGCAACGCCTCTCAGAAACCTAATAACTTCTGTGTAGAGTCGGCAAGGTGATTCTAAAATTCAAACGGAATTGCAAGGGACCCAAAATAGTCAAAACAATCCTGAAAAAGAACAACAGAGTAGAGTACGCAC
Source organism: Paguma larvata (assembly GCA_030068075.1). Lineage (NCBI taxonomy): Eukaryota > Metazoa > Chordata > Mammalia > Carnivora > Viverridae > Paguma > Paguma larvata. The sequence continues at coordinate 39,037,983 of CM057823.1, forward strand.
GTCTGGACTTCTAAACTTACGACAAAGCAGTAGTAACCAAGACTGTGGTACCTGCACAAAGACACATCAGTGTAAGAGAACTGGGAATCCAGATGCAAACCCAGGTATGTTATGGTCAACCGATTTCCAACGAGAGTGCCAAGCCCATCGAACGTGGAAAGGAGACTTCTCCACACACGCACTGCGACAACCAGACAGCCGCACCCGGCTCATGAAGACAGGTTCTGATCTCAGCCCGGACACAGAGACCACCTCGAAATGTAGAAGAGACCCCCACGTGAGAGCTAAGCCTGCACAGAGCTTGGAAGGAAAGACAGCAAAACTCCCTGACTTCGGGTGTGGCACGAACGAGGACAAAACAGGCCCACAAAGGGATGGTGGGGACGGCTGCATGATAAGGTGAATGTACTTAATGCCACTGAGCTGCCCCTTAACAACGGTCAGAATGATCAAGTTCCAGATCTTGAAGGCTGGGATGAAAAAAACGGTTACAATGGCAGATTGTATGTTATACTTATTTTGCCACAATAAGAATAATTTTAAGCTTTTTAAAATTAAATCAAATAGAAATTTTTAAAAGGAATGGCGTTCCGATACATGCAACATGATGAACTCAACCTTGGGTACATTTTCCCAAAGTGACAAAATCCAGTGACCAAAGACCACATGTCCTAGGATTCCACCTGCAGGAAATGCCCAGGACATGGATAGGTGAAGGGGCGCCTTGAGCAGAGGCAGGGGTGGGAGCTTGGGGGTGATGGCAGAGGTGACAGGATGGTCTAAAATTGGCCGTGATGATGGCTGCATACAGTAAAACTCTTTGGGTCATAAACTTCAGTGGGTGAATTGTGTGCCGTGTGAATTATAGCTCAATAAAACTCTGTTTTTATTTTAATGAGAGAAACCCTCCTTGGGTAGAAAGACAGTTTGGTCGTAGTTACACGGGTAAGTATAATGTTGCTTCTGTGTCTTTCCTAACAGTAAGTGCTTTGAAACCAAATAATCAAGAAACAAAGATGTCAACATATCATTTACAATGTAATTTAAGCAATAGAATAAATCCCTTTAAATTTCTGAGGAAGAACTAGAAGAAAGCACATAAAACACAAAGTATATAAATTGGATGGAACTAGAGGGTATTATGCTGAGTTAAATAAGTCAGGCAGAGAAAGACAGATGCCTTATGTTCCCATGCATAGGTGGACTTTGCAAGACTTAACAGAAAACCAGGGGGGAGGGGAAGAGGGGAAAGGAAAAAGCCACAGAGAGGGAGGGAGACAAAACATAAGAGACTCTCAAAGACTCAGAACAAACTGAGGGGAGAGGGGAGTGTGGGAGGGAGGAGAATGGGTGACGGGCACAGAGGAGGGCACTTGTTGGGATGAAAACCAATTTGACAATAAGTTATTAATAAGAAATTTTTTTGAGTTTTTAAACAATAAAAGCAATGCAATAAAAATAAACAAGAATAGCACAAAACACATGCTATGTTAAATAGGATAAAATCATTGAAAAAGAGAAAGACTCAGATTGCATCAAAACATAAAATCTGCCTCTCGGGTCTCCAAAATAAACGGGCACCGACAAGAGTTGAGATATTAATGAGAACAGTGTTGAGTCTGGGGCAAAACTGCCAAGAACAGGAAGGAGATTTCATAATGTGGACACAGTGAGAGTCAACATCTGTCATGAATCCACACGCATCGAAATGGCTGAAGCAAAAGCGGAGAAAACCAAGGAGACAGCAGCGCCCAGCAGCGGGAAGAACAGCTGATGGCGTCGCGGGTCACACCGCGGAGGCGGGAACAAGCGAGGGCGGGAAGACTGTGGATGCGGCAGTGTTAACAGATCACCATGCACATGTTCAAGTGGATGAAGACGTGCACACGGCCACGGGGCAGATGACCACCAAGGAAGCGTCGGTTCTTACTTTGTCGGCAAATCCAACATAAGCCAGGTCAAAATTCCAAACATACCTCTTCGGAAACTGGAAACATGGTTTTAAGGTTGATGTGGATGAACCAATGCGTCAAGAAGAGGGGATCGCACCGGCAGATGTTACAAAACGGTCCTAAAACAGTAAGCTGTTGCCACAGTGATGGAAGAAAAGATTCAGAAATAAACCAAAGTAAGCTTGGAAATTCAGTGCACGCTAACAGATCCACGTAAACCTTGACTGAAGAGTGCACAGAAGACAGATTAGTCTGTTAGTTCAGGTGTGGGACGAGTGGGGAGTCACTGGAAGAAAACCACTGGGTCCTGCTGCTGGCCTGTGGCCTGAGTAGAAGTGGAGACCTGAGGAATCCTGTTTCCATGGGGAAGGGATACTGACAACCCAGGGCATGGGACGGAAAAGTTCCTTAAATTATCACAGATACTTGAAATCCAGACACGGTTGAAGAGGCATGAGGGGACTCCTTATTCGCTGCCACAGAACATTCCGGAGAAAACAAATGGGAATGTTTGGCTGCTTCTGTTTACTTGGAAGGACGAGAGGGGAAAGGAGCTGAGGGGTTTCAGAGATGGGGAAGCATCTCCAGAGGTGGGCCCTCCAGGCAGTGGGCTTGCCCGGCCCAGCCCCAGGGCACTGACCTACAGTCCCCAGCCCGTCCCCCGCCCCCCAGGTCCCTCTCGTTCCCGGCCCTTGCAGCGAGCACCGGAGGCACAGAGGCAAGGCCACAGACGGAGAGCCCACCACAGGCAGGCGGGGATGCTGGAAAGCCAAGGACGTTTCTGGAAATCTTCCACCAAGAAGCAGTCTGCCAAAATGCCAGATGTGGGCCCGAGTTGAGGCAATGACCACGGCAAAGCAGAAGAACGAGGGGTGAAGACCGAGTCCCGGAAGGACTGGGCAGAGGGTGCAGGAGGTGAGAGCAGGGAGACAACAGGAGTCTCCCAGGGCTCGGGTCTGGTGTCTCGGGGCCGGGGCAGCCGTGTTTTGGAGGCAGAGGGATGGAGGGGCAGGGAGGGGCCGTGATCAACAGACCAACAGCTGTGGTGGCGAAGGTGCAAGGCAGCTCCTGCCCGCCGGGGGAGAACCAGGGGTTATAAACTCTGAAATAGAAGTGCATTTGGGAGGAAACGGACGAAGAGACAGAGAACCAGGAAAACCGAGGTCCTGTCATCACAGAGCCAGAGACAACGTTTTCATCACGCCTAGAGTGAAGAGCCAAAACCAGGCCCAGAATTTCACTTTCCGGGTCGGATCCGTTTTGTGAAGTAGTAACGACGTCTTCCTCGCTGGTGCCCAAAGCCCCTGCTCTGCCGAGGAAGCCGCCACCCCGCCCGCACTCTGTCATCAGCCCCTTCCCCGGAGCGGCCCTGCTGTGCTGCGGGAACACGGTGGGCACAGGTCCGCAGCCGGACAGGGTGAGCCGACTCCCAAAGGAGCGTCCACACCCCCACTGCCGGCTGGCTGCCCGGACCTCGGTCCCTTTGTGTTCCAGCAGGATCAAAACAGCGAGGCACGTTCATCTCGAAGACAGAGGGCCTTCTCTTCCTTATCGTGTTTACTAAGTCCAACTTCACCCGCCACCGGCCTGGGAGAGACACGGAGGTCTCGGGTGATTAAAAAGCTGGGGCCTGAGATGTGCTTCTCCTCCTGGGGAAGGCTGGTGGCCGGCCAGCCCTCCCCAAGGCGCGAAGTCCAGAGGTGTCTGTTTCAATTACTGCGCTTCCAAGCTCTCAGAGTGCAGACAGAAGAGGCATTTGTGTCTCTAAAGAAGGAAAGGTGCTGCATTTGCCTGAGAGAGAGAGGGCCCTGGACAAACGTGCTGGGGTGGGAGGCTGGGGGTGGGGGGCACAGCTCCTCCGAGGAAAGAGGGGGTGAGCTAGGGGGGCCCGCTTCTCCGACGGAAAGGGGGTGAGCTGGAGGGGGCCCGCTCCTCCGACGGAAAGGGGGGTGAGCTGGGGGGGCCCGCTCCTCCGATGGAAAGGGGGTGCTCTGGGGGTACCACCTCTCCGACGGAAAGAGGGGGTGAGCTGGGGGGGGTGCTGCTCCTCCAATGGAAAGGGGGTGCTCTGAGGGGTACCACTTCTCCAACGGAAAGGGGGGGCGAGCTGGGGGGGTGCTGCTTCTCCGAAAGAGGGGGTGAGCTGGGGGGTGCTGCTTCTCCAAAAGAGGGGGTGCTCTGGGAGGGGGCACCGCTTCTCCAACGGAAAGAGGGGGTAAGCTGGGAGCCACCGCTTCACCGATGGAAAGAGGGGGTGAGCTGGGCGGGCACCGCTCCTCCGACGGAAAGAGGGGGTGAGCTGGGGGGGCGCCGCTTCTCTGACGGAAAGGGGGTGCTCTGGGGGGGGGCGCCACTTCTCCGACGGAAAGGGGGTGCTCTGGGGGGGCGCTGCTTCTCTAGGGGGGAGCTGCCTCGGGAAAGGGGGTGCTCTGGGGGGCGTCGCTTCTCCGTCAGAAAGAGAAGTGAGCTGAGGGGGGAGGGCGTGAAATCAGGCACGTGTTCCATGCGGCTGTGCCTCATGAGGGTTTCAGAAATGAGTCAGATGGTTTGTTTTTCTGTAGGTAAATGTCTTACGGATGCAGTTACTAGACTTCCTGAAGCAAGCATTAGAACAGGAATATACAGTCTTCCAAGTACAAGGGCACACATATGAACCCATGAGCACCCCCACTAAGGAGGGCAACGCCAAGACAAAACTCACCTGCACCTAATGGGCACGTCCCATGGACATGCAATCACACATGATGCCTCAACACAGACAAAAATAATGACTTTCAGGATAAAAAAAAAAAAAACGTTTTATTTCTCTCACATGCCTTCTCACGGTATCCTTAAGGTTTATTACACTCCCCAAATATAAAGAAAAAATATAAAAATGTTTTTTAATTAGCTGGAAATAAAGCATATAACCATCTTGAAAACTGACACCTTGAATAATTTATGCATATTTACAACATATTTATATTCGAACCAATGGATGCGTGATTGAGGTAAGCGATAAGAAATTTTAAAAACAAACTAGAAAATGTAAACTATCTTGCCAGGTGCTAAGTCTCACAAGGGACAAGATATGTTCATAATAAACATGAGTGGACATGAAATGTACCATTTACTTAAATAATGCTGGGCTCACATTTTTTTTAATGTTTATTGATTTTTGAGACAGAGAGAGACAGAGCATGAGCAGGAGAGGGGCAGAGAGAGGGAGACACAGAATCCGAAGCAGACTCCAGGCTCTGTGCTGTCAGCACAGAGCCCGATGCAGGGCTCGAACTCATGGACTGTGAGATCATGATCTGAGCTGAAGTCGGACGTTTAACCAACTGAGCTACCCAAACACCCTCACATTCTTGAATTTTATTCAGAGCAGAATTACCCAAAGCTTAATTCCCCCCACGAGAAACCAGTGTGAACAGAGATACTGGAAAATCTGAGGCAGCCACCCCAACACAAAACACAGATAACAGGGTAAAACAGCATCTCACATGAACAATACTAAAATACAGCCAACAGCAGTGTGATTCGTTCATGCTCATTAAAGCTCAAATCTAAAACTCTGCAGATTTGTGTATATCACTGAAGACTACGATCGCCAGGTTCAGTGTGACTATGAAACAGAAAAATCCATGAGACATAACTTTAATCACACTGTGCTTTTGCCATCCCATAGTTTGGATATCAAAATGAAGTAACATTTCCATGAGACTCAGCACCTGTCAGAAGCTTGTGTGGGACTTCAGACCTTCCTTCTCCAACTACTTCTTCTCCTTTCCACCAAACAGGAAAATCAGAGCTTAGGAGCTAACATTTACAAAACGAAAACTGTCACGCATATGAAGTTTTGATAATTAAACATACTTAAATTCCATACATGCCAACAAAAAACTTAAAAGTTGCTTTGAAGATAGAAAACACACAAAGAAAACCCAGTGTTCCTCTCCCGTGGAACAAGCCTAGCCCTGGTAAACAAAGATAAAATTTAATCTGCCTTTGAACCCAGAAGTCCACTGTCACGTTATCAATGATGACAGCAGGTAAACAGCATACAAGTTGGGAGTCACACAGTGTCAACAATCCACAGAGGACAGAACGTCACGATTTCCTCACTCCTACTTTGCATCGGTCTGATCTGTAAGGAGAACGGCCTTCATGTTGTAGAAGGAAACAAAACAGACCATAAACAAGCACCCACAGCACCAGACCACTGAGACCACGAAAACTATAAAAATGTGCTTGGACTTCAGACCCAGGGAGGTCCCCTCAGCGCCCTGGAGCAAGAGAGGAAACCCGTGGCTGAGTGAGTTCTTCCAAAAAGTCACATGGGATAAGGTTAAGATCCAGAACACTGAAGAACAGCAAATGCTAGGTTAATTCGTAGGAGGAAACGGCACATCCTAGAAACGAATGGGATTTATTCACTTGGTGTTCATATTTAACAACGCCTGGAAAAATACTTAGAATCCATGGCCCTGATCATCAGGACCTACAGCAGGCTCTCTGTGAACAAGTCACAGCTAAATGCACCTGTTCGGGCTGTGTTAGTAAAACTCCATTTTCTTGGGCTACAGAAGGCCCACTGTCAGTGCTGTGGTCTTGTGTAGACAAGCCGTGTCAGAACCCACTGACAAAGCAGGTCTCAGAGAAGTGGGTTTGTCAGAAGACAAGGGATGGGCAACCGCCTTAGGTGGCTGGGAATGAAAACCCAAGTATTTAACAGGGAGACAAGCTGGACGGATTCGCTGTTCTGGAGCTTCTGAGGACCCTTCCCAGGCCTTGAGCCCCTACCACTGTGCCCCCCCCCCAGAGCGCACACAGAGCCGCACTCCAGGTGTGCCTCGTGGGTATGTGTGGCCGGGGAGGAAACGCAGGGAGCGGACGACAGCAGCGGGCAGAATCAGCACCACAGGTTACTGCAGGTGCAGTGAGAGTCTGGAGCCACACTGAAAGCCTTCTGAACAGCACAAAATGAGAAGCCTCGCCAGACACTCACGTCCAGTTGGAAACAAGGACAAAGGAGGAGAAGAGTAACCGACCACCCCCGCTTCGCCAGACTGGGCGAATTGTACAGTTAGGTAAAGATTCTGTGCCCCCAAATACTGTTCTATGATATTTTTTATTCTATATAAAAATTAAGAAGAAACCATGAGAATACATGGACTAGAAGATTCTACCCTCCTAAACACTCCCCCTATCATCAATGGAGACTCAGCAGGGAAGGCCAGAAGTTTTAAAGCTGCTCTTGTCTTAAGGGATCAAATTCGACAGCTATCCCCTACTGTATGCACAGACCCCGCTGCTCCCCAAGAGAACACATGCAGAACCCTGAGCTGGGGAGTCAAGCTGAGTTCAGGAAATACCAGTGAAAGCCCCTCCTACCTGGACGAAGGCCTAAAGACCCACATAGGGGCACTGGCAGCAGGCGTTATAGACGGAACAGAGAGTTGTTATGGCAAGCAAGCTGCTCCCATGACTATAAAGCCCTCCTTAACCAAGACTTCCTCCCTCCCCACAAGTAAATACCACATACAAACATATACGGGAGGGTGAGCAAAGGCACACAGTTACGGATCAAGAGTCGGGTGGGCAATGAGGGACTGTAGGGCTCACACAGCGGTATCCACACTGAACCCTGCCGGAGGCACACCACAGCATCAGGTCAACACGGAAAAGTGTGACGCTTACAAGGAGTCTGGATGCAGAACTGATAGGGCACATCAAGACAAGTCCCGGAAAGTCTAACTTTAAAGTACAATCTTAAAATCAATCTTAACGGCCAGAAGCTAATATAAAAGCATTAGGCTGGGAGCATGAGCTCAGCATTTGGAAGCAGTAATAACTCCCCAGTGCCCTTCTGTATTACCCGGACTCCAACAGGGAGTGCCGGAAGATCCGCGGAGGGAAATTTCCAGACAGCAATCCAGCTGCAGCAAGGAGACTGCAGAGAGCACACGGACTGAGGGCGAGAGCTACCACGGTGCCCTCGAGGGGCTCCTCCGGCACAGAGGCCAGCGAGGTGGGAGCGTGGAGGGATCGGGGCCTTTGCCGCTGCAGGGATAATGAAGACTGCCATTTCCAGATCTGAGGATGAATGCTGGGCAACTCTGTCTAGAAGAGATTCAGCTTTTCGACAAGTTTATATTTGAGATTCCTGAATCTACTCTCCAATTCTACTATGTCTGGGAATACATACAACTTAAAAATCCAGGGGCGCCTGGGTGGCTCAGTTGGTTAAGCGGCCGACTTCGGCTCAGGTCACGATCTCACGGTCTGTGAGTTCGAGCCCCGCGTCGGGCTCTGTGCTGACGGCTCAGAGCCTGGAGCCTGCTTCGGATTCTGTATCTCCCTCTCTCTCTGCCCTACCCCTGCTCATACTCTGTCTCTATGTCTCTCAAAAATAAATAAATGTTAAAAAAAATAAAAATAAATAAAATAAACAAAAATAAATAAATAATAATAATAATAAAAAAAACTTAAAAATCCAGAAAAGGAAAGAGGTGTTGAAAGGTATGGCTGTTTAATTGGTTGTATCACCCTAAATGACAAGAACACTGCCTAATATAAGTATTTATTTTTATTTAAGGTGCCTTCCATAGGCCTTCACTTCACTGTGCTTTGTTGAACTGTACCTCCCAGATGTTGCTTTCTAGCAAAGGGAAGGTTTGTGACAACTGTGTTGTACAAGTCGATTGGTGTCACTTCTCCAACAGTATTTGTTTACTTCATGTCCCTGTGTCACATTCTGGTAGCAAGTAGAGTATTTCAAACTTTCTCATTACGGTCATATTTGTTATGGTGATCTGTGGTCAGCGATCTGTTCTACTGTAGTCGGTTTAGGCGCCAGAAACAGCGTCCGTATGATGATCAATTTAATCAATACATGTTATGTGCATTCTGCCTTCTTCACCCTCAGGCCTCCCTATTCCCCCAGATACAACAATATTGATATCAGGCCAATGAATAACCCTACACTGGCCTCGTAAGTGTTCAAGGTCTTTCACAATAAATCAAGAGCCAGAAATGAATGAGCCCCCTGAGGAAGGCATGTTGAAAGCAGAGACAGGCTGAAAGCTAAGTCTCTTGTGCCAAACAGTCAGCCAAGCTGTGAATGAAAGGAAGAGGCCTTGAAGGAAATTAAAAGTGCTACTCCAGTGAACACATGGATGATAAGAATGTGAAGGGAGGGGCGCCTGTGTGGCTTGGTCGGTTAAGCCTCCGACTTCAGCTCAGGTCATGATCTCACAGTTTGTGGGATCCAGCCCTGTGTCAGGCTCTGTGCTGACAGCTTAGGATTTTGTGTCTCCCTCTCTTTCTGCCCCTTCTCTGCTCATGCTGTCTCTATCTCAAAAATAAATAAACATTAAAAAAAGAAAGTGAATTGAGACAGACCTATTGCAGATATGGAGAAGGTTTGAGTGGTCTGGATAGAAGATCAACATTCCCTTAAGCCAAAGCCTAATCCAGAGCAAGGCCCTGACTCTCTTCATTTCTGCCAAGTCTGAGGGAGTTGAGGAAGCCTCAGAAAACGTCTGAAGTGAGTAGAGGATGGTTGGTGGGAGTAACAAAAGAAGTCGTCTCCGTAACATAAAACTGCAAGGTGAGGCAGCAAGAGCTGATGTAGAAGCTGCAGCCAGTTATCCGGAGGATCTGGCTGAGACGATTCATGCAGGTGGCTACACTGACCAACACCTTTTAACTTGGAAAATCCACCGGAGGCCTTCTGTTGGAAGAAGATGCCATCCAGGACTTTCATCGCCAGAGAGCAGTCAGTGGCGGGCTTCAAAGCTGCAAGGACAGACTGACTCTCTTGTTAGGAGCTAATGCAGCTGGTGACTAAGCTGAAGCCAATGCCCGTGTACCACCCTGAAAATCCTGGGGCCCTTAAGCATCATACTAAATCTACCCTGTCTGTGCTCCGTCAGGGAACAACAAAGGCTGGGTGATAGCACATCTCTTTACTTGTGGTTTTCTGAGTATTTTAAACTCACTGTGGAGACCTACTGCTCAGAAAAAAAATCCTTTTCAAAATATCAGTGCTCATTGACAACGCACCTGGTCACCCAAGAGCTCTGATGGAAACGGGACAGTAAGATTACTGTAGTTTTCATGCCTGCTAACACAGCATCCATTCTGCCGCTCATGGATCAAAGAGTAATTTCAATTTTTAAGACTTAACGATTTAAGAAATACATTTCATGAGCCTCTAGCTGCCATAGAAGGTGATTTCTCTGACGGACCTGGGCAAAGTAAATAGAAAACCTCTGGAAAGGACTCACCATTCTAGATGCCATAGAACATTTGTGAGTCCCCAGAAAGAGGTCAAAATATCAGCATCAATAGGAGTTTGGAAGAAGTAGACTCCAACCCTCATGACTGACTCTGAGGGATTCCAGACCTCATGCAAGAAGTCACCGCAGACGTGGTGGAAGGAGCCAGAGAACGAGAATCAGAGTGGACGAATGGCCGCATTTCATGATCAAACTTGAGCAGACGAGTTGATGCTTCATGTGGACGAGCAAAGAAAGGGGTTTCCTGAGGTGGACTCTGCTCCTGGTGCAGAGGCTTAGACGACCATTGAAACGACAACAAAGGACTGAGAACATGACATCAACTGAGCTGAGAAAGCAGCGGCAGGCTTTGAGAGGACGGCTCCAAAGTTGAAACAAGTTCTACTGTGGGGAAAACGCTGGCAAACTGCCCCACATGCTGTGGAGAAATCGTTCATGAAAGGAAGAGTTGATCGATGTAGCAAACTTGCTCATGGTCTTATTTGAAGACACTGCCATGGCCACCCAGCCTTCAGCGACCACCACCCCGATCCATCAGCATGGAGGCGGACCCTCCACCAGCAGGAAGAATACAACTCACTGAAAGCCCAGATAGCAACTAGCATTTTTGAGCAATAAAGTATTTCGTTAATTAAGGTATGCATGTTTTTGAGATATAATGCTAATGCACACTTGACAGGCTACAGGATAGCACAAACATAGTTTTGTGGGAAACCAAAAATTTTTTCCACTGACTTTATTTTGATATTTGCTTTACTGCAGTGGTTTGGAACCAAACCACAACATCTCCGAGGTATTTTATTTTAAATGATCCTTTTTCAGAAATAAACTATCAGTGTTAGCGCAGGCCTTGGCCATTTGTCATTAAGTGCCGTGAGCTCCCAAAACACAGATAACACTCACCATTTTATGACCATAAAATATTTACTGAAAAGAATATTGTTTGACTACCATCTCTGAATGCAACATTTTATCGTCCCGAACTCCCAGTGGGTAGAAACACATTAATTTAATCGAAGGTAAGTTAGAACTGTGTATCGAAGCATCCTAACAAATGATCAGAGTTTCTCCTGCAACCACTACATCAACCCTCATCTGGTTTTCTAGCCAGAACCCTGAGACTTTATTTCCAAGAGATATGGACACTGGCCGAGTGCTGGAACAGAGCATGGTGCAGGACTGTCTACACTGAAAAGAGGGTAAGAAATTACTCTTCAAAGGGAGCCTAAGGTCATTGAATCCTAAACGCTGGGGATTTAATCACTGTTTGTTGTGCACATCAATCAAGCAGTCAGTGACACGGCGACTGGTTTAGAACTCGGCCACTCAAGCCAGAGAGAAAATGATGCCGCTGGCATCGCTGTATCCCTGGGTGACCCAGTTGCCATCGAGGGAGGGAGGGCAGGACCACTCCTACCATCACTCCAAATCCTAACACCGTCCTGACCAGTGAACTACACTGTCACTTAACTGTTCTGGGAGCGAGAGGAACCAGACGCACCAAATAACCAGAGCCACTACTCGAATATCACAGCACGTAAATAAATAATCATAAACAGCCACGCCAGGCAGGCCTGGGAATGCACACCTGAGTCAGTTCTGTTGCCTTGTTCATACTTAAACACGTGAAGGTACACACACTGGCTCAGACACTCAGAAGACCAATATTCCTGGTGACAATGGAAAAGTACGTGGACTAACCGCCCCAATTTTATCAGTTATATATGCTGATGAGCAAAAATATAACGTCAAGTAACCACTCACTGTCTTGTATCAGGGAGTGTGCTAACACCAGGCTCCTGGAAACGTGCAAAATCATCGCTTCAAAGACTGAGGCTTCAAATTCAATGTGGGTTCAGAAGCAACCCTGGACTGACCCATTCTAAGTCACGTACTCACAGATGAAGAAACTGAGGGAAAGGTAGAATGACGTGAACCCCCAGGGCTACCTCCAGGGCTCCAGCCCTCCAGGCACCTCCAGGGCTAAAACTGGAGTCCAACACTCCTGACGCCCAGTGTTCCCGCCAAATGCTCAAGAGAAGGGCGAGCGGCCAGCGGGAGGCAGCGCTTCCTGCCGAGAACACCACAAGGGGCGATGGCCCAGGCTTGGGTGCAGACTGGGTGCAGAGTCTTCTCCTGCCCATGGCACAGTCCTCCGTCCTCAGCTGTTCGCTCTGATGATAGACAGAGATGAGCTAGCAGATTTCCCAACACACCTGCCTCCCAGCACCCGTCTATCATGCATCCCCGCAGTTCAAGCAGTACTCAAAGGATAGGTTTTCGTTTATTTCAAATTCAATTATATCTGGATCTACTAGCAGAGCCACAATCATGATAGGTTCAGGAAGCTGTGAAATTATTGTTTCTACATATATTTCAGAAGAATCATAGGAAACTGTGTTGAAAACATTGATGCAGGAGGCTGGAATTCCTTTCAAAAGTCTGCTAATTTAAACAGTTGGTGGGATGAGCATTTATACATAACTGCCTTTTGAAATAATTTCCTAATGACTTGAAAGAAGACAACTTGCATTTATTTACACTGAGCCAAACAGTATTATCTGAGGAATAAATGGCATGTGAATTATCAGCAGAGAATAATCTCTCAGCAAAACGGCACAGCATCCAGCAGCAAACCATCTCCACTTGGAGGGGAGACACATCCTACTGTTCTAGTGACTCGGACACGGAGCAGATGCCCTTCCATCCTGAGCCACATGGGACACTTAACTGGCTTGCTAGGTCAGTATTTTTAACAAATGGTTGCTATGGTTAAGACTGTCAAATACATTTCTTACGATTTTCTGAATAATTCCCCAACTTGTTTGGAATTCTATATTTAACTTCACCTTAAATGGTACCAGGTTTGCAAAATTCCTATTTACAATAAAAGGTGATCTTTGAATTTGCGTATCATTCTTTCATTCTACAACACCTACTGTGTAGCAATGAGGATGCTGGAAATAGAGACACAGGAAACATTTGCTCCTTAAAAGAAATGTCCAGAGCAGATTTAGAGTTAAGGCTTCAAACTTCTTACCTAAGTATTTAGAAATTCCACTGCAAGTGTGAACAGAGAAGCACTTAAGTCCACGCCGTGCTTATAAGAGCATGAGTGAGAGTAGGAGAATTAAGGACCCATATACAAGTTTTCTTTCTTTTTCAGTTCCTTTATTCTTTTTATTTTTTTTATATTTATTCATTTTTGAGAGAGAGAGAGAGAGAGAGAGCGCACATGTGCGCATGAGTGGGGGAGGGGCAGAGAGAGAGGGAGACACAAATCTGAAGCAGGCTCCAGGCTCTGAGCTGTCAGCACAGAGCCTGACGCGGGGCTCAAACTCACAAAGAGATCATGACCTGAGCCGAAGTCGGATGCTTAACCGAATGAGCCACCCAGGGGCCCCTATAAATCGATTCTGAGCACTAAGATACCTTTGGTCATAAAAGCTGCCTCCAGAAAAGCAGGTAACTAGTAAGCACCACGTAAGTCCTGTCCGCATAAGAACAAAAGAGCAAATGGCCAATTTCTTCCTCCTGAGTATCTATGTGCTAACTGAAAGCGAAAACGCAAAACTTCTGTACAGCAAAAACCGTAACAGACTAGAATTAATACAAGAATATGAGGACAAAGAGATAAAATTTATTTTGCAGATAACAAGCCACATAGAAGATCCAAGAGAATCGACTACCAAACTCTAATAGTTGCCAATATTGCTGGACAATAAATCAGTGGTAAAAACTTGGTAGCATACATAACGCAGAGGAAGAGCCAACTAGAAAGAGTAAGAATTTTTTTTTTTACATCTTTTTTAGGAGCTAAAACTCTAAGATGGTTTTCCAAGTATAAGCGTAACCAGAGACCCCCAAAATTGAAGCCGAGAAGGTAACTAACATTCTTTAGAACATAAAAGAAATCCTGAATATATGGACACATATATTGTGCTTTCAACATAGAAGACTAAATATCATAAAGCTACCACTTCTCCATTAATTAACCTATAAATTCAAAATTATTTGAATCAAAATCTCAATCATGTTTTGGAAAATGGCCTAGAATAATTAAAATATTTTCTGAGAGAAAAATGGGGAGATTCACCCTAACAAATATTTTGTTTTGAAGATGAATTATTTGTTATATAAGTGAGCATGAATTATTATCAAAAGTTGTAATAAACAGACCAAGGAAACAAAATAGAAAGCCCTGGAAGAAACACATACTTATGTGAAAAATTGCCATGTAACAGTGATATATTTCAGAGTGATGAGAAATTTATTTACCCAGAAAAACGGATTACCCATACTGAAAAAATAAAATTAGATCTCTAGTTCATCCCACACCCAAAAACCTAATTCTGGATAAATTTAATATGTAATGGTGAAATGCAAACTTTTAAAATCTTTAGAAGAAAATAATTGGTGTAGGTTCCTATCATATCAAGGTGTAGAGGTTATTCTAAAGCAAAATTAAAAAATAAAAACAAACAGAAAGAAGTAGGTTTTAAGTTTTAACTAAAACTAATGTTTTTAACATGTCAGGTAACAAGAGATACTATAAAACAGGTTACAAAAGGCTTACAAAAGAAGTCACAGATGACAATGATTAGTATCTCAAATATATAAAGAACATCTATACATTAATCAGAAAAAAGATAAATAAATAGAAAAATTAGCCAAGAATATGAAGAGGTTATTAACATGAAATGAAATACGAAGAGCCAATAAACCTTAGAAAAATACATGCAATGTCATTAGTAATCAAGAACTTAAACAAATGATGAGGGAATACCACATTTTACATCAAATGGAATCTAAAGTCAAGGTGAAGATTCTCTGACCCTACAACTCATAAATTCTACTTCAAGTTATATCCTAGAGCAGATTCTCAAACTTTAGCTTAGGTCAGGATCACTTGGGGTACCTGTTAAAACCCAGATTTCTGGGCCTCAAAAGCAAAGTTTCTGATTCAGGAGATCTGGGGCAAGGCTCAAAAACCTGCATTTCTACCAAGTTCTCAGGTGATGCTGATGGTGCTGGACCTGGGACCCCACTTTGAGAACTGCTGCCTAAAAGGGACACCGTCCAAGCAGATATGAGAGCTATTCTTTGCGGCTCAGCTCTGCAATACTGAAAACCCTGGAAAAAGCCTAAGTGCCCTAAATCAAGCTGAGGAAAGATAAACAGAGTCATTTTCAAGAAGGCAAGAGCCAAGCAGCGGCACCATTTCAGTAAGCTAAACGCACCCGTACAAACAGACCTCCACCTGCCACCTCCTGCGGACCATCTCTGCATGTCACCTGTGGGCACATAAAGATGTCACAGGGCAACACAGCATGCCTGGGACACACAAACCAGAGGGCAACACACACCAGCTCAGGATGCAAACGCAGTGATGGGACTGAGGAAAGTAAAAAGGACCCTTAAGGAATCACGTCCTTAACTGCTTTCTGAGAACAAGTAAACTATGAAACACACTTGGCATGACACTAATATTTAATAAAACATGAGGAGCAGTACAGCGGTGAGTATTATCTATTTCTCTATTCACAGGCGTGCGCCTGAAACGGTTCATAATAAAATGAAGAACACCGTGCCTTGGTACTAGTGTTTAGGAACTAACTGTACATAAGTAGATGGAAAGCTTTATAAAAGCATTTTATTCTCATAAAACCGTAAGTCAGACACCAGCACTTGGACTTTGCAGAAGAGTTCCTCCACTAGTGATGCCTTCCTTTGGTCAGCAGCTAGACCTCCGTGGTCTGTGACCCGCGTGTCCTGGCCCTCCAGGAACTCAGGTGTGCCCTGAGCCAGGTGTGCTGGAGGCTCGGGGGGGGCAGAAGTTCGGGAAGAACTGTAAGTTCGGGCACACTTACAAGGATGGGCTTTCAACTGAACCTTCAGAAAGAGGAGAGATTTTTGTCATGTCAAAGGGGAGAACAGTTACCGCCTGCGGAAGAGACATACTGTGCAAAGCAGTCACAGAAGGGGGAGCTGTTCACCTGGATACGGTGACCACTGGCATTGATAATGGCAGGTGACACGGCAAACTAACGAATAAAGACAATCGGCAAAGTCACACCATTTACCAAGTTGTCGGGCCATAAACCCCACAGTCACCCATGACTCCTCTTTCTGTCACACCCACATCCAATTAGCCCATCATTCAATCTGCTAGCTCTACCGTCAAGACCTCCTCCCCCCGCACCTGCTGTAAACTATCACCTCGCCTCCGGATTGGCAAAGGCCACTGGCTGGTCCCTGGGCCCACTCCGCTACCATCTCCACTCTGCAGAAACAGCTGAGCGATGCTGCCAAACGCGAATCAGACTGTGAGCCCAAAGCGGGCCAACAGCTGCCCATCAAAAAGAAAACAAGACTCAGCGTCTTCCCTGTGGCCTGGAAAGCCCTGGGCCACCTGCCCTTTCCCCGCTCTCCCTCTGCTCCAACTGTTCTCTAGACACATCACACACGATGCCACCTCAGGGCCTTTGCACCCGTGGCTCCCTCGGTCTGGAATATTCATCCACCATGAGAGACGTGCAGGCTCCCACCCAGGTCTCTGCTCAATGTCACCTCTGCTCAGCGAAAGAGGTCTTTCTATCTACAATACCCTCCATCACTCTCTTTACTCCTTCTCCTATGTTACTTTTTCTTCCTGGAAAGTACCGTTTTGTATAGTATCGTCTCATTGTTTGTTTACTCATTGTCTCAACAACTAGACTTTAACCAGGGATTTTTACCTGCTGGGTCTCCATCACCGGGAAGCATGCCAGGGATACACATGAGACAACGAACAGTCATCATGTTTACATTTTTGCAAAGAAACAAAGGAGAAAAACGACTGAGACACAGGGTAAGAGGGTAAGGATTGGATGAAGAGGGAAGGACACGCATCTACCCTAACTAAATCACTGAGCGAGTACTCTGCAAAAGGCTTCAGTGCTCCCTGAGAAATACACGTCTTCTCCAGGCTCACCATAAGCCTTGCAAAGCTATTTGTTCCCTGACAAGCAATATTTACCCCGTTAGGATGGAAAAGCCGAGGTGATAAATAGATGGCGAACCTTGGAGAAGTCTTTCAAGTACAGGATTGTCTTTATTTTTAAGCCACAGAAAATCAGTCGAGAAGCTTTGCCATTTGATGCTATCGGTGGAGTTCACAGCAGCAATGAGTTGCTGGTAATTAAAGTGATTTTTCTGCCAAACCTGGGAAGTCATCCCAGAACCCCATTCTAATTTCTAGGCAGAGGCTTTGAAAATTTACCTAACAAAGGTCACGCTGGAAATGTTGTGGTTAGGGCGACTTCGGGAACAGTGGAAAACTCCTGCAAGTCATTGTGCCCTGCATCAAGAGGGCAAAAAAGAGAAGAAAGATTTATCCTTCCTGGTTCCTTTCTTTAATTGGGAAACAATAATCTAAAACAAAAACAAAATTATCTTGGCTAACAATAAGTTCAATCTATTTTTATCACCATTAACACTAAAAAGCTGGGGAAAAAAAGGCAAAACCTCAACATTAGTAAGTTTCTGAGAAGCGCCTTTCAACCCCCTCCCCCCTTCCTGCGTTAACGTGTGTGACACAACCATCTTAGCGCCATCTGAGCCACGTGCCCTTTCTGCCTGGGGACTACTGCCAATGGAGGCTGGGATCGAGCCGAGCCGTCAATCCTGACCCTGAGCTCCCAGGACCGGCTGAACCACAGACCAAGGAAACACAGAGTTAAGTCTGGACTCTTAACATTACTGCCGTCTTCTCTATCAGTGCGGTTCCTCACTCGGGTGGTCATGTTCCCTGATGCCAAGACCCCTGTGCCAAGAGCCACACATTCAGGAAAGTAACTTGTGGTCAGAATGCTCACACATGTGGTCACTGGCTAATGGACTTCCGGGCTGCAGAAGACGTGCTGAGCCCTGAGGTCAGACCGCCTTTGTTCAAACCTCAAGTTCTGCCATTAATCAGCTCTTCTTTCTCAGTAACCAATTTTTTAAGAGATCATTTTTGGAGCAGTTTCAGGGTTATAAAAAAGTGAGGAGAAAGCACAGAGTTCACATATAACCCTTCTTCGCCCCTCTTCTACCCTCCCTCACCCCTCTTCCTCAGCCCTCTTCTGGCTCCCCTTTCATTAACATCTTGCATCCCTGTGGAACACTGGTTATATCTGCTGAGCCAATATTGGTACATTATTATTGACTAAAGTCCCTAGTTTACAGGAGGGTTACTCCTGGTGTTGTACACCTTATGGGTTTAGACAAATGAATAACATTATAGTATGACACAAAGTATGATACACAGTATCATAAAATACCATCTAGAGTATGATACTATCATAGTATCACACAGAGTAGTTTCACTGTCCAGTAAACCTCTGTGTTCATTCATCCCTTCCTCCCGTCGACACTGGCAACCACTGATCTCTTTACTGTCTGTGTACTTTTGCCTTTTCCAGAGGCAAACACAGGATGGAGCCTCTTCACACTGACATCTTTCACCAAGTAATACACAGGTGAGTTCCCCCCATGTGTGTCCATGGGCTTGATGGCTGCTTTCTCTTTAGTGCTGAATGATACCCACTGTCTGGATGGACCAGGGTTTATTTATCCATCCACCTACTGAAGGACATCTCGGTTGCTTCCAAGTTTGGGCAATTATGAATAAAACTGCTATAAAATTCTGTTGCAAATTTTTGTGTGAACACAGGTTTTCAACCCTTTCGGGGAAACACTGAGGAGCAAGTTTGCTGGATCCAATGACAGAGTAAGTTTAGCTCTTTCAGAAACTGTTCAACTGTCTCCAAAGTGGATGTGCCATTTTGCATTCCCACCAGCAGTGAGTGAGAGTCCCAGTGCTCCACGTCTCCTCCAGCACACGCTGTGGGCAGTGCTCTGGATGCTGGCTCTTCTCATAGGAGTGTGGTAGCATCTCGTTCTTTTAACTCATATTTCCCTGATGACATATGATGTCGGACTTGTTTTCATATGTGTATTTACCATCTATATACAGGTGTTTGTTCAATTTTTACCCCTGTCCATGATGAAATAGCCATTCAAATCTTTGGACCATTTTTAAATTGCTTATTTTTCAGTTTTAAGAATTTCTCTGTATACTTTAAATACTAATTCTTATCAGCTGTGTCTTTGGCAAATATGATCTCCCAGTGTGTGGACTGTCTTTTCATTCACTTGACACTACGTTTCACAGAGCAAAAGTATATTTTAATGAAGTCCAGTGTATCAATGACTTCTTTCATGGGTTATGCCTTTGATGTTGTGTGTAAAAGTCATCAACTTACCCAAAGTCATCTGGGTTTTCTGCTATCTCCTAGGTGTTTTTTCAGTTTTGCATTTTACATTTAGGTCTGTGGTCCATTTTGAGATAATCTTTGTAAAGGATGTAAGTATGTGTCGAAATCCATTGTTTCTGCATGTGGACATCCAAGTGTCCAGCACCCCTCCCTGACAACATCATCTCTGCTCTATTGTACTGCTTTTGCTACTTTGTCAAAAGCGGTTGAATGCATTTATCCCAGTCTGTTGTGGGCTGTCTATCCTGTCCTGCTGATCCATTTGTCTGTCCTCACACCACTGCCATGCCCTCTTGATTTCGTGGCTGTATTTTTAATGTCTTGAAGTCTGGCAGAGTAAGTCCTGCAACTTTGTTCTTCTTCATTCTTGTACCGGCCATTTCTGGTCCTGTGCCTTTCCATCTAAACCCCAGACACGGCTGTTGACATCCACAAAGTGACTTGCTGGTATTTAAACTGAGGTTGCAATGAATCTACAGGTTAAGTTGTGAAAAACACCATTGTAAAACACTGAGTCTTCCTATCCATGGACATGATGGAGCATCTCTCATTTATTTAGTTCTTCTTTTATTTCATAAGGGCTTTGTAGTTATTTCTATAAAGATTTTATATGTATTTTGTCAGTTACATGTATAGATTTACATGTATTTCATTATTTGGGGCTAGTTTATTGTTAATTTCAAATTCTGATCGTTCATTGCTGGTATACAAGAAAGCAGTTCACTTTTTTCAATGATCCTTGTATCTTGCAACCTTGCTATAATCACTTATTAGTTCTGAGAGGAGTTTTTTTGTTGATTCTTTGTGATTTTCTACATTGACAATCCTGCCATGTCGGAAACTGTCTTACTTCATCCTTGCCAATCTATATTCTTCTTTTTCCCTTTTCTTGTCTTATTGCATTATCCAAGAATTCTAGTTATGAAGTTGAAAAGGAATGCAGAGACGTGGCATCCTTCCCTTGTTCTTGATCTTAAGAGGAAAAGACTCTACTTTATCACTATTACATATGATGTCAGTTGTGGGGTCTTTGTAGATTTTATCTAGTGAGGAAGCTCCCTGTATTCCCAGTGTGCTCAGAGTTTTTATCGATTAGATGTAGATTTTGTCAAATGCTTTTTTCACAACTACTGATAGGATATGACTTTTCTTCTTTGGTGTGCTGATGTGATAGATTGCATTAATTTCAAATACCGAACCAGTCTCCCATACTTGAGAAAAATCTTCAATTTGTTACATATGCCTCAAAAATTAGTAACTGAAGTCCTTCCTTCTGCCATTCCAATTCTTTCCCCAGTCAAAACAAATCTGACTTTCCTTTCAGGCACCTGGAACTTATCCAGGGCCTTTATGGTACCTATGACAGACACTCTTCATCACCCTCCTCTTGCTAGGTCTATAATATGAGGCATTGGTAGGTATCCCTGTCATCTTGAAACTTGTCTCTGGGCTTCCTCAAGATACCAACTTCCTGGTTCTCCTTACACCTCTCTGGTCACTCCTTTTCACTCATTTATTCACTCAATAGCCATTTCTGGAGTTCATACTAGATTTCAGCCCACGTCAAGTGTTAGGTATATAGTTCTGCCCCAAACATACACCCCTTGCTAGCAAAGCACCCAAGTTAGTGGAAAACAGAGGCCTTACAGAGAGAATGCTCATAAGACGGTACTATGTGTAATGTGTCCCCCACTGCCACCAAAGTGCACTGAAGTCTAACCTCTAATACTTCAGAACATGATGTTATTTGGACACAGGGTCTTTACAGAGATAGTCAAGTTGAGATGAGCACGAACCCTGATCCAGGGTGACTACAGCCTTAAACAAGGGGGTGGACATTTGAGCACTGAGACAGACACGCAGAGGGAACGAGAGGTGAAGAGACACTGAAGATGCCCATCTACACGCGAAGGAGAGACCCTCTCTCGCAGCCCTTGGAGGAACCGCCTCTGCTGGTCCCAGGGCAGCAAGACACCACATTTCTGCTGTTTACACCACCAGCTGTGAGGTGCTTTGCCACCGCAGCCCCAATAACCCCTGAGCATGTGGAGAAAGGCACTGGGGTCGACTGGTAAGAAAGTGCAAAGCTCCGAGGCCAGAACAGGCTTGTCACGGCCGCCACACACAAGTGTGCATCTGGAGGATGAAGCCGTGTGTCACAAGACCGCAGGTTAGGCGTTTTAGGTCATGGTGGGACAGCCTTTCACTGAAACAAACCTTAGCTGTTGAGTTCAACCATATGCCAAGTGCTCCCACTGAACCACTGAACTTGGGGGCTTTGGGACCCTTGACAGCTGGATGAAGTGTTCCGCTCCAGCCCCCCACTCAGCTCTAAGCACTGAACTTCCTCTTTGCAGCAAGCGCTGAACAGTGAACGTGCCCTCACCATGCCATGTCCCCAGATTCTTAAACCACATGCCATCCACGTCTGGGGACCTGGTATCCGGTGCCGAGTCTGCACACGCAGACACGTGACAAGGCTCACCCGATGTCTGCAGTGGAGACAGCTGAATCAGCCAGCGGACTCGTGGATGAAAACAGCACGCGGTGAAAGGATGCCTTAGGTAAAACAGTGGCGGATGCACGTGGGGGAGCAGTTTCACTCACGGTAAACTGGCAGCACTCGGGTTTCCAAGGAGAGGCTCACCAGAGCACGGGGCTCTGGAGGGCGTTTTATCCTTTACAAAACTACTGCAGTGTTAGAGAGGCTAACGTGACAGCAGGTACCATGAGCAGCACAAACCCTGCTTGCTGCGAACATAATCCTGTTGGTAACTTAAATCAGAGCCTATGAAGCCAACGGATTTTGATTTGCTTATTCATTGTAGGCAGACAATCAATTAAGCTGGCGGGAGAAAGATGAAAATGACCCACAGAATCTTAAGTAGAATGAAGCTGATAATCCATTACGATTTACAGCCAATAAACAGACGAAGGAGAAAGTATCATGACAGGTTGATTGGATTTGCCATTAGTCTTATCTTGCCAGAGGGCTAAGGACTGAGTGAGAAAAGCCGATCCAAGGTTTCCGGAGGGAGGTCATGGTGACTTCATTACATGCAGGACAGAAGCAAAGGAAGCAGCTGACAAAGCCCAGGACTGTCCACAGTGTCTTCTGTTCGAACTCCGAGTCCCAGGTGCACAGAACAGAGAGGAGCGCGCTCAGCGGGACAGAGCAGGGTGGGGAGAAAGGCGATTTCTGCACCCCATCGATTGAGGCAAACCCCGAAACCGTAAGGTGCTGACATCGGCTTTAGGTGCACAGATCCCCAGCGCCTGCTGGCGAGAGGTGGACCTTCCACCCACGCAAAACACCGGGGCTCGAAGGAGAGAAGCTGTACGTGTGTGGGTGTCACCAGCAGTCGCATGGCAGCGAGGGGCTCAGGCGTGGAGCCAGGCCCACCTGCCCTGAATTGTACCTCCCCACACACAGAGGGACTGGCCTGCAGAAAGCTGGCAGACACTCCTGCGACTCAGTGTCCTTGCTAACAGCAGAGGGGCCGTGGCAGAAGCCCCTCAGGGCACGTGTGCAGGCTCGGCAGCCGTCTGCCACCAGCAGACACCCAGCCCGAGTGGACTCTCGCAAACCGAGGCTGGCAGAGACCGGCGTCCAGGGCTGTGTGACAAGCAGCGTGTGCCCCACAAGCTTTGTTCACGGAACGGGAAAATCCACACATCCTCCCGTCCACTGACAACAAATAAACCTCTGCGAAACTTCTGGCGGCATGTCTCAGCATTTCGGTAGGTAGGTGAGTAAAAAGGCCCAGTTCAAGCCACGGGGTGCCGGGCTGGCCAGTCCCGCAAACCCACATACCTTCGGAACGATGTTTGTAAATGCATGTGACAAAACAGACAGAAACAGTTACACCAAAACCACCAAACATGTTGAGTCACGAGGCTGTAACGCAGGAGGCTTGTTACCGCATCACGTGATCCAGCGGCAGGCAGAACCCTGACACTAATGTCCAAGCACGGATGAACTCACTCAGTCACGGCTAAGGCAACAACACCAACCTGATATGACTCTCTCCTGCCACTGCTGGTGTGAGGCCACAGTGCTGGTGACTACTATGTCTGCTGCCTGCACTGATAATTACAGGAAATGGAAATTCCCACCAGAAGCTAGTGAAACAGGTTTCTCCTACTCAAGCCCATGGGGTCCCGGGGGGTGGGGCAGCCTGTGAGGGTCCATGGACCCCACCTAAGAACCTCTAATTACAGTATAATGTCTTCATGCCCCGGAAACATTTCATAGGATGTAAACAGGTGGTTTTGTGTCCCTTCCTCCTTCACATTTTGCATGAATGTTACCACGAGATCGTAGGCGGCTGCCAGGGTCCCGGGGAAATCTCTGGGACCATCCAGGGAGTCGCACCGAAAGGTGAGGCCAGGAAGAAGAAAGGGGCACCAGCCTGACCCCGGCGGATGGCTATGCAAGCTCAGATTTCGCATCTACAAATGCAGGGATTTAAAGGGTGGAGTGTCCACACCAGGCACCGCGGGGTGCTCCTCAGACGGGCGTCTGTGACACGTGACAACACCCTCAACGACCCCTCATGCCTCACTCCACATTTTAGAAAATGAGCTGAATTACCTGGAGGACACACAGATGCAACACACTCACAGGACGTCAGGGCCGGGTCCCCGTGTCACGCCCACCTCACAGACACCCAACGGGATGCTGTGCCCCAAAGGGCGAAGCTCTGGACGCGGGCTCCTAGACCAGTTCTCTACGTTAAAGCTCAGAGCACCTGCCACGGCGCTCGACACGCTGGCGGCTCGGTCAGCGAGACAGCATTGCATACGTGCCCTCTGCGCAGCCGAGGCCCTTGAAATTTACGTCGACATTAGGAACAGACAACCCTTTGGAAAATTACCGCCTATTTTCCCAACGTCCTGATGGTTTTTACTGACAGACACTTAGCAAAACCAGTGGTCCCTCTGAGTGTCACTATGAACAAAAATAACACAGTAGCCGGAATATCACCAAAAAAACTTTTATGTTATGTGCTCTGAAAAGAACTGTTTAAAGCATTTCCAAATTTGCTGAAGTCCTGGTGAGGACGTGGGTCAGGCGCGGAAATAGCAGGTTTGCCACAGGAGGGCTGCTAACTCCCAAAGGGCGACCGTGAACCTACAAATAAATGGACTTAAAAAAGCAGGGGGCGGGGCACTGGGTGGCTCCGCTGCCCAAGCGTCTGACTCTTGGTTTTGGCTCAGGTCATGATCACGCAGTCTGTATATTCAAGCCCCACGTCATGCTGTCATCACAGAACCTGCTTGAGATTCTCTCTCTCTGCTCCTCCCTGCTTGTGCTTGCTCGCTCTCTCTCAAAAATAAATAAACTTTAAAAAAAAAAAAGTAATCACGAACCTAACCAAAGCAGGAAGACTCTTGTCACCGAGCCAGCACCCGAAGTGGTGGGCTGCTGCGGAACACAAGAAACAAATGCGTCCAACTCGACTCATCACTACGGGAGTGGAAGAAAGGTCAGGGGACACTGTCAGCGACTGATGCCCTCCAGCTCGGAAATGAAAACCTTGGCTGGGTCACCAAGATTAGCTTTAATATATGCATTTACACTTGCCTGCAGTGGAAAGTCACTGTCCTGTGACAATTTCCACCCTATTGATTTTTTTGTTAAGACAAGGAGAAAGGTTAGTAAAAAAAAAAAAAAAATAAGAAGAAGAATAAGAGTAAGTCCCAGAAATGTGTCCTGAGAACCAAGTGGGGGATAAACTTACAACCTTTTTGTGGGGGGGGGGGGGGGGCCCTTCGGGCTCAAACACAACAAGGGGAGGAGGATTTTAAAGACTTTTTCATTAGGCTCCCTTCAAATGCAAACATGTGCTGCAGAGAGATACAAAGAAATCTGTAGTTTTTACAGTGTTGCTTTGATAAAGAAACCCCTTCTGGACTTTGGAGAGTATCTCTCGTCACCTGCTCTTACCTACAGAATTTAATACCAGGACTCTGTAAATGCTCTCCTCACGAAGAAGTGTATTAATGGTAAACCTCTCGGTTATTTCAAGGATGAAAAGAGTAAAAGATGATACTGCATGGAAAAAAAATTGTTAACAAGTTTTGTTCACTTACCTCTGAACTCTTTAAAGAGGAAAAAAAAGGATGTCTAACTATCACTGTAGTATCACCAAGACAGGTTTTATTCTTCGCTGGTCAGACAGTGCCACAGTATTTAAAATTTCATCTGCCGCAAGATCGGTTTCAAAATAGATAAAGTCTGGGGCACCTGGGTGGCTCAGTCAGTTGAGCGTCCGACTTCGGCTCAGGTCATGATCTCACTGTTCCTGGGTTCAAGCCCCGCTCGGGCTCTATGCTAACAGCTCAGAGCCTGGAGCCTGTTTCAGATTCTGTGTCTCCCCCTCTCTCTTTCCCTTCCCCACTTTCTCCCTCCCTCCCTCCCTCTCTCTCTTTCTGTCTCTCTCTCAAAGTAAACAAACATTAAAGTAACTTTAAAAAAAAATAAAGCCCGATAAATGCACATACTGGTATCTGTTGGGAGTCCAAATTCATTACTTATATGTAATAAAAAATGCCAACATTTACCTGGGTTATATATAAAACAACGTATTTCTTATGTGTACACACCCACTTATATATGTATATATGCAAATATCAAAATGTTCAAATATTAGCTGCCACATTCTAAAATATTGTTAAATATTTATCTTAAGCTTTCCTTGAAACAATAAAACAATGTGACTTAGAAAATGAAATAAAATTGATTAACGGTAGAATGACTCTTTCAGGATGGCGACAACAATGTTTTACTTCTACAAGCAAAAGATGAGGAGTTTAAAACTATTACTGACCCAAATTCTTCATCTCCTCCTTCCAGGAAATCGACCCAATCTGGAGGAGTGAGACGCTTTGATACGAGGCGATATCCACTGACAGAGGACAGCACCCCTTCAGAGAGTGACAGACAAGAGGGACTGCCCCACGCTCCTGCGGCAAATCGCACCAGTTCCCTAGGAACTTCCGTGGGCGCCTGTCGGAGATCGCCGGCACTGTTCCGGCAAACACAGAGGGAGGGTCTGCGGTGGAGGAAACCACGCGGCAGACAGAAGGCAGGTGCAGAAAAGGGCAGGTCAGTGAAGAGACCAGCATCCTCACCATCCCCCTTCTGGGCTCACTCTTACCTGGGACCACCTGCCACCTGTGCCCTCTGGCACTCAGACTGGATTCTCTACTGGAACTCCCTGGGGGACAGTGTCCCCACTTCCTGAGACAAGAAAACATCGGAAACACAGCAAACAGCCTGCTGTTACCAGAATGCAAGAATAACCTCAAAGGCGTCGGGTACTGTGCCAAAATGACAAAGAGTCAACATGAGGTAGGGAGGGGGTTTCCGTGAGCCCTCAGGAGATCGAAAATTAATAGGAGCCCCTGGGTGGCTTAGCTGGTTGAGCATCTGACTTCGGCTCAGGTCATGATCTCCTGGTTCGTGGGTTCAAGCCCTACATCAGGCTCTGTGCTGACAGCCTGGAGCCTGGAGCCTATTTCAGAGTCTGTGTCTCCCTCTCTCTCTGCCCCTCCCCTGCTTATGCTCTCGCTCTCGCGCTCTCTCTCTCTCTCTCTCTCAAAAATAAATATATTTTTTAAAATTATTAATGATAATGATGTAAGCAGAACAAGGGAAGTCTATATAAAAGCCTGATTTGATAATGAAATCCAGGCAGGAAGAATTAATACAGTATTTTAAGTAGAATACAAGTGAAAGACCACGATGACTGTATCAAAATACCCACCTGCTGATTAACGCAAAGAAACAACTAGGTGTACGAAGATACTGTGTTTCTTCTGGTAAACATCAGTCTATTCCTACTGTCTAATTATGTTCTTTATTCCATCTTTGACAGCAGAAAACCAATAACAGTTTAAGGCAAGCAGATCCTGCCAAAGGAAAGGCCACAGAAGAATAGAAAGGATCAGTCAGCAGGGGATCACATAATTCACCAGAAAGGGCCTGATGATTTAATGGGGACCGGCTGTACAAAAGGAAGTTTATTCCAAAATGATAAATTAGCCAAATCTCCTAAGAGAAGAGCGAAGTGCACAGACCACGCCTGTCTCCGAATGAACCCTCCCATCAGTCATCACACTTGGAATGAAAGTTTTTAAAGGAACATACATTTTCAGGAATAACCACCAACCAGGTTAGTATGTCATAAGAGATACAAAATTCCAAACCTTTAAAAAAAATACTCTATTCCTGGAAATAACACCAAATCTCCAAAAATCTACCATGAAAACGAGGGGCATTCAGGTCAACTAACACAAAGATAATCACTCGATTTTACAGAAGGGACTCACTTGGCTGCATAGCAACGGCTGTGTCTGAATTGTTCTGGTCAACAGAGTGGTCCCCACATGCCCAAACCCAACATCCCGACATTGGCCGCGGCGGCTCGCGGGAGACCAGAGGCCTTCTTTCGGGGCCTGGAAAGACTGTGAACTTTGTAAAGGTTGTAGGGGCATACATTCCAAAATTATAGTAAGTTACAGACTTAGAATATACACAAGAAGAAGAATTTTCTTAAAATGTTTAACTCAAAGCATGATGTTTTACAGTAACATAAAATTTAAGGGTTTTTAACAGTCTTATAATCACCGTGGTATTTTTTTCTGTGTTCATCAGTAAGTTCAGTTCAGAGACCAGAGAATGAACTCAAATGTTTATAAACGGTTAGACACTTTGAAACTTTTCTTTGTTAAACTCATAGTGCAATAATTAACTATGCATATAATCTCCAAATATGTAAGGAAAGTCTGACTATTCGATGCTAAAAAAAATTATTTAATAAATGCACAAAATTAGTTGAGCATTAAGCAAAATAAAAACTGATAAATAGTCCTCTCTCAAAACTCCCTGAAAAATGAAAGAATCCATGAAGAATTCGTGAACCTTCTCTTTGCAGGAGTATGACCAGCTATACGCTGTAACTACATCTGTGATAAAAACATGTGTTCAGGGGCGCCTGTGTGGCTCAGTCAGTTAGGCGTCCGACTTCGGCTCAGGTCATGATCTCACGGTCTGTGAGTTCGAGCCCCACGTCGGGCTCTATGCTGACAGCTCAGACCCTGGAGCCTGCTTCAGATTCTGGGTCTCCCTCTCTCTCTGCCCTTCCCCTGCTCATGCTCTGTCTCTATGTCTCTCAAAAATAAATAAATGTTAAAAGAATTTATTAAAAAAAAAAGTGTTCAGGATAAAGCGAGTATTCTGAAATACACTGATACGCTGAAAATATTTTTTAAGATAAAAAAGCAAGTGATTGACAGTGTAAAACACAAGCCTCAACAAATCTGACAACTTCCTCAAAAAACAATCAAAAATAGTCAAAAAGAGTTAAGAGTTAAATGTAAATAAAATTTAACCATAAAACTTTTTTTTTAATGTTCATTTATTTTTGAGAGAGAGAGACAGAGCACAAGTGGGGAAGGGACGGAGACAGAGGGAGACACAGAATCCAAAGCAGTCTCCAGGCTCTGTCAGCACAGAGCCCGACGTGGGGCTTAAACCCATGAACTGTGAGATCCTGATCTGAGCCGAGGTCGGACGCTCAGCCGCCTGTGCCCCCTGGCACCCTGACCCTGTAAATTTTCTGCAGAGGTGTGGACACAGTAACCGTGGCCTTGGGGAAGGCGGGGTTTTCAGAGCGACCCTGAACGCACAGCCCATACAAGAGAAAAATGATAAACTGCACACGATTGAAATTAAAATATTCTGTTGTCCAAAAGACACTGTTCAGGAAAAAAAAAAAAATCATACCTGAGAGAACAGATTTGCAAATCGCAGTCTGAGAAAAGACTTGTACCCAGAATACATACAGAAATCACACAATTAAACATTAACATATAAACGGCCCATCTGTTTAAGTGGGTGAAATATTTGAAGGCACCTCACCAGAGAATTACAGACAGAAAGTAAACACGTGAAAAACGGCTCCACGTCATTAGTTATTGGGGAACTTTGGTAAAACCCTGAGAAAAGCCAGGGTTTTACCCCATGTATGACACACAACCCCATGTATGACACACGTCAGCCCCGCCGAGCGCAGTGAGCAGGACCCCGGCCACAGGCGCCCGCCCGCACTGCCTGGAAGACCGATGAGGGGGTGGTGGGAAGACGGCCCTGCGGCTGCTAGGGCGCCGCCTGCATCCCCCGTGTGAAATGAAGACCTGCTTCCACATAAGAACGTGCACGGGACGCTCAGGGCCGCTTCAGCCACCATTGCCGGAAGCTGGAACCACTCACATACGCGTCTCTACAGCACCAATCGCGAAGGGAGTGCGTTCACACGATGGAACACGACCCAACCACTGTTCTTATGGGGACTGTGGGTGCACACGGCAGCACGGGCGAGTCTCGGAGCCTGCGTGAATGAAGCCAGGACCAGCAGGGGACATGATGTGGATTACATGGCATTCCGGAGAGAGCCAACACACGGGCAGAAAGAGGCCACCAGGTGCGTGACGCAAGGGGCCAAGATCCTCAGAACTGAAGAGCACCGCGGCAAGCACCGCGGCACAACTAAGATAACATCTTAAAGGAGGTTTCCACCCCTTAAATGTTCATACTAGTAGTAAAAGCAGCATCAACAAACAGGCTAGGCACCCAACCCCAAACGCTACAAAGAAAGTAAAAGGCAGAAGAAAAAGTAACGGAAATCAAATAGAAAGAAAAAAAGGGCACAACAGGATGCTCCAACAGCAGAAAGGCTGGTTGGCTGAGAAACTCTGGCCAGAGTTACAGAGAATAAAAGAAAGGGTCTATGAATTCTACCTCTTTTTAAAAATATTATAGCTCAATTAAGCTGGGATTAGAATTGTTTTAAATTTTAATTATTAAAAACAGAAAGCACTAGGAGCCAGTATCAATGAAAAGGAAAACATAACTGAAAACAACACCAAGATCAAACAGATCATGAAACACAGAAATTCTGTCAGCAAGTTTAAAATCTAACATGATGTGGATAAGTTCAGATAGACGAACTTTCTCAGAAGTGTGTCAAGAAGAAACAGAAAACCTGAATATTCCTAAAATCATTACGGTTATGGAGTCAGTGGTCTCAAACCTACCCACAAGGAAAACCCTAGGTCCACATGGTTTCAATGAGAAGTTTTACCAAATATCTAAGGTAAAAGAATTCCAAGCCAACAGAAACTATTCCAAAGTAAATAAAAATCACCACCTTACAACTCGTTTTATGAGGCTGGCATAAATGTAACAGTAAATCCCAGCAAGGAACATAGGAGACTCAATTACAAGCTGGTGTCACGCAGATAAAAAATCCTAAACAAAATAAAAGCTAAATATGAAAAGGTCAAGAAAATGGTACAAATTGAGCCATATCCAAAAAATGCAAATCTGAGATCAGAAAACGCATGAACATCCACCTGAGTAACAGACTAAAGGAGAAACACAGCACAGCTGACCCAAGAACGACACAGTCGCCGGCTGTGTGGTCCACCCATACACGGAGTCTGATAATAAGGGACCAATCTGTACCTGTATTTTCTCTATTTTATGGTTTTCTTAATATTTTCTTTTCTGTAGGTTACTTTGAGAACACAGTGCATGAAGGGCACCTGGGTGGCTCACAGTTAAGCCTCTGACTCAAACTCATGATCTCATAGTTCATGAGTTTGAGCCCCACGTCGGGCTCTGTGCTGAGAGCTCAGTGCCTGGAGCCTGCATCAGATTCTGTGTCTTCCTCTCTCTCTGCCCCACCTCTGCTTGTGCTCTGTCTCTCTCTCTCTCTCTCTTTCTCTGTCTCTTTCAAAATGAATAAACATTTTTAAAAATTCAAAAAAAATACAGAGCATGATACACATAAAATACAAAATACATGTTAATCAACTGTATTATCGGTAAGACTTCCAGTCAACAACTCACTATCAGCACTTAAGTTTTGCGGGAGTCAGAGGTGATACCTGGATTTCTGACTGCACGGTGGGTTGGCACCTCTAGTACCCACGTTGTTCAAGGGTCCCCTGTACTACAATCCCAACAGATGAAAAACCATTCGTGAAAGTTTAACATCCATTCAGGATTTTTTAAGTACTTAGCCAATTAGGAACAGATAGGAACTTTCAAAACAGTGTTTTACGGTGATGAAAAACCACACAAATGTGCCTGTGGACACTACTTCTTTTCAGTAAAATATGAAAAATGGAGAAAAAAAGCTGAAGAAATAGATTCCAGGTGGGTAAAATCAGGTATGAGGCACAACTAGGTAAAGCTTCAGAAGGTAACACGACAGAGCACGTGGCTGTTCTGTGTGCATGCCGCACACACCCCCCCACCTGTGCCACCGGCCCCGGAGCTGAACTCTGGGGACGCCACCCATGACCACCTTCCCTCTCCTTCCAGCAATGTGTCCAGCTGACCAAGGTCAAATGCAGGGAGACAGTGGGGTTGGGGTTTCACAACCCTGTGCCCTCCCCATGGACAGTGGGTTGGGAATGCCTAGGTTCCAAACAAACCTTGAATTGTTCCAAATGGCACCGACCACCACCACGACTGCTCCCTGTGGCTTCCTTCTGATGCCTGCACCTCTGTCCCTGCAGCAGGAATGAGTAACGGTTTCCTGAAGGCCTGCCACAAAGTGTTCCCATGGCCCCCTTTTCCAGACTCCTCAGTCACCACGCACAGGGTGCCGTCAGTCTCCCGGGCAGCATTCACGGGCACGATCACTCGCCGAGAAGAATGAGACCAACGGATGGGCTTCAGCAAAGAGGAATTTCTGCTCATTAAACTATAGAGAATGTGGAATGACGCACCCAAACTGGGAAAAGAAATTTGTATCACACGTAAGCAATACAAGGTTTGAGTCCAGAGTATTACTTTTTTTTTAAGTTTACTTATTTATTTTGAGAGAGAGAAACAGAGCATGAGCAGGGGAGGGGCAGAGACAGAGAATCCCAAGCAGGCTCCAGGCTCCAGGCTCCAGGCTCCAAGCTGACAGGAGAGAGCCCGACGTGGGGCTTGGACTCACAAACTGTGACATCAAGACCTGAGCCAAAACCAAGAGTCAGATGCTTAACCAACTAAGCCACACAGGTGCCCCCAAAGAATTAAGAATTCCTAAAAAATCAGCAATATAACAATAACCAAAAAGAGAAACAGATAAAATTTTTCAATAAGCACTTACCTCAGTAGGAAATACGGACGGCCAACACACATAAAAAATATCCAATCTCATTAGAAATCAGAAAAACAAGTAAAATGACATATCACTTCACAGACAAAAGATTGGCAAAAATATTTCAATCTGACCATCAAGTGCTGCCAAAGACTGAGGAAAGCAGCCCGACACAGGCCGGCGGGACTGTGCGAACAAGTTAGTGTCAGCTCACGGATCCTGAAAACGGTCTTCCACAGGACGGGGGCCACAGACGTCCAGGCTCAGGGACACAGGGGCAGCCCCTGCCGAATCCCTGTTGGAGTAACAGAACTGGGAACAGGGCACATGTTGACGTGGAGGAGGAGGGAGAAGGAAATCAAGCTATTCATCTTGTCGTGCGACTGGAATTCCCAAAAAACAGAGCTCAGCTGAACTACGAGAGAAAGTCAGAGAGGAAAAGACGACAATTCCCTGAATATAAACTTCAGATACTTATAAAACGAAGCAATATTTCCTCTGGGGAATAGGAACACTGTTAGTGAAATTATTTTTTAGGTTTTTTTTTTTAAGGCAAAAGATTACGTCTATAGCTCAAAGAACCAAGCTTCAGAGAGAACTTCAAATGAAATCATAAAGCCCCAATTTTCCCTTAAACTGGGTTTTCATCATATTGTTATTTCTCATAAATAATTTCAAATGAAAAAGAATGTTACTGCCACTGTGAAAAACGTCTTAATAACCGAAAGCCTGACGCCAGTCCCTACATGAGGGCCCAGCACCAATTAGAGAGGAAAACAGGTTTCTACCACTCTGATTTATGATTTATCACTAGGCAGGAAACATTATTAACATCTGAATGGGTGACGCTGCAAATTCTGCCTCTGTTCAAAGCATGCTTCTAACTAGCTTCACGAGAAACCACGCTGGGAGACGGCTGAGCCGAGGCAAACTCAACTCGACCACAGACACGGAAACAGGAGTGGAAAGGAGTGGGCAGCAGGGCACCGGCTACTCCAGTGGTTCCAAAAAATACCCACGGCTAACGGCTGCTTTCTGGCCCATCTGGGGACGGTCCCCTCGTGTGGTGGGCATTTAACACATGCAAGATCATGCGCAAGATCAGTGCCTCGGACTGGGTCCTCGGGTCCTCGGTGGAGACGGCCTGTAGGGAGCAGGGCAAATCTGTTTATGACAACGGGGGTTATTGCGGCATTTAAAGAGCAGAATAAGAGACGCCAGGTTTCCAGTAATGCCCGAGACATCCCTGCACAGCACAGGCCGCTCCTGCCGCACACCTAACTTTGAAATGTTCTGCCAGTCTCCCATGAAAGTCAGTCAGCCTAATGCACGCTCGCCTGAGCTAGAACTTAGCTCTGTCGTTACAGAAGAAAATAAAAAACGCTTGTTCTGATGCAGGCTCACACACATCACCGTAGGGCTGCACTTCGTTTTGTTTGAAGCTTTACAGAGAGTTCTGTGGGGGGTTTGTTTTTTGTTTTTCTTTGGTTTTTACTATTTTGGAAAATCATTTCTCGTTGGACAAAACATTAACATGGTATTAGAGCTGCCAAAACAGCTATATTTATAGTGATTCTCCAAACATACAGAGCTCTCCTATGTAGCCCTTCCCTTTAAATGTCAATTATAAATGTGTCATTAACATTTACTTGAATATAAAACAAAAGCATTCATTTTCAGCATATACAAGTACCTGCTGTTTTCATTAAATCATTGACAGTGGTCACACCTAAGCATACACTTATCAAAATACATATTATTTTATTATTATGGAGTATTTTCCTTGTTTCACATTAATATTAGAAGTGGGCGTTACATTAGTATTTAATCACGTGTAGAGGAAAGTTACATTAGCTACAAATTTCTCTCCAGCATTACTAAAAGAGTGAAGTGAAATATTTATTTACCAATGAAAGGGCAAGCACTGAATTACTAACGGTTTGAGACTATGCTCCATCTTGTGTAGCCGCGCTGTTTCTCTCTAACAGTCAGACTTGCCTGGATTATTAATTGTCACCAGAATGTTTACAAACACATCTTAAATATATCCTTAACAGGTTGCATGCACAAAAAGTATCATATTATGCAGCCTGGTTAGTAGAAATAGGACTGATAGAATCAGGAGACCAGTACTGAGAGCGGGAATCCGCACAGGTTCGGACCGACCCAAGAAGGAAGGCACTCGCTGCCCTCTCTCCGAGCCGTTTCTGGGCGCTGTGGCTGCACCAGAGCCATCTTGAGCGCTAACGTTTCCCTCCAGGACCAGGAACAGATGTTTTGTTGTTTGAGCTACAAGCGGGGGTTCCCCAAGCTCTGCCCCTAGGTGAAAGCTGAACCCACTGTGTAGGCAGCAGCGACATACGACTCCAGACGTAACGAACTCATCGCTCTGATCCAGTAGCACCCTGCCTTCCGCGAGCATCTGTGACCCACTAACAGACAACTTTATTACCTTACAAGAAAGTAAAAGCAAATGCCAGATCCAACAATGAGATTCAAGGCAATCTGCTCAATTTTCCTGATTAATTTCCCGATCCATGAAACTGGGAAACTGCTACATAATTCCTATGTGTAGTGTGTCTGCCACGGCGTCGTGACAGAATATGAAGCCACCAAAGAGTTCCCCTGCTACTTAAAATAATGCTTCTAATTTGAAAGCAGGACTTTTCACAGTAAATTCACACATCATTTATCAGGTCGACTCTAGAATGAGAGCAAATACAAATGAGAAAAGTAAAAAAAAAAAAAAAAGTTTAGAAGACAACGTAGGAGGTCATCTTAGGACCTTCGAGCACGAAAACACTCATTAAATAGCATAAAAAATAATGCTAGCTTATCAAAAAATATAATTACATAAAAATTGCAAATAACTTAATAAAATATATTACTTAGAAAGTGAAAATCACAATGGTAAAAATATGGAATCAAAGATGGATTTACAGAATATATAAACTATAACTACATAATTTTTCTAAAAATCTAAAGAAGACAACTCATTAGAAAAATGAGTAGAACATTCGAATAAGCATCTTGAAATTGACTCAAGCAGCCAAAAGACATACATAAAGGTGCTAAACTTCATTAGTCATCAAAGAATCCAAATTAAAGCTAAATAAATCCAATAAAATACCATCACAAGCTCCCTGGGATGCCTGGAATGAAAAGTACAAAAAATACTGAGTTGGCTAAAATATGGAGAAGCAGGAATTACCAAAGGAATTCCTGCTGACAGAAGTATTAACTGGTAAAACCACTTTGGAAAACTGGAAATTTCTATTCAACCTGAACACAGGCAAACCTGGGAACTGGCCCATTCCAGGAATATACCAAAGAACTGCAAACATATGTTCACCATGGGACAAACAAAACAGTGCTCAAAGCAGCACTACCCATAATAGGCAAAACCTGTAAGCCAACCAGAGTCCACCAACAGGAGAAGGAAGAAATAAGTAGTGAAATAAGTCACACGATAGAATACTAGGCACCGATGACAGTGAACAGTCTAGAATTAATATAACGCAGATACATAGTAAGCGGAAAAAGGCAAATAAAACAGAAAATATTCTAGATTTATCATAGAAATAAAAGCTTGGTTTAACATCCAGAAGTAAATAATATAACACACCAGATCAAGAGAATAAAAGACCAAAAAACACATCGTCATCTCAACGGATATCTGACAAAAGTCAACATTCTTCATGTTAAAAACACTGAACTAGACATAAAAGCTAATTCCCTCAACCTGATAAAGGGAAGTTAAGAAAAACACACAACTAACTCAAAAGACTGACTGCTTTCCCCCTCAGATCAAGAACAAGATAAGTATGTCTGTTCTTACCACTTCTATTCAACCAAGACAATTAAATAAGAAAAAGAAGTAACAAATATACAAATTGGAAAGGAAGAAGTAAAACTACCTCTGTCCGTAGGTGATATAATTTCTACAATAAAGAAAATCCTAAAATATCCATTTTTAAAAACGTTAGGATGGGGCGCCTGGATGACTCACTCAGTTGGTTAAGCCTCCAACTTTGGCTTAGGTCATGATCTCACAGTTCGTGAGTTTGAGCCCTGTGTTGGGCTCGCTGCTGACAGCTAGAGACTGGAGCCTGCTTCAGATTCTGTGTCTCTCTCTCTCTCTCTGTCCCTCCCCAGCTTGTGCTCTGCCTCAAAAATAAACAAACATTCTTTTTAATTTAGAATGAGTTCAATAACATTACAGGATGTAATCAACAAAAATCAATTGTATTTCTATATACTTGTAACAAAGGAAAATAAAATCAAGAAAACTATAATAGCATCTAAAAGAATAAATAATAAAGTTAATAAAACAAGTGCAAAACCCACACAGAAAACTATAAGACACTGTTGAAAGAAACAAAAATATAAATCAATAGAAAGGCATCTCATGTTCACAGATCAGAAGACCTAATATTTATAATATGGAAACTGATCTACATTTTAAATGGAATCAGTGTCAAAATCCCAGGTAACTTCTTTGCAAAAACTGGTGAACTGATCTTAAAATTCATATGGAATTCCATGTGACTCTGAGTAGCCAAAACAATCTCAAGATTGAACAAAGTTGAAAGACTCACATATCTAATTTTAAAACTTACTACCAAGTCCTATGAAGTACCCGAAGCAGTATGAAGCTGCTATGTGAGAGACTTCTGGATCAATAGAATAAAACTGAGAACCCAGAAACAAAGCTAACTACTCAGGGTCAACTGATTTTCAACAAAGGTTCTAAGATGATTCAGTGAGGAAAAATAATCTTTTCAACAAATGGGGATGGATGGATCTCTACATGTCAAAGAATAAGGTTACCTTTGTACAACATACAAAAATTAACTCAAAATGGATCTAAGACCTAAATGTAAAAGTAAAAAAATATTAAACCCCTAGAAGAAAACATAGTACAAATCTTCACGGCCTTGACCAGGCAATGTTTTCTTAAATATGCTGCCGAAAGCACAAGCAATGAAAGAAGAACATAGGTAAACTGGACATCATCAAAATAAGAACTTCTGTGCTTCAAAGGGCACACCAAGAAAGTGAAAAGATACCCACAGAACGAGGTAAAAATTTACAAATCATGAATCTGATAAGCAATTTGTTTCCAAATATATAAATAACCCTTTGCCTCAAAAACAAATAACCTAGTTTAAAAATGGACAAAGGATGTAAATATTTCACCAAACAAGACATACAAACAGCCACCAAGCACATGGAAAGATGCTTGACCTCATTAGCCATCAGAAAACAGCAGATGTGGGGCGCCTGGCGGGCTCAGTCGGTTGAACATTCGACTTCAGCTCAGGCCATGATCTCACAGCTCATGAGTTTGAGCCCTACATCGGGCTCTGTGCTGACATCTCAGAGCCTGGAGCCTGCTTCGGATTCTGGGTCTCCCTCTCTCTGCTCCTCCCCTGCTTACACTCTCTCTCTCTCTCTTTCAAAAATAAACATTAAAAGAAATGTTTTTAAGAAAAAAATAAAACACAGATGGGAACAACAAGGAGATAAGTGTGGCGAGGATGTGGAGAAATGGGAACCCTTCCACCCCGATGGCAGGATCGTAACACTGGTGCTGCCACTTTGGAAACAGGTCTGGAAGCCCCTCAGCGTGCTGGAGTTCCCATATGATCCAGCAAATCCACGGTTAGACGGACACCCAAGAGAGTAAAAATGTACATCCACACAAAAACTCTCTACACAAATATTGATAGAATTACTCGGAATAGCCAAAAAGTGTATACAAGCCCAAAGCTTACCGACTCGTGACTGGATAAATGAAATGCGGACAGTCGTACAGATGAATGCCATCCCGTCATGAAAAGAAAGGAAACACACGCCACCGTGTGGGTAAACCTCGACCACACTGTGCTAAGTAGAGGAAGGCAGACACAAAGACCACGTCTCCTAGAATTACCTTCATATCAAATGTCCGGAAGGCACATCAGTGAGCAGGAGGACAGGAGGGGGTGGCTAAGGGGTATGCCATTCTTTCTCTGTTCTGAAGTGTTCTGAAGTTGACTGTGATGACATGCCACATCTCCATGAATATACTCAAAGCCAGTGACCTGTGAACTTTAAAGAGGTTCGTTGTGTGGTATGCAGAGTAGATCTGAACCGAGCTGCTAACAGAAGATAACATGCACTGTGTGATTCCATGTACGTGAAGATCGCACATAAACACCACTCTTGTATGTTGTTGGAAATTGGCCTAGTGGTGGCCGTCGGTGGGAGAGGAAGGGGACTGAGGAAGCCTCGTGCACTCTGGGAATTCTTCATTCGTTGATCCACCTGCTGATCAGAAGAGCTCATTCGCTCACGAAAATTCACTGAGCTATAAACTTAAGAATGTACAATTTTCTGAGGATAGGCTGTATTTCAATTAAAGGAAAAGTAAGCAGACTTAGACAAGAGCCAGCCCTGTCACTTCTACCGAGTTCCTCTTCCTAAACTTTGGACACATCTCCTTTTAATTCACTGATCTCCGCAGACAAGCGAAGATGCATGAGCATCCAAGCTGCACCACAAAGTGACAAAATCCTTTAAATAAATGAGAAATATGGAAGAGTGCTCAGCACCAAATACAACGTCAACTGAAACTCGCAACTGGCCTCTGTAAAATCATTTGCATCTGATATACCAAAACATATTACCAAAGTTTTAAAATATTTCCTCTATTAAATAATCCATTAAAATTGGTCTAAAACAATCCAGGTAAACATCAATGTTTAAATATGCTTTTAAAATAAAGTTACAGATATTAAAAGCACTTATTTGTTTTTAAAAGAACACATACCATACAAAAGAGATAAAGATATCATGTAGCAAGGAGATAAGAGACTGGAAATATCACAAGGCTATTGGGTTTTAAAGCTTCTATATAAAAATGTATTAATACCTTCTTACAAATAGATGTGTGGAAAATATAGCAGCATAGTTTTCACCTTACCCCAAATCCCCACATCAAAAGATATGAAGTAACAACTTAGCAAACACAGGCACTCAGTAATACCCTTTGCAAGGAAACTACAGGAGGATGCAGCAGAGAAGCACAAAACTCAAAAAGGGAAAAACAGCAATACAATGGTGAGAGGAGCCACATGGCACCAGAGGAGCCACATGGCACCAGGGACGCAGGGACAGGACGCCAAGCCAGTGGGCCCTGCCTGCTAACGTGGGGGACCAGTCCGGGCACAGAGGCGCTCCCTGCACATGTGGGAGGCCAGCCCAAACACACAGCCACTGCAACGGGAAGGACCCGCCCAACCCCGACAGCCAGGAGCAGAAGGTTCTCAGGACACAGCCCCTGCCCTCCAGAGACTGGTTGGCAGAACCTCCCGTCTGGGACAGGGCCCCACAATCAAAACTGAGCAGGATGGGGACACTGAGGCTAAGGGAAGAGAAGGTAAAGATAAAATTGGGGAACGGAAACAGAGCAAAGAAACCTCAAAAATCATGCTGTTGTATTTTTAACTCCACAGGAAACAGCAGGGAGAACTCATGGGGTGAGAAAAGCCTCCTTCAGAACGTTCAGCAAAAGCCAGGTGACATAAAACTGAGCAGTGGAAAAGCATCAAGGTCAGGTCTGACAAAGTTATTATAAGAAACAAAGGAGCAATATCTCAATAAAACTTAAATAATTTTTTAAAAGGAACAGAATGACACCCCCACACAACGACAGCACCAGAAACGCAGGGCCACAAAGTAATTCAAACCCACCACCCACTACTCTAAACACGTTATAACACATTAAGAAAGTGATGTGAGACTTAAAAGAACAGGTAAATCAAAATTAGAAGAACTTAGGAACGAGGAGACAGAAATACATGATAGTTCATTTTGGAAAACCATGAATCCAGAAACAATAAATAAACATAATAAACAATGCATTGAGAGAGAGAGGTAGGGAAAAAAACTTTAAACAAACTTTAAACTTTAAAACAAAAAGGGAGTTCCAAATATTAAAGGCAGGCAAAGAAAATGCAAAGAAAATGGGCAACATAAGTCTGCAAAAATGAAAATGAAAGCCGTGGAACAGACATAATTCATGAAAAGTTTACTGGATTTAACCAAAAAACAGGGTTGGCTACATATTGAAAGAAGCAGAGAAACTGACTCAGAACAGCTAACGCCATGCTACATAATTCCATCACGGACACTGAGAAAATTAAAGTCCTCTGGCATCTGGACAGACAGATAAGAAACTTGGAAAGGAAAGAAGATTCCAGGCCAGCGGCCTCCACAACAGCGCCACCAGTGGAGGAAAGTGGAATAACACTGTAACTGCCCTCCAGGTATAAAGGACTCAAGAAAACTGCTATCGACGTGGAATAGCTCGAGGATTGCTGTTTCCATGAGCTTCTTTTGAAAAAACTGCCGGACAACATGCTGCAGGAAATCATGACCAGAGAAAGCGAGGCCAAGACGGGCAGTCAGAAGTAGCATGATGACGCGGAGAACAAACGTGAAATGAGGGTGCACAGGAAGAATACAGTATTTGATGGACGGATGTGCCGACAACACCCATTGTCTAAAATGGGGAAACGTGAGACCTTACGAAAAAGACTTTCGATGGTTTTCGGCAGTCATGATGGTGGTGGTGTTCACCTTGTTGTTTTAATACTGGTGCACGTGCAGCATGGAATAGAGTAGACGCCTAATCATAGGTCATTCTAATCTGTTATCCTCTGTGCTCTTGGAACTCAGGACTTTCAGCATGGAAGAAAACAGATACAAGCGCAATACAGAAGAGGCATAGTAAAAATTCCAGAGTCCTGGGGCACCTGGGTGGCCAAACATCGGACTTCGACTCAGGTCGTGATCTCACGGTTCACGGGTTCAAGCCCTGCATCGGGCTCTGTGCTGACAGCTCAGAGCCTGGAGCCTGCTTCAGATTCTATGTCTCCCTCTCTCTCTGCCCCTGCCCCGCTTGCACTCAGTCTCTCTCTCCATAATAAATAAACATTTTAAAAAAATTCCAGAGTCCTGCATTTGAATTTTAATTATCAGTATGAATGCATAGGTAGTCGGTCTTTAAAACTTAACATACGTCCTAGCTTTGCCCGTATAAAATTGTAATAACTAACCTGTAGCAATAAGCATCCTGAGAAATAAGACAATATTCTCAAAATGCCACTTCCCTTAAAAAAAGCCTCCTTAGACACTGGCTAATTCTAAGTCTGGGACAGAAAACAGACAGTATGAATATCTATCAAAGACTACAGAGTTAGGCATTTGCCCACAGAATACAAGAACACTAATTCAAAGGGACACATGCACCCCAATGTTCAAAGCAGCACTATCAACAAGACCCGAACTATGGAGAGAGTCCAAACATCCGTCGACTGATGAATGGATAAAGATGATGTAGTAGATATATACAATGGAATAGTACTCAGCAATGAAAAAGAATGAAATCTTGTCATTTCCAAGGACATGGATGGATCTAGAGAGTATAATGCTAAGCAAAATAAGTCCGAAAAAGACAAATACTGTATGATTTCACTCATATGTGGAATTTAAGAAACAAAACAAAAGAGCAAACAGAAAATAGAGAGGCAAATCAAGAAACAGACTCTTAATTACAGAACACACTGATGGTCACCAGAGGGGAGGTGGGTGTGGGGTGGGGAAAACAGGTGATGGGGACCCCGGAGTGCACTTGTGATGAGCACCAGGTGTGGTGTGGAAGTGCCGGATCACTCTCCCGTACACCTGAAACTAATAATACACTGTTAACTAACAGAAATTTAAATAAAAACTTCAAGATAGGCAGACTCTGGAGTCATGTCAAAGGGCTCACGGCCCACCGTGAAGAGGTCCCACCCGCCCTAGCCAAAGACGGTGGAGTCCGAGCATCACTAAATAACCACAACGTCTGAAACACATCACATGTACTTAATTTATGACTTTATAATAACATTTTTTTAAATGCAGGTTAGTTAACTTACAGACTAGTCTTACTTTCAAGAGCAGAACCCAGTGATTCATCATTACATACAACACCCAGTGCCCATCCCAAGTGCCCTCCTCAATGCCCGGCACCCATCACCCAGCTACCCCGTGCGTGGGAGCCAGACCACAGGACAGTCTGGGTTGAAGGGCCCCAGAAGAGAAGTGTGAGAGAGACAGAGAGACATGTCAAGTGAGAACGGGTCAGGACTCAACTACAGAGTCCAGGACACACAGGTGGAGACAGACCTGGGGGACACGGGACACAAGTTTACAAGTCAGGACAGTGGTCACTGTGGGCAGAAGGCATGGCACGGAACAAGGAACACAGTGGAGTCCAGAACATCCTAGTAATTGTCCCCATATGGTAATTCTTCAAACCGTATTTCTGCATGTTTATCTTCTTTAGCTTTCATTTTGTCTCTGTCGTTCTGTTCACAATATTGCTCTGACAACTTCCTGATCTTTAGGTCATTGGTGAACCTCAAAGTCAGCGTGAGGTCAGTGAAGGGAACATGAGCTTTCCTTCTGAACCCAGTGCTGTGTACGTCACGGCCGAGCACTTCTCAGTAGCCAACATGACAATGAACCCCAGCTGATGCACGGTCTAACAGCAGCACCAGCCAGTGGCCCGCTCCTGCTCGGAAATGCAGCCGCGTGATCACAGCCCCTCCAGTTAGCAGCGCCCGTCCGTCTCTGCTGTGCAAACAAGACCCCCACTCTCTCTTGGTTACAGTGTTTCAAGCTGTTCTTCCAGGTTGTAAGTGGTTCCTCAGTGCACACCCAACTGTGACAGCTAAATACAGTGGGTCAATGGATATTTTTTTTCTTTTAAGCTTATCACACACTGTATATTACAGATTAAATGAAATTCCTAAAGATCTCTATTTTATTTGTGTGCAGTAGGGTTCACAATCCCCCCCCTTTTTTTTCAAGTTCATTTACTCGAGAGAGAGAAAGAGCACACAAGAAGGGAAGGGGCAGAGAGAGGGAGAGACAGAATCTCATGCAGGTTCTGAGCTATCATCACAGAGCCCGACACAAGGCTCAAACCTATGAACCACGAGATCATGACCTGAGCCGAGATCGAGA
Organism: Paguma larvata; assembly: GCA_030068075.1. NCBI lineage: Eukaryota > Metazoa > Chordata > Mammalia > Carnivora > Viverridae > Paguma > Paguma larvata. Next base: position 39,081,749 of record CM057823.1, read on the forward strand.
GTTGGACGCTCAACCAACTGAGCCCCCCAGGCAGCCCCTGCTCTAGAATTTTCAAGGAGGCATCAAACACCGAATGCCGGGACCCCACCCCAGGATGAGTGAACCAGAATCTATGAGTTCTCCTGCCCTCGCCACAGGACTCCCGAACACAGTGAGCCCTGAGCATCACCAACAGAAAGGGGTAATATTCTGGACCATGTTTCCTTCTAAAAAATTCCAAATACTATAAAGTAATAACCATAATTAGCAGCAGACTTTAGCTGGACTTAGGGGCATCTAACCTTTAGTTGTGGGGAGACACAGGGAAGAAGTGCAGGAGGAGGAGGACAAGGAGATGTGATCACGAGTGTAGCCTAGACTCTACCGAGTGTATCCGGGATCCCTCCAGGGGCCTGGACACGGCTGGCTCAGTCTCCATCACCTGCCACAACGCCATCTCCACATGAGGAAACTCTCCTAACACACGCTCGACACACACACACTGAATTTCCACAGTGCATCCAGCTCTATCCCTGGCTGGGGAAGCAAGACACGTCAGGGGGACAGGGCTCAACCTCAAGCCAACTAAGCAGACAAAACTCTAACACGCCACGATGTTCTCAGGCGGAGCGATGAGAAACACGCAGCAGGCATTTTGCAAGACGGACCCTCAGAGATGCAGTTGTTTAAGTATTACATTCTCCAGTGTTTTCATTGAGTCTGAGTTTATAATCTTGGCCGAAGTTGGTGTTTAATACATTCAATGAGAAGATTTATGGCGCGTCAGGCACCAGGGAAGTGCCAAGGATAAAAACACAATCAAGTCTAACCATTGTCTTCAATGAGCCCACCCTCTTGTTCTGCGGGAAGCACGGTTCCAAGGGGGTGACAGAGCGACCCCAGAACAAGCGGTCAGAGCCTCAAAGGAAGGCGTCAAAACTTGGAAGCAGCAGCCGGTTCCATTGTGCTCGATGGCATGACGGGCGCCCTGTAAAGCTGCAGGCACGTCGACCTCACCCTCCCCTGCGCGGTGCCGCCAGCATCCCCCCCTCACAGCCGCGAACACACGGCAGACAAGGAGCTGGGGGGTTCTGGAGCTCACACGTACACATTCGTTCTCGGGTTAACTGAACCCCACGCAGGCCCGATTCCTCCCCTGTGACTCAGAGGAGTGCCTCGGGCACGTGTGGCCTCAGCGCCCATGGGAGCAGGCGGCCCCAGGCATGGCCAGTGAAGGCCCCTCACAGGGGCTCCCACGGGGTCCCCTCTCCACCCACCGCAGATGAACCTCCCAGCAAGAGGCCTGGAAACACAGCCCATGAGCCTGCGCGTCTGTCTGCATGTCTGCCGTCTGCACTGAGCTCCAGGAAGGACACTCATCAAAGCATCTTCAGGGCGAACGTCACCCACCGTCTACACTCCAGCAAACACATTTACCAGTTTAAACACCAATCTATGGTGACTGACCAAAGGCCAGACACCTCACAAGTGGAAACTTCACAACTGTTATCATTCCCAGAGACGTGACAGGTCACAAGACGCATCTCAGAATGCCGACGGCTTTGCTGTGAGCGGCGAGGGACGGGCGTGTCGTGCACTGGCCAGCCCACGGGAAAGAGAGGCGAGGCAGAGGCCGTCAGTCGGCCTCGAGGCCTGTGAGTTCCAGGAGCATGAGAACCGTGGCATTTAGCTGTGAACTCGAGCTGCGTCACATGACCCCCGGGGCTGGGCTTCTGCCGTGTGCCCATTTTCCTCCCAGTGTCTGTGGGGTAGCTGTGTCTAAATTTAAGACCAGAGAAAAAAGTTCCTAAGAACAACACAGCTGTTGTGTTACTGGTCTGTTCTGTTGTTACAGATGGTTCTTTAAATCTAGGTGTTTATTTTCTTATGTAAGTACAGACGCATTTGTCCTGCCGGAGACAGAGTCGTCAGAGGAAGGAAACGTGTCCCGAACATGATGAAAGGAGGTCTGTGGCTAATACACTCACGCAGGAAACGGGTCGACATCACGCGTTAGCACCGCGCACCAGGAGGAGTCTGGGGCGTCCTGTGCAGAAGCTGGCCCGCCACAGGGACCGGCTGATACAGGGAGGAGTGTGTGCAAGCCACAATCACAAACACACTGGTTATTCTCTCGTTCTCTAAGCACTGAAGAATCTGGCGACTCAACCAATCATGGAGACAGGAATTCTAAGTCCAAGCTCGCACACGGCAAAGCCGGAGTTCGTGGGCCGAACCGGCACTCAGCACACCCGGAAATCATACCAAACGACTCCCGAGGAGGAGCCACCAGCTTTCTCAGCTCTGCACGCAGGGCCTTGGGGAGGCGGGGTGAGCACGCAGCTCTACATCACTTGTGCGACAGACACAGGAGGAGGGGATGTGGCAGCCGGGTGAGGGCGTGGCCAAGGGTCCTTTAACCTCGATTTTTCATCCACTTCTCCAGAATGTGTCTAGAGAATGACATTTCGAACCCCAGACACTGCAGACTAGACTCGAGAAGTAAGAGATATGCAACAGAAGTAGAAACACTTTAAGGATTTTTAAAAAATTGAAATACGATAGTAGCTAATACTTTAAATACATTCCTTATATCATAGAGCTACTCACTTGTGGTGTGGACAAAGTTCATCATATGCTATCAGCTCTGATCAGAGACCTCAGGCCTGTTCTCATGGCACACATGCATGTGAACTCACACAGATACACACCTGCTCAGACAGACACACAGACACACAGACACACTCCTGTTCACAGATAGACATTCACACACACACTTGCTCACACAAATATACAGACACACAGCTGTTCACACAAATATACACACATACACACCTGCTCACACGAATACGTACATTCATACACACAGACACACATCTTCTCACACAAACACACATACACACACACAAACACACACAAGTAACGCTGAATGTGACAGCCATACCTGAGTTAATGAAGTCTCAATCTTTAAGTTCTTTAAATCTTTTTTTTTTATTTGAGAGCGAGAGAAAAAGAGATAGCAGGGATAGGGCAGAGGGAGAGAGAGAGAATCCCAACCAGGCTTCATGCTAAGCATGGAGTCCTATGTGGGGCCCGATCCCATAATCCTGAGATCATGACCTGAGCCGAAATCAAGAGTCAGAAACTCAACTGAGTCACCCAGGCATACCCAGATCTTTAAATATCTTTGGAGAAATAAATTAGAGCACATTTGGGAAGAAACTACAAATAAAACCATGAGGATAATAGCATTCTAACCCACATAGGCAGGAGAACTCAGGCAACAAGGATATGACCTCAAAGCTCTATTTCTGTTTTTTTTTTTTTTGTAAATGTTTACTTATTTTTGAGAGAGAGATAGGGTGCGAGTGGGAAGGCACAGAAGAGAGGAATACACAGAGAAGCAGGCTCCAGGCTCTGAGCTATCAGCACAGAGCCCGATGTGGGGCTCGAACTTACAGACTGTGAGATCATGACCTGAGCCGAAGTCAGACATTTAACCGACTGAGCCACCCGGGTGCCCCAAAGCTGTATTTCTAAAAGCTTTTCTTTCTTTACAGAGATTTGGTAGGGGAGGACCGATTTTGTTTTAAGACAAAAAGATCCAACTCCTCTAAAACACAAGCTAAAATGCAGAAAAGCGGCACATAGCAAGGAAATTTACAACCATTTTTTTTAACTAGAAAGTTTGTTCATTCCAACAACAAAGCCCAGAATAACGTGTCCGTGGTGCCGGAAAACAAGAAAAGGACTCCTTAGCCTGTATCCACCCAGAACCACTCACAGACTTCCTAAAACAAGACTGGTTTGTTCGTCCCGTCTGGGTTTTTTTTTTCCTGCTGTTCATCTGTTTGCACTTGAAGCACCCCACGTGCACCGTGGCTCTGTCTGCAAATCCAAGTGGCAGGCGCCAGCCCGGAAGATTCCCGCAGCACCTACCACGCTGTTCAATAAACACCTTCCTGTCCTGACTCCTCAGCCTGTGCTCTTGTGCTCCATCCAAGGCTGCTTCCTTTGAGGGGCGAGTGACAGAACAACTAAAACCGCACCCTGACATGGACCTCCGAGCGCTCGCCAACCTCGATGGATTGGGGGCAAGTAACTCACACTGGAATTTTCTTTAATGAATTAATGTTCACTAATGACATTAATGAATCCTATCCTTCAGTTACTTCATTCCTAATCAGGGCAACATGTTAATTATGTCTTTATATGTCGTAGAAAAAGGTAAGCTCATCGTACTGATAATAAAATTACAAATCCAGGTCCTACTGAGAAATCATCAACCTCAAAAAACAATTTTTTCTACTCCTTCAAAAATGGTAAAGGAGTGCCGGGGCTGGGGGGGCGGGGGGCAGTTTCAATCGGTTAAGCATGAGACTTTGGCTCAGGTCGTGATCTCACAGTCTGTGGGTTTGAGCCCTGCGTCAGGCTCTGTCCTGACAGCTCAGAGCCTGGAGCCTGCTTCAGATTCTGTGTCTCCCTCTCTGCCCCTCCCCCACTCACTCTTTCTCTCTCTCTCTCTCTCTCTCTCTCAAAAATGAATAAACATTAAAAAAAATTTTAATGGTAAAGAAGCTAACCTTGCTTGTTACATTCTGAAAATAGATAAATATAGATAAACGATACACACTTTGCAACAATTTTTCCAGGAAATGTAGAAATTTTGTTCAAGGTAAAAAATAAAATCTCCAAAGAGGAAAGCTAAGCACAAATTTAAATTACACATAAATATAGTGGCAACACAGTGATGGCCCCAAGGATGCCCACAGTCTAATCCCAGAACCTGCCAACACTGTACCTCGAATGCATGTGGGATTCAGGATCTTCAGGTGAGGACGTAACCACGAGAGAATCACATGCGCCCATGAAAGCAGTGAGCATGTCCTAGCTCAGAAGACCAGAGGGAGGGACACATGAGAGACGCGAGCCTGCGGCCAGCAGGCAAGAACCAGGGAGCGCATGCGGGAGTCTCTAGAGGCTGGAGACGGTAAGAAACAGATTCCCCACCAGAACCTCTAGAAGGAGGCAGCCCTGTGGACGTCTCAATTTCAGCCCAGTGAGACTGTGCCAGATGCCCAACCTACAGAACTGTAAGACAATAAATTTATGTTGTTTTAGCCAACAAGTTCGTGGTAATCTGTTACAGAAAAAGACCTGAATTCTCTCTGCATAAGGTCAATAAAATGCTTACTCTAGTGCTATGCCTACGCATAAATTGTACGAGTAATCTGGCTGTCTTACTGCTAGGTAACATCGTCAGGTATCGGCGTTGATTACACACGTATTATTAGGGAAAGAAATCCAGTACGAAGTGCTCGCGCATGGACCTGTCTAATCCCCATCCTGCCTGCTGCAACGACAGGGTGCCGTAGAACGTGCCTGTTGGGTCTGTAACTGTCTACATCAAGCTGAAAGTCAGGCGAACGCGCTAGTGCACAACACTGGCGTGAGCAGGCGCCCACATCACTCATTACACAGAGCTGACTTCAGGGGGAAAGAAACGCCCATCCCCAGTAGACCGTCCCGGCCAGCTCCGCCATTTGACATGACCACACAGAGCTGTCGCAGTTGGGTTCTTCCCAAAAGCCCAGCACCTCCTTTCCGGGATCACCGGAGACTCTGTATCTATGGCATACATTCCCACACAAACACACAGTTGTTGTGAGTTGCTGCGAGCTCAATAGGGACTTGCAAACAAAAAAAAAGCTTTAACATAAATATTTACCCACAGAAGTCAATGGAAAGGGGACAGTGATAGAAGAGCCTACCTCAATTAGCATTTTCCTCAAATGCAAAGATAATCCAGTATGAGAAAATGCAACAGCATCATTTCTCAGGAAATAACACGCCGATGTCTGGTTAGCCAATTAGTGGCAGAAGTACGGCCTTCACTTTATACATAAACCAAAATAAATCCAGAAGAATTAAAGACTGTAAAAAGTGAAATAAAATGTTAAAGTGAAACATGGCTAAATGTTTATGCACATTTTGGCAAAGAAAGGCTTTTAAAGTGTTCCCCAAAGACAGAAATCATGAGGGAATACATTCATAGACATGACTGTACAACAATTTACTTCTTACATATAAAAAAAAAATCATACAGTTGAAGGTGAAATGGCAATGTAAGAAGCAAAAATATATTTGGGGGCAACTAGGTGGTTCAGTTGGTTGAGCCCCAACTTCAGCTCAGGTCATGATCTCACGATTCATGAGTTCGAGCCCCACAACGGACTCTGTTAGCACAGAGTCCACTTTGGATCCTCTGTCCTCCTCTCTCTCTGCCCCTCCCCTGCTCGTGCACACATGCATGCTCTCTTTCTCTTTCTCAAAATAAATAAAACAAAAAAAAGTTTAAAAAAATATTTGGATCATAAATACATAAAAACTGTTAATATCTTATGGTTTGGATTTCAAAACAGTAAAATAAACATCCTAATAATACTGGCATGAGGAAAAGACCCTAGGCCGTGCAATTTACACACCAACCAAAAGGGAAAGTAGGAAAAAACACGTTCAACAGAACCGCTAACCTAAGTAAACAAACTGCCAAACACGGATCACCTGTCACACCAGTAATTCTAAAGAACATAAAAAGTAAACGTTGTTGAGTGTGTGGTCTTGGGAGAGGACATACAGGTGCGTTTCTGTAAATACCACATTTGAAAGGTATGCTGAAAATCTTTAAGTCTTCCTACCTTTTGAAACCTTTTAAGTCCACAAGTTTATTCTAAGAGAATAATTAGCTAAGTAGAGGTAATTCATGCAGGCGTTATTTACATTACCAGAGAACCGGACACGGCTGTCCACCTGAGAGATGTCTGTATCGTGGGTATGCTTCATCACTATTAAAATATTTTTAAGTACTGTTATAGTCAAAGAGAGTTGCCAATAATGTACTGCATTAATTTGTTAAAACATCTGTTGTTGAAATAATTGGTACGATCTTTTTATTAAAACAAATTGTAGCTACATGCAAATAAGGATGTAGAAAAATATGAAAAGTAAACCAACATGTCAACAATGACCATCTCTGAATTTTTGTTTTATTCATGCCAACTTTTCCATGGTAAGATATGCTGTTTGCATGGTTATTAAAAAGGAAGAGACAGGAGCACCTGAGTAGCTCAGGTGGTTGAGTGTCCAACTGTTGATTTTGGTTCAGGTTATAATCCCAGGGTCATGGGATCAAGCCCCATGTCAGGCTCCATGCTGGGCGTGGAGCCTGCTTGAGATTCTCTCTCCCTCTGCCCTTCTTCTGTTCATGTGTGCACGTGCTCTCTCTCTCAAACATAAAAAAATAAAAATAATACATAATACATAAATAAAAGGAAGAGACAAACACCTTAAAATAATTTACAATTACAGTGTTCACAATTTGTACAGGTAGATCTCTGAATTAGCTAGATAGAAGGTACTCCCACAAATAATTTGTATAATTTATGTTTAATACAAACATACTTGTTGAACTAAAAAGGTTAAACTATTCATTTACAAAAGCGCTAGAAACTCGTCACCTACACGTGAAATCCTGGCAGGTAACCATAGTCTGATCGTGAGAACGGAGGACCCAAGCCCCTCACTTACAGGACTGGTGAAGGGAGACACGCACAGGAACGAAGTCTGCCATAGAGAAGGAAGAGTTACGGACGAATCTGAACTAGAACCTGGGCTTCCCAAGCACACACTGGTCACTTGTCCACACCCTGCCTCCATTCAGCCCTACACCAGAAACTGGATTCTCCACCAACAGCACAGGGGACATGAGTGCCCTCCTGGCTTTCTTGCTAATAAGGGAGGAAGGAAAGAAGGCACCAGTAGCTTTAGCCCAGTAAATAGTTAAACCAAACTGAATCCATGTGGTTAATAAAGAAAAACATTGAGTTTGTCAAAGTTAACCAAAACCCTAACTAAAAACCAGTGGCTCCACCCAAAGAAAATGAATAACGCTTTAACAGAAGGCTGTCTCATGAAGCACGAATGTCCTGTATATACACATTTAGGACCATAAGTGGTAGTATCTTGTTTCTCTTCCTATAAATCTTTGTCTCAGAGCAACATAGATCTATTCACAGTTACCTTGAGGAAAGTGAGTTTTCTTTTGGAAAATAAACTAGATTTCTACATTCAGAATTACCGTGGCTTGCTTGATTCAGCAGCGATGCTAAGAACCCTTTCTATAATTTCCCTTAACTTTAAATGAGACAAATATCAAACTACAGCCTGTTCTTAGCCTTGTCTGAGTGCAACAGAAATGGAAACACTGTTCCGAATCCTCCATGAGGGTTGCAATATTTACCAATGTCAGGGCTACGTGTGCAATTACGCGGAGCCATTATATCGGTGAGAAGTATGTGAATATTTCCAACAGGTTGTTTCAAAAACACGTCATTGTTATCCCAAAAAGTCCACGTGTGCACTTTAAATACAATGTGCCTACATGAATTTGCATCCAAACCGATCCAAGTCCTGAGGGCTCCTGAGCAAAAAACCTCGTACTGAAGACAAACGGTTCTGCGCAGATTACATGAGCCCTTTTCTTTTTTAATCAGCCTCTTAAAGACACCTCAGTAGGATAGGTTAGATCATAAAAGTAAAGCAAGGTTCTTGAACCTTGTCTCTTACGATGTTTGGACCAGATCAGTCCTTGTGGTGGGGACTGTCCTGAGCAGTGAGGGACAATTAGAGCATTGTGGCCTCGACCCATCAGATGCCAGCAGCGCCCTCCCCTCTGTTGTGAACACCAGAAATCTCTCTTGACACTGCTAATGGCCATGACCATGGGGACAAAACCGTCCCACTTGAGAATAAGCAAAACGAAAGGAGACAGAAGGCCTCCCTGAGGAATTTGGAGCAGCCTCTGGAAGGGGATTCAGGTCTCTCCACTGGCAGCACAGAGCAGCTGAGAAAGACGGGACCCAGGTGGGGAGATGGGGTCCTCATTTGCCTCCCTCTCCATCCATAAATCCAAGGGAATAAATCCCAAGCACAGCTGGAAAACAAGAACATTCCACCTACACAGCAAAATCATTAAGGAACTTCTAAGAACACAGACGAAGCCACGTGGCCGAGTGGAACTCAAGCCCAGAGGGTGGACAGTGGGCAGCTTGTCTAGGCCAGGGCCGGGCCAGCCCACAGAGGGGACAGGGGAGGAAGGGCTTCTGACAGCTCATCCACAAACCTGAAGCACCATATTCTTTCCATGTGACTCATCACCTCTCTAGAATGTTTACAGATATACGAATGTCTTCAGCACCCAACAAGGTAACGTTCTCAGGGAAACTGACAACACTAAACATCTATCAGGAAGGGAGGAGTCTCAGATGGTTCACTGCAGCTTCAATCTTTAAAACAAACAAAATATGAATCAAAGCAAATTAAAACCAAAGTAAGTAGAATATAGGAAATAATCAAGACCAGAAGAGTTATTGGAGAAAGAGAAAATATAAAAAAAAAAAATACTAAAAATCAATAACACGAAATCTGGTTCACTGAGATCATTAAAATGGACAAACCTGATTGGTGAGGACAGAAGAGAGAACATTCGAATTCCCAATGTCCCGAACGAGAGCAACAGCACCGTCACAGGTGCTCGGACACTGGAAGCAGGATAAGGGAAGGTTACAAACAATTGGACTCCAGCAAACCCTGGAAACCTCAGGGCTTCTCCATGGCGGAGAGGGGTGGGGTTAGGGTTAGGGTTAGGGTTAGGGTTAGGGTTAGGGTTAGGGTTAGGGGTTAGGGTTAGGGTTAGGCCATTCGGCAGTGTCTGGAGACACTTCTGTGTTCACGGCTGGAAGGAGGATGGAGCTGAAGGTCTGGGATGCTGAGCGTCCCACCACACCACAGGACCGCTCCGACCACGAGAATCAAGGGGTTCAGAATGCAGGCCTACCCCTCAAACACCATCACCACACCTGTACGGTCTCCTAAGGTTAGGGCCCTGCTTTCTGAAGATGAACCCACGAAAACTACCTCATCCAGCAACCAGGTGTCTCGGCTGAAGGCGCGTGAGCCACACAGCCAGCGTTGGTGCTGGTCTGATGGCATAGTCAGCGGCGTAGGGGAGTCACAGGGAGGTAGAAGCCTCGCAGCTCTCTCACCTCTGCAATCCGATCTAGTGCTGTCACCTCACACGGGAGAACGGCACCTATCAGGGAAGCAACTGCTCCTTGTAGACAGGGTGGGGGTGGGCGGGCACCCAAGTGGCTCCAGAGGTGTCCTCCACGTGGGACCGTCCCAGGTCTCAGGAGCCGCCCTGCACCTCTGATAATCCCCACCCTGTGAATGACCCCTCCCCAGGAGCAATACCAAAACAAACACCACCACCGTCAGAACTCCTTTCAAGCTTCTTGGCGCCCACGTTGTGCCCACGCAGCCCTTCCCCACTCGGGGAGCATGTATCCCGGGGGCTGGTCTCCCGGTCACGAGGGGTCCCAGCAGCAGGGCTGACAGCCTAGCACAGAACCTCTTATCCAGCCCCATCAAAAGGTCTATGATGTGCCTAATATCCTTTGTAACAAACTCCTTTTCTGCTCAAACCAGAATGAATCCTGTTCTTCAACCAAGAGTCCCAGCTAACCCACAGAAGAATGGGGCCTGCCTGTCTCGAGCTTCGAGGACTCTGAGAGTGAAGAGCCCGAAGAGGCATCATGCATGGTCTCTGCCGGAGCAGAGGGCAAGCAGATTTTAAAGGGAAAAGCCTGGGGCGCCTGGCTGTCTCAGTCAGTGCAGCTGTGTGCACTGCCAGCACTGTGAGCGTGCAACTCTTGACCTCGGGTCAGGAGTTTGAGCCCCAGGTTGGTAGAGAGATTACTTAAATCAATAAGATAAACTGTACAAAAAAATAAATAAAAATAAAAGGACAAGCTTGCTTTATGTCTCCCCAAACGCTCTTACACACAACTGAAGTCCCACCACAGGGCGACTGTGTTCCTGGCTGTGGAGACTGACACCCAAAGTCAGCACTGTTCTCTGAGAAGATCACGTAAGCAGAAGATACCAGCAAAGGGAGATGTGAACACAAGAGGGGCACTGAGTGACGCATGAGGGGACAGAGAAGCGTCATGGGAAGTGCCAGCCCCATTTCCATGAGCCACGTTCATCCAGGCTCATGTCTTGTGGAGAGAGAGACAAGACCCACTGCATGTGCCCTCTCTTCCCAGATCAGAGGGAAGCCCCTACGGGGGGTGGGGAGGGCTCCAGCTGACGGTGTGGTCTACCCGCTGGCCCTGGGGAGGGAAGGCCACAGCCCTGCCCTCGTATGTCTCCAGCAGTGTCTGCAGGCAGGTGCGTGGTTGGGGATTCCTGGGACACCGGGTGTTGGGGATTTGGGGATCTAAGGCAGTCCACATGCTATGGTTGGACATGTGTGTCCCTGCTCATGGTCACCTGCTCCGTGGACCTGCTCCCAGGTCCCCCCCACACACACACGAATGAAGAACCACCACCACCGATGCCGCATGAAGGCCTCCACCGGGAACCACTGGGAAGGAACCAGAGCCCTACCAGGAAAGCTCCATTCTGGGGGAGCTGGCTTCCCACAGCCACCGCTTGCTTGCAGCGGCACAGACGTGCTGCTCTGAGGCCACACATGCAACAAGGCTGACCTCCGCAGAGCGCTCACCATGCCCCCAGGTACTCAGAGCAGCCACCGTGTGACCGGAGGGCGTCCTCCCTCCCACCGCCCACCCAGAGGACAGAGGACGGAAGGAAAGCAGGGACATTACCTGAGCGGTCCCCATGGCGGCCGGGCGGGGTGCAGGCCGAGCGTCCCAGGGCAGCTGTGCTGAAACCAGGCCGGGCTTATGGCCGCGCCTCAGGTGCAGGGAAGGCCTAAGATGAGGAACGGATAGAAATGGGGAAAATATGATACAAAAAAAAAGATAAGCAACCTCCCCCCATGGAAAAGAAAACACATGGGAAGTGCCTCGAAACACACCGCTGAGCAGCGCTCACACCAGCTGAGAACAGCACTTGGGCAGAGAAGCTGCGCATAGAAAACAACATACAACGCTGAAACGACACGCCGAGCGAGTGCAGACGCAGGCTTTCCTGACGAAAAGTGTTCACTTCTCCATCAGAGTCTGAAACTGCGATATGCCAGCTTTCCCAACTTCAAAATGTGCAACCAGAAATAACGCAACGTACTTTAAATCACAGGTATGATCTCTCCGGTAACTCAAAGGCAGAAGCAGTATTTGTGAACTTGGGCTAGCTCTGCAAGGAACCAGGCAGATTCCAAGAAAAAAGAGCAGTACCAGGAATATTAACAATTGCTCATCCTCTTTCCAGGGGAAAAAAAAAGCACTATACCCTGATAAATCTGACAGTAGTATTTAAGAATGCTAGAACATGTATTTTGATAAATCTAAAATTCTCTTTTTTTATTGCACATGAATACATGTAATTATTGTTGCCCCCACCAGCACCAAGTGAATCAAATGAAAAAGGAAAAGGAGTTTTCAGAGGAGGCTTGTTTATATCATGACACCAGAAAAAACATGCTTGCTTTTTTTCTAAGCTGAGATGATCACAAAACGCTTACCTACATACACTTAATGTGGCCCTCAAAAACCATGATCAGATTCTGTAATTTCCATGAAGGCCAGAGGTCCTGCTATATGCACCCCATCTTCCAAAATTTATTCTGTCGCCAAACTCTGGCCAAATGGTCATGTTACAAAACGCTGTGTACTTACTTTCGAATGTACGAGTCTAATAACGTAAGAAAATCAGCTACGTTTTACGTTAGCAAGCACAGTCTGCAAATACAGATAATAACACACGAACTGGAAATTAACCCCCAGTTTCCAGGAACCACTCAGTATATGTCTGCTGTGACTGTCACCTAAACTGTGTGTTTATCTCCATGCATTTCCTGCTGAAATTCTGCCTTTCCAGAACCGACGGACTGCTGTTCCCTCACTCACTTCCTGACCAGGATCTCCCGGGTTTTCCCCGCCTGAACACTCACACTAACCCTACGAACCCCTTACTTTTGGGCATCTGGGTTGTTTCCAATTTTCCCCATTTGCTAAGAATTCTGCGCACATTTTCATACGCTTCTCGGTGAGTTTTGGCAGAACAGATTTCCAGGAGTGGAGTTACTGGGTCACAGGACTTGCGTGGTTTTAGTCAACGACACTGCCACATGTGTGCCGATGCGCACATCACATATCGCCAGGTTTTCTGCACGCCTCTGGCAGACAAGTTTCCCACTGTTTCCATGGATTTGGAAAAACTTTTGTTATGATTATTGATCAAATTTATTTCCGTGCAAACTGCCTGTTCCATAGATTTGTCAGCTTCTTTGGGGGAAATTTCTAATTACTATGTAGTACCTCTTTATATATTCCAGACCATCTGTCTGCTCTATAGGCTGCAACGATTTTCCTTCTTTCTCACACATTAACTTCCTCAGCGGTGACTTCCAACAACCTAGATGCATTTGATAGAATTTATGTCCAAATCTTCCAATCTCTTCTCTAAGGACTTCTATCATTACACAGATCTTCCCAATTTCACAATTTAAAAAAACACGTTCAACTAAATTTTGTTTTTAGCATTTCTACAACTACTTCTAATGATTCTATCATTGACGTGTTTGAAACTTTGAGTTGCCAAGTAGAAATTTTCTTTTCTCTCCAACGGCTAACCAACGATCCCAACAAATTTGCCTAATAATCCATATTTTCTCTACCAATTTGAAAATGCCACTCACATAGAAAAGCCTGTCGTACAGACCAATGTACCTCCCGAAGCACTTGCACACGTGTTTCTCTCTAGCACACCAGAGCTCACACTAGTCAGATCTTCTTTAAAACTTTACTAGACACCTTGTGAATTCATTCTTCTGCGTTGACTTTATTATCCCTTAATCAAGTCCCACTCCCCACCTCCACTGACCCCCCCAAACAGGATTATGGTTGAAGTTCTCTCTCTCTCTCTCTCTCTCTCTCTCTCTCTCTCTCTCACTCAAACACACATACAACCTGAAATGATGGGCTTCAGTACTAAGTTTGCATTTAAGTGTCCTTCCCTACCAAGCACTTGGTAATGTTTTACGTCCTTTCCAAGTATTTCAAAGTTTGGGGTTCCCCCCCCCATAGACCTTACACATTCCTGTTTTCTCCCAAGGTGTTTTATAGGGTTTATTGTTTCTGAGAACGGACCTATTTTGCCGTTACCTTATCACATACAGTACAGCTCATGATTTATATTTTACTGATCTTGTATTTGTTCTACATAATCCATGTTCCTACTTACCTAATAGATGTCGTATGGTCTCTTCCTTTTTCCACTGAACATTTCTAACGTTTCATCTCTTTACCTTTGCTGCAGAACCTTAACTGAAGACCCCAGAATAATCAGGACTGATGGCGAGAATTCTAGTGCTGCTTCTTTGTTCCACAGTTTAGGATTTCCCAATAACTGCTCTGTTTGCGGCAGGGTTTCTGATTATATTCTGAACCCTATTAGGGAAGTATCTTGCCATTACTCTCTCTCAGAATTTTATCCTAAGTAGCTGCTATGTTGTTTCAGGGTCCTTCAGTGTCTATGATACATCCATGGCATTTTTTCTTTGGCCATGCTCATCTTATGGATTACTAACACAGAGATCCCATTATTGAAATAATCTTGCATTTACAGAACAAAGCCATTTGATCATATTAAATATAATCTTAGATGCAATTTGTTAATACTTGGTTTAAGAAATTTATATTTATACTCTTAAGTAAAATTCGCCTTTTTCTACTACATTAACAAGTTTGAGAATTACTCATTAAAAGAGAGTGATGGTGGGCGCCCGAGTGGCTCAGTCAGTTAAGCATCCAACTCTTGATGTCAACTCAGGTCATCATCTCACGGTTCATGGGATCAAGCACCACATCAGGCTCTATGCTGAAAACATGGAGTCCGCTTGGGATTCTCTCCCTCTCCCCTCCTGCTATCCCTACCCTTCCTCCCACCTCTCTCAAAATAAATAAAACTCAAAGAGAGAGAAATGGTTATAACTCTGAACTAGTTTAGATAACAGAATTATGAATTCGTAGAAATTTATATAGAGTTCACCATAAAACAACTGCTCCAGTGTCTGTCACAAAAGTACATCTAAGAAAAATTTTAATTTTCCCATGGTTACTAGTCTATTCACATTTTCTAGCTTTTGTCAGATCAACTTATCTCAGTTATACTCACCAAGAAAACCAAACATTTCATGTTGATTTTCAAATTTCTTAGCAAAAACTTCTGCTGATAATATGGTCCTTTTAACTGTGATTCTATCACATTCTTTATCCCTAACTCTTCATATTATTATATTTTCTCTTGATTTTTTTTATTAATCTTGCACAAGTTTATCTATCCATAAGACATTTTTTGCATGTTCTTCTTTGTTGTTGAATATCGAATTAATACTTTTTATATTTTTTATTGAAGTATAATAACATGTTCCATTAAAGACCCACAGGATTCTGTGTTGTATTTAATCTGATCTGACGGTTTGTGTTTGTAATGTCTAAGTTTCACCCACCCATGTTTATTGTGATTAGTGATAAACTGGGATTATATTCTCCTGTAGTTCATGTTTAATTTTTCTTTGTACTTTATTCTTTACTGCCTTATACTAGGATTTTTCACTACTTTCTCAGTGCCTATATGTTCTATTTCTCCATTAACAGTTTTAACATATGCAATTAAACATGTATTTTTCTAACAAAGCCATTGATTAATCAGTATCTCCAATACCCTCTTGAATAAAAGAACTTTAGTGTGCTCACACTTTCCCCCAAGTTCACAACGCCCTCCCCATATCACAGCTGCCCTGATATTACTACTGTGTGGATACCAAGTATGACTGCTCATTAAACAAAGGAAATAAAGTACTTATTCTGAAATCAATACTTATAAATAAATGTATCCTTGATCTCTTCCCTACCATCCTTCCGGGTCCATTTTTCCTCATGCTCAAAAACATCTTCTTGTTTTTCTTTCAACATGGTCTCTGTGTGGCAAACTTTCCAGGTCCTTGTATGTCTGAAAATGTCTTTATTTCGCCCTCAGTATTGAATGACAGGTACACAAGTAGGGAATACAAGAAATCCAACAAATAGCTTCAGGCATCTTTTGTTACCTTTGAGAAATTTCTTATCAATCTATAAGCAATTTCTGTTCTCTTGACTATCTTCCAGGTTCCATCTTTACCCTGGATACTGTGTGTCTTACAAGGATGGGTCAAGATGTGTGTCTTGTTGGTCTATTCTGTCCTAGAAGGTGGTATAAGTTTTCTGTAACCATTTTTTTTTTTACTTTTTACTTAAATTCCAATTAGTTAACATACACTGTAATACTGGTTTTAGGTGTATGATATAGGGATTCAACACTTCCACACAACACCCCGTGCTCATCACAACAAGTGCATCCTTAATCCCCATCACCTGTTTCCCCCATCCCCCACCCACCTCCCCTCTGGTGACCACTGGCATGTTCCCAGGAGTTGAGTCTGTTTCTTGGTTTTTCTCTCATTTTATCTGTCTCCTTTTTTCTCTTTGCTCATTTGTTTTGTTTCTTAAATTCTACATACAATTAAAACCCTGTGGTATTTGTCAGGTGGTACAAATTTTCAATCTAAAAACAGTTTTCCTCGATTTGGGAAGATTATTGGCCATTTTATCAGGAATACAAACTCACCCCTATATTTCTTTCTTTACCTTCTATCAGATGAATGTTTTGCCTTTTAGATCTATTCGGTGCATCACTAGCTGTGGTGTCTCATCTGCTCTCTTTTTGTGCTTAACACTAGGAAATTTCTTCACCTTCGTCTTCTAGTTCACTAATTCTTTTTCAGCTATGTCTGATCTGTGAATATCTATTGAGTTTTATTTTCAAGGGCTAAAATTTCTATTTCTTTTTTTTATTTTTTTCAATGTTTATTTATTTTTGAGAGAGACAGAGACAGAGCAGAGCAGGGGAGAGGCAGAGAGAGAGGGAGACACAGAATCTGAAGCAGGCTCCAGGCTCTGAGCTGTTAGCACAGAACCCGATGCGGGGCTCAAACTCATAGACCGTGAGATCATGACCTGAGCCGAAGTCGGAAGCTCAACCAACTGAGCCACCCAGGCGCCCCTCTATAATATTTCCAGCTGGTTCTTTCACATCATCTCCTACTCATTCTGTACAGCTGTCCCACACAGCACACTGGCACAGCACACGGGCTAAACAGGGGGATCTGAGCACAGTACTGAATCTGGGATCCAGTCTCCATCAGGAACGTCAGCTACATAAGCACTGGGTGCGGTTTCCTAATGTGTTAAATGGAGCGAACAACAGGACCAATCACGTAGGTAGTTAGTTGTGAGGATCGAGGGAGTTCTTCCTGTGGAGTCCTCAGAACACTGATAGGAACAGCTTAAGACTCAACACATGTTGCAAACACGGGCCTGGGAAGGAAGTGCATGCCCGCAGAGTTTACACCCGGCGCACCTGTGGGCCTGTTACTTCAGGCGGTCCCACTGACCCAGGTGTGCGCAAGGTCTGTTCTCATCTCTGCCGCTTCTAACTCGAAGGAAGAAGAAAATCCTGTTCTACAGTTCTTCCCTTTCCACAGCATCCCACTCCTGGTGTATGGATGAGCTTTGCCATTTCTTTCCGAACTTTCTTCCTGTTTATCCTTCAAATGTACTTTACCAGGAGGCTTCCCTCTAGTCTTCCAGGCGCTGACTGCATTTCAAGGGCCTATCTTCCTCACCGGTTCGTCCTCCTCTCTCACACTCGAAGCAGCCAGGGGCCATTCTTCTGGGGCTCCGGAAAGCTGCGAAGCAGGGTGACAAGTATCTGCTTCTTGATTCACTGGGAAAACATGGACTCTCCATCAGTGAGGAAAGGAGGGACCCCAGACTTTTAGGCTCTTCAGAGTATGCACAGTGGGGCAGGAAAAAGGGCTGTGCTCCCCCAGCTCCCGAGGGAGAACGTGCAGGTCAGGGGAGCAGGCCCCTTGGGGAGGGTCCAATCAGCAGCGCCTCTGAGCTTTTTAGGCCCTCAGCCTCCTTTAGAACTACACCGTGTAACTATAACACACACTTCACTTTCCACTTTTATTCTTCAGTGCTGAAAAGAATAGGTTTTAAGAAATCACACAAACACACACACACAAATGCTTCAAGGAGGCAAAGCAGCGTGTGGTCCCTATTTATATTTTACATGGGATATTTTCCCAAATAAAGAGAAATAAGACAAAATTATAGGAATCTACTTTCAAAATCACAAAATGTTTTTTCCGATTATAGTATATATACACGAATATAAATATTACACCAAATATTACCTAATTTCTACTATCCACAAATCTTTTACCTGAGTATCCCAAAATACCTCAGGTACTTTTCATCTTCCAAAAAGGAACATGAACCATCATGTTATTACCCTTGCAATAACAGGAACTGAGCTCACGATACATTTGCTGTACTGTTCCCTTAATATTATGAGAAAATATAGACTTCAAATTCTATTTAGTTGGTTAGAAGGTAATCAAGTCAATAGCATAAAAATATCTTCCATTATAGTTAAGAAGTGCTTATGGCAATGCTTAACTGAGTAATGCAAAATAATTCCACATGCGATTCCACTGATCTCATCTTGCCACTTACAGGATACACAGAGATCAGTCATTCCCTCACCGGACCCCGCCAGCCAAAGCCATCATCATCTCTATTTTTGAGCAAACATGAATTAACCACTTTCCACATTCCCACACACATCGAGAAAAAGTAGAATGTGTCCATAGAGATGTATACAGACCTTCGCCCTAATGTAATTCTTCTAAATATCATGCATTTAGGCGTAGGTCCAAAAGTATGAACAGAATGATGAACAATCTGAAAATAATTCCTTCAACATTATCAATTCAGATAAGTATTACGATAGCATTATTTTGCCTCTAGGCATTAACTTAGAGGTGCAAGCTTCTATGTTTACAAAATGAGATTATCTATTAAATTTTTATCTACAACGATGTGTACTCAAAAAGACTTTTAAATCCCATCAATATGCTGTAAATTCGAATTTCACTATACGCATCTTAGCATAATCACTACTGTTCCTTATATTCAAGTTTTCCTGGACTCCAAAGTCGCACGTCTCAATTTCAATCTGATTTCTCCACCCAACTTAGAAACTTAGTTCATATATTCATTTAAGTCTCCTAAATATTTTTTTATTTTTCTAGTAATCTCTATACCCAACGTGGGGCTCAAACTCATGACCCTGAGATCAAGAGTCGGATGCTCCACCGACTGAGCCAGCCATGTCTTCTCATCAGCATTCTGTTCTGCCCTGTCTTTATCAATGCCTGGTGAGATCTCCTTAGCACCAAAAGCAAAGGCACACAGTTGATTTAATTCTGTCTGATTCCTCTATAACATATTACTCCAGGATTACATATTTTTTTAATGTTTATTAGTGGGGGGGGGGGAGCAGAGAAAGAGAGAGAAAGAGAAAATCCCAAGCAGGCTCCATTCTGTCAGTGCAGAGCCCGACACGGAGCTCGAACTCACAAACCGTGAGATCATAACCTGAGCTGAAATCAAGAGTTGAACGCCTAACTAACTGAGCCACCCAGGCACCTCTAGGATTACAAACTTAACTGGAATGTCATAAGCATCTCATTATTAGCAGAAAAAATCAAGTCTAAACTGCCTTCTCTAACACACGACATCTCTGCCACAAACTGATCTTTCCTTCTTCCGAGTGCCTGCTGCCTCCTATCACCTGGGCCGCCCCGACTTCCAGGTCCGACTGCTGTGCAGGAAGAGAGTGGAGTGGCCGCTGTGAGCCCAGGGCAGTAGGCAGCAGCCAGAACACAGAGCGCTCCTACCCACCATCCTTGTGGGCAGCTGTACACAGAGCACACAACACACCGCGAGACAGAGACACAACCGCCATTTGGAACAAAGGCATGTGCACAGGCTGAGGCTTGGTCTCAGAGGGCCTTCAGACTCAGGCCGCAGCAACCTGTGCCTGGTCTCCAGCCTGGCAGCCTGCCTGCAGATTTCAGACTTGCAGCCTCTGCAGTCGTGTGAGCCCCCTCCCTGCAATCAATCGGTCTCTCTCTAGATAGGTAGAGACGTAGGTAGAGACACATATCCTATCGGCTCTGTCTTTGGAGATTCTGAACAACACACATCGTAGTAGCGATCACATTGTATCTGGTGGCAAGTAATAGAAAAATGAACTCACGGTGCCCGCACGGCTCAGGCGGTTGAACTGGCTCTTGATTTCGGCCCAGGTCATGATCCCAGGGCTATGAGATCAAGCCCTGCATCAGGCTCTGCACTGAGTATGGAGCCTGCTTCAGATTCTCTCTCCCGCTCTCTCTCTTCCCCCACCTCTGCCCCTTGCCCCTGCTTGTGCTCGCTCTCTAAACTAAGAAAGGAAAGAAAGAAAGATAGATGAACTCAAACTCACCTAACAATAAAGGCAATTTATAGGCTCACGTGGCACAGTCCAGAGCCTCAGAACAGGTTTCACTGCCTGGCTCTGTGACACCAAGCACTCGGAAACCATCTCTTCCCCTTGTATCTTGTGATCACGGCTTCAGCCTAAAGCTGATGAAGCTGATGATACCTCACGGAGCTCCCAGAGATTTCTTTGCTCACTTCCAGGGAGTGTGAGGCCCAAAGAGGAAGGGAGGAAAGCTCTTTCTCAGAAACCACTTTTCCAATTTCAAAGGCTTGCGTCAGGTAACGTGCCGGCTGAATGCAAACCCACGGCCACGTGACGGAGCTGCTCCCTCCACCAAGCCTAGCTGCCATGGGACACCGGGAAGAGCAGCGGTAATGTGAAGGACACTCCAACAGACATCGGCGTCCTCACCAGGACAGCAGAGGTCAACGTGTGGCCAGCAGCCGGTCCCTGTGCGAGCTTATACTTCAAGTCCCCTTCCCCATCAGTCTCTTGCTTCCCCACAGGTATTCAAGCAGGAGACCAAGCTTGCGGCTACCTGCAGATGCCGCAATCAACAAAAGATCATCTAGTCATGTTTTGCTATTACTTTTAGACACGTGTCCCTAAGTGAAACGAGCACATTCCTAAATGCTGGAACCCTTTCAGGTGGGGACTGAGTGCTGCACGGGTCAGCACAGCGGGGAAACCAACGCATGGTAAGATTAAGACACTGATTCATAAATTGCTGTCAATCACCTTCCTTCTACCTTCAGTTTAAAAAATCATTAATAAACAAATGAACAAATTGGATAAGAAAACTCATACCTTTTTAGATTCTCATGTTGAAAACGGTACTAAATTTGTTTAGTAAACGAAGGCTATGGAAAACTGTGATGTGGCATATGTCGCAGGTAAGAACTATAGAACAATTTACAGTGGAATGGAATCCATTTATAGAATGTACTTCAAAAACCACAGGTGGCAAAGGGCTTTGTGTGAAATCCAATTATCAGAGCATTAGGCGTTTACATCATTATATCTGCAATTGTTTTATAATTGCTGTATTGCCATTAGTGCAAGATGTGTAATGGTGTGTACCAGACAAGGAACTCTGTATTTTGCTTAATATTTTAACTAATGACTAAAAAGCAGAATTTCATTATAAAATGCATTTTCAATAATATTGAAGGATCACGTGTTACAAAAACCAGGAAAACTGGAGGAATTAAAAGAGGTCAGAAATGGAGACAGTAAGCTGTGTTAGGTTCACGTGAAGTCCACACGCCGCACAGAGACAAGGCAGGCCCGGACTCACAGACGCCTCCCAGACCACGTCACGAGGAAACTCGTCAAAGGGTCTGAGAGTGCATCACGGTAAACCCCAATTTTACCAAAGGAAACGAGGTTCACCCCACACATCACCACCTGCAGACAGAGGCTCACGAGGGAAGTCTCCTCCAGGGTGTCACAAACCGAAGGCCAGTTGATACAGGACGCACCATCTTTCTAGGAAGTCAGAGGGACAACTGGCCAGGACTTCCCGTGACAGAGTCTGTTACAGAGAACAGGACAGTGAAGGGAATCCTGACAGGCACCCCTCACACATGAAGAAGGACAGCATTTCTGTTCTCTGGTGGGGCCCTCGATGACACCAGGGATGAGACCGTCGGCTGGCACACTTACTTCCTATTAAAGACCCACTCATGGGAAAAATACCTCCGTTTTTTACCAAAGTCAAGTTAACTCATAGCAAGAGACACATTCTAACCCAAAACACCAGGAAACTCTCCTATCCATAGTCCTCCTTCCCGACGCCCTGCCACGAAGCAGCCACCTCAAACCGGGCAGGACCGTGCTGGTTGGGAGAGTGGCTGGAAGTGGCTGGGATGCCCAGGGGTGCATGAAACAAGCCGCCAGCACCCTGTGTGAGAAACCGTGGTCAGAAACAGGCTTCCTGAGCAGGGAAAGTTTAGAGCAAATCAAGGGTCCACAAAGAAGTGGGAAGATAAGATCTCTGGACAAACTCTCGGATGGTGAGAGAGAACCTCAAGCGGGGGTCTACAGCCCTTCCCAGGCACGCTCTGATTCAGGGCGTGTCAGGAGCACACCAGTGGACACGGCCCCACATGAGGACACCACAAGCACACATAAAATGTGAAGAAGGTACTCTAATTTGACAGGTACTAAGCGTTAAGTACAAATGTTAGGATGGGGTACATCAGGTATTTATTTATCTAGGGTAGGGTAACATCCACTGCAAACTTACGGCAGCCTGTGTACCCCTAGTTTGGAGAAATAATACTGCCTCTTACCTGCCTGTGCCCTGTGAGGACAGAAGGCCGCTCTGCTGTGGCACTCACTGACACACCTGAGATCCCACCTCAGGGGCAGCTCAGAAGTTAGCTCTCCCGGGCCCCCTCTGAAGGCACAGGTCCCAGTCAGCAGCTCCCTCCTGTTCTCCTCAGGGAAGGGGAGAAGCAGCCTCCCAGAGGCCCACTCCTGCCCACAGGAGAGAGGAACCTTCCCCGGGACTCGGCAGACCCAGGAACACATTCTGATGACCGAGAGAGAAGAATGGAACCGGTACGTCTCCAACTCCGGGCCCTTCCTCGGTGAAATTCACCATCACACACAGGCGCCCCCTTTAAGATCCACGTGCACAATCCCGACCCTTCCCACACCCGACACCGGCACACGGAAGGACATCACCAGCAGATAATGTTCAACCAGCGCCAACTCCAGGCTGTCAGACCCTGGGGGTACGCAGCCCGAGGATCCCGTGTCACTCTGTAACACACGGAGCACGTTGTCTTCTTTAGGCTTCACAGCAGCCACTGGACAGGCAACCTTGAGACGGATCAGTGTAAAACAATATAATTAACAGGAGCCGCCACCAGCATTCCATTTCAGATCTGACTTCAAGGTCAGTCATATATTCCAAATTACCTAATAAGTCACCCATCTGCTCTCTGCTTCATTTTATAACACGGCCCCATTCTTAGCTTCCCTCCTGAGATTCTCCTGCTGGCTGTCTGTACCTCTCCAGTCCTCTGCTGCTTACTCGCCTCCCTCTCCCCTTCCTTCATTTCCTCTTAACCACTGTCCTCCGCACGTCAAAGGTAGCTTTAGGTTTAACGGGAAAGAGGTAACAAGAGAGATGGCTAAGAAACTGCCTTCTGGATACAGGGGAAAAGGGATCCAATTGTAGAGAAAACAGACCTTAACGGTAATCTCCCTCCTCGGGCTTTTATCCAGCATAAAACAAGAGCACGAGAGCTTAGTGTTTAGGAGGAAACACAGATGCTCTGTGCTCCCAGCCCAGAGGGAAAACCTAAGGTAACCAAATGCCATGACAGAGGAAGCAAAACTCCAAAAACAAGATGTTTGTGAGAAATAGGACATCCGAAGGCACTGAAACTCTCGGAGCCAAGAATTATCTGAGATCCTCGGCCGAGCCTGGAGACGCACGCGTTACAACTAGGTGCCTCCTCTCTGGGGCCGCAAGGGGATCACACGTCCCCGATCCTACCACTGGGTCAGTAAGTGTCTCTGCTTCTCATTCCCGCCAGCCTGGTCATGTCAGGACGGGAATAATCTGGCACCCGTCCTTCTGTGTAGTGCCGATGTACAAAACCTCTTGAGTAATAACGATATAACACTGATGCGTGTAGGTGCGTAGGACCGCCTGCTGCCTCACTGACTGAAGGCTACGGACATGAAGACGATTCATCACCCGTGATTTCTCCAAACTGCACGAGAAATGGCTGATGGAGAAAACGGAGCTCTGGCTTCCAAATCAAGCATCTAAAACTGTAGCATGTACCTCAGTGGACAAGAAGGTAAAAACCACCCACACATTTATTTGTCTCTGCCTATGGGGCACCTGTCCCTCATCCCTGGGCCCCACCTTGATCCTCCTTTGGGATCACCCCCACACCATCAACCCACAGGGGAACCTGCCCTAATACACATACACACCCTAAGCGTTGGTAGGCCATAATGAACTGAGAATCTGTCACTTGTAATGAAATAAACCTTACCTGACGGAGGAAGCTACAAGTCTATCATAGTAAAATGTTGCCTCACATCTCCTGGTTTTAAGATCTTACCTTATGCCCAATTTTCCATGGGGTTTCCAAATGGTCTTGGCAAAGGAAATTAGCAAAATATAGCATCCTGTCTTTTTTGTCTTCAAAATCAAGGTCTAGAATGGGAAACCCAGCAAGAACTAACAGTCCAGGTTGAATCTGAATGTAGTTTCCCACAGAAGTGTAATTATAAGTGTTGGTTAGGTTCCCAGCTCTGTTCATGTCCAAACAAATGAAAAAAGATGAACTCACAGCGGTATATAGGACACGGGAAACTATAGCTTAAAAAAATCATACCGCAGATCCTTCTAGAACCCTAGAAACTGCAGGTGGCTTGGGAGTTCAAGACAAATAACACTAAGAATGTTCCAAAACACGGCCCTCCTAAAGCGGAGAACAACCAACTCCAAACGCACTCCCCCAGGGAAGACTCACAGCTTTGGGGGCAATCACGGAAATGGCTTCCCAGACCTGGGAAAGTACCCTGAGGAGGTGAGAGCGACCTGGGCAGGACCACGGGGAGCAGGGAGGGAAGAAGGTGGAGCAGCCATTCCTAAAGCTCCGTCTGCTCCCACCACAATTCCACCAAGATGCTTATTCTTGGCATTTAAAAGGGTGGCAATGGTGCCTGGGTGACTCAGTTGGTTAAGCATCCAACTCTTGATTTGGGCTCAGGTCATGGTCTCACAGTTCATGAGTTTGAGCCCCAAGTGACAGCGTGAAGGCTGCTTGGGATTCTCTTTCTCTGTACCTCCCCTGCTCATACTAATTCCTAAAATAAGTAAATAAACTTAAAAAAATAAAAAGGAAAAAGGTAACTTTTGACAATTGCAGTTCACTTAGCAAATCCCACCCACTGCAAATTACGGAGGGGGGTGGTATCTGAAGCTTTAGAAAAAGGGAGATGAGTTGTTAGAAATTAGGACAAGCAGGGCCCTTTTGGGGCAACTTAAGCTGAATTACAGTGAAAACATTACAAGAAAGTTTCCAGTAACCTGAGCAATAAGGAAGGAAATAATTAACCTCGCACCTTCAAATATACTCATGTTACACTTTTCCTGGAAACCTCACAGGCTGCGGAGGCGGCATTCATTCCTTCGGCTGGCCATAAACTGGGAACCGTAGAGCACAGGACAAACCAGGACACGCCCCCCACCCCTCTTTTGCCAGCACACTACTGGCATTTACTCTGAGATGGAAAGACATGTGTGTTTCAGGAATGGCTTCCTAGGACCCACAGAGAATGTGATCTCACTGTGGAATAAGCCAGAGGGACAGAACATCTGCGGAAATTCAGCACAAACACAGACTCCATTACTGCTCACCTTCCCTTGAATGTACACAAGAGTCTGAGACCAGAGACACACCTAAGACAAAGAAGAAAGTGGTTTCCTTAAAAACCCCAGAGTCCTGACACTCAAACAGACTGCAAGGAATCCTCTAGAACAGCTCTACCTTCAATTCAATAACCCAGTGTTATACGTGACTATCTCCTGTTTCTAGAGATTTTTCCACAGGGAAGTCCGCACGCGTGCTGTGTGTGGTGGGCTCTGGCGTTCAATCCCCTACGATGTCGAGATGATGATTTCTTATTCTGAACCGACAACCGTCCTGATGCCTCTTAAACTCGTGACAGGCACCCCTCCTAACCTACTAAGAAAGCCGCTTAACTTAAACTCACATTAGAGCTGGTGGTTGGATGTATTCAAGGATATACCTTTTTATCCAGAATTTAACTTCAAATTTAATTTGAAGGCCATGGAGTTGTATTTTTTTCCCAGTGTTAGAAAAACACTATTTCCAATCAATAGTGCAGTACAAACACAACATGCCCAGTTACTATGCTCAAAATTCAGCATGGGTCCTGCAAAGCGGGAATATAAAATTCGAGGGGGTCCACTTCTCTGGCTGAGACAGGACAAGTCCCTGTGGCCTAAGTATTTCTATTTTCCAGGAAAACCTAATCTATTGAAATGGCCTCTGGACACTAACTTTATCGTGGGATTTGAGTTTTAGAAAAGGCAGAATTGACAACTAACAAAAAGCAAAGTTCTGGATGTGCCTGTTACACGGCCCTTCTCCACCAGCCCTCCTGGGCTTCCACGTTCCTATCCTCAGTCAGCGAACCATACACCTCCAAGGTCCCTTTCACCTTCAACCAGTAAATGTGGGATGAAAGATGCATGTGTGAAATGACAAAAGCAGATCAGATGTTGATTTTTTTTTATAGAGTCTGCACTCTGTGTGGCAAGGAATAAACCATGAGCAAAACACCCACTGCGATAGCAGGAATGCGCTCTGATTCAGGAAGAGAGAAAGGGGTCAGTGGAAAGTAAGTTCTAGGTTGGAAGACCTTATTCTGCACTGTTTCTCTAAACATGGAAAGTTCCATATGGAGGATGGGACATTTGGGCCAAACCCACTGAGACCTGAACAGGCAGGTACAGGGATGGAGGCCGAGGCAGAGCCCTGACAGGGTGAGTGTGCAAGGAACAGCCAGCGTGCAACAGAGAACAGGAAAACCAAGGAGGAGAGTAGATTTGCGAGTGGTCACGAGGACACTTGAGCCAGGAAATAAGGACTCATTCCAGGACCAGACAGGACCCAGTGACAACTAAGACCAACAGCGAGGGCGGGGCCAGCAAGGGGACGAGAACAGCACAGAAGTCAGGTTCAGTGCAGGGCGGGGGACAGCGCAAGGGGTCAGTACAAAGGTTTGGGTCAACACAAAAGTCAAAGCCAGCAAGAGGATCAGCACAAGGATCAGAGTAAGTGTGAGGGTCGGGGCCAGCACGAGGGTGGGGACAGTGTGGGGGGTCGGCACAGGGATCGGGGTCAGTGTGAGGGTCGGGGCCAGCAACGGGATTGGCATCAAGCGTCCGAGTTATGAGGCAGATTTGGGAGGCAGGAAGGAAAGCACCAGCCGTGGCTGTGGCCGGAGTGGAAGGTGTGATATTAAGCAGACGGCCTGTGGCACCTGCCACATCCCTTCCTGGGGGGACAGGCAGTGAGGACGTATGTGGGCTCAGCCACACACAGAGCTGGACTGGCTAATGGCTCCGGAACAGCACTGGCTCTTGCAGGTCCACGGTCACACTGTACCAGGCCGTGCCCTCCAGCACACTGTCCCCAAGCCCCAGAGAACGACACAAGCCCAGCACAGAGCTGGGGCCATGAGAGCTGGGGCACAGGTTTTCACGGGACCACCTTCTGAGGAGCCTCCCACGGGCCGTCCTAATTCCCACGGTCTCTCCTGCCTCTCTCAGCTCCTCACCCCACAGAGTACTTAGCGCCCTGAAGAATCCCACCTTTTCTTTGACGCCTTCCCTACCTCTTCCGATCCCATGCATTTCTCCTCGCTCTGAACTGTCCGTGTTGGAAATGACAACGGCGGGTCTCCACTCATGGCTCCCAGTGTCTTAGTCTCCAGCCTCCTACCTCTCAGGAGACAGCATCAGCCCTTTGGGGTGAGCACGGCTCCCACCCAGGTATTACGGCGGTTTGAGACCCTCAGACGCCACAGCACATATACCAACCTGCAGTCATGGGTTCACAGAGAGGCTTTCGTGAGCGGTGAGCTCAGACAGCAGCTAATGTCATTCTCACAGGGACCCCAGAGCTCAGCACAGAACTGGACACATGTGAGGGCTGGAAAACACATGTGGATGGGTCAACCCGCACACATCAGTCAGCACCTCACAACCAAGGTGGACAAGGAGGTGAGGAAAACACGGCCCCAGAGCGGCCATCCGCCGGACGCGCCCTAGAGCGTGAAGGAATCGCGGACACCATCCTGCTGCGATCAGGACACCGGCTAAGTGCAGCTTTCCACCAGGGGACCCTGATTCAAAGCAGAAGCAGACGTCCCTCCCTTCAACCCATTTACACAGTGCTGCGCTCGGCAAGGCCCGTCGTCCAGGGCAGCTCCTCTGAAATCATCCGTCACTGACATGACACGCGCGGTCGGCGTGTCCTTCAGCATTTCGCAACCGCTACCACTCACTTCCTTAATTTAACGTGTGCACATTCTCCAGTGTTTATATCCCTTCCTAATTCAGGGCAGAGATGCATCCTGCAGGGTCTCAGAGAGACCCCAACACGTCTCAGTTTCTCTTAACAAAAGAGATACTATACATCTAGAAATCGAGATTATAAGATCCACTCTTAAGTTCCTCCGATTGCTTCTGCTTTCTGCTCTATTGTTTTCCCAAACAGTTTCATTAATTCAATAAAAACATATTAATAATAATTACTGTTTAATGGCTGCTTTCTGGGGGTCAGAACTATGCACAGTCACAACCAAGCTTGTGTCCAGAGTTGTGGGAAGGGAGAAGGAAATGCCCAGGAGAGATGGTGACAGTGTCACGTCAGTGGGAGTTTATTTGGGTAAAGTTAAGGGTCTGTGTGAGGAAGAGCTAGCAGGGAAAAGGTTCACAAAAGTCACAGTCATAACCCAGCCTCTAAGGGACATCATGGTTTGGGCAGGTGACATGACGACAGGAGGTCACCCAGGAAGAGAGTGAAGTGGAGCGAAGCAGGGAGGGGGAGGCAGAGGAGAGGAGGAGCAGGCAAGGGTCTGTGCCACGGGGCAGGGGAAGGAAACAGGCCTAGGAGAGACAGGACCCCTCACTTCCGACTACTTGACAAACGTCACCTACCCCAAGGCACAACCCCCTGAGAAAAAACACACGTGCGTTCACACACACCTAGAGGAGTGCACATAGATGTGCATACACAAACTTCCATGGGTGCACACACACGCATATGCATGCCTACGTGTGTACACACCCCCATGTGTGCATGTGCATGTGCATGCCTGCATGGGTGTACCAACATGCACACATGCGTATGTGCACATCTCCGTGCATGCACACCCACACACGACCATGAACATGCATACGCACACCTACGTGCCCACATATACACATATGTGTACATGTGAAAATCTGCTTTAGTATACACATATACATTGCACATACATGCTCACGCACACCTGCGTGACTACATACCCGCGTGTGTGCACGCGCCGTGTGTGCACATATGCAACTGTGCACACCCATATGCATGCATGCACCCACATGTGTGCACACATCTGCAGCCATGCACACACACATGCGTGCGTGCACACATCTGCACTTGTGCACACCTGCATGCATGCATGTGCACACTCAAGCGAATGTGCACAACTGCAGCCGTGCACACCCCACACCGTGCACGCCCACGTGCATAGTCATGCACACACACAACTCCTCTACTGTGGACACCAAGCTTCTTGTCGCATCATCCCAGTCTCAGGCAGCAGGACGGTGCTCCTCCACCTGGCTGGGAAGGTAAGGTCTGTTGGCAGCAGACAGATGCTCCTGTACCTGTGAGCAGCTACGTGGGTCCTCCGTGGCAGCCTCACGGTTGTGTACCACTGCTGGACCTCAGTGTGCACAGTTCCCAGGTCCAGCTGATTCCCCTCCCAGCGTCCAGACTCCGCTGATCTCACAGGACTTCCTACTAAGCATCTCCAACACCCCACCTTATCGTCTTTAAAGAAGCCATGCCCCGAACATCTTTCACACACACATTCTGACCACTAGGGCACTTTTTAAACATGACTACGCAACACCCCTCGCAGGTTTGGGGGCCTCTGCAGCATCTCATGTCTGAGAATAACATAATGAGATCCTCCGAAGATCAATCTGGCCATGTGGGGAGGGGAGATCAGTGCGGGCAGACACAAAGAACAGGCTGAGGTGGTTTCCCTTAAGAGTGGACCTGCTTTAAAACCTTAAGAAATGTCACCCAGAAGTGTGATTTTCCCAACGTGCTTCTTCTGTGTAACCACAGCGTTAATTAAGGCAAGCAGAAATGCTTACCCAATTACTGTAATTACAACATTAATTCAAAATACTTAAGAGCTTTTAATAATCCAAAGTGAGTTCACAATTAATATCAACTATTCGGTATGCATCATTAGCAAAATGCGTTTTTGCAAAATATGCCATGTCATCACGTTGGCTGTATTAGGTGCACAGAGCCAGCCCCAAACATAATGGGAAGTAAGGTGATTTTGAGAATTTCCTACCTATTTTCCAGCTCCTACCTCGGCCATCGACAGATATGCCTAATTCCTCTATTCTGGAGCTTCTAGTCCCGAACGCCCAGTTGCTCATGAACTATCTAAAGCCTCCTGCTACCACACGACCCTTCTCTCTGGTGCCCCTGGACCTCTGGCACCAGGGCAGCCATGCCCCCTAAGCGCAGAG
The DNA here is from genome assembly GCA_030068075.1 of Paguma larvata. NCBI lineage: Eukaryota > Metazoa > Chordata > Mammalia > Carnivora > Viverridae > Paguma > Paguma larvata. Next base: position 39,112,512 of record CM057823.1, read on the forward strand.
TGAAAGCGACAAGTGGATCTCCGGGGAAGGGACCCGAGAAGTAGGTCCAGGATGAAAGGGACGCTGAGGCAAGGCGTCGGTGTCAGCTCCCCAGAGAACCCATTTTCAACGGCAGGCCCGGCTCGCCTGAAGGCAGGTGATACAGAGCGCTGGGCTGAGGACAGGTGACTCTCCCTGTGGGGCTCCTCCAGGAATCTCAATCCCAGCATGCTCACCTGGAATCCGAGGTCAGCTCAGGAACATGTGCCTTTGGCATCGACGGAAACCAGCGCCTGCTGTTCCTTCGGCGTGGGGCACACGCCACCAGGAGCTCTGAGTGGGCGTGCGGACAGGGTCGAGAGACCCCGTCTGGGAAATTTCAGAACTAACAGACAGGATGCTTACTGAACAACCACGTGGGGCTGTGACAGGGGCCCAGGAGAACCCAAAGGCAAACACTGCAAGTGTAGGTGGGCATCTGGAGATCCTGCGGTCTCGGACACAGCTGGCAAGGACACGGACACATGTGACCACCATGCAGGACAGCTGGAAAACTTCATGAAGAGTCACACCTACATCTGTGGCCCGGGAACCACCCAAGAGAAGTAAAAACCTACGTCCTCCAAAACATGCCTTATCCACGAGAGCCGTTAAACACTGGCCACAACCCAGGACTCCTTCCACAGAAGAACAGACAGACAAAATGTGTGCATCCACACAAGAAAACACCAACCCAACAACCACAGGAAACAAAGTACTTACACGTGCGACAAGCGGAGTAAACCTCAAGACATTCAGAAAGCATCAAGCACAAGAAACTACAGGAGACATGACTCCTGTTTGTTTTCTAGAACATGTGCGAGTATTCCACGGAGAGAGGTCAGGAGTCGCCTCTGGGGTGGGAAGGGGACTTCCCAGAAACAGCACAAAGGCTGCTGCTGGGATCCTCGGTCTTGTGTGGGGTGGTGGGGACACCATTACCTGCACCTGCTGAAACTCTCTGACTCTAACAGTTAATGCCTGTCTCTTTTACTATATGTAAGTTATTCCTCCATACAAATGTACAAAAGAAGAGGAATGCTGGATATCCTGATGGAAACAAATTTAAGTTCAAGACCGTATCTGCAGACCGAGTTCCTGGCAGTTAGGGAAGGCTTCACAAAGGGAGCCGTGACCTGTGCTGTGAAAAGTAAGCAGGTGTTTGCCATCAGAACGCTGCGGTTAGGAGGGGATATTTCACATCAGGCAGCTTGGAGGGAAAGGAAGTTGGAGACGGAGGATCAGTCCACAGGGAGAAGGCATCTGGGAGGCTGGGAGGGGGCTGAGCACAGGCAAGGGTGGCTGCAGACCAGGCAGGGGGCAGGCCAAGGAGTCTGTGCTGTACTAATGGAGGCTGGGAGCCTTCTGGTGAAGGATTTTCAACAGGAGACACCACGATGGGACCTGTACTGTGAGGCAGTAATGAGAGGCCAGGCCAGTTCGGAGGACAGGAGAACAGTCTGCTCAGATTGGAACAGCGACCAGGGAAAACTGGCCAGAGTCTAAAGTCAGGCAGCAGCTGTGGGCATGAAGAATCCATGGAAGAAACTGTTCCTTCCACGTTTCCTCCTCCCCAGACATCACGTTAAAGACTTCTTAAAGAATGAGAGAAGCCAAGACAGAGTCCCATCAGTTGTACAGAAATCTTAAGGCTTTCCTGAAAAGCAGAGGTCAACAGGGACAGAGGGGACGCCATGATAAAATCCCTCTCAGGAGTGGCCAAGGCAGCAGCAAAGACCCCAGGGCACGAGCCAGGAAACATGGAGACCAGAGACCAGGAGGGTCCCAGGCAATCACAGCCCATCCTCATTGTCAGGGTCCGTGTGCCTGCATTTACCTACTTGCCACGGCTCATCCACACCCCATAAGTCAATAAACACATCGGAGCCGCTTGCACAGAGCAACAAAAAAAAAACGGTCCTCAACACACTCGATCGCAGCTGAAGTCAAACGAGGCCCGCACCGCCTCTGTTCCAATTCCCAAGCTACAGACACGTCTGTTCACGGCATTCTTCGCATGTTTGTATTTCTACTGGTGGTCTTGCTGTTCAGAATGCCCCCAGGCCAAAGGCCGGACTGCTGCCCAGTGCTCCTAAGGTCAAGAAGGCCGCAAAGTGCCTTACAGAGAAAACGTGTGTATTAGGGAAGCTCTGTCCGGGGGTGAGTCCGTGGAAATGGATCAGTTATGTGCAGTAAATGACAGGTCGTCAAACAGACAGACAGAAGGAGGCTGTGTACTGACTGGTCGATGAACCTGTTGTAGCCAAAGGCTCACAGGCACCTGACGCCGTGTTTCTCCAGGAGCAGTGGTTCAGCGTTCACGGACACAGAGGTCCCAGGGGCCTTACAGAGCCCAGAACCACGAATAATGAGAACCAACTGCTGTCAGATGTTTAAATGAGAAAATGCACTTGGGGTCTCTAAAGCGTGGCCCTTCCCCCACAGGGGCACTATGCTAGGTCACAGGTGGTGCTGGAGGACGTGAGACAGGAGGCAGTGGAGTGGCCCCATTAGTCAACATCACCCAAGGCGGGGGGCGGGGGGGCCATGCCACACGGCAAGTCACCAACACAGCATGTGCCCTCTCTCAAACGACCACGAATGAATTCTCAATTCTCGAGGTTAGAAGCAATACCAGCCATCAGGCCAGCCGGACTTCAGAAACAAAGACAGACAACCAGGGACAGTCCCACGGTGGAGGAAGGGCACCTACTCAACCAACAGGAAAAGTCACAGAGAAGCAGCCTGCGTACAGAAACATGGTCGGGAGAAGTACCATGAAACACTGGCCTGAAAAAGAACCACGTGGAGGTGGACACTAACCACCATAAAACAGAACGGGCTGAGCATGTGAGCAATCACAGAGGAGCAAGTCAGTGGCTGTAAGACCCCATCGAGGATTCTACCAGAAGTGCACAAAATGAAAGGATGTGAAGAACTACTCCAGGGAGTTGAAGTGTGTTTCCAATGTGACCTTCGGAAGGAAAACCAGAGAGAACCCAGAGGAAAGGAGAAAGAAGAAAATTCCCCAAAATAAAGGAAATGCAGCAGCTGGAGCTCAGAGGAGCCCACTGAGCACCCAGAGGCACAGACGGGAGAACAGGCCACAGTAGGAGGAAAGACTGGGGGCAGGGGGGGGGCACCCAGGCGTGGAACTGAGTGGGGGCGGGGAGGAAACCTGACCTACGAGTCAGGCATGTGGTCAACAGGACTCCGCTCGCGACGCCACGTATGTGTCAGTGGTTTCCAAGGAGTGGTTACGGATTTTGATTCCAGTACTCAGTAAAATTAGATTTTATGTGGGAATAAACATATTTTTAGTCACCCAGGACTCTAGAAGCTTTCCCACTCACAGATGTGAACAAAGAGACTGTTCAGAAGAGACAGCAGCAAAGGGAAAAATGAATAGAAGCTGAGGAGGAGACACGGCAGAGGAGCCGGTGTGGCGACAGGGGACCCGCAGCCGATGGACCCACGATGCACAGCCGCTCTGGGAGGGGACCCGGGGTAACGACTGTGTCCCGGATCCTCGACTAAGACTCTGACACAAAGGTGTGCGTCACACTGTTCGATGTAAAGATACTCCGCCCTGTGCAAGGAAACGCAAAGACCTCAATGAATATTAGCACGCTGAACCCCGCAGCGTGTCACAAGAACACACTCCAACTGGGAAATGGAGGAACGGCTCGGTATGGGAATAGATACTACTTCGTTCCAGAGGTGCTGGAGAGGATACGGGGGAGCCCTCTGCACACAGCCACAGGCTACATGCTTGATTAATGTCAACACCACCCCTCATTTTTTACATAATGCAAACGTTAACATTACAGGAGAATTTGTTTCTTTTGTAAAAGATTGTTTACCTTAAGTCCACCGGTGATTATCTTGGTATTGAACACCATGCTGCCTGCCCTAAGCTAAGCAATAAGACAAAAAAAAAAAAAAAAAATGGGAGTAAAAATATGGAAAGGAAAAATAAAATTAGCACTTGCAATTATCCACTTAGAAAACCCAGGCTGATACCTGATTAGCAGCCCTTCAATAAGGAAAGAATACAACAGCACAATTTAAAAACTTGGAAAACAATATGACTTATTAAATAATACCGATGCATCCTACGAATACTAACATCAAATAAAACTTCCTGTATGCAACCTCCCTAGTCATCTTGGAAATTTAATGAGAACAATGGTACAATCACTCTATCAGAGGGCTAAAATCTGAATTGGTAAATACGGTGTCTATCAAAGTCATACATGAATATTCACTGACTCAGTAAAGCCACACATGGAGCAACTGCACATATTCCAAAAGATGAGTATGCAGCAAAGATTATTACAGCAATGTCTGTTCTAGAAAAAACACACCTAACCTGCGTGCACAACAACAGGGGAAGGGTTACCCAGATGACGCCACATCTGCTGTGAAACACAGGACACGTGCAATACGCTGAATTAAGGGACCAAGCGACACAGTAACTATGCAATCCCTGGCCCCAGACAGGAGCCTCGGAGTCTTTACAAAAGGAGGATACAACATAAAACACACTATTGGGTCAATGACAAAATCAGAGTATGGGAGGTAGAGGAAATAAACACACTGTATCGGTGTTAGGTTTACATGATGACGTGCGGAGACCTGGAATGAACACTTACATTCATAGGAATACGCGAGGCAGAACGCAGAGGTAAAGTGCACAGGCCCACGCAAGGTGCTCCACATGGGTCACAGGAATGTACCGTGTGCACATGTTGTGTGCAAAGGAGGAGGGAGCACAAGTGCAAGCTTAGGTGATAAAGCAAATAGAGTGAAACAGGAAGGACAGGTGAATACGGACACCACGATTCTTTTCTTAAAATTTGCCTGGAGTCTGGAATTATTCCAAAAACACACTAGACTTTTATGCACATATTATAATACAAAGATCTATTTGGCCCATTCAGTGAAAAAAACTAGCTACAGAACTCTGTGTAGACTGATCTCAATTATGTTAGAAACGTACACAGGGACACGTGAGTATACATTCACAGCAAACACGTTTATCCACACGAACGCACAGAAACACCAAAGTCTCTTACGCAAGTACAGCTAGGGAGGATAAGAATTTGGAGGGTTAAAATTCTGCATTCAACTAAGAATTATCGGCAACATTCTAAATCTCTTAAAAACACTTTTCTTGTTTATATTGTTTTTACTTGGGAATACAGGCAGGAAGGGAGAAGAGGCCAAGATTTTGAGGGAAAGTCATCAATCTCGAATTCTCTGAGCTTCTTGGTGTGGGGAACCAGCGGGCAGTCTCACAAATCATGGGAAGCATCCGTCACTCAGAAAACATGACACAATACCAGCAGCGGTTATGTGGGGGGGGGGGTTACAACCCATCACTACTTTCTTCATTTTGCTTTTCAATATTCTCCAAGCTTTCTACAACATGCTCAAACTTGAAAAAAGTATATAAATAACATTTACTTTATAAATAAAAATTCCAGTGTTAATAACAACACAGAATGGTTGGAGTGTGTGTGTCCAACGAAGGTGAAGAAGTGGAGAGAGCCACTGATTGTCTCCCAGACTGAAACAGAGACGTGGGGAAAGGAACAGCTTCCCGCCAGCACAGACCAAATGTACTTCCTTGCGATGGACCACCATCCAAGCGAGTGGTGCCACCTCTCTCCAGGTGTAGCTACTCATGCAGGTGCTCGTGCGCTCAGATCCATGCTGCGACCTTTCTAGGGGGTCTTCCAGAACTGAAAACAGTGAAGGAAAATGAGCAGTGTTTCAGGGGTGCCCAGGGGGCTCGGGCAGCAAAGCACCTGACTCTTGGTTACGGCTCAAGTCATGATCTCACAGTTCGTGAGATCAAGCCCCACATCAGCTTCTGTGCTGACAGCGCCGAGCCTGCTTGGGATTCTCTCTCTCTGCCCCTCCCCTGCTCGTGTTTTCTCTCTCTCTCTCTCAAAATAAATAAACTTTAAAAAAAGTGTGTTCCCACACACTCGAGGGCCAGAGAAAGAACACAAATCCCAGACATGTAGACTCGCTCCTTGTCATTTTGCTCACTGTCCCCAGTGTCACTTTTATTTAACGTGGCTCCAGGTTCCTCACATCCAGGCAGACCCTTCCTTGCTCCCCTGAAATACATCAGGCATCTCCAGCATCACAGCCACCTGCCGGAACGTCCTTGCCTACCTGCCTCGTCCTCCCTGTGCTCTGTGGCCAAGTGAGATCCACCTCCTCCGTGGGCCTGCTAAGGGGACCCTCTTTCCCTCACCTCCCTCCATCTCTGTGGCTCTGAGGAGAGAGAACAGAACTCTCATAGACCTCACAGGCCCCACGCCGACCGACACGTGAGGTTATTTGTTCATGACGATCATCCGAGGACGCCACGCATTCACCCCAGAGAAAACAGATTGCGGACGCCACGCACAGCTACTCAGGGGGAAACTAGGAGCAGTTCTCTGTGACTCTGTCTACAGCCCGTGATCTGCGACCACACTGGACCACTCACCTGGGACACCCTCATTCTACACAGACCCACGACTACACCCACGGGCCACATCTGCAGCCATGACCACCCACGTCTAGGCAGGGCCTGAGTCCGATTCACCTTTCACACAACAGAATGGGTCACTCCAAAGGGCTGGAACACAGAAGCTACAATGTGTATCTGGTCAATGACGTGGCCAGTCCCACTCTGGGCGACATCTAAAGTAACACCAGTGTGTTTCTGAAAACACAATGAGAACTACCCCCTTGAAGATGTAACCTTCTGCAACTGAAAGCTTCTGCATGAGAGACTATTGAGAGAACAAACGGCAAACTACAGATGGGGCGTCTCTGCAGCTACAGATCTGACGAGGTTTCATGCGTCCAGGACATATAAAGAACTCCGGAAACTCACCAGGAAGAAAGCAAACCTCCCACACCGAAACGTGGGGAAGAACTAGAACAGTCGCTTCACCCAGGAAGATAAACAGAAGCAGAAGGTCCGTGCGCACCTGCTCTGGTTTAACAGACCAGGGCCCCGTGTCGCTGGTCCACAGACACAGGATGACTGTGCTCACCCCCTGAGGCTCACAGACGTTTCGCAATGAAGCCGCACTGAAAACAGTAAACTAGGGCAGGGGCGCCTGGATGGCTCAGGCGGTTGATGGACCAACTTTGACTCAGGTCATGATCTCGCAGGTCATGAGTTCAAGCCCCATGTTGGGTTCTGTGCTGACAGTGCAGAAAGCCTGCTTGGGATCTTCTAAGTAAATAAACAAACTTTAAAAGAAAAAAAAATAAAAGGACACCTGAGTGGCTCAGTCAGTTGAGAGTCTGACTTCGGCTCAGGTCACGAGCTCACGGTTCGTGGGTTCAAGCACTACATCAGGCTCTGTGCTGACAGCTCAGAGCCTGCTTCGGATTCTGTGTCTCCCTCTCTCTCTCTGCCCCTCCCCCACTCTCGCTCTGTTTCTCTCAAAAATAAATGTTAAAAAAAATTTAAAGGCTTCTTATTGAAATCCTGCCTGAAGCAAAGGAAGGATGCCTGATTCGAGGAAAATATGACTCCTGCTCCCTGGTGGCACCCTTGGATCACGTTGTTCGCTCATGCACTCTGTCCTAGGCTGAGATACTTCACCAGGTGACATGGCGTTTACCAAAGGTGTACACCTACACAACTATGAAGTTGCCAGCAGGCAGCCATCAACTTGTGAACTATCGAGTTGTACACAACTTGAACCTCCTCCATAAGACACAAGTGTACCTTGAGTCCCCACACAACACTATCGGGAACAGTGTGGGAGCAGCAAACCAGACCCCAGGGGCCGGGGCACCGCTGGATGGATCACCTGAAGACTGGGCCCCAACACCCCAGAAACAGCCATTTTTCTACAGGACAACAAGGAAAGCTGCTGTGAGAAAGATGTAGGGTTGGAGTCAAGATTGGGGCGGGAGGGGTGCGTAGGAGCCTCAGATCTGCCGAAGTCCGACGTACTTCACCACCAGTGAGCATGCTTCTAACCAGACGACACCCTACTGACAGAGACATACTCACCGTGAAGTGCACGCACGAGGTCTGACACGATTCCTCCCGACGGAGGGGCAGGCCGACCCTGACGTCATCTCCTCAAATGAACAGGTCGCTCCGTACACACCATCCAAAATCCTGAGCCAGCATGTTTCTGGGTTTCGAGGTGACAAGGTCACCAGAGCTGAGCGGCTATGGCACCCGGTCGGGCTGATTCTGGTCAGTAAGACTCAAAGCAGGCAGCCCCCACCTACCCTCACACAGCACCCTTCCCCTCCCCCGGCTGCGCGCACTGCCCCGGGTTTGCCTGGGAGCAACCGCAAACCCGGGCTCCGTGTGCAGACTCCACCCTGGCACGTTGGCCCCATGCATGTTCTTGTGGAAACCCACTCCTGTGGCAGAAATTCTCATGCAGGCTGTCAGCCCCATCTTGGTTGGCCTGGGCTGCTCTGACCGATTTCTCACCGCTCTGGAGGCCAGAGCCCAAGATCCCTCACGCTGGGGAAGGCTTCTTCCTGGCGGGCGGATGGCTGCCTGCTGGCTGCACCCGCCTCTTCCTACGAAAGGCACTGATCCCGCCGTGGGGCCCCAACCTCGAGACCTCATCTAACCTTAATTATGTCCCAATGGCACCATCTCCAAACTCTACATCACTGGGGTTAGGTTTGACATGTGAATTTTGTAGAAAAACATACATTCAATCCGCAGGGAGGCCCCGATAAAATCATCTCCGGTATTAAGACACAGTCATCTGACAAGACAGGGCCCAGGTCACCGAGCAGCCAGATGGGGCCAACCCAAGGAGGAACACAGGCTGATGGGACACTGCACTGGGCAGCTCCCAGCTCCCAAGAACCAGCCCCCTGGGAAACTGCCAGCGACGACCCGACCCAAATCTGAGCCCGGTCCAGCGGAACAGGCACTTAACGAACCCATGCCACCTGCCTTCAAATAAGCACAAACGTGACGAAAGGGTGTTCTCTTTGAAGGAGAGAGAAAAAAAGGAATTTGTCTTTCTTAAAAACTATGAGTGTGTTGTCTTACAGCTCTGAAAGCCCCAAGTCAAAATCAGTCCCCCTGGACTACAGTGTCTGCAGGGCTGGCTCCTCCCAGAGGCTCCAAGGAGAAATATTTTCAGGCGGACTCTTCCTCAGCTTGACATGAGCACAGCTCATTCGTGGTTGGTGACGGGCACTTGCGCAGGGTTCCTACACATCTCAGAACAGAACTACTGCAGCAGTACAGAAAACTCACTTGACGGAAGGAAAGAAATCACACACACCCATCAGGACTCTGGTGTGGTTGTGGACCCTACAGTGATCGGAACACAGGCGATTCAGAAGAGAGTTTATCTAAAATCTTCAAAGGAAGAATCTACTCATAGAGACGGGGCAGGAACCGGCAAGTAAGATGTGATTTGTGAAAGAAAACTGTGAGCCAAGGAGATCAAGGAATCTTCTTGTTTATCTAAAATAATATTCAAGTCTGTAGCTACTTTGATAACAAGAAAAAGAAATAACCAAAAGTAGGAAAAAGAAAACAGAAAACTAAAGACAAAGGTATTGACTACACTTACAATCTGACAAAGAGATCCCAAAACGTGTCGTCCCCCCTCCGCTGCAGGCAGGTCCAGGGGCAGAGGCAGCTGGCTTCTCTCGCCTAGGGTGGGGGGATATGGCGGCCACCAGGCCGCTGAGCACAGGGCCGAGTTCACACCTTCCAGTCACCGGCTCTCCCTGTGTGAGCCATTTCTCACGGAGACAATATTAAAACAATTAACATAAGTTTTACGATTTTTCAACATCAATTTTGTAAGAGTGTAAGTTAAGCAATCATCCACTTGAAATGAGTTGATCACACGGAAATGTTCCTTCTCACGCATTCCTGACATCTCGATGCCCAGGAAAATACACGCACAGGCAATGGCATGCTGGTGACTCAGCGTGAACGGTGTGGGGCCTGATCCACGGCATCTGCTGGCGTCCACGCTCCACCAGGGCCGACCATGTGCAGCCAACTTGAGACCCTGGAACCTGAAATCCTGGAACACATAAGTACGAAGACTGGCCACAGCCACCTCCCCGGAGTTCGGGGGAGGAGACCCCACGCCACTTGGCCCACCTGACACACACTGACACATGCAAGCATGAGGATGACCAGCACGCGTATACGTGTGCGCGGCAGGACGACCATCACACGTACCCCCATGCGTGGCGGGAAGACCATCACATGTCCACACGCGAGCAGCAGAACAACCAACATACACGTGAGCATAGCGGGATGACCATCACACATATACATATAGGCGGTGGGACAACCATCACATGTACTCAGGGCGGGAAGACCATCACATGTGTACCTACACGCAGAATGACTGTTATACATACACCTATGTGCGGTAAGACCACCATTATATATGTACACCTATGAACAGTGAAACCTAGAATCCTTGTCCATAAGTCTAGTGGTGGCAGGTAACATAAAATCTTATATAATTTACATGGAAATTTTGAGATAAAACTTTTACGTCATCCCCTCTCACACTTATCAACGGGAATATAAATGTCACAGCAATTGCACACCAACCATCATCCACTGGAAAACAGCTGAACAAGTTCATCTTAAAGGCTTAAAATGTTACATTTTGCATTTTTGTACTTCAAGTCTTATTTCCACTTTCCCCCACAGAATTATATCCTACTGTGAAGCATGTTTAGGTTTAAAGACTGTTCTCTTGGGGCACCTGGGTGGCTCCATCAGTTATGCATCAGACTCTTGATTTTGGCTCAGGTCATGATCTGGTGGTTCATGGGTTCAAACCCCTCATCGGACTGTGCACTAACTGCTCAGAGCCTGCTTGGAATTCTCTCTCTTCCTCTTCCTCTGCCCCTCCCTCGCTCATGCTCTGTAGCTGTCTCAAAATAAACAAATGAAACTTTTGTAAATAAACAAGCAAACAAATGAATGAATTTCTTGGGCGCCTGGGTGGCTCAGTTGGTTACGTATCCAGCTCTTGCTCTCAGCTCACGTTATGATCTCAAGGTAGTGAATTCGAGTCCTGTGCTGGGCTCTGTGCTAGGTGTGAAGTCTGCTTAAAAAAAAAGACGACTTCTTTCTTTCTGTGTGTACACACACACACACACATACACGTTCATATATACTTGTATGTACATAAAATCAGAAATGTAATTTTTAATTTTCTGTGGCAAAGATTCTAAATAATTAAAAATTCTATTTGACTAAATTCTCATTACTCTTAGAGGTACATAATTGAGCCTAAAATATAAATACACTAAAATTTTTGGTAAGTATTAAATACTAAAATTCAATTGGAAATACATCTTAGTGCGATGGAGAGATTCCTTAACATGTCCATGGGTTAATACTACTTGTTAGTGAAGAAGACAGCTGAGCGCCAATGACTTTTTAATGCCCTAAGCACTGAGAAACTTAGATTACATTTTAGCTGGATGATGAAGTAGCATCTTGTTAAGGCAACAACTCTGGACTGTTACACCTCTTTCAGAAAGCAATTATCTGTCACCAAAAAGTATTATTAATGTCTTGTTTCAGGTGTGTTGAAAGCAAGAAATTGGAAACCAAAAATTTTAGCAATTCATTACAGCCATCAACTTCCTCAACAGCGAGTCTAACACTAGCACTGCCCCTTTCTCTTCAAGCCGCTTCTCACCCGCACAACGCGGTTTGGAAAGACTCACGACGGGGCCACGGATGCATGCGTGCATTTTATAAAACGGGAATGGGGAGCAGGAGAACAGAGGGAAAAGTCATAAAAGCACAACTCAGACACTTTCTCAGAATAAAGTCTCAGGAGGGGGACCTGGGTGGCTCAGTCAGTTAAGTGTCCGACTTCGGCTCAAGTTATGATCTCACAGTCCATAAGTTCAAGTCCCTGTTGGGCTCTGTGCCGACGACTCAGAGCCTGGAGCCTGCTTAGGATTTTGTGTCTCCTTCTCTCTTGCCCCTCCCCCACTCACACTCAGTCTCTCAAAAATAAAAATATTAAAAAGAATAGACTATACGTCTTAGGAAAAAGCACACATGAAACATCAAATCAGGGAATTAATTCCTTAAAACTGTCTCACATCGTGTGCTCCAGAAATGATCCCAACGCTCTGGAAGCATAAGCGCTGTGCTCCGAAAATGCAGAATTAGTAAAATAATAAAACAGAGTCTCTGTCATATTCAAATGTCAAGAAACTATACCTCTTTTGTACCCAGCTTTTTAAACTCAGAAAATGGTCATATTCTCCCATCAACGCAAGATTGTGACATTACTTTCAAAACTCGAAAACAAAGACTAAACCAAGGCAGAGAAAGGAAACATTAACACGCATTTTCAGTCCTTTACCAGTGTTGTCACTGAAACGAGGGCTCAAGGGCATAGTGTGGAGACAAACCATATTCTACAGTGGTTCTGAGCAATTGAAAGTGCTCGGTTTAACAATCCTCACGGCCGCTCCAGAGGCGCAATTATTAACATTTAGGGTATTTCAGGAGGAAGTTATAGAAAACATTTGCCAGCAAGCAGTGTTAGGATCTGCCTCAGTAAAAGGATTCTGTCACCGTTAAATTATTTCCTGGAAAAAGTGGACTCTGTAGTGCAACTCCAATGAACTGTGTGCAGCTTTACTTAATCATGGAAAACCAGAGAACCTTCCCGATTGTTAAAGGCATTGCGCTGTGCTCATTCTACTCTCTGGAATAAGGTAGCAGAGCCCATCACAATCTCTGTTGCTAAAGTGTGCACTGGGAAGTTTGGGGCTCGCACCTCATCTCTGGTCATCTGGTAGCTGACACCACAGAGAGGGTCCAGAGTGTCCTTGAGGAGGGCTATATCCAAGACATAGTCCTAAAAGAGTCAAGGTAAGAATGTGACTGGCAGACAATAAACCCTCATGAGTTAATACACTGTAAGCAACACAAATAAGTCAGAAGCCATCAGCTGAGAACAACGGTTGATAAAATTAGTGCTCTGGAGGAGCTCAATTACCTGGGAATAGTAACTATAACTGCAGGGGCGCCTGGATGGCTCAGTTGGTTAAGTTTCTGACTCTTGATATTGGCTCAGGTCATGATCTCAAGGTCGTGGGATCAAGCCCCGCATGAGAATTCCTGCTTGGGTTTCTCCCTCTTCTCTCTCTGCCCCTCTCCCCCCATATGTGTGTATTCGCTCTCTCTCTCTCAAAATAAATAAACATTAAAAAAAAAGAACCACAACTTCAGTGTGTTGACATGTATTGATTCGAAGTTTCCATAATAATAATTTAACCCAAATTTCTCAATTCTATTAAGAATTAAAATATTTTATTGAGCATTAAAATTAAGTGGTGCAAGGAGATTAAGAACTAAGGATGCTTAGCTTTAAAATATTAATTCCCATGAAATAACACAAAGTATCTTAAATTACAGTATTTAGGTATCCATACATAATTGAAAGTTTGATGAGACAGAATATTTATGATTTGTCGTCAGTTCCAGAGACTGTGTGGGACTTGCATAGTTTCAAAGGAGAATCTGAGCTAAAAGTCTATCCATGTATCAGCACTGATTACAAGTTATTTGTGGTATTCCATAAAAATGAGCAGAAACCAGTGTATCCCCCTATCTTTTGAATGATAGTGACATTATCTCCTAAATGCATTCAACTTTTTAACAAAAGAAACAAATATTATAGCACAAAAATTGGGTTAAGTAATTGTTACTGCGGAGAACCCTAACAACACATCAAGAAGAGAGGTCTAGTTCCCATAGCAACAATCACATAGGCCTTTAGACCCATTCTGTACCTATGATTCTGTGGCTCTAGAATGGAACTTAATTCCTTAACATGTCATTGAAGTGTTCAGCCAAAACACTGTGTCCCATTGAATTCCTTTTTCCCTTTCCTGCTAGAGATCTTAGAACCCATTAGCACCTTCATCTTCTGTCATTCACAGTATGAATGTGGTACTTAGGCAACACTTCATTTTTAAGAGGGCTGTAAACACTAAAAACATTAATTACAGAACTTCATCATTGTTGTAGTGACTCTCAAATGCTTTCCTATCTTCATTCATTGTTTGCATTCTTAAGCTATTTAAACAATATGCACAAAAATCCCTGAGGTAATATCAATTATTTTCTTGGATGTTCTTTACTCTCCTGTATCATTCAAACCTGTTTATTACCTAGACCCAAGAAATAATTACAAAATATGCTAACAGCATTTAAACAATGGAGAAAACATAAGTAAAAATTTTGAACACACAATTTTAAAATCTAATCAATGCATTTTTAAATTTGATACTATTAGGTGTACTGTGCCAAGCAATATAGTACTTATTAATAATAAATATAAAGTATTACTACAAAAAAGGCTACTAGAAATTCTTAATAGATACATGATTTACTTTTATGCAAATAAGGACCAGACAATAAAAGTTTAAAAAGTTGTTATATATACATGTTTGCATTCATGTGGGCTGAAACGATGCTAAAAAATGTTTTAAAAATCACTAATCACTACACAGCTGCATGGAGAGAACTCTAATTTCTCCCCAAAGGCAAGTTTCCCTCACGCACAGTTTAATACAAGTGACCTGACTTTGGTATACTTTTGGGGTCTCCTCTGCTACAGGAGCGAGGCCTTCCGGGCTGAAAACAGGGTGTGATATTGTGACAGAATGAGAAATACTTGGTTCCCGGCACCAGAGCTCCTAGATCCTTTAGGATTTCTGGTTGATGGGGTGAGAGGGGCACCTGTGGTTATGCCTAACAACCCCCTTTCAACCACACCAGAGTTTATGCTAAGGAGGTGACACAGTGAGGGAGGGCACTGGCTGCCAGAGAAAACAACCAGGGGACTAGGGACTGGGAATATTTAGCCCCACCCCCACCTCAGAGGATGGGAGGGGGAGGTGGGGATCTAGCCTACAACCAATGGCTAACGATTTATCATACCTACATAAACCCTCCATAAAAACCCTAACAGAACCTCTGGGAAAACTGTCACATAAGGGATTTGGAGAGCTTTGCGGCTGGTGCACACACAGTGCTGGGTGAAGGTGCACCCACCCAGAGAGATGACAGCTCTGCCTCCACCCTCCCTACCCCCTGTATCCCTTCCACCTGGGGGCTCCTGAAGTGTATCCTTTATAATAAACTACAAAGGTAAGTAAAGTGCCTTCCTGATTTCAGTGAGCTATTGCAGCAAACTGTGGAGGGTCCTGGGAACCCAAATTTGTAGGCGGGTCACTCGAGAGTACAGGAGACAATCTGGGGGGCCGAAGGGAGGACCCAATGGGCTGAGTCCTCAACCTGTGGGCCTGCACTAACCCCAGCAGCTGGTGTCAGAACAGGACTGAACTGGAGGACATCCACTGCGTGTCCAGAAAGTTGGAGAACTGTCTGGTGCAGGAAAACCCTGCATATTTGGCGTCAGAAATGCTCTTGGGGGCAAAAAAAAGGGATCGGAGGTACGAAAAGGAAAAGAAAGAGGAACAGAAGGCTGTGCAAGATATGGAGGAAGAAAAGTAACCCTGGTGGGAACGTCTGCAGCTGCCGGGGAAGGTTTGCAGAGGGTTGCAAGGCTCGGGATGGCAGAAATAAGATTCTGGAAACCAGAGACCATAACTACAACCAGCTTGTTAAAATAACTTAGCAGATGTATCAAAATACATAATGTGTATTCGCCTTTGCCCATTATATCCAGAGATATTCACGGCTGCGCTGCTGTAACACCAACAAACTGGAAACCCCCTGAACGGAGCGTGTGTTAATGGCCAAAGGAAGCATTTTCTTGCACTATCTGGACTCTGTACCATACAGCCACTAAAAGGAGAGAGAAGATCCGTACGTACATACATAGAAATCCCTGCCACGTATACAGAAAAGTGAGCGAAGTTATTTGCAAGACATGTAATCTTATCTATGTTGCAAAAGTCATTTGTGGATAAAGAATCGGGTCCAGAATTATTGCCCAGTACAAGCCCCCATAACTCCATGCTTCCTAAGCATATGAGGCAAGCTTAGTCCAAATGAGACGGAATGGAATGGAAATCGTGTCAGATTTAGGAGAAAAGAACATGTAAGATACTTTAAAAATTTTATAAGGATTATAAAATAATGTTTTAAATATACTGTCTTTAATAGACTATTAAACATAATTTCACTGTTTATTTTTACTTCTTTTAATGTGACTACTGGTGAGTTTAAAGTCAACTATGTGCCTCCCCTCCTATTTCTGTTGGACACTGCTGGATAAAGGAACCTCGCCTTGGATTGGACTGGACTGACTTAGCTACACTACGTGGGGGGATTCTCATTTTTTATACACTTGTGTGCAGGAAATACACTTCCCTAACTGTTAAACAAAAAGACTTCTGCAAGAAAAAAAAAAAGACTTCTGAAGATAAATCTGTTTCCACCAATGCCTGGACAGGGCCACGGAGGCAGCCAAGGCTGAGTCGAGGTGGGCAGTGGGGTAGGTGGTGCTGGTGTCACCTTCGCCACCACCTAAACCACCCCAATTAGAGTAGTGCTGAACACTTCTGAATCCAGGACTGGGAGCGATCCTGCAATCCACATATTTGGATATGAAGCAATTAAATGGTAAACACCCAGTGACAACCAGCAAAACTGTTTAAACTCGGCTACTAGGGGCACCAGGCCTTGAAGAAACCATAAGGGTTTCCCAAAGTGTTCTTCTCTACTCCAAAGGGAGACTGGCATAATCTTCCTAGGAGAGTGATTTTGATCCAGGTATTAGCAGAGACTCTCCCTTCCTTTCATGAGAAGCATTTGCCAAACATGTGCATTACAGAGTTACACCTTTGAGTTTTGAGTATTTGCACAACATTCTTTGGAGGCATGGCCAAGGAAATATGGCCAGAAAAGGAGAAATATACATGATGAAGTCTTTATTTGGAAATTTAAGGGATTTCGCGATTGCTGCTCAATGCTGCCACTAATGCAGGAGGAGAGAGTGACCAGCCCCTCCACCGAAAATGAATGCAGAGCTGGAGCATGAGAAGAGCCAGGGTGAAGGGCAAATACTGGGGCTCACGGCTGCACTGGTATAATCTCTAGCACAGCATTCGCATTGTAATGCTTCCCTGAGAATGTGTGTCGACTTTGTTCAAAGCCCCAAAGCAAACAGACCACCTACAGGTAAGATTTTTTAACAGTCCTCACCTAGGAATGCAACACAAATTGCTGACCGAATTTCCATTTGGGCATGAGAGAGCCTTTGTATAACTATTCCTACAAATTGTTGTGCTTTCTTACAGAGATGGTTTCTAAATCACATCGGGCTTGTGAGTCAAATGTAATGTCCTACGATAGGCGTGAGAAATTAAGTCCTTATCAGACTGCATGACGGCTGAACCCAGTAACCACAAGCTGTCCCCCGCCCCCGTTAACAGCTCGGACAGTGCATATGTTCACAAAGCACACACAATTCAGTGAACTCGTCAAAAATGTCAGTGTTCGCCAACTTGGTCAGTGAAAGGACTTCCACGAGGAGGAGGTCTTCGTAGTCAAAATGAAGACAGAGGTACAGGCCCAGATGTCTTCAGAGTCCACAGAAATTGCTAAGGAAACACCCAGGACATTACAAAATCAGCCGAGGAGAACACAGGGTGTTGGTTTGGGGAAGCTCTCTGAAATCAGAGAACACAGGGCTTTCTGCAGTCTCAATGTGCAACTCCACAAGGAGAAAAGCCTTTTGGTCATCAGTCAGAAAATCCGAAGTTGTGGACAAACTGCAACTATATGGCCCGTCATAAATAAATCACGAGTGTGAGCTACTTCTCCGGGGGAGGAGGCAAATGACACTGAGCAGGAGCACTTATTTGACTGCCAACTGCATCTTTCATATCCACGTGCTGGGATTCGCCATTTCCACGTGAGTGCTGGATAGCTCACCGTTCGCTCCCAGACTCTAGACAGATTGTGGATAATCTTGTGCTGGGAAAATTGGAATAAATTGGAATAAAGTACGTTTCTTGTTTGCCATAACACACCAAATATGGACGATCTTGAAGGTACTGGTAGGAAAAGGACACACGAACATAAGGCATTATCATTTGCAACTGCAAATATTTGCCTCGGTGGCTCACTAGTGTACACACGGAGGACACTCTCCTGTATGGAGCTTGGGTTCGTGACTCGGTGACGCACACACACCTGCTGCCATGGAAATCCCTTTGGCTTCAGCCATATTCCGTTAGCGAGGCTTCCCCACGTCCACTGTGATTTGTGTAACAGCCACAAGGCTGGCAGCGGAACCTGGGGACACATGGAGCATGGCTCCTGCTGCCGTTGGAAGAACTCCACTGAGCATGACAGGCTCTTGTCCCTACAAGGATATGGAGTGGGAACACCAGTCTTTTCGCTGTCCCTAATCTGGATGGTCCCGCAGTTCATGGTGGCCGTCCAAACACACTCTGTAGAACCTGAGGTTTAAGCTTCATCTAAAACATTCAAATTTTGGGGCCACCTGGGTGGCTCAGTCAGTTAAGTGTCTGACTTTTGGTTTCAGCTCAGTCATGATCTCACGGCATTGTGGGTTCAAGCCCTGCATCGGGCTCTGTGCTGACAGCGTGGGACCTGCTTGGAATTCTGTCTCTCCTCTCTCTCTGCCCCTCTTCCACTCGCACGGTCTCTGTCTCTCTCAAAACAAATAAACTCTACAACAAATGAAAAATAAATAAATCATTCAAATCCTAATTCTAGATATCTGTAACTCAAGATTTTGAATGAATGTCAGCTGAAATTTACTCCTCTGCTCCTTCCCAAACTTCATGAAGATTTACTCATAAATTAAAAAAAGAAGACCAACCAATACCAAAAGATGGAGGCTCATAAAGAGTATCTACTGTGTCATTTCGCTAAACAAACTATGTCATGGTCCTCCTGCATTCGAGGTCCAGGGATACACTTCGTGTGTCAACCAGTTTTATCCCTGTAGGACTGACACCCACCAACGGCCTATAAACAAGTTCCTTTCGACACTCGCTGCTAGGTATCTGCACGAAAGTTCCAGAAGCCAATACTTCTTGCCTCTGAGATCCACCACCACAAGTACTCCATAAATCTTTATTTTGTAGAAGCTCAATTTCAAATTACTATAAATTACTCTTTGGTTTTTTGCTGTTTATCATTATCCGTTAATCTTAAGAGATTTTTATGCTGATTCTCTTTCTCTGTAGGCTCTAGGTGACCATCTCTAATATGGTGCCAAGTCCATACCTAGCCATCCACGCACCATCTCCTCAATATTCAACAATATTCCTTTGGTTTCACCCTCAGTTTACAGATAGGGAGGTCTCACTGGAGAGGGAAGAAGGGATAGTCCCCGTCGCAAGTGCAGGCAGATGCCTGGGCTCGGACCTGAGTCCACGTCAGCTGAGGCCAGCACTCTACGGGCCCCACAGACCACTTTCCTGCCACTTCAGACACAATCCAGTATATAAGTAACAATATAAGATGAATTTTCTGTTTTAAAAACATTCTAATTTTAAATCTAAAATTTTCAAATCCACAATGGTTTTAAGTGGTTAGTGGTGTTAGGTTTGCAATGTTGCCGTGGATTAATAAGAGGTTTACCAAAGTTATCAACGCATGTCATTTCTGGCTTCAGAACTAAGTCACTATAAACCTACAAAGAATAGTTGAAACATTAAGTAAATTAATGCAAACAGCAGTAATTTCCCTGCGTGATCATATAGTAAATGTGGGTGACGCCGCCGTAAAGCAGTGGCTCAGAAGCAAAGCCCACAGAAGACCAGGGCCTGCAGGGGAGCTCCAGCGGGCTCAGTGACCATGGCCGTGACCCCTTTGAGAGGTGAACACGGCAGACCACCGTGGCTGCACCCAGTGCTTTTATGGCACAAATGTCCACTCCACCTTCTCTAAGTCAGGTAACAAGAAGGGGACCTGCAAGGGCTGAAACACGCCCACAGTGACAGGACACTGCAGCTTCACTCCTGATTGCATCCCCAGAGCAGGAAGGAAACTAGATACAGATCAGAGAGAACTGACGTCCCTAAGTCCCGGCGGCACAGCCTAAGTACAAGTCAGGTGAGCAGCGTGTTTCCAAAGGCATCGGTTTCTTAAATTGTAAAACACACTTTAAATGTCCTTATGAAGAGGCTGTTTATTTTATTACCATGGGGTACCAGGAAACACTCCTCTACCAAAAATCGCTCCCAGATGATCAGTTCACTGAATTTGATAAAAACCTTATAACCAGTTGCTAATATGAAAATTGTTCATCAACAGCACCCACCCCAAAGCTCTGTTTCGGTCACAGAAAATGCCCGGTGTTCCCTGGTTCTCAACATCTACTTTAAAGATGCTTTGCAATGTCTCCTGTTACTCTTACAACTGGTGTGTGAGCGCCTCACAAGTACGAGAACTGACTGACTAGCCAGTTGTATCTGTGCATTGCAGCCTCCGTGATGCCCGGCCTTACTCCAAGGACAAGGCTTAAACGTGCCACGTGTCCTTGTCTCCTTGCTGGGAATGAATCAAGGTTTGTCGAGAAAACACGCACAGTCAGTTCCAAGAGCACAACAGGGGGAGGGGTCCCGGCAGGGGTAAATGTCCTTTGTGTGAAACACAATTCACAAATAGGAACACCCACATGAAAAGGAAGAAACCCAGCCAACAGAAGGGACCTGACCAAACTCCTTGAACTGAATGTAGAAGCTCAAGTGCCCAAGAAAACTTCATCACCCACAGCCTCACAGTCCCGATGCCGGTTCTGGTCAGTGCCCGACGCACCAGTCATGGCTCAAGAGCAGGAAGGATTTCTCCCGAACCACTGGCTTCCCATGTTGCTTTGCTACAGGAATCCATGGGAAGAAGGTGTCCATTCCCGACTGAGTCTGGAAAGCAAGCCGCGAGTTTCAGGATGACATGTTCTCTGGAGCCTGATTCTGGGAGGGCAGAATTTGGTTGGTTAATTAATGAATCTCGTCCTCTGCAGAACCGCAAGTTCTCCACCATGACCAGGAATGACCGCTCCAGAGTATCATGCCTGGTTCCCCTCACCCGAGAGGAAGCGTGGACCTGAAAACCCCTGCCTCTATCCTGACATCCCACGCATGCGGCACATGCAGACAAAAGACTGACCTACACGGTGGTCATCAATCGAGTACCAACATGTATTTGCTGTGCAGATTCAGGTCATACCACGGTTCAATTCTGGAGGTCATCAGACTCATCTATTTGACCTCAAGGAGTGCTATGATCACCTAGAAAAGGGCGTCCAACATGACCATGACTTTACCGCGCATGAGTGTCTTCGTGGGTGGCCAGCCCACCCGATCAGCTAACAGGGAAGAGACTGTGTCTAGATCCCACACCCTGAACGTGCGCATGCACGTACAGGCGTAGGCGTGTGCGTGTGTGCAAGCTCGCAGGTCTGTGAATGCATGTGCATGTGTTCACATGCATGTGTACACGTGCACTGGTGTTCATGCATGCGTGAGAATCCAGGCACATGCCAAAAGTGAGGACGAACAGAAGGAACAACACCTCACGTGTATTTTCTCCCCTACAAGTTACCCCTCCTACTTCCTCAGCCTCCTCAGCCTTCACAAATAGTACAAATCCACCACCCCTTAATGCAAAAGCCCAAAATTCAAAATTCAACACAAGTGTGTTGGCATCTCATTTGGCAACGAAGCCTCACTTTTCTGCCCTTCCCAGAAAGAAAATGACTGAGGTGCACTAGTGTGAAGTGATGCATCTTTCCTTACCCTGCTTAGTACGAACATCATACACTCCAGCGCAGAAATATTAACATGTGGGACAACAGGCTATCACCCCAGTCCCCGTGCAGCATGGGCATGACACACAGTAGAAAGGCAAGTCACCCCCGAGGGGTAACGAAGGGTACGTGGATCATTCCTCCTAAAACAGCAGCCCCGACACCCTCCCGATACTGTGCTCCTGACTTCCTTTTGTTCACAGCATCTCTTCCACCTGATCTATTTCCCTGTGCACTCACGTCCTTATGCTCCTGCAGAATGGAAGCTCCCCAAGAACAGGAACTAGGTTTGATTCACGCTGTATTCCCAGAATTCAGTGTGTGGCAAACATTGAACTTCATAAATATCTATTGACTACAGTTTATTTAATCCAGAGATTTAAAACTACACAATTTTGAAACTGGTTTATAGTATATACTACCTAAAGAAGAAAATATGGATTACAGGAAGAGAACGTTCCCACATGTAGAAGTAGGATTTTGAACTTCTCCTGTGTCCTGCTTCTACCAAATTTCACCTATGAGTACTTGGAAATGTCACATGACTAACATGGTCCTTAGTTTATTTAAACGTGAAACAGAGATAGCAACTCACATCACACAGATAGGAAAGGATATTTCAAGCCTTAAAGCAGTACAGAAATACTACTCTAGTCATTTGTGTGATATAGTTGGAGAGGAACATCAGTTTTTTGAAGCCCCAGGTGCTTAATTTCAATATTTGTTAATGTGGGTTATTTAAGCACCCGGTCTATGATAATTTGTTAACGCAGCGCAAACTGATGAAGACAAAGCAAGCCAAGAAGACCAGATGCAACTGCAGCTGCCCGCATCTGGCCCATAAAGCAGGCCTATCATGCAGACAGGATCAGGCCACCCCACTTCCAGCTCTGGAGCTACGATTCATAGATTTTGCCCCAAAGGAGAGGCAGTTCATAAGAACAGAAAACCCCAACACTTTCCCCAAAGGGAGTGGCTTTATTTGAGACATTAGGAGAAGTTTAAGCCTAAGAAGACCCTCAGACAAGGGATATTTAGGAGGAAACCAATTAAGATGAGAATGGTAGCTCTAGGAAACCACGAAGGTAAACTCAAGGCAAAGGAGTTTACCAGAAAGAAGCAGGGAAAAACACAGCTAAGAAGAGCCCTTCTGAGGTCAGAAAAAGTCCCAGAGACTGTCCTCAAAAACAATCACTAAAATGGGGCCCAAATAAAATTGGATCAGACTATTGCACAGTTTATACGTCGGGGCATTCTATGAAACAACGGAGCACTCAGCCGACAGTTGGTGGAGCCCAGTAACTCTGTGATAAGAAATGAGGCAGAAATGCTACAAGAGAGAAAAAGAGACAAAGCAAACAGCACTGAAACCACTCTCATCTAAGCGACCGTGTGCAAGGCTGTCCACTCTAAAGAGCAACTTAAAAAGCTTCACATTACAGGGGTGTAGACTTCATGAAAATGAAGTTTTCAAAAAATTAAATAAGCAAAGAAAAACAGAAGCAAGGCCCAGAGGGAAGATGAATATTCAGAGTTGGCACAATACATTATCTAAAATATCCAGGTTTTAATATAAAACTCTGAGACATGCAAACAAGAAAATGCAATGTATACACAGAGGGGAGAAAAATAGGCAAGAGAAACTACCTATAAGACACCTAAATGTCAGATTTAACAAAGACGCTAAGGCATGCATTACAAGTATGTTCAAAATATTTCTAAAGGAAATCACGCTTAGAAACTGACAATGCCTCATCAAATAGAGAATATCAAAAAAGGCACAGAAAGTGTAAAAAAAAAAAAAGAACTAAATGGAAATTCTTGACTTCAAAAGCACAGTAAATAAAGTGAAAAATTCAACCTGGATGGCTCAACAGATTTGAGCTGGTGGAAGAATAAGCAACGTTGGGACAGGTCACAGGTGCTCGTGGAATCTGACGAGCAGACAATAAAGGGAATAAAGCAAAGTGAAGAGAGCCTTCGAGAGATGTGGCACATCACTAAATAAATCAACAGATGTGTTATGGGAGTACCTGAAAGAGAAGGCACAAACAGAAAAAATACCTGAAGAAATAATGGCTGAAAACAAATTTCCAAATTTTGATGAAAAATATTACTTACACATCCAAAAAGTTCAACAAAATTCAAGTAGGATAAGTGCAGAGATCCACATCCAGATACATCATAATGCTAAAAGCCAAACACCAAGAGAAAAACCTTGAAAGCAGCAAAAGAAAAATGATTTCAGATACAAGGAACACCAAAAAGATGAGCAGCTGAAAGCACCTCAGAAACAGTAAGTTTACAAGGAAATGAAATGCTATCTTCAAAGTACAGAAAGAAAAAACTGTCAACCAAGAATCTCCCATTCAGGAAAAATACCTTTATTTATTTTGCGACACAGTGTGTGTGTATGCAAGGGAGGGGCAGAGAGAGAGGGAGACAGAATCCCAAGCAGGCTCTGCACCATCAGCACAGAGACCAATGAGGGGCTCGATCCCATGAACTGTGAGGTCATGACCTGAGCTGAAGTCAAGAGTTGGACACTTAAGGGGCACCTGGGTGGCTCAGTCAGTTAAGTATCTGACTTCTGCTCAGGTCATGATCTCATGGCTTATGAGTTCAAGTCCCACATCAGGCTCAGTGCTGACAGCTCAGAGCCTAGAGCCTGCTTCGGATACTGTGTCTCCCTCTCTCTCTGCCCCTCCCCAGGTCACATCCTGTCTCTCTGTATCTCAAAAATATATAAACATTAAAAATTTAAAAAAAAAAAGAGTTGGACACTTAACCAACTGAGCCACCCAGGCACCCCCAGCAAAACTACTTTTCAAAAATGAAAGTAAAATAAAGAATTCCCAAATAAATAAAAACAGAAAATTGATTACTATCAGAACTGCCTTAGAAGAAATATTACATTTTTCCATCTAAAAGCACATGTAATCCAAATATATAAAAAAAACAAAGCAAAACCTACCAGTATGGTAGGCAAAATAACAGCCCCCTTCGCTTCCCCCCACCTCCGGCTCAGGTCTCCACATCATAACATCCAGAACCTGGGAATATGTTAGGTTATATGGCAAAGGGGAATTCAGGTTGCAGATCAAATTAAGGTTGCTCAGATGACCTTCAGATTTTCTGAGTGAGCCTAATGTACTCACAAAAGCATCCTTCTAAGTGGAAGAGAAAAGCAAAAGATAGAGAACTGGAGAGATGGTACTGTGAGAGAGGCACGGCCGACGGTGCTGGCTCTGAGGATGAAGACTGGGGCCATGAGCCATGAGGCTTCTGGAAGCTTCAGAGAGCGCAGAAATGGATTCTGCTCCAGCATCTCCAGAAGGAACAGCCTTGGTTTCGTTGATTTTAGCCCAGTGAGACCCCTTTTGGCCTTCTGACCCCAGAAATGTAAGAGAATGAATTTGTGTTTCATTCAGCCACTAAATCGGTGGTAATCTGCTACAAAAGCAATAGAAAACCAAAACATCTAAAGAAGATAACTATGTAATTATGAAATATAGTATAAATACATATTTCTTCCTTTAATTGATTTTAAAAGAAACTGCACAAAACATATGTACATAATTATATATATAAATATTCACACATACAGTTGTATACACACACAATGTATACACATACAACTTAATCTGCTTTCTTTCCTTGTGCTTCTGGTGTCGTATGTAAGAAATCAGTGAGCGATCAAGAGCCACAAATATTTATGCCTAAATTTTATTCCAAGAGTTTTATCATTCCAGCTCTTGTATTTAGGTCTTTGATTTATTTTGAGTCACTTTTTATATATGCTGTGGAGAGGAGTCCAACATTATGTTTACATGTGCTGCATGTCCAGTGGCTCCGGCACCATGTGTTAAAAGACTATTCTTTCTTCATTTAGCTATCTTTGCATCCTTGTCAAAAAAAAACCTTGGAATTTTGGCATAAAGACAGACAAACCGACCAATGGAACAGAACAGAACCCAAACAGAAACCATGTCTAATGATCTTTAACAAGGAGCTGAGACTACACAACTGAAACAGTTTCTTCAACAAAAATTGTAGATAAAATTGGAAATCGTCACGCAAAAGAATGAAGTTAGACCTTTACCTCACACTATCTACAAAAATTAACCCAGAATGCCTGGGTGCCTCAGTTGTTTAAGTGTCCAAGTCTTAATTTTGGTTTAGGTCATGATCCCAGTGTCATGGGATCAAGCCCTGTGTCAGGCTCCATGCTTAGTGTGGGGTCTCCTTCAGATTCTCTCTCCCTCTTTCTCTCTTTCTCTCTCTCTCTCTGCCTGTCCCCTGATCTCTCAAATAAACAAAATAAAAAATAAAAAAATTAATTCAAAATGATGAAAAACCTATATGTAAGACCTAAAACTTTAAAAGTCCTAGAATAAAAAAAAAGGTGCAAAGCTTCATGACACTGGGTTTGACATGATTTCTTGGATAGGACACCAAAAGCATAGGAAACAAAAGCAAATATATACAAATGATAATATGTGAAACTTGGAAGCAACCAAGATGTCATTCAGTAGTGATCCATCCAGACAATGGATTATTATTCAGTGATAAAAAGAAATGAGCTGTCAAACCATAAAAAGGCATTGAGGAAACTTAAATGTATATTACTAAGACAAAGCCAATGCGAAAAGGCTGCATGTTGTATGATCCCAATTATATGACTTTCTAGAAAAAGTAAATCTATGAACAGAGTGAAACTATCAGTGGTTGCCCAGGATTAGCGATGGTGAGGGGTGAACAGGCAGAGCACGGAAAGTTTTTAGGACAATGAAAGTACCTTGTGTGATACTATAATGGTGAACACATGGACTTTGGGCGATAAAGATGTGTCAACATAAATTCATTAACTGTAACAAATGTAACACTCTAATAAGGATGCTGATAATCAGGGAGACTCTGCAGGTATTGGGGCAGTGCATATATGGGAAATCTCTGTAGTTTCCCCTTAATTTTGTTGTGAATGTTAAATTGCTCTTAGAGAATTTTCTTAATTTTTAAAAAAATTCTTTTGATTTAAAAAAAAATGTTGAAGCTAATAAATGCAATCGGTAAAGTTCCAGAATACAAAATCAAAGCAAACAAATGATTGCATGTCTATAGTAGAAAAGAGCAATCCAAAATAATTAAGAAAACAATTCCATTTACATTAGCATCAGAAAGAATAAAAGTTACAAATAAATTTCATCAAAAAGGCAAAAACTAGTACACTGAAAAGTAGAAAACACTGCTTAAAGAAGTTAAAAGAGATTTATATAAAGGGAAAGACATCCCATGTTCATGGAGTGGAAGATTAATATTGTTAAAACGACCATCCCCATCCCCAAAGTGGTCTATAAATTCAGTGCAAGCCCTATCAAAACTCCAGCAGTGGGTCTTTTTGCAGAAAGAGATAAACCCAGCCTATAATTTATATGGAATCTCAGAGACCTTTAATAGCCAAAAATGATCTTGAAAATGAAGAATGAAGCTGGATACACACTTCCTGATTTCAAAACTCACTACGAAGCTATAGTAATGAAACACTGTGATAGTGTTTCAGAAGTGCCAGAGAGTGGTATAGACCAAAGAAACAGAACAGAGTCTAAAAGTCAATCCTCACATGTATCATCAACTGATTTTCAAGAAAGGTATCACAACCATTCAATCTGGAAAGCCAAGTCTTCTCAACATAAAATCCTGGAAAACTGAATATCCTTATATAAAATAATGAAATTGGACCTTCACTTTATACCATATTCAAAAACTAACCAGAATGGAACAAAAATCTAGAGTTCGAAATGTAAAACTCTCAGAAGAAAACATAGGGTCAAAGTATAAAACTTGTGTATCAATATACAATATCGAAGGTGTGAAAAAAAACCCCA
The DNA here is from genome assembly GCA_030068075.1 of Paguma larvata. Lineage (NCBI taxonomy): Eukaryota > Metazoa > Chordata > Mammalia > Carnivora > Viverridae > Paguma > Paguma larvata. The sequence goes on from CM057823.1 coordinate 39,140,209, forward strand.
CAGAATGGGAGAAAATATTTGCAAATCATATATCTCATAAGGGCTTAATATGCAGAATATATAAAGAAGCCCTAAACAAAAAGACCAAAAAACACACATGAAAATGGTCTAAGAACTTAAATTTCTATTTCTCCAAAGATGATATACAGATGGCCAAAAAGAGCATAAAAAGATATTCAACGTCACTAGTCACCAGGAAAATGTAAATCAAAACACAATGAGATACCACCTCACATCTACCAGGATGGCTATTTTCACTCCTGGTGACACACACAATATCATCATTCCCAGGTACATACGTAGTAAGAATGGAAATCAGGGACTCAGAGAGATGCTTGTTCATCCATGTCGACAGCAACACTATTCTCGACAGCCAGAAGGTGGAAACCCAAGTGTCCAACAACAGATGAATGGATCGAGAAAAGCAGTAGCTCCACAAAACAGAATTGTATTCAGCATTAAAAAGGAACACAACTCTGAGACATGCTACGACATGGATTGTTGGGAGCCATCTTGGGCTCACAGGTTGAGACAACTCCCTGTGTGGAAAGGCAGTCGAAGCAAAGCTCCTGCTGGCCAAAAGGCGCCCCAATACCACCTCCTTCAAATAACCCTTCAGGCCTGGATTTCTTGAGCAGCCCTCGTTGACCTCAAGGGAGGTAATGCTCTTTTGTTTTATGACATTCAAGTAAAAAAGAGGACTTGGAATGTGATGCATTGATGGAGAACATCTGAAGGAGACTATGTAAATGTACTTATTCAAAAGCAAAAGGACAAGCATTGGGAATTCTGCCCTTGCCCTTGCCCTTGCCCTTGGGGGCTGCACCTCCCCCACTGTAGTTGGAAGACGAGGCCTCAAGGCAACACCCTGTTTTCTCCTGTTTACAGATAATTAACATAAGGCCTCAGGGCAACACCCTGTTCTCTCCCCCTGCCCTAAATTTATATGTTAATTAACCTGGAACCAATATACAGGATTGAGGAAGTTGCCGCCTTGCTGGTAAAAACGCATTATTGTTAAAGAGATCAAACTATGGAATGTCACTCATTGATGTAATGTCACTACTACCTTTAAAAATAAAGACACTGAGACCAGCAGGGCGGAGATGCCAGAATTGCTAGGGCTGCCTGCTTGGTCATCAGACTGCATCTCTCACGTGGCTCTCTCTTTCCTTTTGCCTGACCGTCCATCATTCGGGGACCCCTAGATTCACCGGAATTGGACCCTGGCAATGGATGAACCCCAAAAACACGCTGATGGTGAGATAAGGCAGACAAAAAAACACAAATATTAAATGATTCCATTTATATGATATAGCTAGATTAGGTAAATTCAAAGAGTCAGAATGTAGAATAATGTTTATCATGGGCTGGGGGAGGAGGAAATAAGGAGGTAGTGTTTAATGGGATACAGTTTCTGTTTAGAATTATTTTTTTTTAAACTTCTGAAAATGGATAACAGTGAAGGCTGCGTACTGAACTGTACACTTAGAAATGGTGAAAATGATGGGGTACCCGGGGTGGCTCAGTCAGTTAAGTGTCTGACTTCAGCTCAGGTCATGATCTCCCGGTTCGTGAGTTTGAACCCTACATCAGGCTCTGTGCTGACGTCTTGGAGCCTGGATCCTGTATCTCCCTCTCTCTCTGCCCCTCCCCTACTTGCACTCTGTGTCTCTCCCTCTAAATTAACATTAAAAGAAATTTTTTTAAAGAAATGGTGAAAATGATAAATAATATGTATATTTTTATATATAAGTTTTAAAAAAGGACTAAGGTCTGATCCATTCTACAACATGGATGCTAAGTGAAAGGAAACTGTCACAAAAGACCAAATATCACATGATTCTATTTCCATGATATGTCCAGAGTGGATAAATCCACAGAGACAAAAAGTACCTTCGTGGTTTCCAGGAGATACTGGGGATGGAGTGACTGCTAACGGGTATGGAGTTTCTTTTGGGGGTGATGAAAGTGTTCCAAAATTTACAGTTTGCATAATTCTGTGAGTATACCTGCAAGCATGGAGTTGTACACTTTATTTTTTAAGTCTATTTATTTTGAAAGACAGAGCACACATGCATGAATGGGGAAGGGCAGAGAGAGAGAGAACCCCAAGCAAGCTCCTCTCTGTCCGTTCAGAGCCCAATGTGCAGCTCGAACTCACAAACTATGAGATCATGACTAGAGACAAAATCAAAAGTCAGACGCTTACCCAACTGAGCCACCCAGCTGCCCCTAGATTTCTACACTTTAAATGGGTGAATTGGATGGTATGTGAGTCATAGCTCAATAAAGTTGTTATTTCTTTAAGAAAGGAAAAGATATGCCCAATCTATCTGAGTGTTTGCATATTCCCAGGACAGCACTGTGTACATGGTTTTTGCACACCAGCTGAAAAGCACAGAATTCTATCATAATTAATAACAGCTGGTGTTAAGGCATGGAATCAATCATATATTCCTTGTAAAGTTGATATTTATATATCCCTATTTCACCTGATGTTAAAACATGATCACAGGGAAAATAGTGTCTAATCAATGCTTGGTCTGTTAGTTGTGGGTATATAAAAAACTTTTATGTTCAGGAGACTTTACAAGGTGCCTGCCTTACCTCGTGAAACCAGCCACAACTATGTGCTTGGTACCAGGTAGGAATAAGTAGTTTAAAGGTCTAAGATCCCCAATCTATTTCACGAAGTCCACGGTATAGATAGATTTTTTTTTTTTTAAATAAATGAAGAACAGGATTTCAAAAAACAAAACACCAGAAGACCACCTGGTCTACAACACTAAACTCTTGTACCTAACTGGAGGCTTGCTCTTATTAAAAACTGAGCCAGTTGCATGCACACCTGATTTAAGGCACAGCCTCTTGAAACCTAAAAACGTCATTTTTATTTGAAATTCTTTCATGTGCATATTGAACAAGTCTGCCTGTGTTCCAATTTTACTCAGCCACTCTATCTCCACCACCGGGTCCTTGGCTTTCTGCTACAGACTGGAAGTGTGTGTCTAAGGAGGGCACTTGTTGGGAAGAGCACTGGGTGTCATAAGTAAGAGATGAATCACTGGGTTCTACTCCCGAAGCCAAGACTACACTGTATGTAACTTGAATTTAAATAAATTTAAAAAAAGAAAAAGGAAAACCAAATGAATGAATTGAATTCTTTAACTCTTTATTTCAAGATGAGAAACCCACTATGGATGCCAGGATCTAACAATCTACTTTCAATGTGGCTCCAAGACCCACCCGAAACACAACTAATTTTAAGCTTGACCCTTCCAAAGGACCGAGGCTGAAGCTGCAGGCATCTGCCCATCACGTCTGGAATCCTGCCAGCTGGGCCAGCAACAATGCAAGTGGAGATTAGGAAGTTCCACTTCGAGTGTCATGGCCAATCAGTGCTCAGAGGACCCTAAGAGACTTCTCTGCGATACCTGAGGCTTCCTCGATATGTTTCCTGTGGTGCAGGCTTTGGGCTGCCCTGGGTGTTTCATTTCTCAGGACCTCACTGCCTGCCTAATAAACACACTGGCTTCCGAATTCCCCTAGAAAGAAGACCTTCATTGGAATATTCCTCTCTCGACTGAGGTCCAAAAAATTGTTTCCCTGGGTTTCCCTGAAACTTGCCCACTTCCAAATCTACTCACCAGTGTGGTGCCTGATTTCTCAGGGGAGCCCCTGCCCCCAGATATCTTCCCCACTGACTGCAACCAGCTGCTCTCTGATGCATCCGGGCTCAGGCAGCACTGACGCTTTGCCTGGATGCCCACAGGACTCCTTCCCTCATCAGGAGTCATTCTGATCATCTTCCCCTGGAACCAACTCTGAAGAGGAAATAGGCGCTTCTCTTAACTCCTTCCTTCCGGGGAGTCAGCTGTTGGCTTTCACGGGCCTCACGTCCTGTATCCTCCGGAGTCACAGAACCCATTCCCCTTCCACAAGTAACGGGGATCCTACAGTCGGCGGCTGTCTTCACCCCACCACCACCCTAACGTAGGGTCCCTTCCTCCCCCATGCTGCTTCCTCCTGCTTAACCCGGATTCCCAGTTAGACTACTCGCACATGCTGCCCAGTATGTTCTGTATAGGAAACTCGGGCAAGGGCAGCCCTTTATCCTCCAGCCTCCTAAGTTATAAGATCCGAATGAGACCACAGATTGGCACTGGAATAAATCAAACACTAAGACAAAGAGAGGAAATCCACAAGTAGACCCAAGGCTCCAAGAAAACGAAATCTTACCTTAAGCCATTGTCAGGGGCTGAATGTTGAGAACCCCCAGTTTATCCAATTAGACCCCGCACGGCTTCACTCTGAACCAGAGTTATAAGGACTCAGGGAGGGGAGAGGTTGGCGAGGAAGAGAGAGAGAATCAAGTGCAGAAGAGGAGACGCGGCCGTGCACCCCGCCGTGGGACCTGAGGACAGGCAGGTGCCCGAGAGAGGCGCGGCCTGGAAAAGGAAAACAGGGCTCAACAGCAAGCTTCGTCTGCTGATCCGGCAAGCGTCCTACAACTGCAGGCGCAGCCATGAGAGAATGTGCAGAATTTTTACATTTGTTCTCAAATCAATTTTTAATGTGAGACCTACTGAGATTTGGGTGGTACTGAGATATCACTTTGAATTCATGAAGCTATTTTTATCATGCTTTGAATAAATAAGCATTCACTGCTTAATGCCTCATAACAGGGATGCACTGTTGTTTTGCAGAAGAGCGAGGTCTCCAACCTCTCGGTGGTATCTGCCCTTTGAGCTGTGTTCTAGAAACACTGTAAACTACCCAGAGCCATCTGCATCATCTTACCTGGTCTCCGTGGAAACCACGACTTGTAGAAGCTTGTCTTTTCTGTCATAAATTCTGCAACACACCTCTCCTTGATACCCAGTGCACAGGTGCAAACAGAATGATACGTACAAAACAGGACTAGAGGTGCCATACCATGAATGACAGATGCATAATAGATAAAAAGAATTCACTTGAATTGTAGTATTTCTGCTGCTAATTTTAAGGTACTAAAATTGGGTCTTCTGTCAACAAATAATGGTACCACCATTATGTGATCTTGGACAAGAGGCAACCTCTCCAAGCACTAGTTCCTCTTGCATAAAGAGGGGGAAACAGACGGACATCAAGCAGAGCTACTCACCGGGTACCTGCCACGTTAGTGAACACTCCAGAAATGGTAGCTCTCTGCTTGGTTGTCCTTGAAAATACTGAGTCACATCCAAGGCTAGAGGTACGGTCTCTGGTTTTGAAATATCTTCTCACAGAAACGAGCTAGCCTTTCTGGCATCTACACCCCCACCGCGCCTTTCTAATCATGTGCATGACGCTAGGACAGCTCAATTAATTCAGCCAGACGACACCCGTAAAGTCAAAAACCTTGAAAATAAAGGTACTTACTGCTTTTGAACTTTGCTATGTGTGCATGTGCTATTATCTTATACACACTTCTACTGAAACATGAGAATCAGCAAAGGTGACCATGAGAAACATGCTTGTTTATCACAACAGAACTGAATAACAATTTAAGTTGCAGAAAGATTTACGTGGATGTTGTAAACAGCGGTATGGCCTGAACTGTGTCCCCCTAATCTATATGGTGAAGCCCTAACCCCAATGTGACAGCATTGGAAGACGGGGCCTTTAAGGAGATCATTAATGACAAATGAGGTCATTACAGTGGGGCCCAATCTGATGCGACTGGTGTCTTTATAGGAAGAAGAACAGACACCAGAAGCAAGAGTGTGCAGAGGAAAGGCCGCGTGAGGACTCAGTGAAAAGGCAGCCGTCTGCCATCCAGGAGGATGTCTCCCCAGCCACCAACCCTGCTGACACTCTGACCTCAGACTCACAGCCCCAGAACCATGAGGAACAAACGTGTGTTGTGTAAGCCCCCAGTCTGGTATCATGTTATGGCATCCCAAGCTAAGACAGCCAGATAAAAGATGCACAAATACATACTGACGTAGGTAACCTCCCTCTGCAGGGGAAATCTGTGAAACACCCTGCTTCAAACAATTATGTATTAAGAACAAGTGAAATTTGGAAAGACAAAGTGAAATTCTAATTCAAAAAAAAAAATTAATTTTATCACATTCTCAATCAATAGCTTTTTCTCAAATTCTGTGCCCAAATCACCATAAGGCAAATAGGTTGAGGATCACTTGAAAAGAAATCTCACACCGTAGGCCAATGAATGCAGTTTGCCATTAAGAATTAATATTTTGGGGGCACCTGGGTGGCTCAGTCAGTTGAGCGTCCAACTTCGGCTCAGTTCATGATCTCACTGCTTGTGGGTTTGAGCCCTGCATCAGGCTCTGTGCTGACAGCTCAGAGCCTGGAGCCTGATGTAGATTCTGTGTCTCCCTCTCTCTTTGCCCCTCCCCTTCTTGCACTCCCCTTCCCTCCCTCCCTCCCTCTCCCCAAACCCTCTCTCTCTCTCTCTAAAATATAAGTTTAAAAAAACATTAATAAGTTTTTTAAATAATTAACAATATTTTTATAAGCTTTCTATACATTTCAGCATATAGATCTTTTACCTCTTTGGTATAAAAGAAATTGAAAAAAAAAACACAAAGAATGGAAAAACATCCCATGCTCACGGATTGGAAGAACAAATATTGTTAAAAGGCTGATACTACCCAAAGCAATCTATACATTCAATGCAATCCCTATCAAAATAACACCAACATCTTCAGAGCTAGAACAAACAATCCTAAAATTTGTAGCCAACTACAAAAGACCCCAAATAGCCAAAGTAATGTTGAAAAAGAAAACCAAAAGCTGGAGGCATCATAATTCTGACTTCAAGCTGTATTACAAAACTGTAATGATCAAGACAGTATGGTATTGACACAAAAACAGACACTCAGATCAATGGAACAGAATAGAAAATCCAGAAATGGACCCACAAACATATGGCCAACTAATCTCTGACAAAGCAGGAAAGAATATCCAATGGAAAAAAAGACAGTCCCTTCAGCAAATGGTGCTGGGAAAACTGGACAGCAGCATGCAGAAGAATGAAACTGGACCACTTTCTAACACCATATACAAAAATAAATTCAATATGGATTAAAGACCTAAATGTGAGACAGGAAGCCATCAAAATCCTAGAGGAGAAAACAGGCAACAACCTCTTTGACCTCAGTCACAGCAATTTCTTATTTGACATGTCTCTAGAGGCAAAAAAAACAAAAGCAGAAATGAACTATTGGGACTTTGTCAAGATAACAACCTTCTGCACTGCAAAGGAAACTATCAGCAAAACTAAAAGGCAGCCCACAGAATGGGACAAGATATTTGCAAATGACATCAAACACAGGATTGGTATCCACAGTCTATAAAGAACTTACCAAACTCCACACCAAAAAAACAAATAATCCGGTGAAGAAATGGGCAGAAGACATGAATAGACACTTTCCAAAGAAGACAACCAGATGCCAACAGATACATGAAATGATGCTCAACGTCACTCATCATCAGGGAAATAGAAATCAAAACCACACTGAGATACCACCTCAGACCTGTCAGAGTGGCTAAAATTAACAACTCAGGAAACAAGACGTTGGAGGGGATGCGGAGAAAGGGGAACACTCTTGCACTGTTGGTGGGAATGAAAACTGGTGCAGCCACTCTGGAAAACAGTGTGGAGGCTCCTCAAAAAATTATTAACTATCCTGGGGCACCTGGGTGGCTCAGTCGGTTAAGCACTCAACTCTTGGTTTCAGCTCAGGTCACGATCTCAGCTTCGTGGGTTCGAGTGCAGAGCCTGCTTGGGATTCTCCCTCTCCTCTCTCTGCCCCTCTCCCACTTGTGCTATCTCTGTATTAAATAAAATAAACTTTAAAAAATAGAACTATCCTCTGACCCAGCCATTGCGCTACTAGAAATTTATCCAAAAGATACAAAAATGGTGATTCAAAGGGGCACATGCACCCCGATGTTTATAGCAATGGTATCAACAACAAATTACGGAAAAAAGCCCAAATGTCCATTGCCTGATGAATGAATAAAGATGTGGTGTGTGTGTGTATATATATATATATATATATATATATATACACACAATGGAATGCTACTCAGCGATTAAAAAGAATGAAATCTTACTATTTGCAACAATGTGGAAGGAACTAGAGAATTTATGCTAAGCAAAATAAGACAGAGAAAGACAAATATCATGATTTCACTCAAATGTGGAATTTAAGAAAGAAAACAGATGAACATAGGGTAAAGGAAGGAAAAAAATACAGTAAGATAAAAACAGAGAGGGAGACAAACCATAAGAGACTCTTAAATACAGAGAATAAACTGAGGGTTGCTGGAAGGCGGGCGGGTGGGGGTGGGGTAATGGGTGATAGGTACTAAGGACGGCAGCTGTTGGGACGAGCACTGGGTGTTATTTGTTAGTTATGAATCACTGGGTTCTACTCCTGAAATCAATACTACACTGTATGTTAACTAACTTCCATTTAAATAAATTTTTTTAAAAAACTATTTTTTTTACACTGATAAAAAATGAGAAAGCCCATTGCTAAGTGCTGATCTTAGTGTTGAGGCCTTTCCCTGCACTGGTGGGACCTGGAGGAACTTGCTTTCAGGCAGTAGAGGCCACCAGCAATGTCACTGGTCACCTGCTCAGACATCCCCGCCCCTGATTACGCAGCACTCTCCCCAAGATCGCAGGTGGTCGAGCCACATGCAAGGGCAGCCTGCCCCATAATAACAACGCAGTCCTGCAGTAAGACTTCTCATTTATCGGTATTTCCAAGGTTGTCACAAAGCATCACTCAGTAAGTACCAAACTTGAAAAGAGATAATGTGCAAATAATGAGTTAGTGTATGTTAAAAATGAAAATGTGAGATTAGTGTTTCTGAAATGTGGTTTAATCCAGAGAGTGATGAACGCACTTGTTTTCAATTGTATTGTGGCAAGAACACTTACCACGGGACCTACTCCCCGCAAGTCTGTAGGCACAGCGCAGCGTGGCTGACTACGGGTACGATGCTGCACGGGGCTCTCCAGAGCTTATTCGCCTTAACTGGAATCCATGTCCACCAATTAATAAGTAACGTTTCCCCATTCCCTCCCCAGCCCCCAGCAACCCCCATCTCACTGTTGGATTCCCTGAGTCTGACGGTTTTAGGTAGCCCATGCACGCGGGGCCACGCGGTGTCTGGCCTGTGACGGCTCATTCCCGTGAGCATAATGCCACATTAGATGCCCCCTGTCTCCAGGCTTCACTTCCTCGGTGCCTGGGGACTAACGGAGGCCTGACCGTGTACAGTCGGTCCTAGAAGGGCCCAGAAGAGACGTCCCCTGTGGTGCCCATAGTGACGGCCTTGCCTGCACCACAGCCAGCCCGTCCTATAGCTGGGCCAACAGGGAAAGAAACAGGGACACTCTCTGGCCACCCCTGCTTATTAGTCAGAGTCGCTCACAGACACGTCGTTGCTCCCGCCGAGATGAGGTGCACTGAAGACCGCTGCAGGAGGCGCTGGTGGCTCCTGACCCAGGCAGCACTCGGGCAGGGGCTCCTCAGTGTCACCCAGAGACAGGGGTAGGGTCAGGGGTCACTCTGCTGTGTACGGTTTGATCACATTACCTCCTGGTCTGACCTGATAAATGTCAGGAATAGAGTTTAGAAAGTCAGTTCTTATGTGGACTAAATAGTGTTTCATGGTATTAATACCGTATGTCTAGGGAAGATGATTAGCATACGACACTTGCGTATTCATCTTCTCGCAGGGCAGACGTTATCAGAAGACTGCTGAGTGACCGTGGGGGGACAGGAATTTGCAGAGGCACGGATACTTGTCCCCTAGCGCCCACTCTCTTTTTGTCCTTAGAAACACAACCCGAGTTTAACTTCTTCATAGTGCTGGATAACTCATTACATTCACAATATTGTGCGGCCACCAGCACGAAATCCAAAATCTTCCAACACCCTCAACAGCAACTCTATACCCAACGCAAAGCGAGTCCCCATGTCCTTCCCCAGCTCCTGACAGTCCCTGTTATACTGTCTTTATTTGCCTGTTCTAGGCATTTCATGTAACTAGAATTGTACTGGAAATACTTGTATTTCACTGACTTATTTCACTTAGCATGGTCTTTTTTTTTTTTTTAACATTTATTTATTTTTGAGAGAGAGAAAGACACAGAGCACGAGCAGGGGAGGGGGCAGAGAGAGAGGGAGACACAGAATCTGAAGGAGGCTCCGGGCTCTGAGCTGTCAGCACAGAGCCCGACGCAGGGCTCAAACCCATGAACTGTGAGATCATTACCTGAGCTGAGGTTGGCACTTAACTGACTGAGCCACCCAGGCGCCCCCATCTAATGCGTTCAAAGATCATCATGTTGTGCAGAATGTGCCAGAACTTCACTCTTTCTTAAGACTGAATAATATTCCAGTGTGTGGATAGGCCACATTGTATTCATCCACTCTTCTATGAGTGGACGCTGGGGTGTTTCCACCTTCTGGCTACCGTGAATGAGTGGTTAACATTTGCATACAGGTATCTGTTTTAGTCGTTATTTTTAAATCTTTTGGGCATATGCTTAGGAGCAGAATCGCAGAGTCATATGGTACTTCCACTAACTTTCAGAAGAACACCCAAACCTTTCTGCCCTAAAAGGTGAATGAACCATTTTAAGATTTCACCAGCAACGTACGAGGGTTCCAATTTCTCTTAACCAAAACTTGTTATCTTCCTTTGCTGTTGTTTAGGGTTGTTTTTTGTTTGTTTGTTTGCTTTTGACATCTTGGCAGGTGTGAAGTGATACCTCGTTATGGTCAAAAATTAATTGGAAGTAAGCATTAGGGTTTATTTCTGAACTTTCAGTTTATCCCACTGATGTACGCGTCTACCCATATACCACTACCATGTTGTTTTCAGAACAGTTCTGTAGCAAGTTTTGAAATAAAGAGTATAGTCCTCCAACTTTGGTCTTTTTTGAGGCATGTATCTTAGATATGTGGGCACCACTGAAATTCTATATGAATTTTAAGATAGATTTTTCTATTTCTGCAAAAAGGTTGCTGGAATTTTAGTAGGTATTTCATTGAATCTGTAGATTGCTTTGTGTAGTGCTGTTGTTGTAATAATATTAGGTCTTCCAACCCACAAACACAAGATACCTTTCCATGTACTTGTGTCTTTAACTGCTTCATCCATGTCTTATAGTTTTGAGTGAACACGTCTTTTGTCTTCTTAATTCCTAAATATTTCATTTTCTTTGATGTTATGCAAATGCAATTGTTTTAATTTCGTTTTTAGATTCTTCATTATTAGTGCACAGAAAATACAACCAATTTTTGTATGTTAATTTTACATATCGAAACTCTAAGTTTATTTTGCTGAGTTTATCAGCTCCAGCAGTTTTATGCATGTAGGTCTTTTAGATTTCTTTTTTCAATTTTTTTTAACATTTATTTCTTTTTGAGAGACAGAGAGAGACAGACCACAAGCGGGGGAGGGGCAGAGAGAGAGGGAGACACAGAATCTGAAACAGGCTCCGGGCTATGAGCTATCAGCACAAAGCCAGATGGACGGTTGGAACCCAAAACCTGTGAGATCATGACCTGAGCTGAAGTTGGATGCTCAACCAACTAAGCCACCCAGCCGCCCCTTTAGATTTCTACATATAGCATCATGTCATCTAGAAATAGATTTACTTATTCATTTCTGATTTAGATTCTTTGTATTTTTTTCTCTCACCTAATGGCTCTCGTAGAACCTTCCAAAACTACACTCAACAGAAGTGATGGAAGCAGGTTACTCTTGATTTGTCCCTGGTCTTGGAGGAAATTTTCAGTCTTCTGTCGAATTGTTAGCTACAGCTTTTCAGATGTGACTTTTATCATGTTGAGGAAGCTCCATTCTATTCTTAGCATAATGAGCGCTTTTATCGTGAAAGAGTATTGGATTCTGTCGACTGCTTTTTCTGCATCGAGATGACCATTCCGCTTCTTCTTCATTCTATTAATGGAGAGTATTACATTGATGGATTTTCATATCTTGAACCACACTTATATTCCTGGGATAAATCTCACTTGGTCATGGTGTAAAATACTTTTACTATACCAAGGAATTCTGGTTTGCTAGTATTCTGTGGAGTGTAGTTCCATAGATATTCTCCAGGAATAGTTACATATAGTTTTCCATCAGTATTCTTGTCTGACTTTAGTGTCCAGTTATTGCTGACCACATAGAATGAGTTAGAAGTGTTCTCTCCTCTTCAATTTTATGAAAAAATTTGACATTAATTCTTCTTTAAATGTTTGGTAGAATTCACCAGTAAAGCCATCTGCTCCTATGCTTTTTTTTTGTTGGAAGGTTTTACTGATTCTATCTCCTTATAGGTCTATTTAGACTTCCTACCTCTTCACATTCAGTCCTGAGAGGCTGTGTGTTTCTAGAGATTGATACATCTGGGTTATCCAATTTTTTGGTATACAAATACTTCCTGACTTATGATGGCTCAACTTATAATTTTTTGACTTTATGAAAAATAGTGAGAAACTAATATGCATTCAGTAGAAATCATACTCCAAATTTTGAATTTTTGGTCTTTGCCCAGCCTAGTGATGCATGGTACAATTACTCTTGTGATGCTGGGGGACAGCAGCAGACTGCAGCCCCCAGTCCTCAGCCAAACAATCATGAGGGTGAAGAACTAATAAACTTATAACCATCTGTACCCATACAACCATTCATCACTTTCTGTACTATAATCAATAAATTACATAAGATCATCAACATTTTCTTACAGAATAGGCTTTGCATTAGATGACTTTGCCCAACCATAGGTGAATGTAGTGTCCTGAGCACATGTAAGGCAGGCTAGGCTATATGATGCTCGGTAGGTGTGTCAAATGAACATCAACTTATATTCCCAACTTACAAAGGCTTTGTTGGGATGCAATTCCACCTTAAGTCAAGGAAGACTGGTCAGTTGCTCATAGTATGTTATCTTACAATCCTTTTTATTTCTGTTAAGCCAGTAACATACAATTTCTGATTCTAGTAACCTGAGTCTGTGTTTTTCTCAGTCAATCTAATTAAAAGTTTATCCATTGTTTGTATTTTCAAAGAATCAGCTTTTTATTTCATTGATTTTCTCTATTGATTTTCTATTTTCCATGTGTTTATCTGCACTCTAATTATCATTATCTCCTTCCTTCTGCCTACTACAGGTTTGGTTTGCTGTTCTCTTTCTAGTTTCTTAACACGTACAGTGAGAGTTATCAGGGAGATGCAAATCTGAGATCACCTGACACCTGCCAGAATGGCTAGAATAAAAAGGACAGGAAATCACAAGTGTTGCCGAGGATGTGGAGAAAAGGGAGCCTTCGTGCACTGTCGGTGGGAATGTGAATTGATGCAGCCACCATGGAGAACAGCGTGGAAGCTCATCGAGTAATTAAAGTACAATTACCATGTGATGGAGTAATTCCACCACTGGGTATGCACCCAAAGAAAGCAAAAACACTACTTTGAAAGATATATGAGCCCTTATGTTTAATATTACTGACAATATGAAGATATGGAGGCAGCCCAAGCACCTGTCCTTAGATGATGGATAAAGAAATGATACATACACGCAACGGAATATTACTCGGCCATAAAACGGGATGACATCTTGTCATTTGAGACAACATGAATGGACATAGAGGGTATAACACTAACCAAAATGACTCAAATACCAAAAGATCTCACTCATATGTGGAATCTAAAAAACAGAACAAATGAATGAAAACGAAAAGCAAAATCAGATCTATAAATACAAAGAACTGACAGTTACCAGAGGGGAGGAGGTAGGGTGTAGGGAGTGGGCAGAACGGGTGAAGAGAAGCAGAGGTCCAGGCTTTCAGTTACGGGAGGAAGAAGTCACAGGATGAAAGGAATGGCAGGGAACAGTCAGTGGTGCTGTAATGGCGCTGTGTAGTGACAGACAGCAGCTACATTCGTGGTGACTTGTTGATCACTGGGCTGTGTACCTGAAACTAATGCAATATTGTGCGTCAATGGACAATTAGGTGGCCGATTTGAGATCATTCTCATTTTTAAATGTAGGCATTTGAAGTAGTAAGTTCCTCTCTGAGTGCTCCTTTCCCCTCATCCGAAGAGTCTGGGTATATTGTAGTTTTCTATTCATTTGTCTCTTGGCTTCTGACTTCCCTTGCAATTTCTTCTTTGAGTCATTTGGTATTTAGGAGTCTGTTACTTAATTTTCACACCGTGGTCTTTCCTTTGTTTTCCCTCCATTAATGATCTCCAGTTCCATTCCTCTGTGGCCAGAAAATACTTGTGTTATTTCAATATGTTGAAATTTACAGAGGCTTGTTCTGTGGCCCTGCCTTTGGTGCAGCTGAAGAACGTCACATACACACCTGAAGAGGGTGTGGTTGCCACTGGGTGGCAGCTCTGCACATGTCTGTCGGGCCTCCTGGTGTTCAGTGTCACTCAGGGCCCTGGCCCTGTACTGCCTTCCTGCATGGTTGCTATACGGAAAAAGGGTTACTGATGTCTCCAAGTGTTGTTGTCAAACCGCTTATTTCTCCACAACAGAATACACCTTTAGTTCTGTCAGGTATTCTTAATATATTTTGGGGATCTGTTGTTAGTTGCCTGAATGTTTATATTTATTAACCTTTCTGATGGATTGAACCTCTTATTAGTATGTCATGTCCTCTTTTGTTTCTAGAACCCCTGAGTTTTAACTGGATTCATGGCGCTCTAGAACTAGAGCCTGGCAAACTCTGACCAGCAGGCCAACTGTCACAGCCTGTTTTTACAGAACTCCCATGCCAAAAATGTTTATGATGTTAAACGATTGAAAAAAGTAAAAACTAATAATTTTACATGACATGTGGAAATTCTGTGGAATTCAAATTTCAGTGCCCATAATGTTTTACTGAATTACCGCAACGCTCATTCAGTTACATGCTGTCTGGGACTGCTTTCACACAAAAATGGAAGGTGTGAGTGGTGAAGAGGCCATATGGCCTGCAAAGCATAAAATATGTCATCTGACCTCATAAGGAAACTGTGAGTGTGCCCCTGCTCTCGGATAAAAACTACCTCTGACCTCGTACAGAAACCGTATGTCCTTGATCTCAGATAAAACTACCTCTCCCAGCATACCTTGCAGACAGGAAGAGCCGATGGACTAAGTTCTGAAGGGTAAGAGGTCAGCAGAAATGTGTGTGACTCCTAAAAAATGTGCTCAGCAATACTTTGTTCCTCTGACTTTGCTTAGAAAGCAGGTAAGATGGCTAGAGCTCCAGGGTCCAACCCGACGCATGAGATAAAGACACAAGTTCAGAATGGCAGAGCAAGAACACAGAAGCCCATATCCTTGATGTTGAGGGAATTCCTATAGAGCCCAGGATTATCTAAGTGTGGCCCTTGCTTATATCACGGAAAAATTAATCACTCTTTAAGTCACTATTTCATGATCTTTTTGGGATGTGTTAGAATCTCATCTAGATGGTTATTCACTTGCCCCTAACTGCTGGTTTGTTTTTTTTGTTTTTTTTTTAAGTTTTTATTTATTTGTTTTAAGAGAGAGATGGAGAACCAGCAAGGGAGGAGCAGAAAGGGGGGCAGACAGAGGATCCAAAGCAGGTTTTGTGCTGATAGCAGAGAGCCCAATGTAGGGCTTGAACGCATGAACCATGAGATCAGGAGCTGAGTCGAAGTCCGAAGCTTAACCAACTGAACCACCAATGTGCCCCACTGCTGGTTTATTTCAATGTCAACGGCATAGAAATTAACCAATGTCATGTATTTTGGCAAACAATTATTTGTTCCTACCACAAAACTTAACAGAAACTACCTCTACCAACGATAGGATCCACATTATTAGAATCACTTGGTGAGGGATTGCTTTCCTTTTTCCAACCACTGTGAAACAGACCTAAGAATATTCTCAACAATCTACATACATACCAAAGGAAAACAAGGTCTTTACCAAAAACAGTACTTGAAATTTATCTATTATCATATCATCTTAGTCATAGAAGGGCCCTTGAAAATCATACAGTTCATGTGACCACTTGTTTTTTGCCACTGAATTATATTTCAAATCAACTAGTACACAAACGCCCTGCCATACAAAATGCAGATAAAAGCAGAGACGTTCACAGTGAAATCCAGATGAGGAGGCTTGAGCACCTACCCACCGTGGCTCCCCTGACTCCCAAGTCCCATGTGCACTGCTCAAACGTTCCCATAACACCTGTTCACCACCCCTAGTCACTACCGCAGTAGGAACGGCCACAGCTTTACTTCAGCTACTCTGGTGACTGAGAAATATCTCTTTCCTTTTAAATCTTCACTTTGCTTTGAATAGGTTAAATCACCAAATATCTAGATCTATGGGTGGATTTTAATATTATATTTTCAAGTTCTGTGGTTTGTATAGGTGATGGAGGAACTGCTCACTGTCCGGGCCACGCTCCTGTCTCTGAGGGGATGTGTGACGTGTATGCGCCACACTCGCCCACTGAGCAGACAGCACTGGTCACTGACCTACAGTTACCAAAAGGCTGTGTGTCGGGGCCCTATGCTATGGTGCACGTGGGACAGGTCACCCTGTGTGGAACTGGAAAAGTAACCTCCCAACAGCACATGGCTGAGCTTTACTGCCTAAAGATAAAACAGAACAAGCTGAACTCGACACCAGGCCTCAACAGCGCCGGAGCAGCCCAGAGGCTTCAACGGTCACTTCCCAGTCATTCATATGTCAGGAGACATGCTAATGTTTTTAGAAAAAAACTGACAGTTCTTCCTTTAAACATCACCCCACATGGCAGGAGTATATGGTACACGTTTATATACATTTGATGTCATTTCTTTTCCCAGATGGGCTAATTCATAGGAAGAAAATTACTGAGAAAAGACTCAAAAGGCATTGTGATTAGAAGTAATTCTCTCAACAGAAGCTAAAATAAAAATCTTGAACCAACACTTGCTCATTTTTCTGCAGAGAGAAGTCTTTCAACTCAGTAACCTTAATCCACATCTCTGACTCGTCTTTGTCAAGACGAAGCGAAGGAATGACAACTGCCTGCACAGAACAATGAACCCTGGAACTCTATTTAGACACAACGTCAGGGTTTCTGGAAGAAAGGATCATGACTCAGTATCTCGCCAATATATTTAAACCATAAGTACTAAATCTGGTTATAGATTAGGAAGCTGTAAGACATAAATGTCCTATCAGATGAACTCCCAGGCTCTCAGAAGTGAAGCTTTCCACTTAAACGCTGGAAGCAATGGCCAAATAAGGTATAAATCCTAACATTCCAAAACCACTTGGTTTAATTTATGAGACTGTCATTTTTGTGTAATTCTCAATGTTGTTTTACATAAGGAAATTATCAGTTAAGTTTCAAAACTTCAACTAGAAAGATTTTTTTTTATTTCAATGTCCCCGATTCTTCTTACTCTCTTTAAATCCAGCTAATGAGTCTTGACTTCTTTGTGTCTTACAAGCACGCAAGGCAGCACGGTCAGTATAGACAGTCCCATGCACGAGCACCTCTGTCCCTCTTTGAAAGCATCTACCAAGCACTCTGCTAGGTAAGCACCTATTCTTACCAGCATCCTGTCTCTGGATTGCTACTGACCAGCCACCACCAGCTCATGTGCCTAAACCATCTCTGACAGTCACCATGGATTTATGTCATTATAAATGGTCACTCCTTAACTCTTATTCTTCACAGATCCTTTTAGGCAAATTCTACTAGGAATGCTCTATAAAGTGGGAATCACACCACAAAACTGCATTTCAAAATGCCATTTAGATGCCCTTCCTTTCCGACGTTCCCTTCTGAACAAGCCCTAACAGAACAGTAGTGTACTCCAGACCGTCGATTACAGCCCTTCAGATTCAGGCGATTTCTCATAATGACACCTGAGCAGAGAACTCTCATCTTGATAACAAAAGTGTTACTTAAGATGGTAATACTTCACTTTGCTTTAATAAGATACAACTCCTTAAAACTTAAGTTTCTCAAGTATAATAAGAGCACACAAAGAGAAGTGCGTTGAGCCGGGACTGGGGGAGGCGAGGCTATCACTCCCCCGCACCACTGACTCTCTGCCCTCGTCCCCAGGTGGGACCAGCCTGAGCTGGATTTCCTGGTGTCCCTTTCTATCCTCATCCTCAGATTCCCGAAACTTACAGATTTCCTGATTCCAGATTCCCTAAACTAGCAGTTCTTTCCCATTTCACTCAAGTGGCCCTTTGAAGAACTCTGAATAACTACCAAAACACTGCAAAAGACTGAATTCCTGGAATATTGTAACAACTGCCATTTTAAATTAAACCATTACCCCATTCTCTGAAGTGTACCCAATGGACTGGAGATCGCCATATCCATGGGAGGCCCCCACCCTCAGGGCCAAGGAGACTGGGCCATAAAGTGGACAGTGCCCCTGGAAGCTGGCAAAGTAGTAACTAGGAATCAACGTTCCTTAAATAGCAGACCAAGCCATTAGAAATCATACATTGTTACTTTTACTCCTCAACTTAATTCTACTCACAGGGAATTTCATCCTGAACTAATATATTTTATGCATGAAAGTTTTTACTGACCAGTTTCATCTGTCCCTACAATAAAGATTATTGTAGTAATGCTGGCTATTGTAATGCTCTAGGATATTCTGTGCCCATGAGGTTCAAGTGTCTACACAGACTTGGGGTTGAAGTAAGCATGAGAAGCTGTTTTCACAGAAGCAGAATTTTGTTACAGTAATGTCACCCCAGCCATGGACTCCCATGATGTCACATGCCAAAACTCACAGCGATCTCTCAGCCAAAACTCTCAGTGATCCACCAAATGACAGTATGATTAGGTTCTCCTTCAACTTTATTGAAAACAAAGAATTCAGAACCACCTGATACACATCAACACATTACCTGGTCCTTAGAGCCATTGACTCTGTCACTTCTCACACCAGTGTTCTGAGTTTCCCAGAGATGTGTCCTCCCCTCCCCGGGTCTCTACCAGCCAGGGCTCGGCAACAGGTGCAAGTGGGGACGTATGACAAGAACTCCGTGAAGAGGGACTCCTCCATCTGAGGCTCCTTCTCAAGCATTACTACTGAGGAGCAGAGGGAACCTGGGTAATGGGTAATGCTATGTGTGTTGCTGAGCTCTGTCTTCTGTAATGCAGGACCTTTGCCTACGTGTAACACATGCTCGTACATACAGGAGGAAGTCTCCGCCCACCATGCTTGCTAAAACCCTGCTTTCAAATACTGCACGGAAACGCTCCCCATGGCAGGCAGACACACACACACACTCACAGGACTTACCACTTCTCCAGCTCGAAGCCATCAACACTGATTTTTCAAGTATGTCCATGTCTACTTGTGAAATACTAAGAGCCATAGATTTTCTTAGTGCCATGGAGAAATTGAAAAGATGATAATCTTACAGAATTTGGGCCAATGTCATTTAATAACAGAAATAGATCTATTTCTGATCACATCCGATTTGGGATGATCAAGTGTTTACTTTCTTTTACATCCTTTTCCTTCAGAGACCTCATTAAAGGACAGTAAAGGAGTCTAATGAAAAACGAATCTATGAAGATGGACAAGTAAGTGGGGACCAATAAGCTGGAGCAATCCAGGAAAGGGAAGGTGGGTGGGCAGGCAGCTGACAGTATAGGGCAGATCAACAGCAACACTGTTGCTGAGCTGGGGCTCTGGGGTGCCCAGACCAGGTCACAGTAGAGACAGACACAGAACTCCCAGGACGATGGAGGAAGGCCAGCATTTAAGGAACCCACATGAACAGTTCATGGCACGTCTGGAACACAGTGAGCACTGAGTTCCAGGCAAAGCTTAAAGCATCACTAGGGACCTCATAGCCCTCCACATAAAATGCATATCAGCCTGGCAACCAAACTCACAAAATTGGGCCATTCTTTTCAAAAATAAAATTAATTTACTCTAAATGAAGACCTGAATTCTAGAATTTAATGATTCTCCACCAGAAACATGGCCCACTTCTGCCCAGCACCCTCAGGAGAAGCCCACCTGGTGATGAGTTCTGTTTGCAAACTGAGAGCTAGAGCCAAAATGAACAGAATGAGCACCCCAGGGCAAAGGAGGAACTGCAGAGGATAAAGTAGCTATCTGACTCCGCCCCCCCCCCCCAAAAAAGAAGGCAAAATAGTCTCCACAAAGAAACCTGAGATGGAGCGCCTGGGTGGCTCAATCGGTTGAGCATCCAACTTCAGCTCAGGTCATGACCCCGCGGTTCATGGGTTCTAGCGCCACATCAGGCTTCTTGCTGTCAGCCTGAAACCTGCTTTGGATCTTCTGTCCCCCTCTCTATGCCCCTCCCAAGCTTGCACACACATGCTCTCTCTCTCTTTTTTTCTCAAAAAATAAAACATTTTTAAAAATAGTAACATGAGAAGATAGATGGTCATTCAAAAAATGTTTCTGTAAAAACAGAAATAAAACAAAAATGTTTTGGAAAATAAAAAAAATTGTTAAGATTAAAATTTGAATAGAAATGTTAGAAGACAAGGTTGAGAAAATCTGCCAGAAAACTGAACAAAAAATATAAAAGAGACTCAGAAGCATGTAACAGAAAACACACAAAACAGTAAGAATAGATCTAGGATGAGTTCCATATCCAAATAACAAGAATTTGGAGGGAAAAACAAACAAACAGCAGGAAAAAAAAAAAAAAGACAAGAAGAGATTATCAAAGGAATACTACATGAGGGCTTACAAAAGCCAAAGGCACATAACTATTAACCAGAAGAGTCCATACAGCCAAGCATCTTGATTGAGAGGGGGAAAAACCTACACCTGTATACATCTTCATGAATTTTTTAGAACACAAAGATAAAGAGAAAAATCTATTTACAGAGAGAAGAAATCACTTAAACAACAAATGAACAAGAATCAGACTTTCCAGCAACAATACTGAATTAAAACAAAGGAAAAATGTTTTCTAAAGTCATAAGCAAAATTATTTAGAGTATAGAATTCTATACCCAGCCAAACTTTCACACATATGAGGGCAGGCAGGCAAGATCAGAAAATTTACCTTATACACTTATTTTCTTAGGAAATTACTCAAAGATGCACATTAACAAAATGAGGGTGAAAATAAAGACAGAAAAAGACAATAAATTTAAGGAGCGATAGGTCTAGCCAGGAGAAAAATGAAAGAGATGAAAAGGGCGAGGCTCATCCTCATGCCTGGAAGGTCAGAAGTGAGCAGAGCTTCAGGAAGTGGCCCCCACAGATGGGGGGAAATGAGGTGGTTTCAGGAGAAAAAGAGACACTACCCCATAAGCATTTAGAACTGTAAAAGGCAATAAAGAAAGAAAATGTGAGAAAAGTAAACACCATCAGAAACTTCAGACAGAACAAGCAGCTGTGTGAGAAAGAAAACAACCAACGTGCACCAGGCAGCTCTGCTCTGAATAATATCTCCATTCAGATAACAACACACACTCCTTTATTTTCAACCTATTGAAAAGCACCAGATGTAACTATGATCATTTAACACAATTTAATGGTGTCAGTGATGGACATGTGTCGACTGGTAGAAGTGAAACAGGAAAAGAAGGAAACGGGAAAGGAAGGAAGTGTCTCTACATTACAAACGGGCTGTCGATTTGACAACCTCGAGTCGACAGGATAAGAGGTAAAAGTGGAAGCTGTTAATTAAGTGAACGAGGGAGCAAAGAGAAGAATCTAAAAGGAGTAACTTCCTTACACTGAGAGAAGGGGCAGATGTGGTGCGTGCTGAGTAATCTGTAAAGTGAATTAGTCAGGACACAAGGAAATCACCCTGCAAAGCCCTGAAAACACAGCAACAGCAAAAAGCGAGTGACGCAATGAAAATACTCTGGGGGACACCACAATGGTGGATGTGCGCCCACCCCACTCACCAGACCCGGAGAACACACCCCGCCAGGAGTGATCCCAAGGTCCGCTGTGGACTCTGGGTGACGAGGATGTGTCGGCGCAGATTACCTAGGGGCAACTACTGTTAATAAAGGTCAACACTGACAACGCGGAGACAGTGTATAGAGGGGGTGGCCAGGGGTCCACGGGAAATCTCAGCATCTTCCTCTCTACTTTGCCATGAACCTAAAACTGCACTAAAATATCAAGTCTATTCAAAACCTCTGAGCTGGGCCTGGTTAGCGAGAGAAGGGGAGCAAGATGCTATTGCTTTTCACCGTAATTCCTTCTGTACTGATTTTTTACATTATGTGCAAATGGTACTTTAAAATATATGCAAAGATATATATTAAGATTAAAGTTTTCATATTCAACAAAGGAAACAAGTGTTAAGGTTTTTCTCCACTTAAAGAAAGGTTTTATTGTTGTTTCAGAGTTTATGCAGAAAGTACAAAGACACAACTGATTTTTATGAAGGAAATGCTAGGAAGGCCTTCAGTACAGCCAACCCCAATACGGCATCCTGTCTGCCCACCCCTCCCAGCTCCCACATCCTCAGAGCAGGGTGGACCCCATTCACCCCAATCAGACTTGAACCTTCGGGCACTGACAGTCTGTGGCTCTGGGTCCCTTGCGGCTGAATCAGACTGATCACAGAGATTCCGCCTGTAGCTCTCTTTTCCTGTGGGATTGCATCTGGCTTTGGTGTAAGGGTGATGTTAGCCTCATAAAATGAGTTTGGAAGTGTGCTCTCTACTTCTGCTTTTTGGAAGAGTTTAAGAAGGATTGGTATTAATTCTTCTTTGAATATGTGGTAGAACTCAGATGTGAAGCCATCTGTCCCAGGCTTTTCTTTGTTGGGAGGCTGTGATTGCTATTTCCATCTCCTTATATGTAACTGGTGTGTTCTGGCTTTCTCCTTCTTCTTGGCTCAGCCTTGATAGGCTGTATGTCCAGGAATTTATCCGTTTCCTCCGGGCTATCCAAAGTGCCAGCATGTAGTTACACAGGATAGTCCCGCATGACCCTCTTATTGCTGGGCTTCCAGGGTAAGGTGTCCTCTTTCATCTCTGACTTACTTGAGTCTTTCTCTCTGTTGCTCTAGCTAAAGGTTTGTCAACAGGAGGACCACTCTCATGGCGACATCGTGGAACTCAGTGAGCTGCTGTCTACACAGCATCTAGCACCATTCCTGGTGCGCTTGCTCAAGAAATGGTAGCTGAATCTCTACTGTCTTTAATGATCAGAGAACAGGTGGCCCTTTAAAAATACTATGGTTAGGGGCACCAGCACCCCTGTGCATAGGGGTGCCTGGGTAGTTCAGTTAGGCATCCAACTTCAGCTCAGGTCATGATCTCACAATTCGTGGGTTCAAGCCCCACATCAGGCCCTGGGCTGACAGCTCAGAGCCTGGAGCCTGCTTCTGATTCTGTGTCTCCCTCTCTCTCTGCCCCTCCCCTGCTCATGCTGTCTCTGAAAACTGAATAAACATTAAAAAAATTAACAAATGTAAATAAAATTTGCATATAACTTCTGACTCCCCAGAAACACAACTACTAATAACCTACTTTGACCAGAAGGAAGTCTCACCAATAACACAAACAGTCCATTAACATATTCTGCATGTTGTATGTATAATATACTGTATTCTGACAATAAGATAAACAAGAAAAAAATGTTATGAAAATCATAAAGAAAAATATATTTACATTAGTGTAAGAAAAATGAGAACAACATATAAGTGGAGCATGCAGTTCAAACCTATGTTGTGCAAGGGTTAAATCTATAAGTAAACCAAGTAAAATTCTGAATGATTAAACCCAAAGAAATACAAAAGTAGAGAAACTGATTGTTCAGACAAAACTGTAGAAATTATCTAATCCAGTTCCACATGCTTAGAGACGGGGACCGCAGCGATGAGGCTCACGTGCACATAATCACGGCTGTTCGCGGGATGAGGCAACAGCAAAAGGAACGGGGATTTAGTGCTAACGTCAGCGGCTGGCAGAGTAAGCAGTGGATGCATTACAGGAAAATAACCTGTAGGCATAAAAGAGGCATGACCATCAGGTGGAAAAGTTGAGTGGCTCAGTTCTCGGGGCACACCCAGCAGGACTTCACTATGACTCAGAGAGACTGTCACGGGAACAGTGTGGACAGTCCACACAGTGGCACATGGTCAAGAGGGGCCACTCTGTGATCAGGTGTGGCTGGGACGCACCTGGAAAGGAAGATCCCATGACGACAGAGCTGGAGGAACCAGACAGACAGGATGTGAGGTCAGCATGGACAAGCCCAGCCAGCCCCCCACCTGCTCCATCTCTCTGCACGTGGATGACATCTATACCAGACACACACACGGCAGCTGGAGTGACCAATCTAAGGCAAGATGAGCAATTTGTGGTTAATCCACTTCCTTTACACGTGTTCAAACGGCGCTGGCCAGGATGCTACGTGCGGAGGAACAGAGAAGGTTTCAGTCAAGTGCACAGACACAGGAAGGGATGTCAGTCCAGGCTGCACTGAACCTCTGGCTGGTCGTCCAGGCTTCTCAGGCCTCGGGACCCTCAGTTTCACTCTGCTCTCCATGCACGTGTGCGGAAGGGATGAAATCATCCTCACCCCCATTCCACAGAGAAGATGACTGAAGCTCAGAGACACCACGCTGGGGGCCACGTGCACTCAGCCAGAAGGCCAGGAAGCGTCAGAGCCATCGCCGACCTCACCCGCTCCCCGCCGCGCCCTGTGGTCACCCCACACTCATGAAGATAATAGAGCTGAGGGCCACACGCTCCTGAGAGCACCTGGTATAAGTGGTCTGATGGCTTTGAAATCCACAAAGAGAACAGACTCAGCCTCTGGTTACACAGTGAATTTGACAGAATTTCTGGGGTAAGGCACACGGCTTCCTGCCACCTTCAGCACTATCTGTGCTCTGCTGAAACACAACTCTAAAATGGAAAAATCAAAGGCCTCTGATCTTAGACACAGTAGTGTGAGGTCCTCGACTCCACTGGGGCCCATGGACCCACAGGCTGGGAATCGGCACCATTTCCCAATGGATGGTAACAGCACAGGACGCTGAAGGAGACGTTCCTGGGCCCAGATTAGCCACAACCTCATTCTGAGGAGGGTGCTGGAACATCCTGTCAGCCGGGAAAACATGGCCATAACTCACACCCCTGAAAACCTGGTGTGAAATAAATCTCATGTCACTGCACCATTGCCAATACGTAATGGAAACAACTTATTTAAAGCGAGCTCATTGTGGGGTATTACCTTGTATAATTTTACAAATCTAGCTAACCGGTACATGACGCCTGGTTTGTGGATAAAGATATCTTGTGTAGGACATCTTCTGTAGGTTATAAGCTGAATAAATAATTGCTAAAGGGAGCCACAGAGTATAGGAAAGGCTGGAGGTGGAGGAGGAAAGTATAGGATTAAAAGGGTCTCACAGTCAGATAGCAAATAAAAATGGACACAGATGAGGGAGAAATGTAACACAAGACACAGGTTGATACAGAATTTTCCAGGTGTGTGATATGACATGTGCAAAGACCCAGTGGCATGCAACAGTAAAACATGAACAGGAATCCCGCAGGAGCAGCACCCTGTGCAAACGCTCCATAAAGCCTCATGCGGAATACCGTAGGAAAGAGGGTATTTTGCAGCAAGCTCTGAGAACCAGAAGGGAGAAATCTGGATTTGACAAAAGGCAACAGAAAACAGCATGCAGAGAAGTGACATGATAAAAATGGCCTTAGAAAGATGATCCCAGCAGCTGTGTGTAGGATGGTTTCAAGCCGAGGGAGACTGGAGGCGGAGACCTGCTAAGAGAACGTTCTACTAATTCAGGCACAGTGGGGGGAGGGTGTGGTCGGGGTGCAGAGCCTGGTGGAAGGAAAGAGCACTCCTACGGGAAGCCCATCCTCAGTTTCCCCATCTGTAAAATAGGAGGCCGGACCAGTCGTTTCATCTTAAGCACTTTGGGATCAGATACACTCTAGATGATTCCAGAAGATGGCGGGTAAGATCCCCGAGTAGGCTGGAAACGGATAGGAACCAGGGAGAAGGAAAAGGAAAGGCAAACCCCAAACCACAGGTAAACAATAAGACCAGTGCAGCAAACTAAGTTCATGCATTCAGTATTCTCTTAAGACCCTAACCACACGACTGCATCCCACTACCTCAGAGCAGATGAGAGAACACTCCCAAGCAGGGGGTTAATGGTTCCAACCGTACCGGACCCTCGACGCAGCCCAGGATGGCACCATCTTCCACTGGCTCAGGCAGAAGCCGCGGAGAGTCCTGGACGCTCCCCACACATCCTTTCCTTGGGCCCAGGAGACAATTACCTTCGCCACCCCAACAGCGCTCCTAATTCCTACTCGCTCTTCAGGACCAGCCTGAAATGCCACTTCTGCCCCCGGGCTCCAGGCCACCGGCCATCGATCAATGCTTCTCTTCAGAGCAGACCCCAGGGCAGCAGTTATAATTACAGATACACTTCTAGGAAGTTATGTATTTAATCTTCACCTCCCTCCACAGATGTTTACCCCAGCAAGGGCCGTCTTGTTGACTAAATTACACAGAATGCTGAGCACAGCGCTTCGCCCATTGGGAGTTCACAGATCACCACATCAAACGAATGCACGGACGGTAATGTTCTTTCTCTCTTGTACCCACCAGACATACACCAAAAAGTATCTTCCAAAGGACCACATACTCACCAAATGTCTAGAAATTCAGCCTAAGTTCTCCGGATTATTACAAAGTGCTAGGCAGATTTACCAGATGGATTTAAAAATACATATTCTGGTGACAAAGACGTGTGTCCACTCTGTGGCTGCAGCCAGCTAAGAGCTGAGTATTCCCTTTCTCTGCGAACAGAGACTACGAACCTTGCGGCCCTGGTTTCTAACCTATGTCTATTCGTGAACATGAAAGGCTTCCACATACACAAAAAGAGAGATGAGACACGCAGAAGTC
Source organism: Paguma larvata (assembly GCA_030068075.1). Taxonomy (NCBI): domain Eukaryota; kingdom Metazoa; phylum Chordata; class Mammalia; order Carnivora; family Viverridae; genus Paguma; species Paguma larvata. The sequence goes on from CM057823.1 coordinate 39,167,161, forward strand.
CACACTGAAAGTTCCTTTAGGGTACAATCGCCATCCTTCAGAATGTGTGATTCTCTGCTACTTAAGGGGAGATCTGTCCCTTTGAGATACAGTGAAAGGTGTCAAAGTCCAGTGGAGCTGCTATCCGGGAAAATTCCACAAGTGTCCGCAGGCGGAGCTGGAGGCTGATGTGGTAGACGGCCTTCAGGGCCCCAGGAAAGCGTGGACGTATCATTGAGACACCACCACCCAGGCCGAGAGCTGACTCAGAAATTCCTGTGGGACAAGGTCACCTGACCCGGACGCACTCACGCCATTGCTCAGGACCATCTCCTCCCAGCACCAGGGACTGACGGCAGTGGCTCACTGGGGTGCCGAGCCTGCCCCTCAGGAAGAGGACTGGAAACAATGAAGGCTGTTACTGGGGCATCGCTTTAAACATGGAATCAAAGTCTATACTGTACTGTCTCCACGGCTCTGGCTCTCAGGGACCCTGAAATGTCCACCCCTCTCAATCACACGGACAGGGCCACTGTCTCTAGTTTGTGGCAGACCGTCCAACTTGCTGTGCTTTCTCCGTCACCCATCTTTAGATACCTCAAGGAAAATAACGATTATTTATCTCAGTTTATTCTCTTGGATCATCTTAGAGGTCACACAACCATGTTTAAAAATTGGCAAATCTCCATCTGGTGCATTGATAAATTCTTTATGCCTGCAATATTTGAACAGATAAACAAAGATCTCAAAGAAGCTTCTGGACTCATATGCTGAGTATGCACCAACTGCTTATCTCCTCTATTCTCTCTCCGTGACTCCCTTCAATTATGCAAGCACCTTCCACCCTCCCTATTCCTCTTGGGTTGCCTCACATATAACTTCTCACTCCTCACGACCTGCCCATAATTTCCAAAGACCTTCAGTGATACCTGCTATCTCACAGAAATTCTGGACTCTTCTTTCCTATGAGGAAATATTTACAGAGCATACTGATGATTTAAATACTCTTATTCTTCTTGGGCACTGAGTGCCCCCATTTCCCTACAGAGAAAGCTTTGGTATAAACAAACTGGCCCACATTAACCCAGAAGTAACACCAAAGAACACTGAGACTCGAATCCAACAATACATGAAAAAGATCATTCACCACAATCAAGTGAGATTGTTCTGGGGTTGCAAGAATGGTTCAATATCCCCAAATCAATCAGTATGATAGGACACATTAATAAAATAAAGGATAAAAAAAAAAAAACATGACCACCTCAATGGATGCAGAAAAAAACATTTGACAAAATTCAACATCTGTTCATGATTTAAAAAGAAAGTTCTCAACAAATTTAGTTTAGAGAAAACACACCTGAATGTTATAAAAGCCATATATGACAAACCCAGGGCCAGTATCACACTCAACAGCGAAAAACTGAAAGCTTTTCCTCTAAAATCTAGAATAAGACAAAGATTCCCATTCTCACCACTTTTATTCAAAATAGTACTGAAAGTCCTAGACACAGCAATCAGACAAGAAAAAGGCATAAAAGTCATCCAAATTAGTAAGGAAAAGTTAAATTTCCATTATTTGCAGATGATTTACAAACCCTAAGACACCACTGAAAACTATGGAAAAATGAATTCAATAAAATTGCAAGACACAAAATTAACACACATTATTCTGCTGAGTTTCTATACTCTAATAATGAAGAAGCAGAAACAGAAATAATCTCATTGACAATTGTATCCCCCAAAATACAGAATACCCAGGAACAAACTTAACCAAAGAGATGAAAGACCTATACTTTGAAAGTTATAAAACACTGATGAAGAAACATGGTGACACAAATGGAAAGATATCCCATGCTCATGGATTGGAAGAACTAATATCGTTAAAAAGTCCATAACACCCAACGCAATCTACAGAGTCAATGCAATCCGTATCAGAAGATCGAAGCATTTTTCACAAACTAGAATAATACTAAAATTTGTATGGAATCACAGAAGACCACAAAAGGCTCAAAGCAATGCTGAGAAAGAAAAACAAACCTAAGGAGAAAAAAAAAACAAGAATAAAACAATCACAGATTTCAAGAAATACTATAAAGCTGTAATGATTGAAACAGTCACATAAATCAAGGGAACAGAATAGACAGCCAAGAAATAATCCCATGCTTACATGGCCAATTAGTCTTTGACTAAGCAGGAAAGATTATCCAATGGGAAAAGACCGTCTCTTCAACATCTGGTATTGGGAAAACTAGACAGCAACATGTAGGAGAATGAAACTGGGCCAGTTTCTTACACATACACAAACTCAAAATGGATTTAAAGACCTAAATATGAGGCCCGATGCCATAATGCTCCTAGAAGAGAGCAGAGGCAGTAATTTCTTTGACGTCAATTGCAGCAACATTTTTCTAGATATGTCTCCTTTGGCAAGGGAAATAAAAACAAAATTAAACTATTGCAACTAAACACCAAAATAAAAACCTTATGCACAGCAAAGAAAACCAGCAATGAAAAAGTAATCAACTGGACAGAATATATCTGCAAATGATACATCCAAAACAGGGTTCATATTTAAAATATATAAAGAACTCATCCATCTCAACACCCCATGAGGACATGAAGAGACACTTTTCTAAGAAGACATAAGATGGACAACAGACACATGAAAAGATGCTCATCACCACCCAGTATCAGGGAACTACAAATCAGAACCACAATGAGATACCACCTCACACCTGTCAGAATGACTAAAATCAACAATACAAGAAACAACAGGTGTTGATGAGGATGTGGAGAAAGGGTAACCTTCATGCACTGTTGGTAGAAGGGTGCAGCCACTCTGGAAAACAGCATGGAGGTTCCTCAGAATTAAAAATACAAATACCCGATGATCCAGTAATTCCATTACTTGATATACACCCAAAGAAAACAAAAACAGTAATTAAAAAAGATACACAATCCTTATGTTTACAGCAGCATTATTTACAACACCCAAGATGTTGAAGCAGTCCAACTATCCATAATAGGATGAATGGATAAAAGTATAATATACGAACACATACACAATGGAATATCACTCAGCCATAAAAAAGGATGATATCTTGGCATCTGCAACAACATGAGTGGACCTGGAATGTATTATCCTAAGTGACATAAGTCTGAGGAACACAAATATACAATTTTACACATATGTGGAATCTTAAAAAAAAAAAGAATTGAGCAATCAAAAAGCAGAATCAGCCTACAAATACAGAGAACTGATGGTTGCCAGAGGGCAGATGGTTGAGGGGAGAAGCAAAATGGATGAACAGGAGTGGGCAGTGCAGGCTTCCAGTTCTGGAATGAGATAGGGGAGGTGGGGGAAGTGGGGGAGGTGGGGGAGGTGGGGGAGTGGGGGGTGGAAAGGCGCAGCATGGGAAATACAGTCGGTGATGCCGGAACACCTGTGCGGATAGACTCAGCTGCACTCGTGGTGGGCACAGCGTAATGTATAGCTGTCCAATCAGTATGTTGCACATTGGAAGCTAATTAACACTGGGTGTCAACTAAACTCAAAGTAAGAAAAAAGGAAAAACACTGAGCCTTCCTAACATGCCCTGCCGTCACTCACTATTCCTCCCAAGACGCACCTATCAAGTCTCCGCTCTGACCCTCGGAGGAACAATGCAGCACAAAGGGACACTGCGCTCTCCCCACTGCAATCACAGGTCCTCAGCTATAGCACCACTCCTGGACCAACTTTTCTGGTTTGTGTCCCACACTGTAACAGCTTCCAACTTTTCAAAGACACTGTTTGCATGTTTGCAAGGGAGAGATGATAACACTTGACCCAAATAAGTCAAGTTAAACACACTCTCTCAGATTGTAGTCTGTGCTCTTCTAAGGTGGGGGTTCAGGAGAAAACAATCAGAGTGGAGTGACTGTGGCTTTTGCCATATTTCTAAAAATAACCTTCAAAAACAAGGTAAGCAGGAGTCTCCTTGAACGGACAAAGGAATGTGATATTTGAGAGGAAGACTGTCCTGAGAAGCCCAAGAGGCAGGCTGCATGCATGGAGGCTAACAGTGGGGCGACTCTGGGCCATGGGGCAAGTGGACCCGGCCAGCCAGCACCCCACTCCACAGAGGTTTAGTCCTGAGGTGCCACCTGTCAAACTCCACATCTGCCTGACCCTGCAGGGTCCGCTGCCAGAGGCTGGGTGGGTCTTTGTGGATCCCATGCTTCCTGGCCACCATCGCAGCCCTCCACTCATATATTTCCAGTCCCCTTACGGTGGCATCCACTGTGTTTCTTGCTGAACAAACAGGCCCAGAGCGTGAAAGCAGGAAGACTGGTAGGAGGCACTGCTCTGGGCACACGCCTGCAGCCTCGGCCCAGATTCCCGGATGACCACACCAGACACGTCCCTGTGCACACCTGACGCCCCATGGTCCCTGCACCAGGTGTCTGCATCATACGCCACTGCTGAGTGCCGTTCAAAGGCCAGCTGTACACGTTCTCCCGTTTCTATGGCTCCCACCAGAGTAGGAGCCTCTGGAGGGCAAGGACGGGCCTCACTCTCCTCTCTGACCGCAGCTCGTGACTCGACACAGACAAAGCCTTTCGCAAAGGAGGGCCAGTGTGTGAAGCGCATCAGGACGAAACAACAAGCTCGAGAGTGTCAGATGAAGCAGAATTTTAAACTTACCATAAAGATCAGGAAAGAGGCAGGAAACCCAGAAAAGAGCTTATGTTTTTTAAACCTTACAGTTCATTTTTAAAAGTCTTCACAAGAGAAAGCAGCAAGGACCAGTAGGGGGGACCTTGAGCTGGCAAGTTAAAGAATGGGGCAGGAGAGAGATCCCTGAACAGGAATCAGAAACAGTCAGGAGCTTGCATCCCACCAGACATTTGTGCCACAAACTATCAGAAGGGGCAAGACTGCAGAGCAGACAGATCTTTCCAGGGCGTGGTGGCCAGAGCACCATCAGCATCACTAAGGGCACCTGTCTGGCAGCTGAGGCTCCAGGAGAACCGAACTTCCAGGCTCTAGCACCTTGGCCAGCTCACCTTGTCCATCAAGACAGTGCGGCCATCCAACAGTTCAGAAAAGGTCTATTTTAGGGCTGGACATTTTTCAGACACTAAATTTAGCCAACTTGAATTCTTCTTAAAAAATGCTATCCCATTAAGCCTTTTGAAACAGGAAATCTACATTTCATTATAAAGTCAGAACACAGTGTTCTCTGATCAGCTGTGGAGCGCAGGAGAAAGCGAGCGTTAGGGACTGCACACTTGGCAGATAAAAATGCCCCACGAGTGTATTTTGGGAAAGTTGAAGGCATACAAACTAATGGGCTCATGCTCAGATGACTGATAATCAAATATTGAAAATGTGTGGCCATTAATTATTTTTAAAATAATAACCTATTTTGCAAGATTAAAGAGTGATTTTTAATTTACCTTTTTGAGACCTTTTATTAGTGAGTCTGACCATTCTCAAATGCTTATTGACCAACCACTGACTCCTTTATTAATTTCCTGCTTGATTCTTGTCCATTTTTACGCACCCACGAAAATAATCTTTATATATAAAAGGATATTATCCCAGTAAGGATGAGATCAACGTGCTTCAGCATGGTGACCACAGAACTTTCCTGATGTTCCTTTCCTTGGCTCTTATGGCTCTTACACTCACATGGCCCTATCCTGAGTCACAGTCAGCACACATTTACCCCCTTTTCCCAGAATGCAGCGAGCACTCACGCCCGCACTGGTGGGGATGCTCCGCTCTGCAGGGCTCCCCTGCACTTGATAAGAACATTTGCACCCACTGTGGCAAGCCATTCCCCCCACTCGCCCCCCCCCCCGAAATGGCCACTCCAGTGGCTGGAATCTGGAAGCCTGCCCTCATCTGGAAAAGACATCTCTGAGGGTGTGATTACACGGGGGACCCTAAGATGAGGCAACACTCCTGGGTCATCTAGGTGGGTCCCAGAGCTGATGACAAGAGTCCCTCAAAGAGAGACTAGAGAGGGACAGGAGACACAGACAAGAAGCCACATGAAGATGGAAGCGAAGACCGGAGGAGGCCACGAGCCGCTGAACTCCCCATCATCCCTCAGGAGATGGAGGAGGCAGAAAGGTCTCCCCTAGACACTGTGCAGGGATCACAGCTCAGAGACGCCCTGATTTCGGACTTCTGGTCCCCAGAACTGCGACAGGACACATGTCTGCTGTTTTAAGCCACCAACTTGTGGTAATCTGTCACAGCAGCCCGAATCAACTACATACACCCTTTAATCCAAACATTCTTTTTCTGGGAATTTGCTAGAGAAAAATTACCTAGATTTCCAGAAAATCTCAGAAAAGCTATTAACTTCAACATAATGGCCAAAAATATTGGGAAGCCACTTAACAACAGGGGACTGTATGAATAACACTACGCACTGATTATTATACTTCATATAAAATCAACTCAAAAAATATGGGCACATTCTCAGAAAAGAATATGAAGTGAAAAACACACTACAGTTCCCAATTTTGGTTTAAAAAACAACAAGATAGAAGCGCCTGGGTGGCTCAGTGGGTTGAATGTCTGTGATCTTGGCTCAGGTCATGATCTCACGATTCATGAGTTTGAGCCCTACATCGGAGTTCTGTGCTGACAGTGTAGAGCCTCTTGAGGATTCTCTCTCTCTCTCTCTCTCTGCCCCTCTCCCACTGTCTCTCTCTCTACCCCTCCCCCTCTCTCAAAATAAATTAACTTGGAAAAAATAAGGTTAAAAAATAAGATGGGAAGGAAGCATGTAAGACAAAAAACAATGATTGTTTCTAGGTTATGGAATTATTGGTAACTTTTAAGCCATTAATTTGTGCTTCTCTATAATTTCTAAATATTCATCCTAAATATCCAGTGACTGGAAAAAGAAAAGAAAATGTATGTCACCCAGCTAGCCTCCAATTTCTCCACCAGCTAAGGGAGAGGAGAGCCTATATCATAGGAGAGAAGGTTCAAAAAGTGGAAAAAATACAAGAGGTAATAGCATCTGGTAGCCAAGCAAACACGTTACTGAGTTTGACAACGAGACACTGTGCCTGTTCTTGCTCCATGAGAAAAGCATACCTTATGAAGAATATCCTAGATCTAAAATAGAGGGAAATTCTAAAGCGTTGGAACAAAAGCTCACAGGCAGAGCCGAAGGAAGAGACTGCGCTGCTGACATTAATAATACAAGTCGACCTCAGCGACACTGCCCATGTGATCACACTGTGGATCCTCATGCGACCCAAGGAACGTGTGTAGCTATCGAAGATGTGTTATAAGCAGTACAAGATCTTAGGTGTCTCACCTCCGCTACAGTTTGGACTCCAGTGATTTACGGGGAAAGGCCGGGTCTTCTCCTTGGGGGCAAAGAACAGGACAGGATGCGTCTGCCTGGCTGATGTTCTGCACGGCCCTTGGCCATCCCGATCCAGGTGCCTGCACGTGCCCCAGGGTAACCAGCTGCCCAGAAGCTCCATCCTGACAGCTGAAGCTGCGCTGGGGCCCCACAGATCCCGCTAGTAAGTGGTCAAGGCTCCTGCCTTCCCAAAGCCTGCTTCTCAGCTTTCCTTAGGTCTGTAAACAGGTCTAGGTCCTTCCAGTGGATTCTGTCCTGCTTGAATTAGCAGAGGTTTCTTTCTGGTACTTGGAGAGCCGAGAACTCTAACTAGTAAATCTACTGTTGGATGAACCTCTGATCAACGACCAATGACTGGCTAGGTCCTGTGGCTTTAGTGGCTTTGCAGAGGGGGCCTATCGTTCTCTACTTACAATCATTTGCTGGACGGATGCATCGAGAATTTCTCTAAGACGCTGTTCAACTACGGAAGGGTTATGTGGAGGAGTTACCGAGTCAGAAGAGCAGTGTATTAGAGGCTGGGCATAGATGACGCAACGGCCACCCCCTTCCTGCTTTCTGAGGAAAACCAGCTTTCCACCCCCACCTACCCTCCCCACGTAACCTCAGGCAGCCAGGTGCAGCCCCCGGTGGGTAGGGTTGATGTGAATCCAAGTGACGGTCCCATCGTTCTCTCCAGTAACTGGTCCGGAGGGGCAGGGAGGAGAGGTCAAATCTTCTGGAGACCCTCGAGGCGACGTCTCTTCAGTCAGAAAAATGCAGCAAGGAGGGGGTCTTGGAAGTGCTTAGCTCCCCACAAACACTTCCTCCTCCTCCTGGGCCCACAGGGCTCTGCGCCCACCGCCTGCCTTGCACGTGATCTGGCAGGTGACAGAGGTCAAGGGGAAGGAGAGGTGGCAGGTGGTCCGAGGCCCCGCCCCCCAGGTTGTGCCCCTCGAGGTCCTCCGGGGGCCTCCCCTCCTGATTACATGAGCACGGGGACCCCGGAAGCCTCGAACGAGGACGGAAGAGCCACGGAGAGAACCCGGGTCCAGAACCCCCGGTCTGGGGAAAGCACACACTGACCCGGAACCCTGTTCTGACCTGATCTTAGCGAGAAGCCGAGCTCTGCCACAGCACCAACGAGCACCGTCACTTTGTGACAGCAGCTGGAGGGCTCCCCAATGGGTCCCAGTGCTGTCCTCCCACCGGCTGTGGTCACGCCTGGGAGTAACGGCCACCGTGCAGGCTCAGGCCCACCCAGCGAAGACTCCGAGCGGGATGGGGACAAAACAGGATCCCTGGTGACATGCCGCCTGCCACCCCTTGTGACAAGAGGGATACGTGTCCTGTTTCACTCATTCTGTGTGGGACTGTCGCCCAAGGCCAAATGCATTCTGATACAATCAAAAAAATAGAAATCAAGACACCATCGACCCAGGCGGCATCACAGACGACAGTCAGGACTCTGATCATACTCGCCCGCCAGCGAGCACGGAGGAAGCGGCGGGGGACAGAGCATGTTAGGGGCTCGGGACACCGCGGTGGCCAAAATTCACAGGACCCTGTCCCCTCACACCACAACACTGTCCCTCACACCACGACCCTGTCCCCTTCACACACCCCTGTCCCCTCACACCACGACCCTGTCCCCTCACACCACGACCCTGTCCCCCTCACACCACGACCCTGTCCCCTCACACCACGACCCTGTCCCTCACACCACAACCCCGTCCCCTCACACCACAAGCCCGTCCCCTCACACCACAACCCCGTCCTCACACAACACTGTCCCTCACACCACGACCCTGTCCCCTCGCACCATGACCCTGCCCCTCACACCACGACCCCGTCCCCTCACACACCCCTGTCCCTCACACCACGACCCTGTCCCTCACACCACGACCCTGTCCCTCACACACCCCTGTCCCTCACACCACGACCCTGTCCCTCACACCACGACCCTGTCCCCTCACACCACGACCCTGTCCCTCATACCACGACCCTGTCCCCTCACACGACGACTCTGTCCTCCCCCCCACGATCCAGTCCCTCACACACCCCATCCCCTCACCTCACGACCCCATCCCCTCACACGGCAGCCCCGACCCCTCACTCACCCCCGACCCCTCACGCCACAGCCACGACCCTGTCCCCTCACACACTCCTATCCCCTCACATACCCTTGTCCCCTCGCAGACGGCAGACGTGACCCTCGGCACGCGGCCTGCCCTCCCTGCCCGGGACCCTCGTGCACCAGGAGCAGGCGCTGGCAGCGCCGCCGTGCTGGCGCGGGAGCCGGGGGCGGCCCGGGAAGCGCGTCACGTGCTCAGCACGGGCTCCACGCCGCCGGTTTCCACGGGCTATAAAGCAGCCGGCGCAGCGCGGGGCCCGGAAGTCGGGAACGCGGGAGGGACGGCGAGGACAGCGTGACGGGGCGCCGGTCACGCGGGCGGGGGCCGCGCGGAAGCCCCGACGCCAGGACACGGTCCGGCCCGGGGGCCGTGGGCCGTGGGGCCGGGGACGCAGATGGCTCGCCGGGTCGGGCGGGGTCTGCGGCGTCGACCCCCGTGGGCGGCCGCCCCTAGCGCCGCCGCAGGAGCCGAGAAGGGGTGAGGCGGGGGGCCCCCACCGCGGCCACCAAGCGTCCTTCTCATCCTTCTTCTCTTCTCCGGCCAGAGACTTTCGGGGATACGGGCAGACGACGTCCTCACTCCTCCCAATCCGCCTTCTTCACTTGACGTGCCCTGGCCGCCTTTCTGGGGTCCCAAGTACCCCCTTTCGTCCTGACAGCTGTTCACTTTTCTGTCCCGCGGCTGGAACGTAGTGAATCTATCTAATGTCTTAGTATTCCTGTTTTCCAGTATCTGACTACGAAACAAAGCTGGAGTGAACATAACTTAGCTAATTTCCCATAAATTCATGACTATTTTCTTAGGACATGTTCCCAGAACTGAAATTGCTAATACCAGTTATACACAAAAGAAGCTTCTGTTTTAAATGAGTACCCCTGACTGTTAATATCATTAGAGAAACAAGTGGATAAATTGAACGCTAAAAAATACTGTTTAGTTGCTCAAAATACCTATACAATCCATCTTTCGCAACAAATCTAAAACTTTTGAATCGAATCAAGTGATAACCCAGAACATTAGATCATACACCCAGGAATGTTATGCTAAAATGGCCACAATGGAAGTTTGAAGAAACAACTTTCAACTGTTTATGAAAATCTCTATGTTATCACACTATAGATTCTACACTTAAGAGTCAGCAAACAGATGCTCAAAAGTTTTGTTCAGAAACTGCCAATTACAAAGAATGTCAGAAAAATGGAAATTATTTTTGAAGAGCCAATAGTTTCATTTTTTTAACCAAATGAAAAAGGTAAACAAATCCCCTGATGTGTCTGTAAGTTCGCCGCCTCCGCCATCCTCACACCACCGAGAAAGCAGACTGGTAGGAACATGTGAGTGAGGAGCCTCCCTGCAGGGCACCAAGGAGGCAACGCTGTGGATTCACTTACTGAATATCTATTGAGCGACAGGACCTAAAACTCTCCAGCAGACCGTGGGGGGTTCCAGATGCCCCCCGTGGACTGCTTCTCCTCCACACCTTGGACAGCACTTGGCAGCTGGCACATGGAAGCATTAGGAACACGAATCACGGTCTTCCGTGAAATGATCCCTAAAAGAGGCACCAAGAACCACAGGGATGACTTGCTTCCGGCATCGAACGACTGGGGAACCTGTCGATGGGGAAGCTGCGGTTCAAGGAGATGAAAGGATAAAGTGAGGACAGCACACAAAAGAAACAACGGTTAAGTGTGGGCAGAGGCCTGGAGTCATTCTGCTCACGGCCAAGTCAGGAAAGAGAGAACCAAGCAGTGACGGGATCTGAGAGCAGAGCCTCGAACACCATGGAAGGAGCCATGGGGATGAAGAAAGAGAAACAGACATAAGGTCAGATTTGGGACCTCCTTTTTGCCAGGCTGGGACCCCCCCATGGCTCTTTCAGGCACCGTCACAGATAGCTAGATAGATGGGGATGCAAGGACACATAAGACCAGCATACTCCCTCAAAAGTTGTCCTTCTGAAAGGAGAAGGGAAGTAAAGGGTTAATCGCAGTGCATTCTGAGGTGTACCGTAACAGTAGGTGCACAGGGAGAGTTATCCAGCTGATGTCTTGGGTCAGAAAAGTGACTACAATGGCTTCTAAGCTCTTACGTGGAGACTGAGTACCACTCCCCAAAGTGTGGGTGGGGGACAGAGACAGGAAGTGGCCTTGGGGTTGGAGACCATACCCACTATGACCCCATTCACGTGGGGTCACATTTGGACAACACAGTCTCCTGCTTGTCTTTGACTAAGACAGGTTTATGGGGCATGTCTATGGAAGCACATGGAAATACGAAGATAGAGAAGAGCTAAGAAACTGAGCTGTCCACATGATACACAACACACAAGCACTAAGCTGTAGCAGACTAGGGCATGAGGCAAAGTCAGGCAGGTGTGGCTCCTGAACCCACACCTCTCCTCTGGTCATGGAGACAACGTGGAAATACGGGAGAAGGTCGCTGTGCCCTCATGTAGGTCAGGTCTGGACATTCTCCTTTCCATGTCTTTCAAGGTCACACTCATGAAAACACTTCTGTATCTATACAACTCTTACATTTGATACAGCCCCGAACCCTTTCTATAAAGTCTACGAGGAGAACATCTTGATTTAGCACTAAGGACAATATTTTCTTCACTGAAAAACAAGTATGCCAAGTCCAGCCCATAAGGTGATCAAATAAGCACCTGTATTTTCTGGGTTTCGTTGACTTGGTAAAAAGGAAGCTCAGTCAAATTTTATGCCCAGAGAATCATGTGAACCTTCATGGTTGCCACACCTGTTTGCTCTAGTTGTCTATTAGTATTTTTAGCCTTGTCCTTTGTGGTTAAGTTGCGTGAAAACATTTTGGAAATAGGTAGCAAAATAGTTACACGAGTAAGAGCAGAAATCATAAATAGCGAGGTTATGGGAACTAGGAGAGTCGCTTGATTGCACCCAACGTAGGATGGTGCAAACTGGGCCCCACTTTGACTTCTGATGCAGACAGTCAACACTCACTGACCATTTACAGCGCACCGTTCGACATGCTGTACGGCTAGCAATTCCTTTAAACCTCAGGACAGGCCTACAGAGTTATTTATATCTGTCCCTCTCTTAGGGACAAGGGACTGACGTAGACTGAGGTCAAATCAACTGGCCCTGGGCTGCCCAGCAGGTGTGAATCTGGAGCCCGCTCTCTTCACCGCCGTGTACGCTGCCAACAGGGATCCTGCCGGCCGGTGCCAAGCAAGATCAGTGGGACGAATTTTCCTGAGGCACAAGAGGATGAGCTTATTTGCCCGGCTTATATTCGCTGTGGACCCTAAGGGGATCGTTTTGGTATTTTTATTTTTGTACGGAGTATGTACCTCATCTTAAACATTATGACCAATTACATTTACAAAGTGACTTTTTAAAATTTTGCTGCAATTTTATGGACGGGCTGACTGAAAACACTCCTCTTTGGCAAAGATTTTCTTTTTTTTTTTTTTCCTCCTTATGGATACACACGAAAGGGTCTATCAGACAAAATATCACCTCGAGATGGACCAATCTTACACCACGAGGAAAACTTTAACATGGACGTTTCTGGAGAAACTGAAAAACCATCACATCTCATCTTGTAGTTGAGACAAGAAATTGGGACAAAACACCCAATTCAAATTGGGGTAGATTTCTTGGTTTATATAACTGAATATCAAGTGGTAATGACGCTTCAGGCACAATATATTCTTGAGACCAAGACCAAGTGATCTCCATGCAGAGCCAGAGCCCTGCTGTCCCCCCACAGACTGGCGTCCCCTGCAAGGTGGCTTCCTTTTCAGAGAGGCCACCCCTCCAGGCTGTGAGGGGTGAGGGTGTGAGTCCTTATGGCAAGGACTCAACGCCCCACATGTTTTTAGCTTGACTTCCTAAAGCTTCCCATTCCTTACAACGCATATGCCAGTTCTGGGCTCAAAGAAAAGGTCAAATTCCACAGGGATGCTCTTACTCCTGAGGCAAGACTGGGGCTGTGACTTCCCTTAGGCCACGGGGAGCCCACTTCTAAACAGAGGGCAGACCACCCCAGCCAAGCCCTCAAAGTGGGCACAGGGGACCCTCCAAAGGAAGTGAGCAATCTCATAGAAGGGTGAATTCACACTGCATGGTAAGTACAACAGAAGCTGGTCTAAAGAGTTTATCTCCTTCAAGACCCACCCAGAAAGACAGAGAGCTCAAGGTCCAATGAGACAGACACCCGGCTTGGATATCCCCTGGCAACCACTCATGGGGGAGACATGTTCTCTGAAGCGCTTGGTGAGAACTGTCCGAACTGCTGGAGAAGCGGGCAGGCACCCCTCCGGAGCTGAAAGTCAGGAGAAGCCAAGGGGCCCACAGGAGGCTCACCGTCAGCACCTTTTTCAGAAGCCGCTGAAGCCAGAGCACACAGGAATGGCAGTCACAAAGAACAACAGGGACACGATGTCCACTTGCCTAGCCAAGGAGATGGATGCTGACAACATCTGTGACCTGGGCCCGCCAGGAAGCGCGGGGAGCGAGAGGAGGCTGGACAGGGAAGTGCTCTTTCACGGGCAGATGCAAGAGGGAAGCAGGAATCGGAATCTGCATGCCCTGCAAGCCCACCCTCTTCCCCCAAAGCGCGGCCCAGCTCCCTACGCATGACTGTTCTGGTCACAAATGAACCCGGAGCACTGGGCCCATTCACTGTTCTCACAAGTACCTGCCACACGAGCACACACACGTGAAGAGTGGGTGTTCTGCTAGGACCACAGTGAGGACACGAATGACAGATCCATAAAACTGTGGTGGACGAAGGAGGATTTATAGGTTCACAAAGTGTTTGCCCACTAGCTTCCTGTATGGGAGCCTATAGTTCTCCTATAACCAACATGCTGGCAATGCTCTGAAGAGACTCCCATCTGTCCAAAATGATGAATCATAGTTATTTTTACTGTATCCAATGAATGACCCTGGCATATCCATTCCAAGGGTCGATAAATAATACTTTAAATTATTTTGCCTTCAAACTCTATACTCAAAGTATTCATCACTCAACTGCTTCAGAAATCGTGAAGCCTTCCTCACACAGACTCATAAGAGAATGACAGCATTTCTTCCTCATGTAGGCACAGGATGGAAGATAATCTGCTAAAACCAGACATAAGAAAACCTCCAATGATTTTAATCATATGAGAACACTTTTGTTTCAGAACTGGTGTGATTCTGGGCGTCTGGAATCCAATGGGACCCAAATGTTGCAAAGCATGTTGTTGCTTTTAATATTTAATTTGGAATTTCCCCCAATTTCAAAAACAAAGTAGACGAAACTAAGAGAACAGACTGCCATAGAAGGACATATTGCTGTCCCTGGGGAGATATAATGCAAAGCATCCTGAATGCTATAAAAATAAACCCTTATTAATTCCTCTAAATCGCCAGGACATCAGCCATGCCTAACAGTGGTGAATGAAGACATGTTTCCTTCTGACTCGGGCAGGACCACTTTGACCAACTTTAGTGTAAGTACCAAGTTTCTTGGAAGGAAAGGGAATACATGATTAACAGAATGAGAAGTTGGCTCAGAAAACTTCTCTGAGCAAACATCTCTGTGGTGAGGAAACGCTCATTTGAATCACTTTGTCACCTTGGATTACCATTTGGGGAAGCATCTCTTTGGCTCACTTGGCGTACCCTGTAACCTACAGTGATCCCGCAGATGTGACATCACTAGAGGAAGTCACTCGAGGCTTACTGACTTCACCGAGAACAGAGGG
Organism: Paguma larvata; assembly: GCA_030068075.1. Taxonomy (NCBI): domain Eukaryota; kingdom Metazoa; phylum Chordata; class Mammalia; order Carnivora; family Viverridae; genus Paguma; species Paguma larvata. The sequence goes on from CM057823.1 coordinate 39,182,373, forward strand.
TTTCAGGAGGAAAGTTCGTGAAGGGGCAGAGGGGCTCACAGACACAGAGTGGGACTCCCCTGGCAGGTGACCGGTGAGCGTAACCCGCACCTTACAGACCTCCTCAAGCTGGACAGGACATCCGCAGCACTCTAGAAAAAGGCAATGTGCTTTAGGACGGGACTTCTTCCCCTATTTTCGTTCATTATGTCTGTACTTTGCCCAGATGTGTCCACGCAGACCGTATTCCCCACCGATGGCTAGTCGTGTTCCCAGATGTGGGGCATAAAATATTCCAATTTGTTCTCCTCCAAGCAATGAAAACGTCACATCATCTAAAAGGACATGGTACACATGCTCCACAATTACTGTTGGAGCCAAGTCTGTGAGTCACCCAGTGCCTGCACAAGACAATTTGGCTACTGGAAAACCCTGATTAATGGCATTTTTTGAACACAAGAATAACAACCTGACCTGCCAACAATCACCAGTTTTTCATCAATTCGCCATTTTTAGTCTCGGTTATTACCTATCACCTTATCCTGAGAATATTTAGGAAGCAAAATGAAAATGGCATTGTAAGGCATATGAACCTCACATGTAAATGTTGCTCCTTCCAAAGTGGGGAGAGGGGGTGTGTGTGACGTCAGCCTTGTGACTGGAGGGAGAGAGTCCCCCCTAAGGAGGTGCATGGACTCCCCCAGGCCGTGCTGGGAGCCTGGGGATTCTCTAGTCACTAATATAACTAATTCACCATCTGCAAATAAGTACCAGGTCCCCGAGTTCCAACCACATGCCACGTTCCCCAAGGACACACTGCCAGCAAAAGCCTAGACCCCAGGGATGAGGCCCCCAGAAAAGTCCTTGTCTTAAGTCCTCTGAGCTCCCCTGCCTTGGCTTCCCAAGGAGACAAAGCACTGAGTTTACATTCTGACCTCCAAAACCACACCAGCCCTTGCCGGCAGCAACACCGACGAAGAATTCGCTACCCATCGCTTGATTTGTAATCGATACAAGACAGCGCAGGCTGAGAAGTCACGAATTTCCAATTCCAAGCCCTGGCCGGGATCGCCATTCGTTAGGCAGAAGAGACCACAGGCGGCTGGAATCACAGCAGCTGACAAGTGTGGAAGAGCCAAAGGAAGAGCGGCTGCTTGGAGTTTCCCATGCAGATCTCCAACCACCCACAGGCTCTCTCCCCTCTCCACCTGCGCCCCCTCCCATCTCCACGTGCGCCCTCTCTACCTGCAAACCTCTCCCCTTCTCCACCTGTGCCTTCTCCCCTCTCCACCCACAGACCTCTCCCGCCTCCACTCGGGCCCTATTCTCTGTCCACCTGCACCCTCTCCCCTTTGCACGTGAGCCCTCTCCATCTACAGACCTCCTTGACCTCTGAGACACTCTGCCTGGTGCCGCCCTCCCGACCTCTCCTAACTCTTTTCCCTAACCTTCCCCCCACCCCCAGGTCCCCCGTCCACCTGGCTTCAAGCCTCTAGGAGCACTACGCGCAAGAAGGGCGGCCAGGTGGGCTAGGGCACCCTCCCCAGACCGGCCCCACCTGCCCGCGCACGCAGAGCCCGTGCCTGCCGCCCCCACCCCTGGCAGCGCAGGATGCAATAATTACATCCTCATTATTTCTCTGCGATCGTTAGCGAGCGAGCCGAGAACAGCAACAGCCGCTGCCGGGGGAGGCTTGGTTACAAAACCCAGCGCCGGGAGCTCCGCGCTTAGCAACCACCCCGAAAAAAGCCCGGTGCTCGCGCTCCCACTTGAAGAGCGGGGCGGCGGCCACCCCCTCCTCGCGCTGCAGCCGCCGCGACCCGACAGAAGTGGCCCCTCCGCCCTGCCTGGCCCGCGCCCCTGGCAGGCGCAGCCCGGGCTCCCGGCCCCCTCAGACCCTCCCTAATCCGGGTCAGCGGCCCCCTGCGCCCCCGTGCCCTAGCCGCTGCCCCGCGGGAGCCGGACGCCGCCCCCTCTTCGGTCTCCCCCAGCTCGCCGGCAGAGCGCAGCCCGTCCCGCCTCCGCTGCGCCCGCACCGCACCCACACCCCGAGAGCCCAGGGCCACCGCGGGAGACGCGCCGAGCCCGAGAGAGGGACGAGGCCGCCCGCGCAGCCCGGGACCCCATGCCCAGGCTGCCTTGGGGTCCCTGCCCGCGCCCCACGCAGAGCCCAACCCCGCGGCCCCCGCCGGTTCGCACCTTCCTCAGCGCAGACATCCTCGGGCGCTCAGAGTTCAGAAGGTGCGGGGCGACATGGCGCGTGGCCGGTCCGTCCGCCCGTCCGTCCGTCCGCGGGGCCGCTGCCGCCGCCGCCGCCGCCGCGCGCTCCGACCGCGCTCGAGCCCGGCGCACGGTCGGAGCTCACCGCCGGCGCCTGCGCACTGGGCGCCCGGGGAGGCCCGGCGCGCTGGGGGGCGGCCGGCGCGCGGCGGCATCTGGGGAGGGGCCAGGCCCGCGCCCGGGGGAGCCCAGGCCCGCGAGCCGCGCCCCCGGCCGCCCCGCCCCGGCCGCCAGCGCGCAGGCCACGCCCCGGACGCCACCTGTTGCGCGGGGCGCAGCCGAGCGCCCGCGAGGGCTGGGGACGCTAGGAGCTCGGCCGGCGGTCCCGCGGTTCCGGCGCCGCCCGAGCTGGCAGTGCCCGAGCGCCGCGAAGTTAGCGCGCGGATCCCACACGTGCCTGAGCCCACGGGGAGCAGCCCCACGCGCTCCGGTTCCCGAAGAGGGACACGCGCCCAGGTGAAGTCGGCCCGGTACCCAGATGCTCCTAGCCCGAGAGGACTCAGGAGAAGATGCGTGCTCCAGGTCCTGGCAAAGGAGTGTCGCCGTTCAGTCCGTCCTGCGGCTGGGAGTGCCCTGAAGCCGAGCCTCCTCCTCCTTCCGCGGGCGCACCGTCCTGTGCAGGAACCATGCGTGGTGTCCGCAGGGAAGACGGGGTGCACCATGGCGGCCCCAGGAACAGCCTTCTCTGTGGTAGGAAACATGGGCGCAGAGCGGTGAGCACCATCAGTGGGGTCTGGCCGCCTCCGTGCGTTTGCTCTCAGCAACAGAGAGAAGACACCGGCCGAGGGAAGAGGTAGGATTAATTCAGTTGCGTCGACAACCTGAGCGATCTGGACAAGTGAGGGACATTGGCCGCATTTCGATAGACCTTCATTAAATCCGTGGGAATGTCTTTCCAGGACCAGATGGCCGGCAGACAAGGAGGGCCACCCGCCAGAGAAGATACCTGCTCCACTGGGAACCAGAGAACGTGTCCTTACTCCACTCTGTACCCTGGCAGTAATGGGTCTGGAGCAGGTCAGGGGGCCCCTTGTAATACTTCTGAAAAAACACACCCCTCCACATCTCCCCCTGGGTTGTCGGGAAGTCTGAGCTGCCAGGAACAGTGAGGCCGGCCGGCAAGATGAAGGTTTGTGGGGAAAGGGACGGGGACCAGAATAGGAGCAGGTCGTTTGGATCAGAAATGTTTGGAGAGGGATGAACCAGTCTTTTCCAGAAATTCCAAGATCTTAAACAAGAGCCCTCTCTCCATAAGAGTTCTTCCTTGTAGAACTGACCACTCCTGTTAATCCATTGCATTTTATTTGACAGCAAAGTTCCAAGTGCCAAGGGGAGTGGATACAAGATGAGTCAGAGAAACCTGTCCACAATCGCATTTCTCTGCAGTGTTCCTAACATCTTCCGACTGGTCTCTACAGTCAAAAACCCATGAATCATGTGTGCCAATCCTCTACCAGAAGTCTAGATTCTCCATCAATTTTTTAGCTAAAAAATTTTCTTCTCTCCATATTTGTCCCCAAACGTTCCTCTTTTCGAGATTCGTGTATTTATTCATTCATGCTGCAGCAACAACACAAGTAACGACTATGTGCAGAGTGTCTGTCGTGTCTCCGTACCTGAGCCAAACAAACAGCCACTGGCGCATGGAGCTTGTGGTCCAGGGAGGGGTCACTTTTTAAAATCGCACAGTAACATCCCTGCAAGTTACAACTGCTTCTCAGGACGGATGTGGAGTGTTGGTGGGGAAGGTTAGGAGGGCAGCTAACGCAGCGTGGAGTGGCAGGGAAGGACTCTTTGAGGAGGCCACAGTCAGGTTCAGGCGTTACTTTGCCCCAGGTTCACCCACAAGCAGGTCCTGAGATGTGGATTCGAGTGCAGGCAGTTTATTTGGAGGTTGGTCCAGGAAGCTGGAAGGGAGCAAGTCAGGGAGGGAGGGAAAGTGTAGAGGATACGGTATCTAGCCGGCCACCCCTGGAGACGTCAGCGGCTCAGTCTGCCTGCGGTCCCTGAGGGAACTCTCTGGAGTGCACCTCAGAACCGCTTGGCCACTGCTTGGAAGACTGGACATGTGTTCATCTGATTTCCATCCCCAGACCAATAGTTGTTTCCCCCTTGGCCCAGTGCGGGTTCCTCTGGCCAAGCAACCCCTATACCTTCTAGAAAGACCGAGCAGCGGGATTGGGGCTGCCAGCAGGTGAATGAAGGGCGCTGTGCAGCAGAACCACAATCCAAAAAACAAAACCCTGTTTGTGCCGGAGCCTGGGAACAGAGCAGGGAAGGGGCTCTAGGAAGGAGGAAGAGCAGGGAGGCGGAGGGAAGGGCGGGTGGAAGGCCCGCCGTGGGTGCTCTGTCTTGTCAGAGTGAGGGGGACAAAGTGAGCAGGGGACAGAGTAGTGTGGAAGTGGGAGGAGGATGAGTCCAGGGCTTAGAAAGCTTCTCCAGGTCCCTGAATCATGTCCTGTCTCCCTGCTCACATTTGGACCTCGAAGATGTTCTCTACAGACAGTCGTGACATCTGCGGAGGAAACAGTTTCATCTCTGCCTTCCCAGTCTGTGTACCTTTTATTTCCTTGTCTCCCTACACGAGCCAGGACTCCAGTGCCACGTGGGAGAGACTGTGGGAGGGTTCACATGACCTTAGCCGCAGGGTTTCCGCAGATGCTCTTTATCAGCTTGAAGAAGTCCCCCTCAGTTGCTTGCCTAGTGAGAGTTTAAATCATGAACGAATGTTGGATGTTGTCAAATGTCCTTTCTGCGTTTGTTGGTATGATCGTGCAGTTCTGTACTCTAGTTTGTAAAAGCGATGGATTACCTTCACTGATTGTGAATGGTAGTTAAGATTTTTAAAGGCATTTTGGCCGCAATGAGAAAAGATGGAGGGACTGAGGAAGCACGCGTGGAATTGGGGAGCTCGGTCTAAAATACCTGGGGGACTCCTGTGAGAGACGGTGAAGACATGAAGGCAGAGAGAACACCCTTGGGTGGACTTCCTGGGCAGGTAGTGGGGGAGACAGGGAGGAGAGGAGGCTCAGTGATATCACGTCGGCTCTGCACGGGGGCCGATGGCACTTCAGGGAGAGCACTGAGTGGCGCATGCACACTGGTCAGCCTGCACAGGAACAGGTGACGTGGGGTCCTGTGACTTAGGAACAGGAACAGTGAAGGTGGCAGTAGAAGACACACTGCACATGACCAAGTGGAAGCTGACGTCATCAATTCTTTCAAGTCTGGGTGTGAAAGACATTAAAAGACTTACGGTAGGAGGAGACTCTGGTTTCTGGGAAGATTTGGTTGTAAAGCCACCACGTTCAGAGTGGGGCGGGGTGGGATGATGCTGCCGAAGAGAAGGACCAGTTCAAGACGCAGCCTCATCAAGGACGCGGTTCCGGCACACGTCCCCTCCTCCTGCACCGACACGTTTTCCTTTATTTCCTGAGCACTGTCAGGGTTTACAGCATCATTGAGGGGAAGGTGCAGACTTCACACGTACTGCCTGCCCCCCAGACCCCCTCTATCCACATCCCCACCAGATGGTGCCTCTGTCACAACAATGAGCCCACATTGACCATCGTCACCCACAGTCATGGTGAGCCTCATCAGGGCTCGCTCCTGGTGCTGAACACTGTGTGGGTTTGGACAAGACTCACCATCTCCTGAACTCGAAAGCCCGATTCAGCTCTTTAACTGATGCCTACATTTCCCTGTCTAGCGAGCGTCTCAAACCTCAGGTGTCCCACCCCTCATGCCCGCACCCAAGGAAGCTCCTCTTGGACACTTCCCAGCTCCTCAGTGCGGCTCCAGCCTTCCAGTGTCCCAAACAAAACTGCAGAGACGTGTCACTCTCCTCTGCAGAGCCCACACTGGTCAACGCGAAAATCTCTTTTGCTCTGTCATCGAATAGATCAGAAATCCAAGGACTTCTTCCTATGAGCCCGGATGGCTGCCATCCTGACTCTGGCCACTGAGGTCTCTCTAACTGCAATGGGCTCGCACTGGTCTCCCTGCTTCCTCAAGTCCCCTATGTGAGACGTATGTCAGGTAAGTTCACGCTTCTGCTCCAGCCAGCTGATGGTTTTCCTCCTTCGCTGGAGAACCCAAAGTGGTACGATCCCCTCTGGGCCTTGGCCTTATGCTGAGGCCTTTTTCCTGCCCGATGGCAGAGTCCCTCTGCCCCCGCCCCAGCCTTACTGCAGACACCATCCCCCCAAGAGTCTCAAGGTACATTTGCCTCCCTTCTGCTGAGTGATCTTTGCCCAGCTACCACCAAGCCCTGCTCCCTCTGATCCCAGCCAGGCTCACACAACCTTCCCAACCACCTGCTCCCCCACACTTGTGTCCATGTACCATGTGTCTTACTTCATCCTTTCCTGTCTGCTGTCATCTGGTCATTCACGACATGTCCTCAGCATCTTGAACAGTGTCCTGCATGGACAGACTCTGGGAGGATATATTTTCCAACAGTAAATTCGAGAAGGGAAAAAAAACAATAAATCCAGGCCCCAGAGAGGGTGCAGTGGAGTTGGACAGGGTGCTCAGGGAAGAAATCCACCTGGGGGGTGTGGACCAGGGGGGAAGAGGGACAGAGGAGGGTGGGAATCTTCCCCATGGCAGGCTACGAGCTTTCTTCTTCCCGTTGGCCTTCACACCCCTAGTTCTGGTACCTGGGGACACCTGGTGCAGGGTGGGCGCTAAGCGGGCCCCTGCACTGCTCCCACGCCTGCAGCACCGGCACCCCTGATGTGGGGCCACAGAACCCCAGGTAACACCATGGGTGGTCGCCCAGCCACAGGACCGAGGGGCCCCTCCCGCTGAGGCTCCTCTCCCCTTGACCCCTCCTGCTGACCACCTTCCCATGACCCTTCCCGCTATCTTCCTATGAACGCGTCCCTATGAACTCCTTCCCATGATCCCCCTCCCTATAGCCTTTTCCCCCTGAACCCCTACTCATAATCCCTCCCTAAACTTAGTGTTGTATTTCAGTTATATTCCAATATAACTGGGAAAAAATAAAACCTTCCCTTTTTTCATTTGAATATTTATGATTAAGTAGTAATGAGGAGAGGATATAGTTTAATAGTTTAATAGATTGTAATTCCCTGCATCTTCTGACTTTCTTCTAAGGCACCAAAACCGGGAACCCGGCTCAGCCAGTATTCAGTCACTTCCATCTGAGCATGCTCGAAGTACCAGAGCCTCCCCCCTCGGTCACGCCCACAGTTCCCGCAAGATCCAATCCACAGCCGGAACGCGATTGATTGGCGTCCAGCAGGAAAGACCCTGGATCCCAATTGGGCACGCCTGTGTTGTGGGCGGGCATAGAGGGCCGGAATCCGGAAGCGTCGCAGCGCAGCTCTGGCCCTGAAGCTGGTGGCGTGGGGATAAAGCTGGGGTCGCGGGAATCGCCATGGCAGCGCTGAGGAGACAAGGTATGTTGGGTTTCGGTCTGGGGCCGCGGGCGGGGAACGCAGGTGGGCACTGGGGAGGAGGACGCGGCCCGCCCAGATCCTGCTCTCTGACCCAGACCCCGAAACCCGCCCACTCCCCGCCGGGACTCCAGAGCCCTGTCCACTTCCCTCCTGGGCCCCAGAGCCCTGGCCACCTCCCTCCCGGACCCCCTTCCCGGATGCCAGAGCCTTGGCCACCTCCTTCCGGGACCCCCAGTCCACTCCCCGCCCGAACTCCATATCCCTCCCTGTCCACCTCCCTCCCGAACCTCCGGCCTACCTCCCGCCCGGACCTCAGAGCCCTGTCCACCTCCCTCCCAGACCCCCAGCCCACTCCCCACTTAGACCCCAGAGCCCTGTCCATTTTCCTCCTGGACTGGGATCTCCCGCCACCAGGACCCTAAAGCTCTGTCCACCTCCCACCCGGACCTGGGACCCCAGCCTACCTCTAGCCTGGATCCCTGGCCCACCTCTTGCAGGTGTTGGTAGGGGGTTGGGGAACGGGGACCACTGAGGGCCAGGAAGATCACCAGGGGCCAGGAGGAACCCTGGGTGGCCAGAGGCCAGGGTTGCCCAAGGGCCCCAGGTGTCTCTGGAATGCACATCCTAGCCCTGGGTGTCCAGGGGCCCTGGGTGGAGATAACAAGGCCTATGTGACCCCAAAGGGGTGGGGAAGGAGCACCTTTCCATGAGTGACTATGAGATTGCAGGGCCGAGGCAGGGTGGTGGATATTTACCAAAGTGGATGCAGCGACCTGCCGCTTGTACTGAGCAGTCCACTTGGTAACTGGATTTCCTCCCGTGGAACAGGTCTGAAACCTCTCTGAGCCTCATTTTCTGTATCTGTAAAATGGACATAATACTCTACCATGTAACCAGCCTTTGTTAACTGATAATAGTTTCAACCAGCACTGAAGGGGCAGAATACCTTTAATTAACATTTTGGAGCCTTAGGATCGAATGTCAGAAGCTGCAGGGAGCTCGCATCTCATAAAAGGAGCTGCAGACTAGGTCTTCTCATTACCACTTAATCCTTGGTATTCTAATGACAAAACGGAAGGTTTTGTTTCTTCCCAGTGTTATTGAGAGATGGTTGCCATCCCACCTTGTACATGTTCCAGGATGCAGCACAGTGACAGGATGTGCATGGACACGGCCAAATGATCACCGTAAGTTAGCGCCTCATGTAGTTTCCTGGGGATGAGAACTTGTAGAATTTCCTCTCTTGGCAACTTCCAGCTCTTACCAGTATCGTAAACTCTGGTTGCCGTACACGACTTCCTAGGAGTTACTAAGCCTGTAGCTGGAAGATTGTACCTTCTGCCCGTCTTCCTCCAATCCCAGTAACCACCTCCCCATTTCTGGTAACCGCCAGTCTGTTCTTTGTACCTGTGAGTCTAGGTTTTTTTTTTAGACGCCGCAAATAAGTGAGATCATGCGGTGTTTGTCGTTGTTTGCCTTATTTCATTTAGGGTAAGGCTTTCAAGGTCAACCTGTGCAGTTGCAAACGGCAAGATTTCCTTCTTTCTGAAAATATACACTAGGTCATCTTCGTTCATCCACCCCGATGGACTCTTAGGCTCTTCCACGTCCTGGCTATTGTAAATAGCACTGCAGTGAACATGGGGGTGCAGGTATCTCTTTGACCTCCAGATTTCATTTCCTCTGAATAAATATTCAAAAGCGGAGTTGCTGGATCATAGAGTAATTCTTTTTTTAATATTTTGCGGAATCCGTCTTCTGTAGTGACTGCCCCAATTTACATTCCCACCAACAGTGCACAGGGCTCCCTGTCCTCCACATCCTGACATTTGTTATTTTTTGCCTTTTTGATTACTGCCATTCTAACAGGTGTGAGGTGATCTCTCGCTGGGGTTTGGCTTTGCATTTCTCCAATGATCAGTGGTGGTGAACATCTTTTCATGTGTTCTTTAGCCATCTTTATGTTTTCTATAGAAAAATTTCTATTCAGATTTTCTGCCCACTTTTTAATTAGGGGGTTTGGTATTTTGCTGTTGAGTTGTGTACGTTCTTTATATATGTGGGGCATTAACCCCTTTCAGATGTATGACTTGCAGATATCTCCTATTCCGTAGGCTGCCTTGTCATGTGGATGGTTTCTCCTACTGCGTGGAAGCTTTTTGGTTTGGTACGTCCCACTTGTTGATTTTGGCGTTTGTGCGTCAGGTGTCATGTCGAAAATATCACCAAGACTGATATTGAGAAGCTCTTTGCCTGTGTTTTCTTTTAGGAGTTTTATGGCTTCAGGTAAAAGTGAAGGTTTTTGATACATTTCTTATGTTGCTTGGATTGGTTCAGGCTGTGATTTTTTTTTTTTTCTTTTCTAAACTTAGAATGGACGATTGTGGTTTTACCCTTTGAAACAAAAAGTCAAGTGTCCATTATAGTTAATAAGCGTTTGCTTAAAGTAAGAAAAGGAGACTAATTTCTCAATAAGGCAGAATATGGAGAGTAATAGAGTTCCCTTCTCTGCAGCTTCCTTTATAGAAAAATACCATGCTGGCGCCTCCCTGCCGCACTGCGCCCGCTGAGTTTTGACATCCCCCTCGTGAGCTTTAAAGACAGATCATCGTAGGTTAAGAGGACTTAATTTCTAACCAGTCAGACATTAGGCTCCAAAATGAACATTAAAATATCTTAATGAGTGCTCAAAGCACTGTTTTTACACACACACACACACACACACACACACACACACACACACCCCGTAAGTAGGACTAGAGAGTCTGCGGGTTAAATTGAGGTTCTTGGGAGCAGTCCCAACCCAGGTGGCCATCGCGGTTCTTCTTGGTTGGCTGAGAAGCCCTGAGGGTTTCTTCTCCTTCAACAGGGGTCCTTCCTCTTCTCTTCATACCTTCTCACATTCCGCATGCGTTCATGACCCTTCCACACCTGACATTGAATGTTCTTCCCCCTGCAAGAAATCACGGCCCTCTCATACACCTAGTCAATTGTAGAGACCTTTCTCAGCTCACTGAATTAAGATGAATGAACCCTTTCATTGTTTTCTGCAGTCAGGAGTCTTCTTTGAAAAAGACCTCCTTTTCCCATTGGACAGGTGACAAAATTGTCAAATAAAGTTAGGTTGTTTAAGACATGGTTGGAAGGGTGGATTAGGAAGTATAAAATGTAAGTGAGAAACCAAATATTAGCTTTCTGAGCGTTTTTAACAAGATCACTAAAGATCACTTTTAGCTATCACGTCTCTGAGATAACACTCACTCTTCCAGAAAGAGTTACAAGAGATTATAGCTGGAAAAACGTCTCAGCACTTGTAATTTGTGGAAGTATCCAATGGGGAAATGCGTGGTGCATGGAGAAGACCCGGGCATCCCTGCTCTCATGCCATCCAGCTACCCTTCCGAGACTCTGCTTCCCACGGTAGCCGTTGGCTACGTGGGTGTCACGTCAAGTGACTCTCATGCAGAACTCTTAACACTTTGTTCACTCGGCAAATGCTTATTAAGTCTGCCGACTGTGTGTGACATTTTGTTCAGGCTCTGGGGACGCAGCAGAGAATCAAGTGCTTTGCCTCTAGGGAGGTCCCAAGCTGTTCCCTGGGCTAGGGTCATGGTTGCTGATGAGGACGCATCCCAGGGAAGAGGTACTCAGCTCTGGCACGTGACACGGGCAGGCTGGCAGCCCGTCTGAAGCCGTGGTCCTCGGGTTTTTCCCTGAGAGATTGCTCCCACTGGGCTACGTACCCTCCGATGCCCTAATTTCCCCCAAGATGGCACGTAGCAGAACTCTGCAGGATTCATGGGAACGATGGCTTTGCGTTTGCAACAATACTATTTGAGTAAGAAGTAATTTTTTTTAATATGCTCTGTTTTATGTGGGAAAATGTCTAAACAGTACGAGCAGACGTCTCCGGGGCAGACTCCGCAAGCCTCTGTGAGTGAACAGGCAGACGTGCAATGCACAGCCCTCCATACTGACGTGAATCGCACGGAGGCCCACGCGTCCTAAGTGGTGGCTGGAGAGGCTTCCTCCCTGCTTGGAGACAGGGCGCATATCCAGCAGGGAACCAAGTGCCAAGTCAGGTGGGACGGCCGCGCTCACAGGAGCCGGTGGCGGGGGAAGCAGGGGCAGCGGGACAGCACTTGGAAGCGGGGAGGGTCCCCGGCAGATCTGGGATCAGGTAGTAGCCACCCTGCGGGCCAGCTCCCCAGAGAAGCGGTGTGCTGTGGGTGTGTCCGGCCCCCATGCCACACGGCACCAGCCCTCAGCAGCTGTGCGGTTAGCTCTTCAGATGAGCGAGCAGGGCGAGTGTTCCCGACACCTGCCTGGGAGGCGCCTCCAGGACCTTCCCGGGCAGCTTCTCGTGGCAGGTGCACAGTGTCTCGGGAGGTGCCTCGTCTTTCTGCGGAAAAGCTGACTGCCGCACTCTCCTTGGGTACAACTTGGCTGCTTGCAGCGTGTATGGTGAGGGTGGTGGGTCCTCGGACGGTGGCTCCCGAGAGTCTAGTGCACCCCGTCCTCACCCCTCACAGCTCGTGCTCCCCTGGCCCCCGGGGCGGGGGTGCTTACATGCTGAGGCAGGGCAGCCTGGTGAGAGCGTGCGGTCCATCCTGGACCAGGAAGAACACACTCGGCTCCTGTCGCACTCCTGCCACTTACAACTGTACCGTGAACGCCCCGTCCCTCGCTCCCTGCCACTCGCGACTGCGCCGTGGACTCTCTATCCCTCCCTGCTCCTCTACTTACAAGATGAGTTGTAGGTGGAGAGGCTGAAAGGAAGATGCAAGTCAAGACCAGGCGGAGTCAAGACCACGGCAGAGCGCCTGTCCCCCAGCAGGGCACCTCTTTCTCATCCAGCACCCCACCCTTCAATTATTTTTTGTTAATCCTAAGATTTCTCACCTGCACACACTTGTACTTTGGTTGGGATCCTGAACCTGGCCCTGACATGTCCCCAACCCGCACCTGCCTCCTGTGCTCACGGGGCCGCCTGCCAGGCTGCAGGATGCATGTGTGTTGCAGGGGTCCAGTTGCTTCTTCTTCTTTTTTTTTTTTAATTAAAAAAATTTTTTTTAACTTTTTTAACATTTATTTATTTTTGAGAGACAGAACATGAGCTGGGGAGGAGCAGAGGGAGACACGGACTCCAAAGCAGGCTCCTGGCTCTGAGTCATCAGCATGGAGCTCGACACAGGGCTCAAACTCGTGAACCATGAGATCATGACCTGAGCTGAAGTCGGACTCTCAACTGGCTGAGCCACCCAGGTGCCCCTCCAGTTGCCGCCTTTTTTTTTTTTTTTTTAAATTTTTTAATGCTTATTTATTTTTGAAAGAGAGAGAAAGAGAGAGAGGGAACACAAGCAGGAGAGGGGCAGAGAGAGAAGGAGACACAGAATCCAAAGCAGGCTCCAGGCTCTGAGCTGTGAGCACAGAGCCCAATATGGGGCTCAAACCCACAAACTGTGAGATCATGACCTGAGCTGAAGTCAGCCACTTAACCGACTGAGCCACCCAGGTGCCCCTCCAGTTGCTTCTAAATGAGAATTTGTTCCCGCCCTGACTGGTCTTCCCAGGGTGCACCTCGCCCAGGAGCCAGGAGTGTACGCCACAAGATCCTTGTCCTCCAGGGACGCTCCTTGGATGAGATCTGAACTGTGGTGGCCTCAGTTCCAGATGACTGAGCCCTCGTCCTCATCCCTGTGTCCTTGACTCTGTGGTCAGTATAACCTACCCCTCGCTGTGGTGCTCTCTATGGCCTGGGTGCTGAGTGAATTCCCAGATCAGCGGGACTGGGATGGGGCATCTACGTGTGCATGTCTGTGTGTCTGTGTGTGCACACATGAGTCTATGTGTGCATTTCTCTGTGTGCATACATGTGTGTCTCTGCGTGTGTGTATCTCTACATGTGTGTCTGTGTGCACATGTGTGTCTGTGTGTGTGCATACACCCATATGTGCATGTGTCTCCCCAGGCATACCCTCAGACTTCTGCTCAGTGCCAACAACGTTGTCTGGAATCTCAGAACCTCAGGCGCTGGTTGGGGTGCATCCCAGTTGGAAAGAGCCCCCCTGTCCCTTTGCGGAGCTGCATGCCTGATGCCAGGCGCCAGCTGGCACAAGGTGACTGCTGGGGCACAGCTTCATCCTTGTGCCTGTGACACTTCTACAGTGGACATGGCCTGGCGTTATTGATCACAGAAATGGCTCAGTGTGGAGCCAGCAAGGCTGGATTAGCGCCTTCGCCCCACGGTGCCAGCTCCCCCCAGGGCAGTGCTCCCTCCATCACACACGGCTGCCTTCTGCATCGTCACCCCCAGATTCCTGTCTGAATCCTTCTAACAGGCAGGCCTCCTGTGTGCAGTAAGCATTTCCTGAAAGAACAAATGGATGAATAAGTGTGCTCAGTAAGCACTTTCTGAACAAATGAATGAATGGATGAGCTCAGTTACTACTTCCTGAATGAATGAATGAGCTCTGTAAGTACTTCCTGAACAAATGAATGAATGGATGAACTCCTTACTTCATGAATGAATGAATGAATGAGCTCTGTAAGTACTTCCTGAACAAATGAATGAATGGATGAACTCCTTACTTCATGAATGAATGAATGAATGAATGCTAAGCATTTCCAAAATGACCCAGCAAACAAACACACAAATGGCTCCGTGCAAACCAAGGGGGTTTGGCGAATGCTGGGCCCTGTCCGCCCAGGGCACCTGTGCTGGGGATAGGGATCCTGAGCTGATGTAGGTTTCAGGCACCACAGGGGTAGGCGTTTGCTTCCATTAAAGACCCGCCCAAGAGTGGACGGGGTAACTGTGGGAAGGGGCAGGTGCAGCGGCAGGAGGGCCAGCCAGCGTGCTGTTGGGGATTCGTGGGTACGTGGAGATGACGGGGAGTAAGGCAGCAGCTGTGGGGGACAGAAGTTTCCTAAAACCCTGGACGGCGGTTGTAGGTCGGCGGTTGCAGACTTTCTTTGGGATCAGACACAGGTCTGGTTGGGGTGGTTCCATCCCCTACTGTAGGATGCTGCTGTTCGGAGGGTGACGGGCCCCTGTGATGGCGCTCCCTGTAATCCTCAGTTGTCTCCTTTGTCCACTGGGACCATCCTGGGTTCTTTTAGGACACGGTCAGTCAGGTGTAGCCGCAAGAGGACCCAGAGCAGAGGCTCCAGAAAACCAGGGTTGTCACACCCCTGGGTCCTAGAGATGGAGGCACAACACGGAGATGCATGTCAGGGGGCAGGGGAAGATTCAGGCCATGGCCTTTGTTGGGCTTTCCATGGGATGGGCAGGCAGGGCAATGGTAAACAATTTAGGACTGGATAGTGTGAACGATTTTGGTAAGTTTTGAGCAATAAAGGTGCCCATTTGTTGCCTTGCGTGAGGGCCCAACACGATCAAGGCTGAGGGGTGCTGCTCCAGGTGCGGGACAGATGGGGGAGGCAGGGGGGAGGGGCACTGCTCCAGGTGCGGGGACAGATGGGGGAGGCAGGGGGAGGGGTGCTGCTCCAGGTGCGGGGACAGATGGGGGAGGCAGGGGGAGGGGTGCTGCTCCAGGTGTGGGGACACATGGGGGAGGCAGGGGGAGGGGTGCTACTCCTGGGTGCGGGGACAGATAGGGAGGCAGGGGGGAGGGGTGCTGCTCCTGGGTGCAGGGGCAGATGGGGGAAGCAGGGGGGAGGGGTGCTGCTCCAGGTGCAGGACAGATGGGGGAAGCAGGGCTCTGGATGGATCAGTTTGCACATGGAAGTGACTCCTGCTTTGCTCTCAAGAACGCACTACCCCGGGAAGGGAGGTCTCCCCTGTCAGGAAGGTTTTTAAAGATGTCAGAACATCATCATCCAGCTCGTCCTGAACACCACGGGTTTGAAGCGCCCGGGTCCACTTGTACCTGGGTGTTTTCCAGTCGGTGCCGTGCGGTGCTGTGAGTGCGTCTTCCCTTCCGAGTGACGTTCCTAAGGACGTTCTCTCCTCTCTGGTTTCCTTTGTTGTGAGAACGCACTACCGAATGCACGTAACGTACCAGGTTCGTCGACTGGTATTGGCCAGGCCTCCGGTCAAGTTTAGGGGGAGTCACAAGCTCCACTGACCGGGGGATTCCAACCGCATGAGGTCTGTGCCCAAACTGTACACTGAAGGTGCAATGCATGCAGCTCGCGGTGACAGAGCAGCACAGACGGCCAGCGTGGGAAGGCATTGTTTGGGGTGAGGCCCACGCGTGCCCGGCTCGGGGGCTGGAGAGGAGGCCCAGTCCCCAGGTGGAGGTGCTTCACGGACCCCCGTGGGGTGACTTTGGGCAGTGGGAGTAGCAGGCGCTCCCCAGTGTGGGTCGCGCGAAGGTAGCCGTCAGCCTCCCTGCTCGTGCCAGCGATCCGAGGCAAGTCTCGCCTTGTGCGCTTTGGTGGAATTTGAGATCCGGGGTGAAAAGGTCGCTCTTCATGACGCCGGGAACGATAAAGGTACTGGAGTGAACGTGACGGGGCATTCTGTGTCCCCAGGACGTTAACGCAAGTTTCCGAAGGGCCCGTGAGCCTTCCTGGGCCACGCCCTGGTCCATGGGGTGTCTGTCGGGGTCCCACATGGGGCAGGGCTCCGCTGTGCCCTCTGTCCTGGTGGCCGATACAGTCAGTGATGTTGACACCGTGCAAGGGAAATTTGGGGACAAAGTCTGGACTTTATTTTAATGTTAAAGTTTGAGAGAAAATGAATATTTGGTATACGTCAATCCCAAGATGGGGAGAGCACATCCCCTCAGTCCTGGTGTACGTCCTAATTACATCCCATCTGAGTATCATCTTGGTTTTTTTTGTTCTGAGCACTGTTTCCCTCTTAATGAGTATTTCAGAAAGCTTGCCAACTCTTGCTTAAATCTTAGCTAATCATTCTTTCATTTATGATCCTATTATGAAACTCATTAAGAAACTACCATTTATTAAATTAACATATTATACTGAACTTTTCTTTCTTGCGAAGTTATATAGTGCTATTTTCAATTTATTCCTTTATTCCTTGATTATAGACAGTGGTTAAATACCTTGCTTCATTACTGGGATAAAATGGAAAAGTAAAACATTGAATATTGTTGAGAAAGCTACGGCTAGGCTGGCAGGTACTCAGCAGGGACTTGAACGCAGTCTTTACTACAGAGATAAACCAGAATATCAGATCCCAAGAAATACAATAACCCTGAGAAATTTAAATTTAAAGTCTGCTAAAACAAGATACTCAGAAGTCAGATGGAAACGGGGACAACTTGACCCGGCACTGGCCGAGATGGGGTATTTCTCCGTTCTCACTGGAGCGGTGGTTGGCGCTTGCATGTCTGTCGCTTGGTGCACTCTGGAAGGTTTTCTCCAGTGCGTCAGGCCAAGGTGAGGACGGGGCACGGTCCCTCGGCCACAGCCACGGAGCTTCTGTTTTCTGTAGCAGTGTTTCTTGAATACGATTTCAGAAAGCCCGGCAACCGTCAAGTTCTGGTAGTCACTTTTCCACATGTAAGCGTGTTCACCAGAAACTCTGTAGAGTGTGTCGTATACCTAATCTATTCCTTTCAAACATTCTAAAGTTATGTGTTGATATTTGAGGTCTCTTCCATTTTTGTGTAATTCATTTTTCTGTGTGTGAGCGTGTGGTCCCGTTGACCTTGCTTCTTCCCAGTAACATCCACCCTTTAAAACGCTGCTTGTGAACTAATCTCCTTCCTCATGTCCCCAGACTAGCCCCACACATGTTGTTTGTCCCCTCAGGAGGCACAACTCACCTGAGGGGGCTTACCTGCGCAGGGGGGAGGGGGGACTTACCTGTGGGGGCCCACCTGGGGGACCCGTGGGGGCTCACCTGCGGGGGCTCACCTGTGGGAGCCCACACTGGGGAGCTCACCTTCAGGGCCTCACCTGGGGGGCTCACCTGCGGGGACTCACCTCCAGAAGCGTGCTGCACACCGCATGCCCGGCCTTCTTGGGCTTCTGCTGTGACGTCACAGCAAGTGGGAAAGCAATTTCTTGAAATGCTGCCATTAACACCTTTGTTAAAAATGGAACATACTCTTCCCTTTTTATACCCAAATGTGAGCTTTAAAACTAGTAATTGCTTTGAAGAAGAGTTAACCTTTGTAGTGAGTAAACACACACATACACACACTAGATCAAAGGTGCATTTCAACAAACCAGGAATGACAGAGACTTTTTTAAAACGATGCTTCACTGTGTACCAGCACCCTGAAAAACATGACGATACAGTCAAACCTGGGTTTGCACGCAAAATTCGTTCCGGAAACATGCTCATAATCCAAAGCACTTCTATATCAAAGTGAGTTTCCCCAAAGAAATAATGGAAACTCAGATGATTTGTTCCACAATCTAAGATATTTATATAACAACAATTATAATACTATAATATAATACAAAATAATAAAATACAAAATATAAAGTAAAATAAACCAACCCGCGCTTACCTTTGGAAACCTTCACGGCTGGCGTGAGGGAGACCGGAGAGAGGAGGGTGATCGGCAGGACCAGCTTTCACCGTCGCCGACGGGATCACTGCGCTGGGCGGGCTCCACGGGATCTTTCTCTTTTCAGGCAGCTTTAACAAGGAGCCCGTCCAAGGCCACTTGCCTTTGCCTCCTTTTGAGGCCTTCATGGAAATGTGACGTCGCATGGACAGTCACCCACAGGCCCGCAGCAAGAGCGAGAGAGAGAACGATCAGCTCAGTGTGGTCATTCGTCGTCACACACGACTTATGTTGCAAGGCGAACCTCATTTATCAAGTTAAAATTTATTAGAAAAGTTGGCTCATCTTGCAGAACCCTCACAGAACAGGTTACTCGCAGTCCAAGGTTTTACTGTGCTTTCTCTAATGTTCTCCTTGTACCATGACTCACTGAGTAGATCTGGCCCGTTGGAAGACATGCTTCGTTTACAGAATTAAGTCCATATTTGCAGGAAACCATCGAGCGGTTCATCGGGTACGTGTTTCATTCATAGCTCTGTAGGCTCTGAGTAGCAGCGAGACTTTAAGTGGCTGTACAAAATGTTGTTAGGCCTAAAATAGGCAATTTCTCTTTAAACAAACTACGACTCCTTTAGCGATAGGAGACTCCACGTGACTGCTTCCACGCGCTGTGGCCACTTTGTCCCTAGAAATGCAGGGTTGCTGTGTACGTGTGGTGGGTGTGCAGGAGCAGGTAGGCTGAGCACTTGTTTGTCTTAGGACAGCTGCGTGGACTGAAGGTCAGGGAGCCCACAGAGTCTCATTCCCGACTTTTCCACGTAGTCTCAACACTGGGACAGAGTGAGGCGTGTGACTGAATCTTCCAGCAATATTAGTTGCCAGAAAGTAATTGTTATTTTAATTGTTACACATTGCTCTTTAAAGCTGATTTTTTTTAATTAAAGTAATATTTTTACAAAGACATTGTGCTTTAAATTATGGCAATTGAAAGCATTAGACATGCATTTATTAGCAAAATGATTTCATTCTGAGATACCCGGATAGTTAGATTGGGTTCAGGTTTATTAAAATTCTCACTTAACTACCCCTTGATAGTGAGGTGCACATCATGACCTCTCTTAGATCATCTGTTCTTGTGCCTGTTGATGGTCACTTTGTAAGTAACTCGTGGGTCATGGGTAATAGGACATAAAGCCAGCACTCGCCAGTGTTCCGTATCTCCTCAACCCCAACGACTGTCAGGAATTGTGTACCACGTACTCGTTCTCCCGTGATAATGCTGTACCAAGGAGCAGGGGCGGGAATGAGTCTCCCGAGCGCTCCCCACTTCTGGAGAGCCAGAGTCCCATGGCGCAGCAGCTGGACACCAGCCCTGTCCTGAGAAGCACGTGGTTCCTCAGGAAGGGACGTTTTTGCTTACGGGTTTTAACACCTGCTAGTGTAGGGTAGAAATTACATTCGCCACTTGTGTTTACAGGATTCTTAACCAAGCTGGGCTTAGGGTGCTGGAAGGTTTTCTTTCTATTCTGGCTGTTGGACCGCTGGGCTCAATTTTAAAGGCAAAGTTAGGAGAACTGCATCTCCCGTTTGTTAAAATGTAAACTAAACAGACCTTCTCGACCTTTATGAACCAACACAGCTGAATCTGCACTGTTCTCCCTCCCTCCACCCTCCGCGTGATCACGTGGGATCTGAAGCTGAAGTGTGGAACTTTTACGTTTAAGTTGTGTTTGTGTTTTCCTTTGTCTTCAAGCCTTGAGCACGCAGCCTCCTTTCCTGCGATCTGAGGTCGTCAGGACGCTGGTTCGCAGCAGCTCAGGGCACTGATGTGCGTCCCAGGCTTGCTGCCACCGGCGTCCTAGACGGACGAGGTGCGGCGCGTGTGCCCTTGTTCTTCACAGGCACGCCCGGGCCCTGCTTCTGACAGCGAGGCTGGAGCTGCTCTCGGTGTCGGGAAGTGGCCCTGGGCACGTGCTGTGGGGAGGGAAAGGCAGGTCCGGTTCTGTGTCATTGAAATAGGTGGCGTGTGTGTAAAATACCAGCACGGGTGTGTCTGCTGCCGGAAACGAGTCTGGGACCTGGGCGAGCTGCAGGAGGTTCACCCTTTAGTGGCTGGCGGGACGAGTGTGAGGAGGGGAGGAAGCGTGTGAGAAGGGGAGGCACCCCAGAGAGCCACACTCATGGGTGAAGTGGGAGGGCCACATGTGGTCAGTGCAGCCACGTCTGTCACACAGCCACGCCTGTCTCAGTGCTGCCATGTCAGGGGGCACGTCTGCGCATCTTGTGATGGGAAATGCTGGGGCCCAGCACGCCTTGCCCCGGGGTCCTCCCTAACAGGCAGAACAGAACATTCCTTCCTGCGATTTAAAGAGTCAATCACGGCGATGGAATTTCTAATTGAAACTTTGGTACCTTCCCTTCAATGTATCATTGAGCACCATGGAACAGTTTTGTTTTTTTTTTTTAACATGCAAAACAGGCTGCTTCTCCCCACTATCCAGTTTGGGTGCTGCTCAGAGACACCCCGCTGGGAACCCGTTCTGCAGAAGGCTTTGGGAACATTTCCCCTCAGCAGATTGTACTGGAAACACACTTCGTGCCGGGTCCTATGCCAGTGAAGACTTTGTAGAACGTTCAACAAAAGTGCGTGGGGAATCGTTTCCTGCTAGGACCTGTGGTCGTAAATGGTGATGTCACTAGCACGGACAGTCTTCCTTCCTCCCTGGGAGCCACCAGGCTGCACAGGCTCCCAGTGCCAGTGGGCTTTAATGGATTATCTGAGGAGCCATCAGGGTGGAGGGAGCCCTTTGGGATTTTTAAACTCTAATTATGTTTTTACAACTGGACCAGGTCAGGGGGAGTCGTTTCTAGCAGGGATACTCCCTGAGAGTGTGATGAGATCGGGAGGGTCTGTGACTTCAGGGTCCTGTCCCCGCTGAGGGCCACCCACTTCCCGGTCCCCACACGCCCAGCGGGGGCAGGATGTGCACCTCCCGTGGTGAACCTGGAAGCCCCGGCCTGCCCGCCCCCGGCGCGCTGACTCTGCCTCTGACTGCTGCGACCCCAGAGCAGCTGTTTCTGCCTTTACCAAGGTTAAAACAAACTCACTGTATTCAGCTTCCCCTCACCTCTTCCAGGACACCGTTTGTGATTCAAGCCCATTCCTCGTCCACATTGTATCCGGACAGAAATGTTTATTCATTATGACAGCTTTCTCCCCAGTTACAGCAGACTGTCATCTACAATAAACAGAGCAGAGAGTCTCCTCGTACCTGCTGGAAGCAGGCTCGTCTCCCTAACCGCAGCGGGGGGTGTGTGTGGGTGCACTGCCCGGAGACTGTCCTGTGCTGCCGGGCCCCGGGCCCTGCTGTCTGCCCGGCTGCACCCCTCGCCCTGAGCTCTTCTGTGTGATTCTGTCAGGGGGACACTTGGCACCCAGGACCTGAACCCCAAATTTGAAAACTGGTTCACAGTCTGTACTTTACATGGAAATTCAGAGCATTAAGAACATTGCAGGGAAGAAAGACTACTTATAAACCCAAACGTAAACACATGAGTTCGTACTCACTACTCTCCAGGGCTGCTGCCCTCTCTTCCCAGCCTGGCTGCTGTCTCCCATGCCCACACCTGTGGACACCCCAGGCTGCTGGTCCTTTGGGGAGTGGGTCCTCTGATGAACCAAGCTGGGGGTCCCCTGATGAAGAGTGCTAAGGGCCCTTGGAGGATGGTGCTGGGGGGTCCTCTGATGGACGGTCCTGGGGGGGCCCTCTAATGGACGGTTCTGGGGGCCCTCTGGTGGACGGTTCTGGGGGCCCTCTGATGGACGGTCCTGGGGGGTCCTCGAATGGACAGTCCTGGGGGTCCTCTGATGGACGGTTCTGGGGGCCCTCTGGTGGACGGTTCTGGGGGCCCTCTGAAGGACAGTCCTGGGGGGTCCTTGAATGGACAGTCCTGGGGGTCCTCTGATGGACGGTTCTGGGGGCCCTTTGGTGGACGGTTCTGGGGGCCCTCTGAAGGACAGTCCTGGGGGGTTCTCTGATGGATAGTTTTGGGGCTCCTTGGGGAACAATGCTGGAGGATCCGCCAGGGGATAGTTCTGGGGGTCCTTGAGGGGACAATGCTGGCAAGTCCTCAGGGGATGGTGCTGGGGGTCCTTTGGGGACAGTGCTAGGTTGTCCTTACCCACATTCTCTTTTCTTTCTGGTGGTAATGTCAGACTATATCTTTATATAAAATCCGTTTGCAATTTAAACTGCTGTGAATAATTCTTTCTTCTCTTTTCTGTGTCAATTCGTTGTAGTATTCATGGAAAAAGTGCTGAAGAGGCTTTTCCCTAGTGCTCCCTGTGGCCAAGAAAAGAGGGCACCCGTGACTCCAGCTTCTGAAAAACCAGCCGAGAGGGTGGCCACCGAGGAGGCCAGGGGCAGCAGTGTCCCCACCTTCACAGGTGAGGGGCTTGCAGGGGGGAGGGGCGGGGGTGGTCACTGAGCTTTCCCAGCAGTTACCATGTCTGCCCTGGAGCAGGCAGCTCTGGCCTGGCCACCGTGGGTGGCGACCCCTGCTCAGGGTCTTGCATCTGGCAGGGCAGGGTCACTGTACCCACGCTCTGGACTCCAGCGTGCTCAGCGGAGAAAGAAGCCAGCGCTGGTACCTCTGTCAAAGACCAGCTTGAGTTCACTGTGCTGGGCAGAGAGCGTCATCGTCCCGGTGCAGGTGTGGAAGCAGCGCGAAGAGCTGTGGCTAGTGCAGGGAGGACCCCTCGCGAGAGCCGGGGAGCGCGGGGCAGCGGCCAAGGGGCAGGCAGGACCCCTCTCGGGAGCCGGGGAGCGCGGGGCAGCGGCCAGGGGGCAGGCAGGACCCCTCTCGAGAGCCGGGGAGCGCGGGGCAGCGGCCGGGGCGCAGGGAGGACCCCTCTCGAAAGCTGGGGAGCGTGGAGCAGTGCCCGGGGCACAGGGAGGACCCCTCTCGAGAGCTGGGCAGAGTGTGGGGAGCGTGAGACAGCGGCAGGCTTACTTCCCTTGGGGGCTTCATCCCACACTGAGTCTCCACAGTCCTAGCCTCTGTCCTCCGATGCCCGCCGTCCGCCTGAAGCACTGGCGCGTCTCCATGTGCCGCCGGCAGTTTGAGTGCCGATGTCGAATTAAAAGGACAGGCGTGGTGGCAGGCGCGCTGGTGCAGCAGCGCTGAGCGGGACGGGGCGTGTCCCGTGGCTGGAGGAGGCCAGAGGCTGGGTATGTCTGAGAGCGTTATTATTTCACAGATGCTGGTGAACGAGCCTAACTTCTATGCTTTTGTGTGAAAAATCCTCACAACGTACAGTAAAATTTTTGTTACATAAAATTCACTTACCCTAAAGGTCCTGTTTTTACCATTTCAAAGCGTACAATGTAGTGATTTTTGATATAGTCACAAAACTGTGCAAACATCAGTAATTCCAGAGCCTCATCGTCACTCTAAACAAACGCCCAGCCGCTGACACTTGCTCCTTCCCATTCCCCCCTTTCCACTGAGGCTTCGTCTCCGAGGCACATTCCGCATAAGGAATCACAGGCCACGCTGCCGTTTGTGACGGGCCCTCACGAAGCCCCGCGTCTTCCGGTTCATCCACGTGTGCATGTATCTGTGCTGCACCCCTCTTTCTCGCTGAGCACCATCCAGTGTGCACGGAACACACTCTCTCTATGCACTGGTCAGGGCACGCAGGGCCGGGCCGGACATCAGTGGCTATCATGAACAACGCTGCTGCCAACGCCCACGTGCAACGTTTGTGCACCGCGTGTTTTCGCCTCTCCTGGGTGTGCACCCGGGCGTCCCCTTGCTGGGTCCTGCGATGATTCTGAGTTTAACATTCAGAGGGACTGCCACACTGTCGTCCTCACCGTTGTCTGCGCTTTTGTCTATGCATTGTCCACACTGTTGTCCAGGCCGTTGTCCTCGCCATTGTCCTTGCCATTGTCCACACTGTTGTCCATGCCATTGTCTATGCCATCGTCCACCCCGTTGTCCACACTGCTGTCCTCACTGTTATCCACGACACTATGCAGCTGCTGTGCTGAGCAAGTGCCAGGGTCCTATGGCTTTCTTTCCTCAGCTGCTCGTCCCCCATTTGCAAAAGGAGAGCCTACCAGGTGTAGATACCACCACGGTGTGCCCACCAAAGAGACAATTGGGAATACTGGTCTCACAGAAAGTAAGTAAATTATTCTAAAGACAAGTAACACATCTCCTTCCAAGTTGCATACTTGACATTCCTTTGCTTTCAGCAAAATTGAAGGAAATAATCGAGTTATCAGCCAATTGTTGAAATTAGTTTTATGAAGGGGTGCCTGGATGGCTCAGTCAGTTAAGCATTCAACTCTTGGTTTCAGCTCAGGTTATGATCTCACGGTCTGTGGGTTTCGAGCCTGCTTGGGATTCTCTCTCTCCCTCTCTCTCTGCCCCTCCCCTGTTCACACGCTCTCTCTCTCTTAAAATAAACTTTTTTAAAAACTCTAAAAAATCTTTAATAAAAAATAATAATAATTTTGTTTGATGGTGGATTTCTCTGTGGTTTTTGGCATGTTATTTATGAAGAATTCAGTGAATCAGGTAATACTGCTATTTTTAAAAAGCCCCACACTGTCACCTATTTTTACGTTCAGAGTTTCTGAGCAGTCACCGCTGTAAAATGGAAACAGGGATAGAGTTCCTGCGGGACCTTGTCTCGTGGCAGCGACACACGTGCTTCCACACTCCTCCCCTCTCAGCGGAGAATCTTGGCCGAAGGGACTCACTCTGTAGTGGGTAATGGTTAAAAGCAGTAATTGTTACTTTGATCAGTTGCCTTTTACTAATTCTAGTAACAGAGAAAAAAATATGTTTGTCATCATAGAAATTTTTTGAAGAAGACTGTTTATTTGAGAAGCACGATGTGATAAAATTATTATATTAGGGCAAAACTGGGGGGACTTGGGATTACAGGGGGCAAAAGGATGATGTCGAATTTCTGAATGAGACAAAAGCTCGATCACACATCTTACTTAAGGGGCTATCACTTTGCCGTGGCGTGTAGCCCCCCAGATGCACAGGAAAGAGGGAGGCCACGTTTGTAGCACGGCGCGAGGAAGTCTCCGTATGGAGGCTCTCAGGCTCTCTAACGTGTACCTAGGGAGGCGCGCAGTTTTAAAACCTGTTTTTAGGGAATATGTGTGCAAGAGCAGCGAGCACCTCTGTGCTGACGGGCAGGTGGGCACTGGCCAGGCGTCGGTCAGGTAGGTTCATGCTGTTGTGTCTGGGCTTTTTATGGGTTCGTGAAAATCGGTATGTGGAAAAACATCTAGGAATGCCTGGAGTTGGCATGAAAATAGACAAAGCTCGTAGGTAAAAACTGTAGTTTTCCACTAAGATGTGAATATTTTCTTATAAAATCTTGATGATACAACAGATGTCTTGGAACCCCTTCCACCCAGGTCTTTCAATTCTTAGCCTTTGCCACTTCCCTGAAATCCTGCTGTTGTATAAAAAATGTAACATATGACCTCAAGGGCATTATGCCCAGTGAGGTATGTCAGGCAGAGACAGACAAGCCAAAAATGATCTCACGATGCTGAAAACCTCGAACTCACAGAAAAAAGACTGAGGTCGCTGGAGGCTGGGGTGGGGGACAGGGAAACACTGGTCACAGGGAACCGACCTCCAGTTATAAGGGGAGTAAGTTCTGGGCGCTAACATACAGCATGATGACTACAGTTAACGATTCTGTATTGTGTTCCTGTCGGTTCCTAAGAATAGATGTCGTCGTAGTTATGTGAGGGGATGAGCTGTTAGGCTCCCATAGTGACCATGACTTTGCAGGATAAGTACGTCACATCAGTACACCGTATACCTTAAGGTTACGCGACAACTCGGTGGTATCTCGATGAAGGTGGAAAAATGCAGGTGACAGCAGTGTAAGTGAAGCCTTCAAACACCCTCCAGTCACGTTTCCCTGTCCTCTTCCTAGAATTCGGAAGCACCAGTTCCCACATAGTTTTGTGCTTGTGGATATGGTATACGTGCTTTATTGTACATATGTCATTCGTGGGGGTTTGTGAAACTTTATGTTAATGACAATTGCTGTCTACTTAGCCGCCGTCATATGCTCTTGTGTGATTGTATTGGGAGGTACCTCCCACCTCTGTCCCAGCAATCTGAGTTTTCTGAGCCTCGTGTGGTTTCCTCCACTGCTCTGCTTCGGGTTTCGGAGCTTCATGGGTCTCTAGGGTTGCGATTTTCATCACGTGGGGAATGTTCAGTCACTGTTTCTTGGGGGGCTTCAAGTTCACATATGAGGCCACCCAATGTTGCCCTGTTGGTCCCATGCCTTGTCCTTTCCTGTGGGTTTTGTTTGACCTCCGCGGGGCTATCGTGTGTTCTTACATCCTAGGCGGGGTGTGAGTGGCCAGGCGGCAAGGCGGAAGTCCGTGTGATCCCAGAAGCTGCTGTCTGTCATCCGGCGGCGCTCATGTGGAGGATGGAAGGGGCCGCCTCTCCTGTGCTCCTGCCCACCCCCTCCCCTGCCCAGCTCTGTCTGGCCCTTCTCTGAGGTTGCTCTGCCCAGTGCCAGGCTGTGAGCCCCAGGCACTGCCTGGCAGCTCCTCACACGGGTGCCCACATCACACTTAGCAGAACATGCAGGGGTCTCCCCCAGAGCCCTGGGCTCAGTCTGTGTGGCCTGCTTCGTCTGAGGACACTGCCCGTGGCCTGCAGGTGTCCGGGCCTCCCCAGATGCCAGGTCCCACCCCCAGTCCTTGAGCTCACTCTGCCCTGGGCCAGTGTGGCCCCAGGCTCATGGCCAGTTCCGTTCCTCAGGGATCAGCATCTGGAACTTGTTTCGTCAGGTTGGCTCGTCTTTGTGGTTGTTCTGGACGGGGTGGTGCACTTCCCACTAACCCATCTTGAGTGGAAGAGCACATCGTATGTTCTCTTGGCTTTTCTAGAAGTAAAGATACGCTGGGTCACCATCGACCTCTTCACACACCAGCGGTTCCCAAGCACGTGTCCCCAGAAAAGTGGCTTCAGGTTTATGGTACATTTTGCCAACTTGCCTGTCAGATGTGCACCACTCAAGTGACCTGCCAGTTCGTGTGTCCCCAGGTTCTACTCAACAGGTAGTCCAGCTGACCCTTGAACGAGCCAGGGGTCAGGCAGTTGACTTCCAGGCAATCAGAAACCTTCCTATAACTTATCACTCCCAGAAACTTACCTACTGATGGCCTACTGTTGACCAGAACCCTTACCAATAACACAGTCAACTAACACGTTTGCATATGTATCATGTACTATATTCTTACTACAGAGTCAGAGAAAAGGAAATGTCATTAAGAACATTATAAGGAAGAGAAAATATACTTATGGTATATATTGTATGTATCAAAATAAACCTCTGTATCAGCGGACCCCAGCAACTCAAACCCGTGTTGTCCAGGGTCAGCTAGTCACGTGGAAAGAGCCTGCACCTCACTCTGATGACCAGTGAGGCTAAACGGTTCAGCGACTTAAACATGTGTGTAGACCATACTGTTTACCCATTTTCCTCTTGGGTCGTTTTTGGGTTTATCTTACAGATTTCAATTCTTTTTGTATTCCACATCCCAATTCTTGGCCATCTGTACACCTTCTCTCCATGGATTCTCTTAATTTAAAAAAAAAAAAGTGCTCTTTTGTTTAGTAGTTCATAGAATGTGGTTTCTCAGTCTTTAAATCTGTGGTTCGTGCTGTTTGTGTCTAGCTTAAGAAGTCTTCCTTGGAGCGCCTGGGTGGCTCAGTCGGTTGAGCGTCCAACTCTTGATTTCACCTCAGGTCATGATCCCAGGGTCGTGAGATTGAGCCCCATGTTGGGCTCCATGCTGGGCGTGGACCTTGCTTGGGACTCTCTCTCATATGCTCATACAGCATTATGTCCACAGCAGAGGCCACCCTGTCCCTCCTGTTCCTGTAAACGTTGAAGCCCAGAGCTCATCCCCATTCTCTGCTCCATGTAGGTACCAACCATCAGCACATCCTGAGTCTGACCTCTTCCTAAAGGAAATTCTATTGGCTTGACTGATGTACTTTTCCCTTACCTCTGAGGAAGAAAGCCTTCCTGAGGTGCATGGGCACGGGTACTGGTGGCTCCGAGACTTCCAGAATGAATAAAAGAACTCTGCTCGAGGTGCAGGAGGAGGGGCGGGCGATACCAAGATGGCAAAGATTGTGCAGAAAATGAGCTGACTCCTCATCTACCCTCAAAACTCCATTAACTCCTAAATACCAGGTGGATTAATTTACTCCTCAAATGTTTATCATCGATGACTTAGCATGTGGAACTTTCTTTAATCCTATCTAGGCATTGAGCATATGCATCATCCAGAGCAGCAGAAGGAGGACCAGATGATGTAGAAGGATGTACCAGATGACATGTTATAAGAATACTATTTGTTCTATTAATTTAACGTGTTAGAACATAATTAATTCTGATAAGAAGCGGTCGACCTCCTTAGATCCAGGCTTTGAGGATCTGGCCAACATGGCGGAGGAGTAGGGGGACGCAGTATTCCCCTTGTCTTTCAAACTAAGAAGGACTGAAACCAAAGGACTCTCAACCCCAAGAGTCTGGGAGGAAAGGTGTTGCAGTCTACAAGGAATGGAAAGTGAAACCCAGAAAACACCCCAGGAAATGGCGACCTCAAGAGTTTGTGTTTTCTGTTTGTCAGTCTGACCCTTTTCCTTTCCAGGGAGAACTAGGAAATAAACCAATACACACCTAGCCAAAATGACGAAACGGAAGAATTCTCAAAAGAAACAACAGGAAGTAGTGACAGCTCAAGAATTGATGAAAACAGATACAAGCAACATAACAGAACATGAATAATAGAGCAGAATGATAAACATAAAACTAATCGCTGGGCTTGAAAAAAGCATAGAAGAATGAAAGGGATCCCTCGCGGCAGAGATCAAGGACTTTAAAAATGGTCAGGAAAAATTTAAAAATGCCTTAAATGAGGTGCAAAACAAATTGGAGGTGGCCACAGCACAGACTGAAGAGGTAGAAGAGAGAATAAGTGAATTAGAAGATAGAAGATAAAATTATGGAAAAAGAGGAAGTAGAGAAAAAGAGAGAGAAGCTGATCCAGGAACAGGAAAGGAGAATTCAAGAGCTGAGTGATGCACTCAAATGAAACAATATTCGTACATAGGAATTACAGAGGAAGAGAGAGAGAAAGGAGTCGAAGGGGTACTTGAACAAATCATTACTGAGAACTTCCCCAACATGAGGAAGGAAATGGGCATGGAAATCCAAGAGGCACAGAGAACTCCCCTCAGACGTAACTTGAATAGACCTTCTGCATGACACATCATAGTGAAACTGGCAAAATACAAGGACAGAGAGAGAATTCTGAAAGCAGCTAGGGAAAAACGGGCCTTAACATACAAAGGTAGACACATAAGGGTTGTAGCAGACTTATCCACAGAAACTTGGCAAGCCAGAAAGGATTGGCAGGATATCTTCAATGTGATGAGCAGGAAGGATATGCAACCAAGAATCCTGTATCTGGCTAGCAAGGTTTTCCCCAACAAACAAAAACTGAAGGAATTCATCACAAATAAGCCAGCATTACAAGAGATCCTGGGGGGCACTCTATGAAGGAAAGTTTGCAAAGAACACAAACTACTAGAGACATCCTTACAAATCAAAACTCCATTAAAATGACTCAACTGTTGTCCACATGAAACCTGCAACAGATGTTTACAGCAGCTTTGTTCATAATTTCCAAAAGATGGGAACAACCAAGGTGCTCTTCAGTGGGTGATGGATATATGCTGAGGTCGTTCCGAATATTTCATGGCCTTCAAGCTGTGAAAAGACCCAGAGGAGCCTTAAATGCAGATCACTAAGTGAAAGAAGGCTGTCTGAGGGA
The DNA here is from genome assembly GCA_030068075.1 of Paguma larvata. Classification (NCBI taxonomy): domain Eukaryota; kingdom Metazoa; phylum Chordata; class Mammalia; order Carnivora; family Viverridae; genus Paguma; species Paguma larvata. Next base: position 39,212,430 of record CM057823.1, read on the forward strand.
TCTACAAACTGCATGATTCCAACTACATGACATTCTGGAAAAGGCAAAACCAGGCAGACAGGAAAAACATGAATGGTTGCCAGCGGCTGGGGGCGGGGGGTAACACGGAGGGTTTTTAGGGCGGTGACGTGAGGACAGGGAATCCTGCATTGTCCAGACCCACAGAACCCACAACACCAGGAGTGACCTTCACGTGGACCGTGGACTCTGGGTGATGACAGTGCGTCTGTGTCGGATCTCTGACTGAAACAGATGTCCCCTCTGGGAGGTGAGGGGTGCGTGTGTGCAGAGGGGTGTAAGGGAAACCTCTGTACCTTTCTCAATTTTGCTCTGAACCTAAAACGTCTAAAAATGTTAAAGTCTTAAAAAAATATTTTTTTAGTTACTCAGCTCTTGAGGTGCTTGGGGTGATGGGACAATTTGTAGAAAAGGAAGGTGCTGAATTTTGCATCTAGAATGACAGGGACAAAGGAGAGGTAGGAGCCCGAGCCCAGGACCGGGGCCAGAATGGGGAAGACAAGGTGTCCCCTCCAGGACTCGGAGGGGCTCTAGGAGGGCTCTGGGCCACCTGCACCGTGTGGTCGGGAGTTGGAGCCAAGTTTACATCATTCTCCAAGAGACGGGAAGGCGAACTGACACCTGTTACCCATGTGGGAGCTGTAAGTCCTAAATCTGAATACCTAGCATCCGCACCTGCTGTGTGTGTAACAGAAGGAAGGAATAAACCAGGTTTTACTGGTGGCCCGTGATGTGAGGGATGGCACTGTGAGAAACGTCTCTTCTTCGGTCAGTGACAGCATCTTCTTGAACATTCCAATGCCTGGCTGTGGTGATGGCTCTGTTCCGAGATGCTGGGTTGGAGTCAGCTCGCATGACCGTGACCATCATTAGAAAATACAGGGATCTCGTGTGCCAGCTCCTGAAAGCGCATCTCCATTAAGGACAGGCCACGAGGCCGGGGGACCCGGTAGGTGCAGAGGGACGCCTGCACATCCGAGCTCCCGTCCTGACCACATTTTCCTTCTCACTACATCTGTGTCTGTGCTGCCTCTCAGACACGAGATGGAATCACGGCCCAGGCCTCTCCTCCAGCCAGCTGCCCCCGTGTCCTGTGCTGCTTCCCCTCGTGGCTCTCTGTGTAGCCATGAGCACCGCATTACTGGCTCCCTCACGGGCAAAGATGAGGCTGCCGTGTGTCACAGTGTCCGTGCCCCATGGGAGGCACTCAGTGACCTCAGTGACCTGCATGTGAGCCGCTCCAGGTCCGAGGAAGGAGCTCAACGGATTGGACAACCAGGCACATGTTGGTAACCACCCCCGAACAGGCTCCACTTGAGCCACGTGGGTGCCCGGAACTCCTTTCAGCTGTTCCGCTGCCCTCACCCTGTCCCTGCTCACACGCCCAGTGAGTGCCCCTCGAAGGTGAGGCTCAGATCCTGAGGAGGCAGCCGCAGCCGGGCCACAGGCTACTTAGTGAGCTGAGTGGAGATCTGAGGTCGTGGGTGACCCTGGAGCGTGGCCGGGCCTAATGTCTCTTTCCCCAGAGGCCGTCACGTCATGCACTTAGCGGGTTCTGGCAGCGGGACTAGAGCTGTCTTGTGAGCAGGCACGTGGGTGTCTGGCTGACCTCGGGGGCTCCTGGACTCGCCCATCATGCACGATTCGTTCAGGAACAGGCTGGATGGCTCCTGTTAGCTGGATGTGGACCGAGCCCACGTTTTCCTTGGGGACACGTAAAATCGGTCCACAGTTAACCACAGGACTCGAGAAAACAAAACCATGCCTAGCACGTGCTGGAACTGCAGATATCTTCTGGGTGTCCTCTGGCTTAGCACCAGAGCAAACACCACCCGTGACGGCGGCTTGACAGCAGACACCGCTCGCACACCTGCAGGCTAGGCCTCCAGATCCTGGCGAGGGCTCTCTGTCACTTACAGGGGCCACCCCTCACCGTATCTTCCCATGGCTGTCTCCAGTGTGCCTGACAGAGGGTGCCCTCAGCTCGTGCTCCTAAGAGGACACCAGCCCTGCTAGGTCAGGGCGCTGCCCTGTGACCTCGCTTAACCCTAATACTTCCTCACACGCCCCACCCCCTCCTGAACCACCTGGGTTAGGGCCCCCGCCTATGGGTTTGGGGGCGTCCGCTGAAGAGGCAGCAGTGCCGAGTTGGAATGAGGGGGTGTCAGGGGCCTTATTTAGTGGGGCAGGCATTAAGGGGAAGTCACAGAAGCAGGGGCCTGAAGGGAAGAGCCTTGTAAACACAGGACTGGGCCTGTCCTGTAAGCTGGGGGTATGCATGGTGCCTGGTCAGGGTGGGAAGCCTGCGCCTTGCCTCTCTCGCCCCAAGGGGGTTTAACCAGGTGTGGCTGCTATAGAGTGCAGTGCGGTGTAGGGGCGAGGCGAGTGGATCGTGAGGTTGGCGGTGGGGGAGCCTCCTGACCGCCGATCCGCTGGGTCGACCGGCCTGCGGCAGTAGCGGCAGAAACAAGCACTTTAAGGTGAGCTTCGTGTTAAAACTGACATTGTGTGCAGATTGCAGGTGGAGGAGAAAGAAGTCCCGTGTCCGTGTCGAGTAGACGATTGAAGTGGCTTCTATTTCCCGAGCAAAAGCGTATTTTAAATACATTTTAAGTACAGATCAGACAGAATGAAATAAGGAGTAGGTGGCCATGGAAAAGAACCACCTAAAGTCTGGAAATAAAACAGATCATTGAAATAAAGAAGGACAGGCCCGGTCCGGGTCTCCAGCGCTCTGTCGGGAAGACACGATCGAAGGCGATTAAACGCAGAGGGCTGTGGGGATTGTTCCTCAGCCACTGCCCTGCGGCGTCTCTGGACAGGTGAAAATGCCTTCGGGGTGTACGACTCCATGTTTGGCAGAGTGCGCATTGGGAAAGGGTCACCCGAACCAGCCTTAGTAACACAGGCCTCCCCAGGCAGGGTCACATTGTGTGGTGCAGGACATGTGCCGGGGTGTTCTAGAAGATCACGCTCTCCAGGTCTGAGACAAGTAAGAGAGTGGTGAGAATTAGCCAAGGAGTCCGAGGTGAGAGCGCACTCTGAGTGAGCAGCAGGATGGAGAGAAGCCGGCCCCGGGGCGGGTGTCCTCGTGCCGCTGCAGGAGTGACAGTCGTAACACAGTTGAAGCCAGTTCTCCAGCCACATCGGTGTGTGCAGAGCATGCGATAACCACTCGAGAGCAGTGGCTAGTGTCGGGGACACACACACAGGACATTGCCATCGAGACAGCAGGTTGTGCTGGGCTTGTATGTAGCAGTCAAGCTGACTCTCAGGAGTGAGGGGCACACCAGTGGGCTGTGCTTAATACATACGCTGGGAGCAAATGCTGAGCTCTCTGCAAAAAAGTCAGTTGGAACCAGACTTCTCAAGCTCTTTGGCTAAATCCCCCAAAAAGCCAGAATTTAATTCAAAAAACTTAAAATCCAGGAAGGTTCTGCTGAGGCCTGTGTCAGAAAGGTGACTGCGCCGAGTTCTCTTCCAGGGGTTCATGGTTTCAGGCCTCACATTTGGGTCTTCAGTCCATTTGGAGGGGGTCCCTGTGCACGTCCAGTGACAGATGACAGTGCGGCCCGGGGAGCAGTGTCAGTAGTGTTGTCGTACCGCCGCGTGCTGACAGGTGGGGACCGCGTGTCTCATGGAGCAGGGCACTGCCCACAGTGGTCCGGTTCACATGCGGTCCACACGAACGGATACAGCATGCTGTGCCAACTGAACGTGAATTCACACAGTTGATGCCACCCAGCATTGGAAAGAGCGTGGGAGAAGGCAGGGGTCACGGGGATGCCGTTCTGGACCGTGCACCTCAAGAGCCAGCAAAAGGTGCTCACCCTTCCGACCAGCAGTTCCATCTCCAGGACTATCTGAAGGAACTCCGCGGTCAAGTGTGCAAAGTTTGTACAACAAGGACGGTCATAGCAGCTGTTTGTGGTGGTGAAAATTTAGAATCAACCTCCATGTGCAAAATCTAGGCCAAGGGTTGAATTATAATTAAATTATAATTTGCTTGAAATGTGGAATATTAGCCCTTAAAAGACCATTTAGATGTAAATATATCTTAATCTATTATCTCATCACGTTGTATTAACACATAATATACACGTAATATACAAATGTATAATAATAAAATGCATGTAGCAGGATCCCATTAAAGCGTGTGTAATGTGTGCGGGTTGTCCACACACGTGGAGAAGTTCCAGATAGCATACCAAAATGTCAAGAGATTCATGTTGTAACAATGTACAGTATGCAATGTACAATATTTTTTCTGCTTCCTACTCATGAGTTATACTTTTATATCGTAAAAACACAGAGATTAGTTAATCATGGATCCTTCCTTTTTCCTGGCTGGATCTTGGGCCGTCCCGCTGCTCTGGTGGAGCGCGCGGTGTCCTGAGATCAGTGCCGACGGCAGTGGCTGGGCTTCGTGAGCGGTTGGGTTTCGTGTCTCCAGTGTATGTGGTTGGGGAAGGGCTGGGGCCAGCGAGGGTCTTGTCATGTTATGCCATGTTCACAGTCCCCTTGTCTCCTGCAGGTGGAGACTCCGAGGTCCCTCCTCGAAGGCGGTTCTACACGGCGAGTTTGCCTCCCGATGGGTACATCCCGGCTCCCGCAGAGCCGCAGGCCAGCCCGGCCTCCGAGGACAGCTCAGGCAGCGATGACGCGGGAGGAGAGTGCCACCTCTCAGGTGAGGCGAGATTTTGCAGGTTAACTTCACCCAAATTTACCATGACAGGGCCAGGGGAGCAGGTCACTGGACAGCTACCCAGTGGGCCAGTTTGTGTCCTGCAGTCATTAAACATGACATCACAGAACTCATAGTGACAGGACAACAGACTTCAGGCGGGAGGAGATTCATCTGGGACCGGACGGTGGCCGTGATCACTGGTGCTGCCGTTAAATGCATCACATGTTAAGGGTACTTGTTTTGGTGTAGGTAGAACTCTTTTTCTTGATTTTCTATTTTTTTCAGCATTTCTAAGATTGTATATCAATTGTGTATTCATGGAAATAACCTACGTCGCCTCACTTTTGTGGAAGAATTGAATGACTGTTTTGCTTTTGTGGCTGAAGGTCATGGGAATGAAGGAAGGCACACCGCCTGCTTTGGTGGACGTGCTGGTGTTAAATTAAATCCGCAAATTGAGATTTTACGCAGACGAATCTCAGCAAGCATAAACTCAGAGACTCTAAACTATAAATATCAAGAGAATGTGGTTTCCTTGTACATTGATCTTTCCAAGTCCCTAATTGAAGGATTAGAAACCATAAAACCAAAAATGGGGTTGGTGAAGAATAATCTATGCATCTTTTCAAACCCTGTCGAAATTTTTGGAATGTGATTAGTGGATAAAGAGATTATTTCATTAGGAAATTTAATTGTGTTCTTATGAAGATGAGTTACTTCGGGGAACATACTTCGCTGCGGGCTCAGTCTATTAGGTAAAAACCGTCTTGGACTCGTTCCCGCACCGCTGCGCGCTGTGTGTCTGGTTCACCCACCGCCGCACACGGTCAGCCCTGCCGGGGAGGCCAGCGTGGGCCGGGCCGTGTGAGGGACCCCAGTGCCCGAGGCTCGAGTCTGTCCCGTGACCGGTGGGCTCCGAGCTGGACGGATGCCCTCCTGGGAGGCCGAGGATGTTCGTACGAGGTGGACAGAGGCCCTGGGGAAGGCCGCCAGCCGGCCTATGGTGCCGCCTGACAGCCGCGCACCGATGACAGCATCAAAGGAAAGAGCAGGGGAACCGAGGACCTGGGATTCATTCCTTTAAGCTCCTTGGTGACCTGACAGTTCTGTAGCAAGTCGTATAGCGTTGACGCAGCGTCATCACAGGGCACATCTCTGTGAGGTGTTTGTCAGGCGAAACCTGTGTGCCTCTCTTCCTCTGTTACCTGTTGTGGGTGCGGCCAGTGTGGAGGGAATCTTCTGTGGGCCTTCCTTTTCCAGGGAAGGGGGTGATGATGTGGGGGATGGTGCTTGCAAGGGGCGCCTGGCCCATCACCCACCCAGGAGAGAGTGGACAGGTCCATCCCTGGGATCAGTCCTGTCTACGTTGCTCTGTCCACTCTGACTCGCCCGCACCTTCCGTCTGGTCCCCCACTGACTCGGGCCCTGAGCCTGTGCAGCTGGCTGTCTGCCCCTCGGGTCTGCGGCTCCTCACCGGCTCTGCCCACCTCCACGGGGACCACGGCTTGGCTTTAAGAGGCGGCTCTTTCTAGAGGCCCTGTGAGTTCAGTTTCTTAGTCCCCTTCTCCTGAAGAGCTTCGAATAACTTGTTAGTCAGATCCAGGCCGGGAAGTCTGCATGTTTCACTTTTGAACCCTTGTAACTGATCTCTGAATGTCTCCATCTACTTTGTTTACTATCCGTTTATCAAATATTTTCTCCCCATTCGTTGTCAGCCCAGGAAGTGGGCTGTTGCAGGACATTTGAGGTGATAAACTTGGAGAAGGTATCAGCGACCACCGTCCACCCAGGCCTCCTGCCAGTCCCTGAGACGAAAGACCGTGCCGTGCTGTGCGGGCTGGGGTCTCACTGAGGCCTGGGGCCCACCCTGCTGCACAGCCACACCTGGCTCCCAGTGGGGCCAGAGGACACACCAGGGAGAGGCGTGCAAACCTGGAAGCTGGGAGGAATCCCGAATCTTTTCATTTGCAATTTTAAGCAAAATGAACATGAGAACTGAGATTGGAAAAAGAAGAAAAAGTCAAATCATTATGGTTGTCAAAGAACCACTTTAGACCATTGACTTCCATTGTGAATACCCAGGACCAGTAAGTCAGTTACGTAGTAACTTACAGAAAACTTGAGTAGAAAAGGGGGGACTCTGTCTTGGCCTTTGTGCCCGCTTGTGGCCGCCGGGCCTACTACTGCCTGCACATTCGGGCACCATCACCAGGCACTCCTTCAGGACACAGCTTCGGCACGTCCAGGTGTCCTACCAGAGCCAGAGTCCTCAGGCCACCCGGGGAGCGGCAGGGAGCCCCCGTTAGGGTCACCCCACACCGCCCCAGGGAATTCTGGTCCTGGTCGCCCCATGCCATCCCAGGGGAGCCCCTGTCAGAGTCACCCCGCACCACCCCGGGGAGCCCCCGTCAGGGCCACCCCTCACTGGCTCCATTGCAGGCGTCCTCTGGCCCTGGTGTAAATCCGCACTTGGGGCTGGTGAGCTGTTGTCATTAGGTCCATTCCAGGCACACAGGTGTTTGCTGTGGAGACAAGGACGTGCGCATGTCAACCCAAGTATTGACCGTGTGCTGCTTGCTCCCTGTGCAGCCTTTTCTGTCCTGTGGGCAGTGTCTGAGTGTCACAGATACAGACTGAATTCTTTTAGGCTTAATATGGGTTAAGAATGGGTGGGTGGGAGCTGTCAGGAGAAGTGTAATCAGACTAAATGAGTACTGTAGGCCTGTAGGAGCCCCTACTTGTGTGTGAGTCATTTCAGTCCCTTGTACACTGTCAGTACCTCGGGCAGCGTCAGTACCTTGTGCGACTTCAGCACCTTGTGCGACTTCAGTACCTCGGGCAGTGTCAGTACCTCGGGCAGCATCAGTACCTTGTGCGACTTCAGCACCTTGCACAGCTTTAGAGAAAAATAAATCCATTCTCCTTGTGGTCCTTGCTGCCTCAGATGCCCCAGAACTTCCCTTCTCGCTCGCACGGTGTTGCATGTTGTTCTCAAGAAGCTGGTAACTGTGTCCCATTACCTGTGGAGCAGCCTGCCATGTCCCGCTGTGTCCCATATTCATGGAGCGGCCCGCCCAGTCCTGTACCTGTGAAGTGGCCCACTGTCCCCCTGTGTCCCTCATCCATGGAGCAGCCTGCCACGTCCCACCATGTCCCACCATGTCCCACCATGTCCCATACCCATGGAGTGGCCTGCCATGTCCTGTTACCTGTGGAGTGCCCCACATTGTCCTATATCTGTGGAGTGGCCTACCAAGTCCCACCGTGTCCCATACCCCTGGAGCGGCCCACTGTCCCTTTCTTGGTTGTTTGTGTCACTGTCCCAAGGCTGAGGACGCCTTCCCCTGCCGGACAGCCAGGGTCTTGGGGGAAAAGGCGTGGGTCGGCAACACCATATCCTGTGTGTGTGACCCTTCTCTCCCCTGGACTCACTTCCTTCATGGGCCTCGTGGCAGTAACAGCCCGGACTTGTGTGCCAGTTAAAGTGAGTTTACTGCAAAATTGTGCCAATGTAAGCACACCCAGCTTTTGTTCCCTGAGATGCTGGTGCCCGGACTTGAGTCTTCAGTCAACATTGGGAGGTGAGGGCAGTAATTACTTCTGGAAACAGCCCGTGAAGAAAGTCTGCTCTCCGAGTTCATAATCACCGGTGGTTTTGACCATATGGACATGGTTTCATTCAGATGAATCTGCAAAGTCGGTAACATCAAGTCTTAGCATTATTATTCTAATAGCAAGCCCTAAAGGAAATGCTGACTTCGTGGCTTTTGGAAGCAGGACCTAACTGCACGGTTCCCTGCGGACTCACTATGAGCCAGGTATCTGTCCCTTCCATGTGTTGGCAGGTGGCTTCAGACCTTGTCGCCTGTGTCTGGGCTGAGGAACTGCAGTCCCTGGCTTCCTCGGGGCTCCGAGGGCCTCACTGTGGCTTGCATTCCAAGGCCCCACTTGTTTGACTAACAAAGTGCGGTTTTCACCAAATGCAGAAGGAGGCCAGGCGGAGGCCTAGGAAGGCACATGGCCAAATTCTGCCGACCAGGGGCCACATTCCTTACACGTCCCGCCTGCTTGAGGGTGCGACGTTCGGCTGGGAGGGGCAGTGGAGGTGGGCTCACTCTGAGCCACTCGTCTCTGCGGACGACCTGTCAGTGAGGCGGATCGAGCTGCCAGCCCCAGGAAGGGTTTCCTGCATCCTTGGGCCCCTACGCAGAGGCCGGAGCTCTCGCGTGCGCTCGCGTTATGTTTCTCTGGCGCCCTGCCAACGCACCTGATGCTCCAGGCCCCTCCTCAGTGAAGCGGGCCGGCATGAACCCCATGGGTGTTTGGTTACGGGCCCTGTGGCACAGGGTGTCAGGTTATTAATTTGGAAATGATGTGCCGATGCACTCAGTCCAGCTCTTCAGCCTGCCACCTTTGTTCTGTGTGCCCTTAATTTTCTTAAAGTGGAGCCACTGACTTTCCAAAGCATCACTGGCAACACGTAAGAAACTCAGATTAGAGAAATACGTAGATTTTGGTAAACTCACACTACATTAGCTTTAAGCGAGTGCATTACAATAATAGAATGGATTATGAATACTTTTATTGGATACTGATTAATAATTATTCAACTAATAAACATTCTAGAAGGAGACCCTGAGAAAAGAAGGTAGGGCATTATTTCAGACAAGGACATGTATTCTCACACCACAACACAGCAACACAACATGGGAAGTCCTGGCCAGATCAGTCAGGCAAGAGGAAGGAGTAGAGGCATCCAGATTGGCAAGAAAGAAGCGAACCTCACTATTTGCAGATGACATGATATTACAGAGAAAACCCTAAGACTCCACAAAACAGTTGTTAGAACTAATAAATTCAGTAAGTATGTAGGATACGTAATCAGTATACAGAAATCAGTTTTGTTTCTGTACATTGACGACAAACTATTAGAAGAAGTCAGGAAATAATCCCATCTACACCTGCATCAAAAACAATAAAATGTCTGGGAGTAAACTTAACCAAGGAGGTGAAAGACCTGTAACTCTGATGAAACACTGATGAAAGAGACTGAAGACCAGTGGAGAGACATCCCGCGCTCATGGGCCGGAAGATGGATGCTGTCGAAACGTCCATACTGCCCAGAGCAATCCAGATGCAGTGCCATCCCTATCAAGTTACCAATGGCATTTTTCAAAGAAATAGATCAAACAATCCTAAAATGTGTATGGAACACACAATACCCTGAAGAGCCCAAGCAATCTTGAGAAAGAAGAGCAGAGCTGGAGGTAACACAATCCCAGATTTCAAGTTATATCCCGGAGCTGTAATAGTCGACACAATGTGGTACTGCCACAAAACAGGCACACAGATCAGTGGAACAGAACAGAGAGCCCAGAAATAAGCCAGCTATATGGTCGATGAATCTGTAACAAGAGACACAAGAATAAGCAATGGGGAAAGAAAGTCTCTTCGACAAATGGTGTTGGGAAAACTGGACCACTTTCCTTACACCATATGCAAAAATAAATTCAAAATGGATTAAAGACCTAAACATGAGACCTGAAACCAGGAAAATGCTAGAAGAAAACATGGTGGAGGGGGAAGCTCTTCAACATAGTTCTTGTCAGTGATTTTTTGGATTCGACACCAAAAGCAGAGTCAATAAAACCAAAAAATAAACTGTTGGGACTGTGTCAAGATAAGAATCTTCTGCACAGTTAAGGAAACAGTTAACAAAACAAAAAGTCAGCCGAGGGAATGGGGAAAATATTTGCGAAGCATATGTCCAATAAGGGGTTAATATCCCAAAAATATAAAGCATTCATATAACAGTAGCCCCAAAACAAAAAATCTGATTAAAAACTAGACAGAAGACATGAATAGACATTTAGACACTTTTCCAACGAAGGCATCCAGATGCAACAGACACGTGAAATGATGTTCAACATCATCATCTGGGAGATACTGATCAGAGCCACACCGAGATGCCACCTCACACCTGGCCAGATGGCTAACATCAGCAGCTCAGGAAACAAGGCGTTGGCAAGGGTTGCAGAGAAAGAGGGACCCTCTTGCACTGATGGTGGGAACGCAAACTGGTGCAGCCGCTCTGGAAAACAGTGTGGAGGCTCCTCACACAATTCGAAAAAGAGCTGCCTACAACCCAGCTTTCTACTTCTGGGCATAGAACCACTGGAGGCAGAAACAGGATCTCGAAGAGATACCTGCCCCCGTGTTCACTGAGACGTCGTTCACAAAACCAACACGTGGAAACAACCCCAGGTGGCCATCAAGGGCTGAGTGGATAAAGACGGTACCGTGCGAATGTGCACCAGATACTGGGCAGCAAGAGAAAGAAGGAAATCCTGCCATTTGTGACCACGCGGATGGACTTGGGGGGGTCACGCGAGTGAGACCACATCTGAGTGAGAATGTGAAATCCCACACGCATCACCTACGTGTGGAATTGAAACAAACAAAAGGCCAGGTCCTAGAGGAGCACTGAGGAGGTTGGGAGTGGTTGGAAGAAACGGGACAGGCGGGTAATGGGCACAGATTTCGGCTCTGAGAGGAGCAAAGTCCAGGCTGTAGTGAGAAGAGAAAGGTCACCCTATGCAGCGGGGAAGGAAGGACACAGGACACGCAGTGACGGTGAGCAGGACCACGCGTGTCCCATGAGAAGCGCGAGCACTGGCCTCCTCAGTGCGTGCTGAAGTTTCCGGAGGACAGCCACGCCGCTGAGCCATGCCGGGTCTCCGGGCTGCCACGTCCTCGCCAGCACCTCACAGCCTCCACCACGTGGGCTTGCTCGAGCTCTCCACGCACAGGGTCACGAGTCCGAGGCCAAAAGGAGCGTTTGTGCCGCACTCCTGGTCAGGGCCTCGCACCAACGCCGTCTCCCCTGGGGCCACGATCCCAGGTCTGTCCCTGCATGGAGCTTCGATGGCAGCAGCAAGCGAAGGTGGGTGCGTGGCCGCCGGTGCGGGAGGTGCAAGGAAGAGGGACGTGTGGGGGTCTGAGGCCCGAGCTCTCGGGCCATCTCAGCCACATGACCGGCCTCCTGACCGTGTGGGTCACGTTTCTCTCCTCTGTATAACAAGGGGTTTGAACTAGACAGTTCTCTGAACTCTGTGCCACCTCGAAGCGTTAGTGCACTTAGACTTCCTTGACCTGACTGTGCCGTAGAGTAATAACAGGTAAAGAAGAGTCACGAAAGCAGTTTTAACTCTGAAGCAGCGTCTTCGAGCCACCGGCGAGGGGGGTGTGCCAGCATTAGCACACGGTACCGGTGGACGAGGGGCAAACTGTTTGGCAGACAGTGTATTCTGGGGAGACCAGTGTCAGCCAGATGAACGGTATGACGTCGGAGAGCATGGAGGGAGGAAAACACAAGGGAGACCCAGGCTGAGCCCCACGGGGCCACCCTGCACGCAGCATGCGGTCCCTGCAGACCGATAGTGGGTCACCCACCCAGCTGTTCTGGATGGCGGGGTCCCCACCCCACTGCTTGGCCCTTCCACGCTCCAAAGATGGTCAGCGGAGGATGGGCACCTCGCAGTGCTGAGCACTGTCGAGAGGTTTTCTGAGGCTTCAGGGAAGTGAGAGGTGCAGACAGACCGCGTCCTCCCGAGTGTGGCTGCCTGCGACCTTCCTGGGGTGCCAGTCATCAGGTCACCGCATCCTCCCATCGCTACGCAGACGCAAATTAGGGTTTTCACATGGGACTTCACAGATTCTTCCCAAGGGTAAATGACGCCCTCTTTTTCTAAGTTACTCAGGAAATAGGGAATGTAAAATAAACAGGGACAAGTGTGTGTGGTTACCACAGTCTCCAGCTCAGGTCATAATCTCGCAGTTCGTGAGTTCAAGCCCCATGTCGGACTCGCTGCTGTCAGTGCAGAGCCTGCCTCGGGCCCTCTGCCCCTCCTCCACTTGATGCTTTCTCAAAACTAAATAAAAGGTGAAAGGATTCCCAGAAGCCGTGCCATGTCCCGAAATAATGAGGCAGCACGAGAACTGTGAATCCTGAACGCCTGTCGATTCTCAGTCTCCGTGTCATCGGACCCTCTCAGGAGACACGGGTTCGCCCCATCCTGGGGAATGTGAAGGAATAGGTAGCCACGAGAGCCAGTAACGGCTCCACCTCCAGCCACGTGGAGGCACCCCACACCCCCTGCCCCCTGGCGCACTCGTCTGTCTTTGGGTGGCGTCCCTGAGAGCATCCCAGACATCAGGACCCCGAGACGCACTCACTGGTAACCCGAGGAACCCCGTGAGTAAGCAGTCAGGGAGACCCAGAACTCCTCCCCAAGTCCACCATAATTTCTCCTCCGGGAGGGAGAAACCCTGAATAGGAGAGCGCCTTCTTGGCGCGGGATCTGAGCGAACGCATGCCGCCGTACTTCAGGCTGCAAGAGGCAGTGGATTCGTACGTGTGGAGAAGAGAAATCGCGGCTCTGCTCCCCAGTCTCCTCACGTCCGCCTCGCGGGGGGATCTGAACCGCGAACTGTTTACTGAGAACCTAGGACGTCAGACGAGGGAGAGCGCGGCCAAAACACAGCCCTCTCGCGTGTAGGGCTCGTGTAGGGCTCGCAGCGTCGAGAGTGGAGTAGGCCCCGTGGAGGGTTCATCCTCGCGTGCCGCCTGTCATTAGCGGGAGGAGAGCCCCGGGGTCACAGGTTTGAGCCTGGACTCGGCAGTAAGGGCAGGCCGGCTCACAAGCGGGAAGTAAGTTAGTTTGGGCGCAGGGAATGAAGAATCATAAAAAGGCCTAGTATGTTGATGTGAAAATGTTGTAAAGGCTCAAATTTATCATTTCACCATTTTTTAAATAAGTAACTGTACTCGGAGCTCCACACGTAACCCAGCCAAGTAGCCACATTCTGTCCTTTTCGTAAAAATAACGATGTTCATTTATGTGTAGTCGTTGCCCACTGGACACGGTCCACAGGTCGTTCTGGAAATGCCGACACTTATGTCACTTACGTCGCCCGCATATCAGATCTAATTGCTAATGTACATACGTTACTATTTTTCAAGAGAAGTGAACCATGTCTGGGTCGTTTGAAATTTTCAAGCTAAGTTGCATCAAGACGTTACACTTAGGAAGCAAACAGGAGACAAGACGTTTCCTTGGGGGAAGCCGTGCTGGATGTAAGCGGTCAGCTGACGATGTAAGCCAGTTCAGTCTCCCCGCAGGGACGCCGTTGCTGTCTGTAAGATGGGCACAAGATGTGACAAGACCCAGCCTCCACGGGCTGCCGGGCAGAGAGGCCTGCTGGCTTCAGGGAACAAGGCAGGAAAAGGACGGGTGTCCTGGGAGCAAAGTCCACACGTTTGGTGCCTCGTGACCAGTCAGCCCTTCTGGAAGCTTCTGTCTTCAGAGAACAGGTTCACTCAAGGGTGGAGACCCAGCACCCTGAGAGACTCTGCAGCGTGTGTTCAGAAGCCGCTGGCGCAGAGTCTGGTGGACAAGGATGGATGGTGACCGCGTGCGAGGGGCCGAGTCAGGAGAGGGTTGGCGTGTCTACACTGGCCCTTCCACGCCCAGCACCCTGGCCTGGACGCACACAGGCCGTCAGTGCACGCCTGGGCTTTGACCTGGACCCCGCTGGCCCTGCAGCCCTGGCTGAGTGCCCTCCCGGCCCCCAGCTGAGCGTCTTAAAGGTGAGAGGTGGTGCCCGGCGTCCCCACATCCTCCAGCCCAGGGGAGCCTGTGGCAGGGACCACCTGGCCGGCACACAGCCTGCCCGCTCGGCCTGTGACTCCTCCTCCTCCCCTCCCTGTTCTGCTCTGTTCTTGGAGGGTATAGCTAGTCTATGTAAACCTTTTATCACTTTGTACTTATTGAAAAATTAAGGTGTCTTTTCCTTATTTATATGTTTTCATTACTTTCCTGACTTCCCATTCTTTAAAAATCCCCCTTCACCTAATTTTAACTTCAATGAATCGTGTCATGGTTTTAACCTTTTATTTAAGGGATATAGCGTTTTATTGTCATGTATTAAACCATTTATTTTATTACTTTGAAATTTTCACCATTTTATCGGCCATTTTATTGGAAGTTATAGAGAACTAATGTGAATTGTTCAGAGAAGTATGTATCCGAGTCTGTGGGTGAGGCACTCCGCTGAGTTCCCGTTTCTCAGTTGTCAAGACCTAAATATGTGGACGTGAAAAGTAAAGTTTTATTTTCCAAAAACATAGAATGTAAGCCTATTGGAAACTAACGTAGAAAATTTGGAGATCATTTCGGTGTCAAAACCTGTTTCAGAAAAGTACACAGGAAGTGATGAGGCCGGGGATTATGTTGACCACGTATTTAGTATGTTCTTGCGAAGCAGGTACTTAATGGGGCAACAGATGAGAACATTGTTGCTTATCAGAGCAGAGGTCACCAGATGGCCCTCAAGCACACAGACTTCCAGTCATGAAGTATTTATTATCTGGATTGTGGTCTTTTAAGCCAGCTGCCCTTTCTGTGACATACAAGGCCCATGCATTCTTTCGATTTTCTTTGGAATTAAAAGCTAAATTATACATTGGAACCCAGTCGAAGCTCGGGCAGAGCTCTGCCCTGTTCCTGCTGTCACAGCTGCTTTTCACCCCCCCAGCCCCCACTCCCTGCTGCTCTGGAAGTTTCTGCTCTAGATATCCAGAACCAATAGAAAAGAGAGAGAATCCATTTTTTAAAGTTACAGGGAACTCTGAGAGTCACCTCTGCCCAAGATGCCGGCTGGGCTGTGAACCCGTCCCTCCTGACTCTCCCAACATCCCCCTCCCGCACCCCTGTTCTCACCTGGCTGGGCGTGTGCGATCGGCACAGGTTACCACCCAATACTGTCCTGAGCTTTAGGCACCCAGACTATGAAAGTGACCGGAAGCCCCTCATGCGTTTATATATTCACAATGACTGATGTAAATGGTGTCGCTCAGCACTGACTGTAAGCTCACTGCTTTGTACTTAGCACCTACCGGACTTAGCTTTGAGTCCAGAATAAAACTCGCATCTCCCTTTCAATACTTATCCCTTTTTGATGCAACATGGTACAGCTGTGAGAATTGGAATAATCTGGAGACTTTGGCTATTTTTAGTATCTAACTATTCCTACTACAGCAGTTCATCAGGATGTTGGTACCAAATAGTAGCTGCGAGAATTCTGACAAATTGTGATTATTTTTAAAATTAGCGTGTCTGAAAGGTATGTTTTGGGGACGGCAGCTTTTCAAAATTAGTGTGCTTCTCAGCTTATAAATAGTCAAGCCGCCGGTTCCCTAATATAAATGTTCCCACAGCTTTTATTGTGGGTGATGGTTTGAAGAAGGCGAGATTGTAGGTGTGGAGTGGGCCCATGAAAATGGAACATTCTAGAATCGATGGAACAGCATGTTTGGAGAAAGTCACTTCAAGGAGCTGCACCTCGGACTCCCTTGTGAAATGCAAGGTCAAGATCGGTGAAGTCACAGAAGATGAACATTTAAGGCAGTTTCCATTGTAAAAGAACCTCGTTTCAAAGGATAGGAACCTTTAAAGAATGGAAAAACAAGACAAGCTGCAGAGTCGAGAGTCCTTCCACTCGGTCGCTGTCCTGACCTCCCTCAGCTGAGCCCTGCGTGGGGCGGCCCCTCCACCAGCCTGAGCCCCAGGGGGCCACTCACACCAGGAGGAACAAGGACGGTGCAAGGCTGTCTGTGATGGACTCTCCCACTGTGTGACGGGTGGAGCCTATCGTCCAGACTGGGGGGCGGTGGCCCTGTTCCTGCGGGCCCGGATGGACCGTTGGACCACGCCGGCCAGCTATAAGGCGGAAGAGGGGCCAGCGCTCCGTCACAGAGCACAGTGGCCGCAGGGAAATGGCTGATGGTGGCCCTGTGTGCATCACAGCAGGTCTTGCAAACCAAAGGGGCAGGCCTCCGTTCTCCCTCGTCCGTCTGCACTGCTCCCGGGTCCCCGGGGTGGGCCGCCCAGGGGCCACATCCTGTCCTCTCGATATGATGGTAACCGAGGCTCCTAACCTTTGTTCTCCACGTGCTCAGCGTTCATCCACCTTGATGTCCAGGTGGGACAGTAGACTCCTGATCACCTCCCACCAGGCACTGGCACTGGCCGCACGCCTACGAGCGAAGTGACACGTGGCGGGACTCGGGGTCCACGGTGGCGGTGGAGCGCGGGACGCCCAGGTGCTCGGGCAGCTGGTTGGGACACGCTGGAGTGCAGGCTGGGCGAGAATGTGGGGACGACGCGCCCAGCGCCCTGCGCCAGGACAGGCCTGCCGTGTGCGGTGTGTCCACATCCAATTGGGACACAGCTCGCCTTCCATTATGTGATTTTTGTTTGTCGATTGTGCCTCGGCAAACCTGGAAAGGAGTAAAAGCAAAACAGACGTCTTTTCTTTCTGTGCCTTTCTCCCCACGCCCCTTCCTCCCACCGCCATCCGGCATCCCCGGAAGCCCAGGAGGTCGCCGTGCATGGGAACTGCTTACAGGTCCAACGTGGGAGCCTGCATTGTGCGGTCGCCGTGTTTGGGGCAGTGCAAGAGTCCTGAGACAGAGACACAGAGACGGAGTCAAAGACAGGCACAGAGACACAGAGAGACACAGACACAGAGACCAAGACAGAGAGAGCCAGAGACAGACAGAAACACAAAAACAGACAGAGGCAGTCTCCTAACTGACGCAGCAACAGCCACAGAGCCCTCGCTTTTGCCCGTGTCCAGCACCAGGGTTTCAGGGTGAACGTGCCACGTGTGGCCTTCATGTGTAGATTACAGTTCACTGTAGTAAAATAAAAAATTCAGTCACGCTGGCCATTCACCGAGCGCCCAGCCTCCGGCACGGTGGCCATTCCCCTCGGCAGGATGTGACGTCGAGTGAGGGCAGACAAGGGCCCCACGCGTCCAGGGGGTCAGGGAGGCCGCGAGAGGAGAGGCCTGTGTAGGGCCGAGGGGCGCCTAGCCACAGATGCCGCCCAGCACAGCAGGCAGGCGAGGCCAGGCTGCAGGCGCCAGTCCCCAAGGCGCGAGCGCGTCAGGTGGTGGAGCCGTGACAGCCTGAAGGCAAGGGATCGAAGGGGGGGGGGGGCAGCCCTAATGCATCATACAGCACGAGCTGTCACCTCGAGCAGACGGGGCTCCCTTCCATCAGCCGCCCTGGCCGCATCCCCCGGGAGCTCGTGTCCCCGCCCGGCCTGCGTGGCCTGGCCTGCCTGCAGCCCCTCCTCCATGCACCCTCTCCTTGCCCCTCCGCAGCTCGCTCATGCTCTCTTTCTCTCACAATAAGTAAACTTAAGCGTGTGTGTATATGTGAATCCCAAGCTGAGGCTGTTAGGGTTCTACATGCAATTTGGACATCAGTTGTTCCTTCAGGAAACGCGTGACTTAGGGGAAAAGGCAGCTACCACAGACCGATTTGAAATGTAACTGCCGCAAGCCTTCGGTGTCTTAGTGCCAAATCGTCTCACTGTCCACTGTTCTCTGCTAAATCTGAGGACCTCGTCACGGTCAGCCCAGCAAACACCGGCGCACCTCTGATGGAACCGGTAGGTGCGTAAGCAGTGTGTTCCATGTCTTTCCGCCAAGATGGAAATGCAGCTTTGTCTGGGGGATGTTTTCTGCTCTGGCAGGAAACCAGGCAGGGCGGTACAGACAGGCTGCGTCTGTCCCGTGCCCCTGGCGGGGCGCACTGAGAAGGCCTCGCTGTGGCTTACACCGGAGACGCGGCTCCAAGGCCGTCTTTAACTTCCTTCATCTGAGTCATTACTGCCCCTGCGTGCCTTCCAGGAGCTCCTGTTTCGCTGGTGGTGTTCGTTTATTTATTTATTTATTTATTTACTTAGAGAGAGAGAGAGAGCACAGGTGGGAGAGGAACAGAGAGAGGGGGAGAGAGAGCGAATCTGAAGCAGGTTCCTCCCTGTCAGCACAGAGCCCAATGCAGGGCTGGAACCCACAAACCCTGAGACTGTGACCTGAGCCGAAATCTGACGCACAACCAACCGAGCTGCCAGGCGCCCCCGCCTGATGGTGTTTTTAACTCCAGCCCCCAAGAAAACTTTCCCTTCATCTCCTCCATGAAAATCACCCACAAACGCCTTTTCTTCTCAGTTGCCAGGTATGTGTGCCTGGGCATGGTGGCCCTCACGACCCTCATAGCTGTACGTGTTGTTTGTTCTGTTTTGTTTTTTAATGTTTATTTATTTTTGAGCAAGAGAGAGACAGAGCACAAGCGGGGGAAGTGCAGAGAGAGAGGGAGACATAGAATCTGAAGCCAGGCTTCAGGCTCCGAGGCGTCAGCACAGAGCCTGACATGTGGCTCGAACCCATGAACTGTGAGATCGTGACCTGAGCCGAAGTCGGACATTCAACCAACTGAGCCACCCAGGTGGCCCTAGGGTTTTTTTTAATGTTTATTTGTTTATTAATTTTTGAGAGAGAGAGATTGCGAGAACGAGTGGGGGAGGGGCAGAGAGAAGGAGAAAGAGATTCCTAAACAGGTTCTGCACTGTCAGCGCAGAGCCAGAGCTTGACCCCACGAACCGTGAGATCGTGACCTGAGCCGGGATCAAGGGTTGGACGCTCAACCGACTGAGCCACCCAGGTGCCCCACTGTCTGGGCTTTAAGTAAGGCATTTAAGTAAGGTATGTTGTTTTCCTGTGTCAGCTCACATGACGCGCTGAAGCTCACCGTGCCCCACACTTCATTTTCCAGAAGCGTTAGGAACTCTGCCACCTGGCGGCTTTACGATCTCGGAGCGTGAAGAAGCTCATGTGCACAGATCGCGGGTGGGGATCTGAGCGTCACCCCACCGGTTGCCGTCTGCACCCTGGGCGGGCGCCCCTCCCGCACATTCGGGTGCTTCACACGGGGTGGGAGGCCCGGCGTGGCTCTCCTGCCCCAGCTCCCTACCGTCGCGAGACCGCGGTCCGCAGTCCCTCACTCGCCGTCACTGTCGTGTGCCGTATGCTTCCTCGGCGCGCAGGGACTCCCCCCGCTCGGAGCCGTGTGCTCGCGTGCGCAGGCAGCCCATCTGCACGCTCCAGCGGATGCTCTGTGTTTGCACAACTGCCGTCTGTCTGGGGCATGTGCCACTTCTACCGTGCCTCCCGTCCCGGCTCCGACGCGCGCTCCTCCCTTACCGCCCCGCCGCATCTCCGGCAGGCGGGCGTCTCGCGCCTTTCCCGACCTCAGGAGGGGCTTCCAGAATGTCACCCCCACGTCCCGTGTTCACCGCGGGTTTTCCATAGCTGTCCTGTGCCAGATTCAGAATGTTCCACGACCGTTTCTGCTTTGCTACAGGCTTTTATCATGTTTCCCTGGAATCTGTTCAGTAATGCTTTGTGTAGGGTTATGGGAGGGACCGCCGGGGGCCGGCTCCTCTCCGAAGGTCCCGTCGGGGTCCAGAGTGAGAACAGTGCTCACCGTCCGTCCTCTGGAAACGTCTGTGTCAGCTGGGTGTCCGTCTGTCCTCTGGAAACGTCTGTGTCTGCTGGGTGTCTGTCCGTCCTCTGGAAACGTCTGTGTCAGCTGGGTGGCTGTTTATTCCGCACATGCTTAATAGATGAATCCACCTAGACCTGAAGTGCTTTCGTGGGATTATTTTTAACTAAAGATTCCATTTTTAAGTAGAGATAGAAAATTCTCTGTTTCTTCATGTATCCATTTTGGTAAATTATGCTTTTTTCAGGATTCTCCGTTTCATAAAGTTAATTAGTTGCATAGACTTGTTCACAGTGTCTTTTTGTGCATTTGTTAGCGGTGCGTGTACACCCTCACTCACACCTTTCACGCCCTGGCGGGTTACTCGTGTCTCTCCCTGCCCTTCTCACCAGACTTGCCAGCTGTTTGGAAGTCTTGTTGATGTCTCTCTGCCGCGTTATTTTCTTTCTTTATTTTCTTCTCTTATGTGTCTTTCTTCTATATTCATTGTGCTTAATTTGCTGTTGTTTTTCTGGCTTCTTCAGGCGAGTGTTTATGTCAGCGGTTTATAAGTCTCTCCTTCCCTGATACATTTAAGAATACAAATTCCCACGTAAGTAGAATTTACTGGCATCCCATATGTTTTGAAATGTTATAATTTCATCAAATTTAAAATGAGTTATTTTTTTTTATGACAAAAACAGTATCTACTCGTTGCCCTGAAGCTGGAAATCAGGAAAGTGCAGCGGGAAAACCCAACCTCTGCTCGCACCTGGCAAGACAGCACCGTTAACATGCTGGGTGTGGACTCGCAATATCAGCACGTGTGTTGTTTTCCTTTTTAAAAGTGCGTGCGCACGCGTACACACCTGTGTGTGTGGAGAAGTGTGACGTACTGATGGCTCACGGCCTCTTCCTTCCTGTTACTGTTTCATACTCTTGACACAGAGGGCCGATAGCGCGCTTGAGCTCAGCACCCAGAATGAGGAATAAGCCACCGGGTGTGTGGCTTCGCCAAGACCCGAGGGACTCGGCAACGAGCTCTGGGCGCGGCGTGGCCGATGGCGAGGCACCCCGATGACCCGCCCTGTGGCCCCCCCAAGGCAGCTTTCCTTTGAGATGATAAGATGATAAAACACAGCGCAGATTACTTTTCTCCAGATTAATGAAGGCGAGCATGTATATTTTGAATAGACCACAGCGAGGAGAAATTTATTCATTTATTTTGTTTAATCAGACCTGGGAAATAAAAAAATGAAAAAACAAAAAACAAGGAATCCGTAAGCAGCGGTCACTCACACATTCATATTTCAGAAGACCGGCTTTGGTCTGTCAGCCATACCTAGCAGGTCCCCACTGCCGACCAACATTATATCAAATAGAAAACAATAGCTCAGTTACTCCCTGGTGATTGAGGAGAGAAAACACTGGTCGTGGGACCGAACAGCCGTCTGTGTCATGATTTCACAGAGATTGACTTGGGCTCCTTGCCAAGTTCAAGGTCGCACTGGGTTTTGCAGGTGTGGCCATCGTGTGTATCGAGAAAGAGGAGAACTGTCATTCAGAAATTGGCAGTGACATTTTTTCTCCCATTTCCAGGACATGGCGTCTAATTTGGCAATGCCACAGAGCTGGCAGGGTGGGGGCATCTGTGTCACCTGAGAGAGATGGGGGCTCAGGCTCGTCTGCACAGACACTTTGAGCAAGCTGCACGCCGGGGCTGCCCAGCCGAGAAGCAGGATGCAGGCTGCACAGTGGACCCCGGTGTCCGGAGCCCCGGAGGGAGCCACCTGTACTGTTGAGGCGCCCACGGTGCCATCACCTGCTGGTTCGTGTCTCTCACGCCATCAAAGGGCTGCCTGGAGCCCTGCGCTGAGTAACGTAGGAAAGCCACCTGAGGGACCGCCACAGAGAGCACGAATTAGACATTTTCTGCCCGAGTTCAGAGGGCAGAATGGAAGCCCTTGAGTAGAAAGTATAGTGAAAGACATTTGTATTCAGCATTCTAATCACATTGATTGCAGCAAATTTCAGCCCAATAAAGTTGGCTCTTGTGCCCGCGTCTCACCGACTTCACACACAGAGTAACTTAACTTCCCACCGTTATCCGTCCCGGGCGGTAGAATGCTGCGCAGACAAATCTCACGAGAACTTGCTAAAAAGGAGACTTTCTGGCCAGTGTTGCGGTCCCGGGTCTGCTCGGCAAGGCGTGCAAGGTCCCTAGCTGGCTGCGACGCAGTGTGGCCACGAGGCGGTCTGTGTGCACTCGCGGGCTCCGCGTTTGCAGGATCTCCGCTCAGTGGCCATATCCACCATCCGGGCCCTTCCAGCCAGAGAGCCAGTTAGCACTCTCCGCACACCGCCGACCCTTTTCCGCAGACCAGGAGCCCAAACTTAATACCTCTCGCTGATTCCCACGGACAAGGTGCCATTATTTATTGTTTATTCTCATGTCCAGTGAACTCTTAGAAGGCACCAATGTAAAATTTAAAAAAATAAGAAGAATTAATGTTTTTCCCCAAGGCCACAGTGCTGAAGATTTACTCCCGATAAAATTGCAACAACTCTTACATCCCTAAAACCTCACCGTTTGTCATAATTGTAGCAACGGTCAATGTGTGTGTGTCTGTATCTGTATAGGACCTTCTAGAAGAACACGCCGGCTGTTCACCTATTTAACAGTAAGCCCCAGGTTCCTTGATCACGTAATTAGTTGAGATTAAGTTGAGAATCACTGAAGTAAATATTTTAAATTTCTTTCCTACCGAATTTGCAAGATTTTACGGGAAAGCCTATGTAGCCTAATCTGTTTGTTACGGTTCCGTTGTACAGAAAGTGGTTGTATTTGAATTTTTGTTTTTGTAGATCAGGATCTTCACGATCAACCAAAGAGAAGAAGAGCTAGAAAGCATAAATCGAAGAAAAATTTTAAAAATCCCAATAATATTCATGAAGAACAAGAAGAATTAGAGAAACAACACAGTCTTTTGCAAGAAAAATTGCAGCCACAGCGCACAGATGGCCCCACAATCAGCAAAAATAAAAAAAGGAAACTGAAAAAGAAACAGCAAATTAAAAGGAAGAAAGCAGCCGGCTTGCTCACAAAAGCTTCTGGCGTCAGCTTCCTGTACCAGCCTGAGCAGAGCGACAGCGAGCAGGACGCGGAGCATGAAAGTGACGGGGAGGACGGCGAGGACACCCGAGGGGAGGACCACGTGGACGCCTGCGAGGAGGACGGCGAGGACACCCGAGGGGAGGACCACGTGGACACCCGCGGGAAGGACAGCGCAGACGCCCATGGGGAGGACCACGTGGACGCCTGCGGGGAGGACAGCGCAGATGCCCACGGGGAGGACCACATGGACGCCCACGGGGAGGCCGACATGGACGCCCACGGGGAGTGCAGTACAGACACCAGTGAGGAAAACCGTAAAGACGACAATGAGGAAGATGTTAAAAGTACCAATGAAAAGGCAGCTGGTATCCTAAATTTTCTAAAGTCAACACAAGAAATTTATTTTTATGACGGTATGTTTTTTACTGTTCTTCTTTTGAATAATGGCCTCCACTTATTTGGAAAAGTAAACAAATACAGAAAAATATTTAAATGTTTAAAATACAGAACACATTAAGATATTCAGTAGTCAAAATAAACCATTAGTTTTGAGGCAAAAATGAGAACATTTAAGTTCCCTCCCCTGAAGCTGGAGAGTGGCCGTCACGAGGCAAACGACAGGAACGGCACAGCCCCCTGCAGGGCCGTGGCCCCAAACGTAATTGGCCTCGTCGTCGTCCTAACTCCTCTAAACCCTGATTGCAGAGCAGGGCGGCGTTCGGGGCCGTGGCCTGTGTTCCCGCGGAGAAGGTGAGTCCGGACCGCGGGCCCCGCGAGCTCTCGTTCACCCCATTCGCTAACGGGGGGGCGGGAAGCACAGCCGTCTCCTCTAGGACACACTTCATTTCGCTCCCCACGCATGCCTCGCTGATTTCAGGTTCTCAGGGAGCAGCTCTGAGCGGCTCTCTGCTGATCTAGGAGACGAAGAGACGAAGGGCGAGAGCCGGTTTATTCTCACGGGCGGCGCCTCCTCGCGCTAGTGTTGGGGTTTGCCAACAGCCGACCTCAGGACCAGGAAAGGGGCAGGTGAAACGAGGAGCCAGCGCGTTCGCACCAGGGACGAAGTGCAGAATGAACCGTTCCCACCCTGAGTCAGGGCCTGGGGGTGGTTGGTGCACCCCATCCCAGCGAGAATCTGCCAGGGCCGTACGCACGAGGTGGCTGTGTGGCGGTCTGGGAGGCCAGGGGCTGATTGAAACAAGGGTGCGGAAGGACCATCGGCAACAGACCAGTGTAACCATGTCGTCAGCACGTCTGTCAGCACGGTGTGTTAACAGGCTGAAAACATACTTAACAAACGTCCGAATGACACTAGTAGATACAGGACAAAACAGGAGGCCGGAACGCTCTCCGTCTGGGACCTGTTCCATGTACAGGCCAGTATGTGTGGCAGGCAGCCGGCCCTGCCAGGGTTAGGTGCACAGGGCGTCTGCGAGGTTCTGGGGAAAAGCACCCCAGGGGACAGATCCTAGAGTACGAGAGGGCCGAGCCAGCATTCCGCAGCCACCCTTTCCTCCAGGCAGTCTGCCAGGTCTGCACGTGGGGCCGAGTCTGCCAAGAAAGGGGAGCGGGAGGACCATGCTGACAGGTGCTGACGAAGGTGACCTGGGTTGGCCCCCGGGAGTGCCACAGATAGCCACGGGCGTGGAGCAGAGGCGGGTGGGGCAGGTGAGCCTCCCTGGAGACAGATAGCACTGGCCTGGCTGAGATCACGTTCAGGGAGACGCAGCAGGTGGGGCAGAGACAGAGTGTGTGGCCAAAACCACGAGAGAAGAGAGCAGGCGTGGAGGACTCCGATGTTACCAGACAAGGAATACAAAGGGCTTGATTAAGGTGCTCACGAAAATAGGGGCCAGATAATTTCAGTCTATTAGGATAATCACATGGAAATTCTGAGAAACAACTGAAATTAAGAACTCCGTGCCGGGTGTAAATGGCAGCTTGGGTTCAGCATGAGGGAGAAACAGTGGTGGAAACAGGCTGGAGGGATGTCTGGAAGGGAGGGTGGGAACAGCAGACGAGCGCACACTGGGTGCCAGGACCCAGGAGAAGGGGTGACAGTCGTGGTTGGAGTCCAGGCCAGGGCGCAGGGGCCGTGTCCAGACATGATAGCCGGGAGCTCTTCAAAATGGGTAAAGGCCATCAAGTCATAGACTCAAGAAGCTGTGTGAACCGCAAGCAGGGTTAAGGCAGAACACACCGCACCCAGAGCGCAGCACTCAGACTGGAAAACCGTGACAACGAGAAAAGACAACCATCCTCCCGAGGGCGGCGGGGTCTGACAGTTTGCCGCTCGGCACAGCTCGGGGGCCTTTGCTCTCGGGCACCTCGGCCACTTTGCAAATCTTGGCCATGTCCCTGTGGCCCAAATGCGTGTCTGGAAGGTGTTGCGTGAGACCTATGTGCACGGATGCCGGCCCCCACCATCCTTCGGCAGGTAGCTTCTTGCTTACGGGTCAGTGCTCAGCTCCGACGCTGGCCCCTGGCGGCCCTTTGCCTCCCAGATGGCTCGTTCTAAGTAGAAGCGTGTTACGCTTGAAGCTTTCCTTAAGAGACGAAAGCTTACCTTCAGTTTACAAGAATAAACATAAAAACCTGTTTCTAAGTGCTCCTGGCTTTGTTCAGGTATCGCCAAGGATCCGGGCTCTGCTGTCTTCCTGGAAACCACCCAGGAGCTATTTAAGCATCTTGACAGTCACGGCCTGTCCCCCTCAGATGTGCTTCTGCTGGACCACATGAAGAGGCTGTTACTCTTGCAAGATACCGAGAGACTGCAGCAAGCCCTCGAAACGTTCCCAGCGCGCTGCACGCTGCCGCCCGGTAGGTACCGACCACCTGGTCATGTGCTGCTGCAGACACTCGTGTCCACGTTTGCCCCGAAAACCTTCCGCTCCGCCAGGGAAGTCAGGAATCAGAAAATATGAGGACGCATGTGCGGCCTGAGAGAACAGAGGAATGTGCTTCTCGTGTCCCTGCGGGCTATAAAACTAATTCACACATCCGGGGCGCCTGGCGGGCTCAGTGGGCTCAGCGTCCAACTCTTGGTTTCGGCTCAGGTCACGATCTCACGGCTTCTGAGCTCGAGCCCCACATCGGGCTCTGTGCTGACAGCGCAGAGCCTGCTTGGGATCCTCTCTCTGTCTCTGCCCTTCCCTCACTCATGCTATCTCTCTAAAAAATAAATGAATAAACTTAAAAAATAATCATGATAATTTGCATGATAGATGCAGAAAAGCCTGTGCAATCTGACTTTCCAGACTGGCGAGCTACGAGCTAACAGTTTATTGGGGCCATACATCATCAGATAAAATTTCTCCTTGCTTTCTTCCTTCTCCACCACTGCATTGCTAGAAGGTGAATTTTTTCTATCCTCTGAACCCCTTGAAGAAAGGCGAACTCTAGGATTTTTCTCCTGTGTACTCACTCGACCTCAGTCGCCCATTCCACACCAGCTGTCAGGTGCTGGGCACCTTCCGGACTCCGTGGTGGTGACTTCTTGTTAGTAGCTTGAAATGGGCTGTTGTGGAGACGCTAGGCCAGACAAATGTGCAGACAATAAACCTCAGAAAATCGGGGTCTTTTCTGGCGCGCCCCTCTCCTGCATGCCCCGGCCAGGCGCTGGACACGTGTTCAGCGGAATGAACAAAAGGGAGCCTGCTGATTCCTTTGAAGGAATTCAAAGTAGCCATAATGCCAGTCCCACCCAGACGCTTGGGCTGCAGCCCCACAGCCCAACATCCCGTCAGGAGAAAGGATAGTGACCCGCCCGAGTGCAGGGAGGCGCCGCCGCAGTCAGGTGAGTGACGGGGACCGCAAGCCTTCGTGCTCCTGTTGGGCAGCTCGGTCACCGATCCGGGGTCCTGGAGGAGCCGGCGGGTGGAGCTTCTCTGTGTTTCTCTCTGCTGTCTGCTGCCGCAGCCTCAGAGACCCGGGCAGACAAAAGCCCGCCCTTAGGTGCTGTGTCCCGGCAGGGAGACGAAGACGAGGTGAGGACGTGAAACACATGCACACGCTGGGCAGCGGCCAGCAGAGAAGGAAATCCTCCGGAGGGGACAGTCCTGCAGCCGAGGAGAAATGCATGGGGATGGAGCATGTCGGGTGCCGGGCGGTAGGAGCAGGTGGTGGGTGTGGACAGGCAGGATGGAGGGCCGCCTGGCGCTGGTGTCGGTCCCGGTGCAAAGTCGAGCCAGGGCACGAGCAAGACCTCAGCTGTCGAGTTGAGACCAGAGCGAAGCATCAGGAGCAGGAGGCCGGGGGGCTTTGCTTGTGCTCTGGCTGAAAGAGGCCGTCCGGATGTGTGGTAGGGTCAGGTCGGCTGTGCAGGTGGAACCCGCAGCGTGGCCTGCTGACCAGGTATGGGGCCTGCACTCCTGGAAGAGCCTGGTGGCTGGTCATGAGCTGTGACACTTGGGGAGAGACGGGGACCGTTGGGAGCCAGGGTCACATGCTGGCTGGACACCCAGGTTGGAGACCCAGGATGGGCTGGGGCCCTTCACAGAGCAAGAGGGTAGAGGCTGGGACCCCACCCAATACTGTGCCCGGATATCCTGAAGGTCCAACAACTGGTAGGCCTACAGGGCTCTCACCCACGTGAAGGACAGACTTCCAGAATGTTCCCTGTTCTGTAGGACTCAGAGTGCAGCATGTCACTGGCAGCACCATTTTTATGTCGGAGTTGTGCTTTCTTAGGGTTGTTGCAGGTTTTACTTTGAGCCCAAAGACTAATGTCCACAAAACGATAAATTACAATTTTTATTTGGGGGCTTTCTTGTTCGATTTTACTTTTGGTTTGGTTTTGTGTTTGCTTTCCAGACCATGCCAGAGTGCTCTTGGCCTTCTTTAATTACTGGATCACACACATCCTTCCTGAGAAACCGTGAATAAAATCGGTGCGTCGATTCGAGAAGAGCTAACATTTAGCAAGATGTAAACGGCAAACCTGAAATCGGCAGAGACGCGATTCCTGCGTACAAAGTAGATGGAATTCCCTAAATTTCCTTCGCAGCCCAAATCCTGGGAACTTTGAATACCTCTCCACCGAGTTATTATTCGTGTGTTTTACACAGCGGGAAGATGCGATCTGAGACTTTCAATGAGAAACTGGGATCAAATGGAAAATTTTTCACTTCTCTGAAATTGCTGGTCTCAGATTACTATACGTAGTGATCCTGGTAAAAATTGAAAATGGATATTCTGTTAAATAAACTATAGTTTGGAGTTGTTATTTATTTTTATAAATTTTAATTGATTTGTATTTACAAGTCTGTGTTCTAAGAACACCTCGTGGACATTAAATGCTCTGGTTTCAGTAGCTTGGCTCTAGTTGAATTTGTTGTTTTCTTCCTTGTTTCTCTTCTCCGCTTTGAGAATGTCCCGAGCATCCGCCTTCTGTTTTGATCTTTCCTGTTGTCCTGGTGACAGCCACCTATGTTTAGGATTACTGGGTTTTTTTAAACACCTGTCAACGGACACGTTTTTTTTTTTAATGTTTGTTTTTTGAGAGACGAAGCATGAGATGGGGAGGGGCACAGGGAGAGGAAGACACAGAATTCGAAACAGGCTCCAGGCTCCAAGCTGTTAGCACAGAACCTAACACAGGGTTCGAACTCATGAACCACGAGATCGTGACCTGAGCCAAAGTCGGACGCTCAACTGACTGAGCCACCAGGCACTCCATCAACTGACACACGTATTAGGAAATCATTGGCTCTAAGAAAAAATATTTTTTATTGTGGTAAAATAGACATAAAATCACCATATTAGCCATTTTCAAGGGTACAGTTCAGTAGTTTCAGTAGCGTTAAGTAATTCACAATGTCGTTCCACCACTGCACTGTTTTAAGGCTGAATAATACTCCCTGCATGGATACGCCGTATTTTTCTCGTTCATCATCTGTTGATGAGCACTTGGGCCATTTCCCCTGTTTTCCTGTTGTGAATGATGCCACCCTGGACATCACACACAGAATCCTGTGGTCACCTGTTTTCCCGCCTCCCAGGGGTAGAATTGCTGGGTCTGACGGTCACTCCAAGCATGACTTTTCGAGGAACTACCAGTCTGCCATCCACAGCGTTGCACCGTGCCACATCCCACCAGCCCCTCACCGAGGTGCAACGACCTCTACATCCTCACCAGTACTGTTACTTCCTGTTTCCTTGATAGCGGCCATCTGGGTGGCTGTGGAGTGGTGTCTCCTGGTGGTTTGGACTTACATTTCCCTAACTTTGAATGCTTTCACGCGCTTCTGAGCCATTCTCTTTTTTGGAGAAATACCTGTTAATATCATTGTCCGTTAGTGAATTGGATTATTTGGTTTTTTGTCATTGGATCGTAAGAGTCCTTTTATATTCTGGATATTAATCCCTTATCAGCAAAATTATTTTGTAGTGTTTCTTTCCTGTTATGTGATTTGTTCTTTTCTCTCTCTTTCTACTGTTCTTTGATGCACAAATTGTTTCCATTTTGATGGAGTCTAACTTATTTATGTTTTCCTTTGTTGCTGGTGCGCCTGCTGTTGTATCCAGAAAATAACTGTCAAACCAGTATCATTTTTCCATGATGTTTTCTCCCAAGAGTTTTGTAGTTCTTTGTAACTCTTACATTTAAGTCTTTGATCCGTTTTGAGTTAATTTCTATATATGGTGTGAGGTAAGAGTCTGATTTCATTCTTTTGTGTGTGGATATTCAGTTTTCCCAGGATCATGTGTTGAAAGGCTTATCCTTTCCCCATCGAATGGTCTTGCACCGTGTTGAAGGTCACTTGACCATGTACGTGAGGGTTTATTCTGGGGCTCTCTGTTCGACTCCATTGGTCCATGTGTGTCCTTATGCCAGGACCACACTGTTTTCATTACTGTAGCTTTGTATAAGGTATGAGATTAAGAAGTGTAAATCCTCCAACTTTGTTGTTCTTTTTCAAGATTGTTTGGGCTATTTGGGGCCCCTTGAGATTCCATATGAATTGTAGGGTTTTCTATCTCTGGAAAAAACACCTTTGGTATTTTTATAGGGATCGCATGGGATCTGGAGATCATTTTGGGTGGTATGATCATCCGAACACTATTATTTAAGTCTTCCATTCCATGAACATGGGATGCTTTACCATTTATTTCTCTACCTAAATTCCCTTTTTGGATGTTTTGTAGTATTCAGTGGACTAGTCTTTCTCTCCTTCATTAAGCTTATTCCTAAGTATTTTCTTTCTGATCCAATTGTAAGTGAAATTGTTTTCTTAATTTCCTTTTCAGATTGTTCATCAGTAGTATAGACCTGCAGCTGGGTTTTGTATGTTGGTTTTGTATCCTGCAACTTTGCTGAATCCATACATTAGCTCTAAACACAGGGAGTGTGTTTATTCTTCAAAGTTTTCTGTGCATGAGATCATATCATCTGTGAAAGAGATCATTCTGTTCCTTCCCTTCCAGTTTGGATGCCCCATTCTCCAGAGGTCCCCTCCCCTCACATCCCTCAAGTCCTTCAGGGCCACCTATTCCACTAAGTAGAACCTTGTGGAGGACGGTCAGGATCTGCTGCCAGTTCTGGAGATTCACCAGCTTGCAAAGCAAGCAGGCAACCGCAAAGCACCCGAGCTTAACAAATGTCAGTGAGCGGAGCCACCAACCTGGCCGAGACACCTACATGGGCCCCCACGCCCTAGGGCAGGAGTGTCACCTGTGTGGGTGTCTCCCTCCGCCAGGGTCAGTGGTGTGGACACACACACACACACCCCTTGGTCAGGAGTGTCACCTGTGTGGGCGTCCCCACTCCCACCGCCAGGATCACTGGTGTGGACCCCTCATACCCTGGGACAGGAATGTCACCTGCGTGGGCATCTCCTCCACCACCACCCCCCCCTGCGTCACCAGTGTTGTCATCCCACCCTCCCACCCAGGAGCCAGGCCCCTTCCTGCAGGGACAAGGGACCTCTCAGCAGGTGAGTGTCAGCTGCTCACCTTCAAGGACCTCATGGTCAGCCTCTGGAAACTTGACTTTCTGGTGTGCCTTGTCGTAACCTTCCCCACAGGCCTGCAAGTTAATAACTGTGTCTGCCAATGTGAAAATATGGACAAATTCGTAATTTTCCTATTAATTCTCAACATCCAATTTATGTCCTTTAATAATGAACAGTTTACATTAACACACTATCGATGGAGAAGAAAACTCTCCAACTAGCAGGCAGACAGGACCCTTTACTTGGTTTCCTTCTTCTCTGCACACAATCCCTATAAACTCCCCCACCTCCCACCAGCCCCTCACTGGGTCTCACGTTCTGTGTCTGTTTTCCTGACCGCCCTAGGAAGTGCAGAGAAACAGGGACGGAATCCGACAGGTGGGATGGTCAGGGTCAGCTCTGCTTCTCTTTCTAACTCCAAACAGAAGAATGCCTCTTCCAGAAAACAACAGCAAATAAATCCTGTCTCTAATGTGTCAGCATAAATACGATAATCTGTTTTCCCCATGGGGTTGAAGTTGGGTAGTAATTAGATCAATTTATCTCTTATGATAGTGCACGGTATTCACGGAGTCCATGTAATTTGTTTTCTGTGAACCGTACCGATCACGACAAAGAGAAGGAAGCTCTCAGGAAATGGGAGGAATATTTATTAGCTCGTTAATATTGAGACAGTGGTGCCTGGGAGAAAAGCCCATCCATGCTTTCCTGCAGTCCTGAGACCCGGGAGCCTAGAGGGGGCCACGGCATGCGCGTGCGAGCGTTTCCTGCCCCCCATGGCCCCAGTGCTGCGGTGTTTTCAGAGGAAAGCTGTCCTGAGTTCACCTGCACCCACTTGGCTGATTCCGGATTTTTCTTGTGTGTCCAGCACTTTCTCCAGGGAGTGTGTCTTCTTATGTGGGGCACACACTCTTCAGAGAGTCTGATGAGAAACATACACACGTGTTCACCCTCCACACACACACACACAAATACCATGTGCAACTTGAAAGAGGCATATTCCCCAGTCTGTTAATATTCTACTTCCGCATGACGAATTACCACAAACCAGTGGCTTCAAACCACGCACATTTATTCCCTCCCCGTGGGTCGGGGGCCCGGGCTGCTTGGGTCATGTGCTCCAGGCACCACTGGACTGTGGCAAAGCTCCGTTCCTATGGTTTAGGACCAAGGTCCTGGTTTTCTTGCTGGCTGTTGGCGGGGACATCTCTCAGCTCCTTGGGGACCCCCAGCTCCCAGCCACAGACCCCTCTGAGCCCCTCCCAATCTGGCAGTGACCCCTTCAAGGCTACCAGAAGAATCTAGGAGGAGCCAAGCTTTCTCAAGGGCTTCCTCCCCTGATGGACGCGGCCCACCCGGGATGCTCTCCCTTTTGACCAATTTAAAACCCATGATCGGGGACCTTCCGGGCACTGCAGTAACGGCGGGCAAGGCTTTATTGTGCTCACGACTGCCCATGGGGCACTCTGCCACTTCTCAGGGTCCACCACACAAGATGTCTGGGTCATGCACACATAAGTCACAGAACACATTGGTGTCCTGTGTATACACGCACGAGTCAGCACACACAGGTGTCTGGTATGTGTACACAGGAGTCAGCACACGCAGGTATCCAGTAGGTACACCCATGAATCTGTACACACGAGTCAGCACACGCAGGTATCCAGTGGGTACACCCATGAGTCTGTACACACGAGTCAGCACACACAGGTGCCTGGTGTGTGTACATATATAAATTGCACACACAGGTGTCCTGTGTGTACATGCATGAGTCAGCACACTCAGGTGTCCAGTGGGTACATGCATGAGTCCACACACGCATGAGTCTGTACATGTATAAGTCTGCACATGCAGGTGTCTGTCCTTTGAGTACACCCATGAGTCAGCACACACAGGTATCTGGTATTTACATACATGAGTCAGCACATGCAGGTGTGTGATGTGTGTACACATATGAGTCAGCACACACGAGTGTCTGATGTGGGTACGTGTATGAGTCAGCACACACAGGTGTCTGGTATATGTACACATATGAGTAGGCACACACATGAGTCAGCACATGCAGGTGTCTGGTGGGTACAAGCATGAGTCAGCACACAACAGGTGTCTGATGTATATACACATATGAGTCAGCACACGCATGGGTCAGCACAGGCATGAGTCAGCACATGCAGGTGTCTGGTGGGTACACACATGAGTCAGCACATGCAGGTGTCTGGTGGGTACAAGCATGAGTCAGCACACAACAGGTGTCTGATGTATATACACATATGAGTCAGCACACGCATGGGTCAGCACAGGCATGAGTCAGCACATGTAGGTGTGTGATGTGTGTCACATATGAGTCAGCACACACAAGTCAGCACACGCAGGTGTCTGGTGGGTACACACATGAGTCAGCACATGCATGAGATAGCACACACAGGTGTCTGGTGGGTACATGCATGAGTCAGCACACATGTGAGTCAACACACGCATGGGTCAGCACACGCAGGTGTCAGGGACTGTTGTAAAAATATGATTAACTCATGGGAGGCTCCCGTCATGGGGCCTGCTGCAGAGCGGAAGTGAGGAAGAGTGTTTACTAACCTAGTTCCGGGAAGCTGCGATGAGCGAGTCGGCCTCAGCAGGTCGTGTCTCTTATTCAGGGAAAGCACAATGGCACTCCAGTTCCCTCAGCCCAGGTTTTTAAAACCCCCCACAAATGAATGTCTTTCCTACGCCTCCTGATTTTATCTTTCTTTTAGCTACTTAAAGACAAATTTCCAGAAAATAATATTATCATCGATATGGACTCCAAATATTACACCCTCTTTTTTTCTTCCCCCTAGTGGATTTTCCAGGGAATGCTTTCCTAGAGAATAAACACCCTGTGCAAAGGCCCCCTTGGCCCAGCCACAGTGATGCCATCCTCCGGGGAGTGTCCCCGTTCTTGCCACGCGACTGGCTTGCTGGGTTTCCTTCCCTCCAGCCCCCGTGCCTCATCCTTTGCCCGTCAGCGCTGGGGACAGCCGTGAGCTCACAGCGACTGTTCATACTTGGCACAGAAGGGTGTCTGGTGCAGAACATGCCACCCCAAACACGGCTCTGGCATGTCAGCCGCAGTGGGCCGAAGGCGCTGGAGAAGCAGCAGACAGACGGGCTCCCTACTCAGATTGGAAAGAAATGGAAGAGCTTCAAAACAAACGAAGCTTTGCTGACGAGCTGTTCGGAATCAGAGACTCTCCCACCCGGCACAGCCCTAAGAGAACCCAGAAACATCCGGCAAACAGTCCCGCGTGTACTATCTGGCCTGGCCTCCACTCCAGGAGTTCATCCTGAATTTACACCTGCAACGATCGTTTTAATTTTATGTACACACACACATATGCATTTTATAGATTGTGATACATAATTGTGTGTGGTTATATGTAATATGCATGCACACTGACAGTATTTGCCAGTGATAATCTTCACATTTTCACCGGAAGCTTGAATTTTGGAAAACTTGTATCCATCACCGTTATTGCTATGGTTGTCTGCTCCACGTTGCAACCAACCTGTAAGAATCTGCAACTTGTTAGGTTTTGCTGTTGTATAAAACTATCCATAGTTATTGGGACAGGCAATTAACATACTCCTCTCTTGTCTCATTCTGTAGTAAATTCGCTGAAGAGCTTGCTTTTGAAAATGACAGTTACTTTTCATTAAAATGTGTTATTTGTGTTAACATATGACGGGTTTATTATTCTTTTAAATGAACTAACACATACTTTTTATTTCCATTGTAATTCGTAGCGTGGTGAGTGCTGCCGGGCGTCCGCACATACGCATGGCCTCGCTAACTTTCCGGCCCGTGTTCAGGAACCGCTGCCGTCTCCCCGTCTGCGCTAAAATCAACCGGACTCCTTGGAGAAGGGCTAATTCCAGGCACGGAGCAGAGGCACGAGGTGAGTCGAAATGTCTTCTTGTTCCAGGAAGAACGAAAGTGCTCAGACATTGGAAAGGACTCATTGGAGTGACAGAAGCCCAATTGGGAATCATGTCAGCATCCAAGGCAGCAGTGACGTTAGTGGATGCAAACAGTCCTAGGAAGCAGTGACATAAAGAAAGGGAGGAGAGGGAAGGCTCCCTTCCTACAGAAACATGCCAGCTAATCAGTTAGGAGGACCAGGACTGCAGAAGGCATCGCCGTCCCCGCAAGGGAGGGACTGGGGACCCTGGGTGGGCTGGAAGCACTGGGTGTGGGGTTTGGAGAAGAAGGGAGTCACGTGGCCCCTCAGCACACCCCATCCCTCAGTAACCGCAGGTGGGCAAGGAGGCGAGGCCAGCCCCCCACCTGGCACAGCTGACCCCCATCAGGACAGACAGCAGCCAGTCGCTGAGGCGCTCCCACAAGGGGTGTTGTGGGGGATGGGGCGGACCCCACGCGAGGTCCCGACCGAGTCCACGAAACTTTCCCCAGTGACGGCGGAGGGTGTCCTCGCTCTCGGGTTCTGGCATGACACTTCGTGATATCTGGTTTTCCAGATGATTCAGTAAAAGGGAAGGCATGTGTGGTGGGGGAGTCTAGATGAGAGGCGCTCGGTCTGTTCTTCCAGCTTCTCCGTGGGAGGGAGCGTGTTCAGACGAGAAGCAGAGAGGGAAAGGGGTTTGCTTACCCACGGCCACGTGGAAACCGCTCTGTGTGCTTTACTGGCCTCGCGGCTTGTCATCTGAAACAAGCTGGGCCTGACTGGCTCGTCCCCCTGCTGGGGAGGGTGGGTGCAGAGCCTCCCTCGGCAGGAGGGATCCCCCAGGCCTCTCCCCTCAGTCGGTCACTGAAACCTCCCGTGTCAGCTGCCTTCCCGCCAGCCCTGGGGCACTTCCGCCTTCCTTAAGGGCAGTGGGTGGAGGCCCCTCTAGGTCCCGGTGGAGGAGACACTCCCTGGCACTCTGAGCCCCAAGGTGGGGGGCGCCCCGGAGTGGGAGGAGTACCAGGGTGGGGGGTGCCCTTCGGCCTACTTCAAGCCTAGAGGTTCCCACCACCCAGCGTTCAGGGTCAGTAGCCCTTGCAATGCTGTACAGGACACCATCCTCCGCCTTCACACCTGTCCCTCACCCTCCTGCTCGGGAGTTGCCACCAAGGCTGTTGGGCTCAGTGACTGCCTCCTAAGAGGGCTTCTTTAAAGGCATAAACTCACAACTCATGATGATGAGGAGAAGGGAGAGGAAGCAAAGGCATCACACCTTTGGAAGCCAAAGCCCTTAGCAGATCTGGAAAATCAAATCCTAGTCTATTGGTACAAAAGACAATGAGCGAGAGAAAAGGCCACGTGTACAGATCCAGCGTGATCACGTGGGATAAAGTGAGCAGCACGATTCATTCAGCAACGGGAGTCCAAGTAACAAAAGAACAGCCAACAACCGTACAACCAGCCAACCCACCACACACCAACCAGCCAACCCACCACACACTAACCAGCCAACCAACCCCACAGTAACCAACCAACCAACCACACACTAACCAGCCAACCAACCCCACAGTAACCAACCAACCAACCACACACTAACCCACCACACACTAACCAACCAACCAACCACACACTAACCAGCCAACCAACCCCACAGTAACCAACCAACCAACCATACACTAACCCGCCACACACTAACCAACCAACCAACCAGCCACACACTAACCAACCACGCAGTAACCAACCACACACTAACCCACCACACACCAACCAACTAACCACACGCTAACCAACCAACCAACCACACAGTGACTAACCAATCAACCAACTACACACTAACCAACCACATACTAACCAACAACACACTAACCAACCAAATAACCAGCCACACACCAACCACAGACTAACCAACGAAACAAATAACCACACAGCCAACCATACAACCAAGCAAACAACTAACCAGCCACACAACCAAACCACAAAGAGTGAGCTACCCAACATGGCGGGTCTATGGTTTACAAGAGCACTCACAATTTGAAACGTGAAATCTGTGCTTATAAAAATCGGAAGTGTCTGCAAGAAAGCAAAAGAAAACTAATGAAATTCATATTAGATTTTTTAAATGTCAACGACTCGAAGAGAGCCCTGGACATGCTAATACGCTCACACGAAACTCTCCGCAGGCCTAGTTATTATTTGCTGTGTCTGCTTCGCTGACCGCCTGTAGCCCTAGGTGTCTGCACACAAGATGAAGTAGACTTTAGGAAGGCACGTCGTAGCTACAGCCCCGGGTGGAGACAACAGAAGATTCCAGGCCAAGATGAGGAATGGAGCCCAACTCCACTGCTCTTCCCAAGAACCCAACACATGTGGTTAGGCCTTGGACTGACGCCAAGTCCCACTGTGGACACAGGCTCTGCAGAGACACTTGGGAGGACACAGCGAGGAGAGTGTGGCTCCTGGTTTCTTCCTATTTACAAAGCTTCAGCTGGGAGTGTGGCTAATAGGCGTTTCTAACTGAGAGGAAGGTGCCCAAGTGGCCGAGTTGGAAAATTGTTTACTTTTGTAAAAAGAAGCTCCTTCAGATGCTCACTCACAATTTTTACTAGGTATTCTCTCTCTTCTCGATAGTAAGATGCATTTTTCTATGCCCATGCCATTTTCAGTTAGGAAAAATTCAAGATTTATTCATAAAATTATTAACCAACATTGAAAAGGGGGTTCTGGGAGGCATGTGTCAGGGACAGAACGAGAGGGGGAGGTCCCAAGTGAGGCGGACGGTCTGCAGCTGAGCCGAAGCAGGTAGGATATGGCCTCCCGACCCCCACGTGCTGAGGTTTGCCTTTGTGTTCAAAGCTCTCCCACTCCTTCCTCTGTTAGCCTCGTGATAGCGGGCGCCCGGGGTGGGGGGAGTCACGGAGAGCCCACGGCCCAGCCGAGGAGGACGTGGCTTGCGAGCCAGGCCACGAGGGACGGGGTGGGCCGTCCTCAGGCTGAGTAGCTGCACGGGCACCGTGAGCACAGTTGGAGCCCAGACCAGGCTGAAGCACCTGCGGGACAGACTTGGTGTCACCTGCTCACGCTTCCCAACACCCCATGGGAACACCCTTTAGGAGGCTCCTAGGGTGGAGCGATGGAAAAAAGCTTCTCCCCTCCCCTGGGTTCCAGGCAGGGGTCCTGGGGCTCACCTACGGCCCACACAGCGGAAGGTGGAAACAGCAGAGTCTGTCAGCAGGTGGAAGGCCCACCCTCGCAGGAGAGGCTCCGGCGTCGGAACCGGGCCACAGGCACCTTAACTGAGAACAGAACATTTGCAGCGGGGGACAATCCAGAGGGAGGGAGTTAGGGTTTTAGGGGCAGCAAACCTGGAGTGTAGACATTGGGTGCTCTGGGCGTGCGAGGGCCTAGCACCCCCTCCCCTTCCTGGCCCGGGAGAGGGAAGCCTCTTCACACGGCATTTCTGTCCTGGTCTTAGGCCCGTGGGGCGGGAGCAGAGAGCTGCTCTGTCTCATGTGTCTTCACGGCCAAGTGGCCCGTGCCGGGGTGGGTGTCATGGCTTCTGGCTCCTTCCAGAGCCGTCCAGCTGTGGGGCAGGATGCCGGCGGCCTGAGGGAGGAAACATGGCGGAGCAGGTGGCGAGCAGGGTCGTTCCTGGAAGCCGCGTTGTCTGCGTCGTCTGGACGCCCTGCAGGCTTCTCGGGAAGCCCAGAGGACTGTGAGGAAAAGATGGAAACACTCTGTCTTCTGGAGCAGTCACGGCCGAGGGCGGCCTCCAGGAAGAGAGGGGTCCTTGTTCGCCACGTGTCGCTTCCTCATCTTAGCTGGTGAGGAACCAAAAGCACCGCCCGCGTCCCTTGCCCTGGAAGAGCGGGCAGAAGGGGCGGCCGCAGGGTCGAGTCCTTCTCCGGAGCAAAGCCACATCTGCGTGCCTCCCCCCAAGAAATAGCCATTCAAGTCCTTTGCCCGTTTGTTGGTTTATCACACGTTTTCACGAAACGGCTCTGTTTCATACGAGCCTCGTGACCCTGGTCTGATGAAGCCGCGTGAAATCTCCGGACCCGTGCATCCTCGGGGAATAAAGCCCCCGCTCTTTCCTAAACACCACACCCTCGTTTATACCTAAGACAATGAACGGTAATTCCCTGACCTCCAAGCGACCACATAACCCTCCTGCCACGCTCGGACCCTGTGGCAGGTAGACGTGGACAGCAGAGGCTGTGACGGGGCAGCGGGCAAGCAGCGGGCCACCGGTGTCACGGCCCACCCACTGCTCCAGCCCCTGCCCACGCCCCGGCCTCCCAGAGACGCCCTCCACCGGGACCTTCCCTCAGCATCCGCTCTGGAGACAAGGGCCAGTTGTCCCCAGAGCGGCCGCATTCTCCATGAGGCCGCGTTTGCTCACATCCGGCCCCGTCCTCCCTGGCCTCCGCCTCTGCGGTCAGCGGGTAAATCTGGGTGACGCTCCTCCCCCGCGGTCACTCTGTTCCCTGAGCCTCCCCGGATGCTCACGTCGTCCGTGACGCTTTCCTGAGCCAGCTGGAGAAAGGCCTTCCTGTCACCTGAGGGCGACCACGGCTCCCCATAAGAAGGCAGGGGGGTGCTCCGTTTATTCCCGGAAGGAGCCAGCTTCCACAGGGACATCTAGGTGTTCCCTCTCAGTCTCCATGTGTGTGTCCATCTCCCTCTCCTGTCTCTCTCACCCATTAGGGACTCGTGGATTTTCCTGGGGCCAGTGGGAGCCCCCCGAAGCTGGCCCCCATGTCCTCTCACTGTGCTGTGTCTTCGAGTTACCCTTGCTCTCTGAAAGCAGCAGATATGCTGGGGAATCTCATGCTTTCTGTCCCCAGAGCTGGGATCGGCCAGCGGGAGCCCCCCCCCAGAGCTGAGATCAGCCAGCAGGAGCCCCCCAGAGCTGGGATCAGCCAGTGGGAGCCCCCCAGAGCTGAGATCAGCCAGTGGGAGCCCCCCAGAGCTGGGGTCAGCCAGTGGGAGCCCCCCCAGAGTTGGGATCGGCTAGCAGGAACCCCCCCCAGAGCTGGGATCAGCCATTTCTCCAGGGATGATTTTCTTAAACGGAGATTTCAGAATCAGAATCAGTATTTTTCAAAATCCTTCTTCCCCACAGCCCCCGCCCATGTGGTTCATAACATCAGGTAGGTTTAGGGTAACTCCTATAAAACCTGGCATAGTTCCTGGTACATAGAAGATGCTGAATAAAAAAAAAAATTGAATGTCGGTTTCCTTCCTACCCCTAGATTAACCACCTGCACTGAACCAGAGCATGAATTTAAGTCCAAAATAACCCACATTGATTTCCAGTGTCTAATTCAACTTCATGACCAGTCTCAGGGGCACATGGGTGTGGCTCGGTCGGTTCAGCATCCGACTCTTGGTTTTGGCTCAGGTCCTGATCTCATGGTTCATGAGTTCGAGCCCCGCATCGGGGTCTGTGCTGGCAGTGTGGGGTCTGCTTGGAATTCTCTCTCTCTCCCTCTCTCTCTCTCTGCCCCTGTCCCACTCACAGCCTCTCTCTCTCTCAATAAAATTTAAAAATATTTATCGGTTTTGTATCGAATCTAGCCATTGAAAAGAAAACGCAGTAATCCAGGGAGACTTGTCTCCTGAGTGGTGTTTTCCTGAGCCACCAAGCCGGCGGGGGGGGGGGGGGGGGCAGAACGCCGTGGACCTAGAATGCGCGAGCAAGCTGGGCTCTACGTGGCTAAAATTACTTCACTCCATTTTCCAACTGTTTTTAAACCACCTGAGAGATGGGATCCCAGACCTATTTCCAAATCACACTGAAGGAGACCCCCCCCTGTCTGTTTGCATGGCACACCCGGCGTGTTAGTTTGGCAGCTCGTCATCACGGGTCAGCGTACGCCACCTCAGCTACTCCTCTTGCTTCCTGAGATCGGATCACAGTGGGCACACTGTTCCCATCAGGACGGCGGCACAGCACGGCCTCCCCCGCCCCTGCCCGGCCCCGTGGTGGGCTTCCACTCACCGCCAGTAAAACAGCAGGCGCCACGGCATCTGCCCAGCTGCTGACGACGCAGTCAGTGCGCTCGGCCTGCTGAGACCCAGCACCACCCACAGTGGCTCAGACCACGGGGTTCGTTCCTCACACACTGGAGGGCGTGCACGGTCCAGGTGCCCGCAGCCTCGGTTCCTCGTCCGGCTGTGTCGTGTCCTCACGATGGAGAGACACCACGCGGAGAGACGGCGCCCGTGAGCATGCCTGCCGGGGACCTCACTCAGCCTCCGTCCCCTCCTCTAGGCCCTGTGTCCACACAGTCCCATGGGGGTGGGGGCCCCCGACCTGCGAGTCTGCGGGACACTCGGTGCCCAGCACTGCTTGCCGCCATCCCCTCGGCGAGACGTGGTGGAAACCACCGGCACCACAGCCAGAATCCCTGCCAAGTTTCCTCCTGATTCCCTGCCGTGGCCCCAGACGCCCCCGTCTGCGAGGCCAGAATGCCCACCCGCCGCACCTGCTTGTGAGCAGACTCACAACCCACACGACTGCGCCCTGCGAGCTCCCTACAGACGACAATGTGCCCTGTGTCCCATCAGAATCTGCCTAGCACCTGGTACCCGCACTGCTTTGAACAAGACTAGGCTGTCAGGACAGGCCGAGGTCCTTGGGGCCCACCGCCCGTCCCCACGCTCTCCCATGACAGTGTGGTCAAGTCTCACCTCCTCTTTGGACACCGCTCTGACCCCTGGGGCATCTGGAGAGACCCCAGCCTGTCGAGTCGGCTTCCAGTCCCGGTGTGTCCTGGTGTTTGCCAGGCCTGCTATACCCCCTGCACGCCTGGCCGGGCCCCTGTGCAGCCCAGGGCTGGCCCGTCCACACGCTCCAGGGGGGTGACGCCCCAGGCCTGTCTCCCAGGACAGAAGCTGGCGGGTCTGAGTCCGCCTTCCTGTGGCAGGACTCCGGCCATCTGGAGCTGGCTCCCAGTGCCACAGACGGTCTGACCTGAGCTTCCCAGGTGCGTGGCTGCCGCAGGGCTCGGCCCTCACCCAGGGGACTGAGAACGTTCCGCAGACGGTCAAGGCGCCCCTGTGGACGCTCTCTGTGCTCGACCTCGAGGGGTGCACAGCACAGATGGGGAGGAGCTCGGTCCCAGCCGAGAAGGCGGCTTGCCTCACTCTGAACATAGAAGCCACTTTGAATTGTATCTTCTCTGGAAGCCCGGTCCTTGTTTCCAGCGTGAAGCCAGGAGGCTCCACACACGGTGCACCTTGCGGCAGTGAAACACCTCGCTGCCCCGAAGGAAGCAACCGACGCCCCATCTTCTAATCTCCCCAAACCTCGGGAGAAGGGAGCAAAACGCTCTGGAGAGTTTAAACCCCCTTTGTCCACGCCCGCGGGGTCAGTGGCATGCGGTCAGTGCTGACGCACGTATGTGGTCACTCGGGCCAGCGCTTTCCGAGCGGTGCGCTTACAGCGGAAATGCGGGGGCCCTCAACCTTCCCGCCGAGCTTTAAATCCTGTGCAGCCGCGGGCAGATTTCCCGAACACACTCACCGGCGCTGACCCCAGAGGACACGCACAGACCTCACAGGCATCGGGGATGAGGGGGCCAGGCCGTTCCTGCCTGCTCCGCTCCGTCCCACGTGAGCCCGGTCCAAGGGCCGCGGCCGCCCAGCACTGGGGCAGCCTGGGGCGGACAGGGAGGCCCGGCAGGCAGCCGTCACCCCTCTGCGCCCTCAGCTGCAGGGACGGCCGTGTCCCGCTTGCCCCGGCCAGGGCGCCACTGCGTGTATCTGAGCGTGGACGCCCCCTTCAAATGCTGGGTGGCGGTGTGCCCGCCGTGCTCTCTGCTCGCGTTCATGGTGTTGCCATGCTTATTTCATGCTCCTCCCTCCTCACACCCTGTTTCTAAGACTGAGACATCGTGCTCTTTGCACATCTAACGGTGGATTCCAGCCATCCGGCCTCTCACAGTCTGTGCTGACGGCCCCTTCCTGTGGGCCCCACGCCCCCCTCCCCCTTCCCCGGTCAGTGACGAGTTTCCCTGACCTGCTGCGGTGGCCACGCAGCTGCGTTCAGACAGCGAGGCTCCTGGGGGCAGCGCAGGGCGTCCCTCCCGGGCCTCGAGAAGAAACCACTGCTGCCATGTTCCGTGCCCCCTCCCAGGGGCTGGGACAGTGTGACGTGGCCACGCGCACCAACCTCAACCTGCAGGAGCTGGGTCAGGTGGTGGCAGGAACAGGAATGTAGGCGGAGGCCTCACCAACCCCGGGGCCCAGCTCCGGCTCCCTGGAAGGTGGGCTTGAGGAAGCAGGTGGCCGTGACCGTCCTCACCAGCCCACTCCCCGCCTCGGGCTCACCTGGCACAGCACAGCACACCCCAGGTGTGTGAGGCCACGTGCAAGTGCGTCCAGGTCTGCACAGAGCAGGGCCACCTCACCCCGCCACCCCTGCCTCACTCGCTCCCGGACGCCCACCCCATGGGCACTTGCCCTCTCCGGGCGCACACGCCCTGCTGGTTCCCGCTTCAGATGGGCGTCACGTCCCCTCTGCTCACTCCTGACTTGAGGCAAGTAGCCACACGCGCTTCCTCGGGGACCGCCCCTGTGGGATTGGCCCGTCCCTACGCTTCCTCCTCTTCTGCAGGCTTTCCCGGTACCCTCCATGACTGGCAGGAATTCCCCGAATGTTCTGGATGCAGACCCCTCCTCCACGGGGACGTTACAAGACTCCCTCCCGCACCCCAGATGTCCGTTAGCTGGGCCCAGTGTGTCCTCGGTGAGCACGTCCACCAGTAACCTGTACCCCTGGGGCCTGGGCAAAAACCCTTTCCCACCTCCAGAGCTCAAAGACCTGCACTTTCTTCTCTCACTTGATAATTTCAGCTTCCACGTCAGAGTGTTTCATCCAGGTAAAGTCCAGGTTTGATGATGAAATTAAGGATCTTATTGTAATCGATTATTTAATTATTTACTATATACTTGATTTTTTGTTTCGTTTGTCCAATATTTTCCTAGAAGAGCATTTTTTTATTTACTATAATATTTCTAGTTGGTTGTTGGTGGCGTAGCATCGTGATATTGACGTGTAAGTTGGTCCTGGATCTTGGAAACTTGATGAATTTCCTATTAGTCCTAAAAGTGCATCACTTCTGTTGAGGGTTCTACATAGATGAGCTTATCAACTGCAAATAATAACACTGTATCTCTTTCCATTTTTAATCTTATTATTTTATTTTTGTGTCTTATACCTTTGGCCAGGACATCAAGTGTCATGTTAAACAGTAGCAATGACACCAGCCATCCTTCTCTTGTTTCTGATTTTAGTATGAATTATATAAATTTGTTCATCAGGCATGTGTCTATTACAGGGGTTCATATATTGCCTTTTTCAAGGTAGCAAATGTTCTTCTATTATTTGTTTTCTGAGACTTATCAGATAAGGGTTAAATGTCATTAAGAGAATTTTCTACATGTATTTAGAACACAATTTGTTCCCTTTCAATCCACTGTGTTGGCATGGTACTTTAAGAATGGTCACAAATCATTTGACAGTCTTCCCCCCG
This sequence comes from Paguma larvata, assembly GCA_030068075.1. Taxonomy (NCBI): domain Eukaryota; kingdom Metazoa; phylum Chordata; class Mammalia; order Carnivora; family Viverridae; genus Paguma; species Paguma larvata. The sequence continues at coordinate 39,257,070 of CM057823.1, forward strand.
AGAAGCAGGGTCTGTGTTCCCTCCCCCGCAGTCTGAGAAGACATCATTTCTTAGATGAAAGGACACGGTGGAAGTGATGCTGGGTGACTCCAAGGCAGGTCAGCAAGTCCACCTGATTTCCTGGGATTTTGCCTCGGGGGGGAAGCTGGCTGCTATGTTTGGAAGTCTCAGAAGACCATGCTCCAGAGACCAATGCCAAAGCCTGGCTCGAGCGCCAGCCATCAGTCAGCATGGACTGCCGGCCACGAGGCCGAACTGTCTCAGAAGTCTGGTACAGCTGGGCCTTCGGACAGCCCCTCACAACATCTGAGCAGAACTGCCCAGTCTCCCCGGATTTCTGACCCGTGAAGTCCTGAGGGGTGCCACGGTCTTGGCTTGTTACGCACCCGCAGTTACTGGAACATGTGGCTACTTCACGGGTAGGGTTGCCAGCGTTCATGAGTCCTTGTGCTCGCGGGCGATCCCCACTTGATCGTGGCGCACAACTTCCTTGTGTATCATGGATTAGGCTAGCCCTGTGATTGGGGGTCTTCACGCTCACAAGCGAGGTGGACCATACCTCCCTTGCTGCCTTCACACCGCAGCTCCCCTGCCTGGGCTGCTCCCCCGACAGCTTAGCGTGACGGGAGACCTCACCCCACCCAGGACCCTCTGGTGAGCGCCGTGGCCCTGGCACCTGTGCTGCTGTCTCACCGTCTTCCTGCCCGACCCTCCTCTCAGTCTCCTGTTGTGGCTGTTAGACCCACGTGATCCGAAGCTCCCTCCGCCTGTTCTTCCCCCCATTAGGGGTTGAGTCCAGGCCTCAGAATGTGACATTTGGAAACAGGGTCATTGCATATGTGATTGGTCAAGCTGAGGTAAGGCCGTACCAGAGGAAGGAGAGTCCTCAACCCAGTATGACTGGTGTCCTAATAAGAAGGGAAAATGTGCAAACGTGTCAACATGCACTCAGGAGCAAACCACGTGAAGACAGAGGCAGAAGATGGGTGATGCATCTACGAGCCACGACGCACAAAGATTTCCGGCGACCGCCAGCCGCTGGAGGAGACGTCAGACACTCTTCCTCACAGCGTCTGACGAAGCCAACTCCCGGCGCCTTATCCTGGACTCCCGGCCTCCAGAACTCGGAGACAGATAATGCATTTCTCTTGTGTGAGCCGCCCGCTTTATGGTGTTTGTCACAGCAGCCCGAGCGAACACCCTCCCCCTCCCTCACACACGCCTCCAGTCCCTTCCTGTCATCCGCTCCCTGAGGACCTATGCGGACGCCCCGGGACCCCGCATGACAGCAGAGCCGGACGTTCACAGGGTGGCCCAGAGGACATCGGCACAGAAGCGTAAACAGAAGCACAGGTGATGTCTAATGACCTGTTGTGGGTCCTGCTACTCTGGCGCCCTGACAGGGGACATCGTGAGGGGCAGGAACTTTCTCTGTGCCGCTCACCCAGAGAAAAGTCGAGGGTTTGTGTAATCAAAGTAACTTGAGTTGGGTTTTCACTTTAGAAATAAAAAATATAAATAAAAAAAGCGTGGTATATTCGACCTGACTGCCTGCATCATGGTTCTCCAAAGAAAAGAACCAATAAGAGATATATTAAAAAAATAGTGTAAGGAGGTGACTCACATGGTTAGCCCAGCAAGTCCAAAGTCTGAGGGTAGGTAGGCAGATTAGAGACCCAGGACAGCCCACGTTCCAGTCCGAGACTGAGGGCCACATCCTGGAGCATTGTTGTTCTAGTCAAGCCTTCAACTGTTTGGATGAGGCCCACCGCAGTAGGGAGAGCAATCTGCTTACTCAGAGTCCACTAATTTAAATGTTAATGTCATCCAAAAACCACCTCACAGAAACTGCCAGAATAACATCTGATTAAATATCTAAGCACTCTGGCGGGTCACACTCACACATAAACTAGCCAACACACTGCGTTTCCAAAGAATCATAGAGGGTTTTGTTTCCGTGTGATAAGGACAGTGGCAAACGTCGCACAAAACAGTGTCGTCCGGTGTTGTCAGTTCAGAGACGGAGACAGGAGGAAAGCGGGAAAGGGGAGAGCGGAAGAAGCAGATGTTCCCTGAGGTGACACGGGACCCCGGGGTGCCTGGCTTCCGGCCATCATGCCACCCTGACAGGTCAGTTTTGTCTGTTGTTGGTCGTTCACCTCAGCAGCGCCTGCCTCTCCCCTTGAGGGGAGCTCGAAATGGTCGTGTGGCTGTAGCTGTTGGGGGTCAGTGTCATCCGTGTGCTCGGGGAGACCCAGCGCAGACGACCCCCCTGAATACCTGCGTAACTACTGACAGAGGCCAGCTTTTAGGGGCTCCCGTGGTTTAGCCACATGGCACTTCCCTGAGTTCAAGCTGGAATCGGGCCCAACCTCGCACAGTCCGTGATGAGCCTGGCACAGAGGAAAACCCCGTCGGCCTCTCAGAGCCCTGGTTTCCACCCTACACTGAAAACCTCACTGACGGTGCTAATTCCTGAGGTTTGCTTTGTGGCTGGGCATGGCCTGGATGCACTTGAAGTGCTGGTGGGGGGCTGTCCTCAGTGCTCAGTCTCTCCCGTGCTGGTGTGTGGGCAGTGCTCAGTGCTCAGTCTCTCCCTTGCTGGTGGGTGGGCAGTGCTGAGTGCTGAGTCACTTCTGTGCTGGTGGTGGGCAGTGCTGAGTGCTGAGTGCTGAGTCTGTCCTGTGCTGGTGGGTGGGCAGTGCTGAGTACTCAGTCACTTCTGTGCTGGTGGGGGGGCAGTGCTGAGTGCTCAGTCTCTCCCACGCTGGGGGTGCAGACACAGGGCCGCTGCCCTGGCCAAAGTCCCAACTGGCTGAGCCACGTTCTTTCTCGTCTCCACCCACCTCTTCGACCTCGCCACAAAGCAGCTCCCCAGGGCTATGCGTCCATGTCAATTCAGGCTGCACGACAGGAGCTCACTCCATGTTTTCGTGGGCAGGGGCCCGCTGCACCCCTGAAGCTCAGCAAAGGTGACACACTCACCCTTGAAAGGGACGGAGGAGGAATGCCGTCCTGCATCAAGAGATGCTGCAGAGGACATGGTGTTGGGTGACCTTCAACATAAATTATTGTTGACAATCCAGAAAGGTTTACAACAGAGCCCATAGGAGTTTTTAAAATCCTCGTAAAACACTGGAAACTGACAGAGGAATACATGTGACCTGTGTGACCCCTCCCGAGTGTCCTGTGGTGGCCAGTGTGTGAGACACGCCGCAGTTAGGGACGCACAGTAAGGAAATGAACGTTCCAAGAGAAGCGTTAAAGTTCTCAGGGTTTGATAAACGATGATCGTACTTTTCATGTTGAAAATGCTGGAATAGATCTGTCTATGCTCTTATTTCAGGAGGCGGGTCGGAGGCTGTTCCCACAGAGGACGAGCGGTTTCGGGGAGAGGCGCGTCGGCTAACAGCACGGGCGTGGTTTCTGCCAGCTGCCAGGTGCGGAGGTCGTCACCTGACAGCCGCTCCTTTACGTCCACGAGGGTCCTTGGCGTTGTTCCGCTTGGTCTTCTGCAGGGATCCGTCTGAATGGCTTTTCGGGTCCCCTTACAGGTGCTCTGTGTCCAAACCTGGTGTGGGTTCAAGGTCAGGGCACGTGAGCCAGAGCCCTGGGCGCCCATAGGACTCGACTTCCCTGAGACCACGGAGCTCGGCCCTCAGGCGGTGGCCTCCCATCCAGTGGCCTTTGCTTCATAGTTAGGGGCTGTCCGGGTGGGCGTGGCAGCATCATCAAGGCCCTTCTGAGCTGGAACCCAGAAGAGCTATGACAATCCCCACCCGAATGCGGTCAGCTTGGGGACGGACACCACGGGTGACCTGCAGACCTGCAGCGGCGGCAGGTGTGTGTGTGCTGGAGGGGCTGCCTGACATCGTACCTCTGGTTCCTCGCCTGGGACCAGGCGACAGCGGCAGGACCAGGTGACAGCAGCGGGACTAAGGGAGACGAGCTCTGTGGCTTTTCCTAGGGAGGCCAGACTGCGCCTCCGGGCTCCCCAAGCAGCCGGTGAGTAGGCAGCGGAGGCCGGATTAACTCACTGCCCACACATCGCCGCTAGCAGCGTCTGGCTCTCCTTCCTCGCTCTCTCTCCCCCCAGCAGGCGGTGTAGACGTTGTGACACGGAGGCCCGGGACCTGGTGTTTCCTGGAGGAGCCGGCCCCTCGAGGAAAAGTGGGGTTGAGGCAGCACGGGACGGGGCTCAGGGACAGAGCGAGCAGTGGGAAACGTACCCGACGGGAACATACATCCTTGGAATAGGAAGCACCCTGCAAACCAAGCTGGTTTCCTTGTTTCGTTAAATGTCAATTTAGGCAAATTTCCCAATTTTAGTCTATGTGAGATCTGAAGAGTTTTCTGGCACTTTCTTGTCACTCCTGATGATTTCTTTTTAATTCGTGGAGGATTACTCTGAATATATAAGGTTACTGCAGGTAGGGAAAAAATTCTCATTTTTCTCCTTTTAATTACAACTCTGAATGCAATATTGATTTTGTTCAAAGTCCTTCTAGCTTGTAATTTAGTGAAACTAATTCAAGTGAACAGACTTCTCCCAGTTAAGTCTCATAATGGTTCATGAAAGTCTTAATTAAGCATCTGCTAAAAAGTAAATGAGTTATGATAATTTTTGATAATGGCTATCACTTTGGAATAGCTACTGCCAAACGTTTGAAAAAGAATTATACTAGCTCCCGCTTTAATTAAATGATAAACATTTCTCCATTAGACTTCATACGGGAGTCACTGCGTGTAGGAGGCAGTGGGGACATTTGAAAATGAGGACGGAGCCGTGCCGAGTCGCCGGTGTGCGGGCTGGCATCCAGGGGTGCCGTCCACAGGCCACGCAGCAATTCAAACCGGCACAACACAACGTTTCACCGAAACCAAAAAGAGCCAGGGTAAGCCAAGCTCGACTCGAATCATAATCAGGGACAGAGCTACAGTGAGAGACACCACGAGTGAACGTTTGAAATATTTGGATTTTCCGCCACTTCCTGCGTCCACGTGCCCTCCCACCCACGTGCCACCGAGTCCATTCGGCAGACGACACAGGGAATCATGGACGAGAAACTGTCCTGAGGTCCCGGGAGGCGTCCGGTGGAGGCGCCGGCGGGGAGCAGTCTGCTGCTGGAAGAGTCCTGGGAAGTGTCCTCGTCGCGGCTGAGGGAGCACGTGGGTCCCCGACGGAGGTGCCGACGGGGACTTCTCCGAGGCCAGCACCTACCTCTCCACGAGCAAGCAGGAGCCGTCTCTCTGCCGTTCGCCCCCCAGTCTTTGCACCCCGTCAGGCCTCTGGCACAGAAGGGGTGGCGGTCGAGGCAGCCTCTGGGAAGGGACAGGTGGGGCCTCAAGGTTACACGGGCCACTGCTCTGTCGCAGAGGAAGCCGGTATTCCGTGTGGTGTCGCGGCTTCCGGCACGTGTGTGGCTCTTGTGCAGTGTGCTGGGAAGGGGGCGCGGGACTGAGCCCAAGAAGTGTAACATGTCCACGTGACTGATCATTTTCAGGGGAGAGCGAGCCTTGCCAAAATGAAGGCGCGCATCCGCGGCCACCTGCCTGGGAGCCCCGGAGACCTGCTTTGGGAGGACGGAGCTGTGTGGCCGGATCAGGGTGTGGGCACCGCACAGCACGCTGGGCCAGATGCTTTCTTCCCAAGGACAACACAACAGCGGCGAGAACGCAGCCTGTGCCCAGACACTGGGAGGGCATGGGGCCCTGCTATTGTGCTACTGTGCCCGCCTGGGGACCCCAGTGACAGACTGAATATGCGACAGGGGGACCGTATGCAAAAGTAAAACTCTGACCCAGCCCCGCAGCTGCCAACCAGAAACCAGCCCATCCCCCAGGTCACCAGCCCTGGGAGCCCAGCCCATTCCCCCCAGGTCACCAGCTCTAGGAGCCCAGCCCATCCCCCCAGGTCACCAGCCCTGAAGGGCCCAGCCCATCCCCCAGGTCACCAGCCCTAGGAGCCCAGCCCATCCCCCAGGTCACCAGCCCTAGGAGCCCAGCCTGCCGAAGTCAGATGTGTCTCTAGGAAGTCAGGCCTCTGTCTCTAGCAATCCATCCAGGAAGCCCAACAATCATCCTGGGACAGTTGTCCCAACAGCCAGAACTTGATCAATAACTACAGCTTCCCCGATTTTGTCCCCACTTCCCTCTTAGGGCCGACCATAGAAAGCCAACACTCTTCGAAACCAGTTCTGAGGACGACACTCCAGGCCTGCCCGGGCCCAGCTTCACGGCGCCCACAGCCTCTGTCGGGACACCGACCTTCCTCCCCCCTCCGCCGGTGGAGACCCCGCTCCTGTGCCTTGCCCGAGACCTTCTGCCAGAGGCAGGTGACCTGGCCCACGGCCCAGTGACAGCAGGCTCTGGGTCAGCAGCCCCTGCCGGTGCCCCCCCCCCCCCCGTCCGTCCTGGCTGTTCCACACCAGCAAAGAGCGGGCCCCCATGTTGATGAGGACACCCAGCCCAGGGTGCGTGGGTGCGTGCGTGCGTGGGAGGAAGTCCACGCCCCGCCCCCTGCATTGTACCAGGAGCCCCTGCCCTCTGCTGAGGAGCCCCTCCACCTGGGTCTGGGCACCGGGGGCGAGGAGAGCCGTGAGCTCCTGCACCTCACAGGTGTCCACAGACTCCTCAGGCCCCTGGCCCTGCTCCCCACACCCCCCCCAGTGCCCATGCAGGCCCCTCCCTCCCCAGCCCCCTGCTCCCCACACCCTCCCAGTGCCCATGCAGGTCTCCCCCCCAGCACCCTGCTCCCCACACACCCCCAGCGCCCATGCAGGCCCCTCCCTCCCACAGCTCCCGTGCGGGCCTCCCCACCCTTACAGCATGGACTCTGCTTTCTGGGGAACGCAGCCCAGACACTGATTCTCTGGCTATTGCATCGCACACGAACATTCCTGAACCAAATGGCATTGACGATCTGGGGTCCTTAGAGGTAGTACAACCTCTGACCAGATGCAGATTCTTGGAATTCCCTTGCAGAGGGTCCCTGGAAGACTGGAACTGGGGTGCCTGGAGGTAACTGTAAGGCATGTGGGCAAATATGGGAGCAAGGCTGGAAATGAGAAGGGTGAGCCCCGGCCTCCGTCGTCAGCCCTGAGTTTTCATCCCGGCTGCTTGGAACCGGAGCTGGGGAGTCGGCCCTGGCTCCTAAAACACTAGGCTTCTCACGACCAGGCCAGCCTGCTGCAGCCTAACCCGCAGACGCGTGCAAGTGTTATGCCCAGAATTCGGGGACCCCAAAACCACCAGGGAGCCGAGTCTGATGCAAGAACAAAGAGCCTTTATTCGAGCCAGCTCGATCTCAATCTCCTACTGCACCAACGCAGCGGTGGGTCGAGAGAGTGCGTTCCAAAATCACAATAGTTTTAAAGGGGTCTAGGGGCAGTGGGAGGGGTGATGGTCGTGACCCTAGCCGATTGGCCGAGGAAGGGTCAAGGGTCCTGTTCCATAGGTCAAGCTTCTGCGCAGGACACGGAACACAATGGAGTCAGTCCCAGTTTGCCCTCAAGCAAAATGGAATCGGTCCCGATTTGCCCTTACACAAGGTGGAGCCACAGACAGAGCTCCCGGCCCAGCCATCCGCAGAGGCGGTCAGGAGCATGTGTGTCCTGGCCTCCTGCCCCCTGCCTGTGACCTACTGTGGCTGGTGCTTCTGCCCCGGCTGTGTCTTGGGCCAGTCGTCCTCACTAGTGCTTGTCCCCCGGGATTTGGGGGTCAGACTGTGTCTCGCTCATGCTCGTGCACGGGGTAGGAGTGGGGCCAGCTGTACCTCAGTCATGCTCACTCCCGGGTGGGGCTCGGGGGGGCTGGCTATGCCTCACTCATGCTCACGCCCGGGGTGGGGGGCAGAGAGGTAACTCTGCTGACCCCCCTCCCGGGCTGCAGGACGACATGGAACAACGTGTCCTCTGGGACTCTGTGCAGCTGAGTTCTGGGTCCTCACGCTGACTTGCATTCGGGCTCCCAAGGAAAGAGGGGCCCGACCGTGGTTGCGGCAGCTGTGAGGAAGCCAGCGGCCCTGGGGTTCTGCCCGTGGGTGTGCCGAGCCTCCCCAGCTGTCATGACCCTCCTGTCTCCCCCTCCTCGTTCCCCAAATACTCCGGATGACTTGCACCATCGTGCAGGTGCCAGGAACGATCGGCCCGCTGACTGCTGTGCCCCCATCGGACAGGGCAGCCACGCGCCCCTCCAGTCCGTTCTGTTGAAGGGGTGCAGAGGTACCACACAGATATGCCCTCTGGCATATTGAGCACTTTGAGCCGAAGTCACCGGAGGAGCAGAGAGCGGTGGGTTGTCTGACTTTATATGAAAAGCTGGATGAGGTTGGGGACTGATGAAGTTTTGGGGTGATGGGGCTTCATGCGGTCCGGAGCCGACAGCCAAGAAAGAAAGAATTCTTGAAGACGTCTTTGGTGCAAAAAGGTGACTTTATTACAGCATGGAGACAGGACCCGTGGGCGGGAGGAGCTGCGCTGGGGGCCGCGAGGAACGGCTGGTTTCGTGCTAAGGACATGGGGAGGGGAGGCCAAAGGGCGCCCTCCAGAGGGACTTCGGTGTGCCGAAGAGGACGCCTGAGACACCGGAGGCCTGGCTGTTGTCACGGTGAGGTTGTTTCCCGCTAGTGGGGCCTTAACACCAGGACGGCAGGGGGTTCCCGGAGAAACCTTCCACTCCGGGTCTGCCTCCAGTATGTGTCCATGGGCTGCAGGGTAGGAGGACATTGAGTTCCAAACGCCATTTCCTCTGCCTTCGTTCCCACAGCACTATGGAGGGTGATGTCGGGGCTCCCGGAAACTGGAGGCCAGGCTGTGCATAAGATCGCCTTCTTCTTGTGATTTACTGAGATATTTGTAAGCTGGTGGAGACCCGTGTCCCGCATGACTGGGATCTCCGTCAGGTAACCTTTGTTTTCCCCTCTCCTTTGTTCCCGGCACCAGGAGTGCCTGAGGAGTGTCACACGCGTCCCACCTGGGGGGAGGGTTTTTAGCTAGCCCCAGGCTCCCTCATCAGGGACGCAGGGGCCGCTGGGGCCTCCCTTTCCCCCTGCAGACTCCAGCTCGGTTCTCAGGCAGCCCTGGCCCTGAGGGCAGGGGGAAGCTGGTTTCCTGGTGCTTCTCACGCAAGGGAGCCACAGGAACGGCACACCGAATATTCGGCCACAACAGGTGTGGGCGTGGGCGGGGGGAGGCCCAGGGCGCCCACCTGGGTAGCTGTGGAAGAGGGCCGCTGGGGGCTGTTTAACCAGCTGATGGTGGGTTTCCCGCTAACAAGGGTGACTCAGCAGAACTGCCCGATTTGTGTGTCCGGGTATTCGCTCGCCTCTAACCACGAGGGAGAACCATCTCCGGCTTGGCTCCGCGGCCAGAGCTCTTCCTGTTAACCCGGCGGGGCTGCCGCTCTCAGGCCCAGAGAGCAACGGAGGGTTCGCTCCGAGACCTAACTCTCAATCCTGTCTTGTCCCCATGTGCAAGACGCACTGGCTCGAGCAGGTGGCAGCTTGCTGGAATCACGTGTCGGCGGGTAAGTGATCTCAGACCTAATTGTCGCGCCATCGCAGGAACTAATCACTAGGATACAGTCAGCTGCCGCTTCTGAAACTCAAACAATCACTCCAGACTTTGGTGTGTTTAGGGATGTTCTTGTCAGCATCCCCCCCATCTAGGGGAGCACGTGGACGTGGACCAGGCCACGGGTTAAATACTCGGCCGCCGGCCGAGCTCCGGAATCCCTCCTCTGGGTGTGACGTCCCGCGTGGGACAGGTGGCGTGGAAATACTCAAGTAACGTGGTAGATACCTAAGCAGTGATTTTGAAAATCTGTACACACACACACACACACACACACACACACACACACACACACACTGCTTCCTTGTGCGCCTTCTCGAGTGAAGTTGTCTGCGTCTCTCCACACGGAATTACAGGCTCACACACAACACCCTGTCCTGCACAATTAATCTGAAAATATTATTACCCCGTCATTTGAGTGATCTTTGAAAAAGGTTTTGCAGATGGAGAGTGAGAGGGACCTTTCGAGAGATGCCTTGGGGTGCAAACTATTGACCTTAGCCAGGCTAGTTAGAGCCATGCGGAGTCGTGATTGTACGTAAATATAACGCTGCTGCCTTGCACCAGCTTCCTCCCCGAGGGCTCTGGGGGTCTCGGGGATTTCTTTTCTTTTTTAATTTTTAATTCTGCAAATGACACACTGCCAATACCATTTAGCGTAGCCACTCAGGGACTTGCTACACAGGATGGCTATTTTAATGCATAAAGAGTGTTCCTTTCGGCATTATGGACTGTAGGTTTCCACCGTCCTGAAGACTTCCTGCACGAGAACTAACTTAAGGAAATCGGAAACAAACTCCCGGTCGGGTTCTGACCCAAACCGCCCCCTCATTTTCCACGAGCCTGTCCGTTTACCTGTTCAAGCGCTCGCCAGACGGACGCTTCACGCCCCTGCCCCGCTGGTCCAGGGGTAAGGGGGGATGTCGGCCACCTCCACACGTCAGGGGCCAGAGGGGCTCTCCGGCGAGGCGAAAAGCGAGAGTTTTGTTGAATTTCACATCTCCCCCAAAACGCACGGAGACGCGGCGTCAACGCTGGGCAGCAGCAGCCTCGTGGGGCCGGGGTGGGCGCACTCCCTCAGCGGGAGGGCAGGGCCAGTCTCTCCGCCCCCCCCCGTCTGGTGGTTTTCCAGAATCACAAGCGAGCTAACTCTATAAATGGGGGGAGCCCCACGCACAAGCCCAGGGTGTCTGCGAGGTCATTGCAGCCAGAGTGGCGTGGGACCTCCGGGCCGCTGCGGGGTGTGCGGGGCGCTGGGCCCGCAAGCCCGGGGCCACCCGCGACCCGCAGGGCTCACGCATCAGCCGCCCCGGACGGGAACTAGAAAGTGAAAAGTTCGCCAAAATACTGAGATTTCATAATTTTGTTATAAAAACATGGCACCTGCTGCCATTTCACGAGCATCCACCCTGTGCAGGCTCTTTAAGTTTTTTTCTTTGAATGTGTATTTATTTGGGGGTGAGGGGCAAAGAGAGAGGGGGACACAGAATCCGAAGAAGCTCCAGGCTCTGAGCTGTCAACACAGAGCCCGACATGGGGCTCGAACCCACGAACCCATGAACCGAGAGGTCACCGGGCCACGTGGGCACCTGATCTCGGACATCCGGCCCCCGGGAGGGTGAGAAGCAGAGGCTGCGGTTTACAGCCCTGGGCCGTGGTGCTATGTTAGCAGTCGCCTCAAAGGATGAGGACCTGCTTTCTGGCTCCTTCCTTGAGGCGATGGCTGGTCAGAGGAGCCGTCCATCCTCTGCTGTTCCATCAGCTTCTGCCCCGGAGGCCAGGGCCCTGCTGCCCTCCACCCTCCCGCCCTGCTCCGGTCTTCCACCCGCCTGGCCGGACCCAACTGGTGCTTTCCTGCCCCTGTTGGAAGATTCCAGGCGCCCAAGAAATACTGTCACTCTTTCTCTTCTTGGGGGTGGGGCGGTTGTTGGGAGCCGTTTTGGGCTCACAGGTTGAGACCCCTCCCTGTGTGGAAAAGGTTGAAACAAAAGCTCGCCAGCCAAACTGGCGCCTAATCTTACAACTACTCTCCTTGCCCTAAGGAATGTAATGCTCTTTTGTTTTACCGCATTTAGATGAAAGGAAGGACCTAGAGCAGGATGCTTTGGTGGATTGCATCTGAATGAGAGTAGCCTGACCACCTTAAAGTTGCATCTTGGGGATGGGTTGCACAGATTGATAGCAGTTATGAGCTGGCTGAATATTGGTGTGATTTGTGTAAATGTTAGACTCCTATTATGTAAATTCACTCATTCGCGGGCAAAGGACAAGCATTGGGAATTCTGTCCTTGCCGGATGGGTTGTACCTCCCCCATTGTAATTGGAAGAATAGGCAATGACTCCTGGCCTGTTTATAGATAATTAACATAAGCAGGCCTAGGTAACTTCCTGTCCTCTCCCCGGCCTTAAATTTATATGCTAACTAACTTGAAAACAACTTGCAAGATTGAAGAAATCTCCGCTTTACTGATATAACACATTATTGTTCAAACTATGCTTACTGATGGGCTGTCACTCATTGCTGTAATGTAACTCACTACCTTTAAATAAAGACACTGAGGCCAGCAGGGCAGAGACGCCAGAGACGCCAGAGACGCCGGAGATGCCAGAACTGCCAGGGCTGCCTGCTTGCTCATCAGACTCCATCTCTCGTGGCTCTCTCCCTTCCTTTCGCCTGACCGTCCGTCCTTCGTGGACCCCTAGATTCGCCGGAACAAGGACCGCCCCCGGCACGGGGTGGTATTTTTTCTTTTCAGCTTCGTTGAGGTATAATGTCGGTAAACCTAAGGTGTACGGCATGATGGTTGGAAACGGGCACATACTGTGAGATGGTCACCACGGGGCCAGCTAGCCACCGTCCCGTCACAGAATTGCTGCGACTCGTGCGGTGCGAGCGCGTAAGGCCACTCCCTCCCCGCCTCGGCGTGCAGAGAGCACAGTCCCCTCCCCGCGGCCCCCGTGCCGCCCACTAGATCCCCGGGGTTGTTCCTACCTCAGCTGACGTTAGTACCGCTTGACCGACGACGTCTTCCCGGCCCCTCGCCCCGGCCAACCCCCCAAACTCTCTTCTGTTCGATTCCACATGTAAGTGAGGACACACAGCCCCCGTCTCTGTCTGTCCGGCTTCCCTCTCCCTCAAGCTCCGTCCATTTTGCTAGTGGCAGGTTTCATTCTTTTTTATGGCAGAACCGCAGGACTTTTTTGTTTACCTATTGAGTTGTAGGAGCTCCTTACACATTTTTGAAATTACCCCTTTACCAGATCCGCTGTGCAGGCTGTGGTGACGGTCTCTGCTGTGTGGGAGGATTTTAATCCAATGTGGTCCCGCGCGTTTGTTTTTTCCTTTTGTGTGCTTCCGCTGTCCTATCCAAAAAGTAAAAGCCAAGACCCATGTCAAGGAGGCTTTTCCCTGTTTTTCCTAGTGGTTTTAGAGTTTAACATCTTACATTTAGTCTTTGGTTCAACTCATATTAATTTTTGGTGAATGAAGTAAGATAGGGAATCGATTTCATTTTTCTGCTAGTGCTTAACCGGGTTTCCCCGCACCCTTTATTGAAGAGACTGTCTTTCCCCATTATTCAATTTTGACTCCTTTGTTGTAAATTAATTGACCATCCATGTGTGGGTTCATTTCTGGGCTTTCTGTTCGGCTCCATGGAGTGAGGCTTTTACATCGGTCCCACACTGCTCATATGATGCTAGCTTTGTTGTGTGGTGTGATTTCAGAAAGTGTGATGCCTCCAGCTTTGTTCTTTCTCAGGACCGCCATGCCATGCGGGGTCTTCTGGGATTCTGCATGAACCTTGGGATGATTCTTCCATCTCTGTGAAAAACACCATTAGAGTTTTCAAAAGGATTGCGTTGAATCTGCCGATGACTTTGGGCAGTGTGGACACAGTAACAGCATTAATTCTTCCAGTTCGCGAGCACGAGAGACCTTTCCATTCACTGTGTCTGCTTCCATTTCTTTCATCGGTGTCTTGCAGATCTTTTACTGCCTTGGTAAATTTATTCCGAGGTATTTGTTATTTTAGATGCTATCGTAAATAGAATTGTTTGGGTTTTTTTAATTTGTTTAAAGCGGGACCCATGCCCAGTGTGGAACACCACACGCGGCTTGAATTCGCAACCCTGAGATCAAGACCCAAACTGAGATTTAGAGTCGGACACTTAATCGACTGAGCCGCCCAGGTGCCCTGAGATTGTTTTTTATACTTCTTTCTCAGATAATTTGTTCTTAGTACACAGAAACGCAATTGACATTTGCATGTTGATTTCGTACCCTACAACTTCACTAAAATCATTTGTTAGTTCTAACAGTTTTTTTGTGGAAACTTTAGGATTTTCTAAATATAAGATCATATCACCTGCAAATAGAGGCAGTTTTTTTTTAAAATCTCTTCCTTTGTGATTTAGATGCTTTTTATTCCCTTCCTTGCCCGACTGCTGTGGCAAGGACCTCCAGTGCCAGGCCGAGGAGAGGAGAGAGCGGACAGTCCCGTTTTGTTCCTGATCTGGAAAGAGGTTTCCACCTTTCGCCGAGTGTGCCGTTGGTGTGGGCTTCTCATAGACAGCCTACACTCAGTTTGTCATGTCTTTATCATGAAACGATGTTGAATGTTGTCACGTGCTCCTTCTGCATCTATTGAGACGATCACATGATTTTTACCTTTCATCGCACTCCTGTGACGCATCGGTCACGCTCAGTGCTTCGTGTACGTGGAGCCGTTCTTGCATCCCAGAGACGGATCCCATTTCTCAGGACGTACGATCCTTGTAACGTGCTGCCAAATCAGCCTGCTGGTATCGTACGGAGGATTTTTGCATCTGTGTTCATCAGGAACCCTGGCCTGTAGTTTTCTTCCATGTTCTTATGTGGCTTTTGTATCTGAAAAATGCTGGCCTCGTACACTGAGTTTGGAAGTGTTCCCCTCTCTTCCGTTGTTTGGAGGAGCTTGAGAAGGACTGACCCTCTCACGAGCCCGTGGATCGGGTCTGGGAGGCCGGCATGGTGCTGGGGGTTCAAAGCCTGGGTTCATGGTAGTTGACCTCTCCCTGGATCCAGAGGGGCTGGGTTCAGAGGAGCCCAGCAGGAACCCGGGGCCGTGGGACCCAGCCAGTGCTGGGAGCCTCTGTTTGCTGGAGTCCAGAGGTACCTGCTGTCGCAGGAGCCCCCGTGGGCCACAGGAGCCAGTGGCACCATGGCGAGGGGAAGGCCTGGGTTCGTGGAAGCCCACTGGGCCCCAGGAGTCAGCCTGGTGCTGGGTCCCCGGTTAATTGGGCACACACTCCCATAACTGTAAAACTCAGTAGCTGCACGGTGGCTGGCGCGTGAGAGGGTCCACATGGGTCCATGGGAGTGCACGGAGTCTGTTCCCAGGGAGCCCCTGTTTAAGCCAAAGCTGCAGGAGAGCTTGCTGAGAGGGCCTGAGAGACCCCCAAGTGCTTGAGAGAGAGAGAGAGAGCGGCACCCCCCACCCCGCGTCAACACAGCTGTGCTTGGTGGTAAACCGGGGCTTAACCTAAAAAGGAACGGTCATGTGTATGTAATGAAATTTAACTGCTAAGGAAATAAGCGGAAAGCAGCAAGAAAGAGCAAACATGACAGATTCCTGTCCTGTGTGTTCTTAGATTACAATCTAGCGGTCAGATACGGGCATTTAGGGCGCGTCTAGCGTACAAGCCTGTGACTGTCCCGCCTCCGAGGGAATGTACATTCGCTCCGTCCACAGGTGGAGAATTTCATCTAAAGCATTAATGTTGGATGGGGGGGGTGATGCTTGAATCCCATGAAAAAGTTTCCCCAAAAGGAAGCGAGCCTTGAACTTAGAGAACTCATGTTCTTGTGGAAATCTCTTTAAAAAATCACTTTAGGGCGCCCGGGCGACTCGGTCGGTTGAGCATCTGACTCTTGATTTTTGGCTCAGATCATGATCTCGTGGTTTGTGGGCTCACGCCCACATTGGGCTCTGTGCTGGCAGCTCAGAGTCTGCTTGGGATTCTCTCGCTCCCTCTCTCTTTCCCTCCTCTGCTCGTGCTCTCTCTCTCTCTCTCTCTCTCTCTCTCAAAAATAAGCAAACAAAATTAAAATAAATCGAAGAATCCCTTTCTCTCACCTTGGGGACTCAGATGGCAGGTGTGCAAGAGGGCGTGCTGGTTTATCCTGCAAGGGGGTGCGGCACCTTCCACCCACGGGGCTTGTAGACGGAAGAGACTGTCAGAGGAGAAGGACTGTTACCCGAGTGGCATCGCCAGTGTCAGGGCCACCGCTGGGGTCGGCAGTGGATCCCACGGGGAGGCAGGACAGCCTGGTGCCTCTGGGAGCGATCTGGGGGCGTGAACGGGCCTGTTTCCTAGAGCGAAGGAGCCAGAGTCTATTCTGTCGGGCCCATTCCCTGGAGGTGCGGCGGCCCCGGGGAGCTGGTTCCAGAACGCCCAGTCATGTGTCCGTTCCCGAGGCCAACTAGGACACTGCTCATTTGTTTGTTTGCCATCCCCCCCCCAATCCGGTCCCGCCACCCCAGGCCCACCCACCCCACCCACCGCCGCCCCCGTCTGGTCCCCGCCACCCCAGGGCCGAGGCAGATGTGAGGGCGGGGCATGGTTTGGGTGAAAGTCTTCTCATTCCCTAGAAATTTGGTTTTAAGCAAGTAAGTGAACTTTTCTAAAACTCACTTCCTTTGTGTGAAGAAAGCAGGGGCTCCCGTACCCCACCTCGGAAAGGTGTGATGGGAATAAATGAGTCACTCAGAGCAAAGGCCGGCCCCGTGGAAGGAGCGCTTACTGACCGAAGTTGAGGTCCTCCGAGGCACGGAGTGCCAACTTCTCCTGAGGGAGAGGAGCGAGAATGACCACCTAGCCCGGCGTGCTGTGGGCGAGGCCCTTGCGTTGTTCTCCTTGATAAGCCTCTTTCATCCTCGTATTGTCTACCATCTATCTGAGAAATCTGGGGCTCAGAGAGGTTAAGTGAGTTACCTAAGGGCACACAGCAAGTAATAACCAAACATGGACGCAGACCTGGGTCTGCCGTCATCCGTTCTGATCTTCCTGGTGCCACAACCTCGACTGGCACCTGGTAGCCAACAATACTCGCGTGCCTGTCCAGCGGGAGCCCCATAACGTAGGAGCGAGGTCCACCACGGAGACCAGGTGTCAGGCTCCAGGCCAAGTGCTTGGTAAATACTGAGCTGACTTACCTCCTCGGAAGCGGAGCCGGGGCCTTGTTTTAGCCTGTCCTGGAAGAACACAGGTGCCAAATGCCGCTACGTCTGCTCGGGCCCATCTCCCAGCAAGACCAGAAGGACCATGGCAGAAACGAAGGTGTGTCTTCGCCTCAGACATGACTTCTCGGCTCGGAGCTCCGGAGTCCAGGATGAAGGTGCTGGCAGGGCTCCGCTCCCAGGAAGGACCCTGTAAATTTAAAAAATATTTTTTTAACATTTACGTATTTTTTAGAGAGAGAGAGACAGAGAGAGAGCAGGGAAGGGGCAGAGAGAGGGAGACACTGAATCCAAAGCTGGCTCTAGGCACCCAGATGTCAGCACAGAGTCCGATGCGGGGCTCAAACACACAAACCGTGAGATCACGACCTGAGCCGAGGTCGGACACTTAACCGCCTGAGCCCTGCCGGCGCCCCGCGGCAACACCATTTCGCATTCTTGTCAGCAACGTGTGCAGCTTCTTCGTTTTTTCCGTCTCAAGGGCTCCAGCCTCCGCGAGCGTCTGACGCTCCCTGTGACCTGTGTCCTCGGTCACAGCCGCCCCGAGCATTGGAGGGAGAGCTCAGTGTGGCTCTGCTTTTTGTTTCCCTGGTGGCTAATGAACTTGAACATCTTCTTGTGTCTCATTGGCCGTTTGTATGTCTTCTTTAGGGCATGTTTATTCAAATCCTTTGCTAACTTATAATAGGGTTTTTTTTTTTTTTTGCCTTTTTATTATCAAGTTAAAAGAGTTCTTTATAATAATTTTGGATACCAGTCCCACCTTAGTTCTTGCAAATGATTTTCAATATTTTCACCCATTCTCCTTAAGTCGTCTCACTTTGTTGATACCATTTGCAACAAAAAGTTTTAATTTCAGCGTGGTCTGATTTCTCTAGTTTTTCTTTTGTCACTGGGCTTTTGGTGTCTAAGAAACCATCACTGACCAAAGGTCATGAAGACTTACATCTGTTTTCTCCTAAGAATTTTACAGTTAGGTCCGTGGTCCACGTTTAGTTAGTTTTGTGCATAGTGTAAGGCCCGGCACGGTTGTTTCATACGGGAATATCCCACTGTCCCAGTGCCGCTGGTTTGAAAGACTGCCCTTTGCCCTTGGACTTGTCCTGGGACCCTTGTCAAAAATCAACTCACCAGATGGAAGGGTCGGGCTGCAGAAGTTTCCTCATACTGCTAGCGTGGCGAGCATTTTCGTAATGGTGAAAGAGTGGTGGTCTTGTCAAAATTATTTTCTGCATCCGTTGAGGTGCCCGTGTGGGTTTTGTCCTTTATTAATCACACGGTGGATTCCAATGATTGCTGTTAAGCCAAACGTACACGGCTGGGATAAATCCTGCTTATGCTCTTGTGTGCCTCCGCCTCCTGTGCGGCTTTCCTCTGCGCTGGTGAGCGGGTGGGGATTCCGCATCTGTGTTCCTAGGGGACCTCAGGCTGCACTTTTCTTCTCCCCGGGGGGTCCGTGTCAGGCTTTGGTGTCAGGGCGGTGAAGAGCTGGGAAGCGTCTATGCCTCTTTGACTCGTTGGTAGAATTTGTGAGGTGTCGACACCAATACTTCCTTAGATGTTCGCGGGAAGTCACAGTGCAGCTCTGTGGGGTAGACACTCATAGAAAATTCGCGCTATTAATATTTCTACTTGTTTTATATCTTTCCAGATTTTCTCTTTCCTCTTGAGTCAGTTTCAGTGTTTGTGTTTTTCTAGGAATTTATCCATTTCATTGAACTTTGCCGATAGCACTCAATTCTAATCTTCTGTTATATTTATAAGGTTATTTTATAAGATGGCCCTCCTTTTTCCTGATTTCGGTAATTTAACCATTTTCTTTTTTCCTTAGACTCACGAGAGAGGATTGTCATTTTATCTATTTTTTCGAAGAAATATTTTTGGTTTTGTTGGTTTCTCTGTTCTAGTCTCCGATTCATTTTTTCTGTTTTAATATGAATTATTTCCTTCCTTCTGCTGGATTTGGGTATGCTCTTCTCATTCTAGTTTCTTCAAGTGAGAAGTTATTGATTTGAGCTCTTTTTTTAGTATAGGCATTGATAGCTATGATTTTCCCTCTGAACGCTGCTTTAGCCACATACTGTAAATGTTAGCATGCGCATGAGTCTCAAGGGTTTCTAATTTCCCGTGGGATATACTCTTTGACCCCGGATGTGTTGTTTAACATCCACATTTGTGAATTTCACAAATTTCCTTCCATTATTTATCTATATTTAATTCCACTATACACAGCCAATATACTCTGTATCATTTCCAGCCCTCTGAATGTACTGGAGCGTGTTTCATGGCACCCGCCATGGTCGGCACCAGAGAACGTCCTGGTGCACTTGCACGCCGCCTCCGCTGTTGGGCGCAGCATTCCCCCGACATCAGTTAGGTCGGTGGGTTGAAGTAGGGTTCTCTGGCGATCTCCTGCCTGGCTATCCCGGTAACTATTGACAGTGGATATTGAAGTCTGTAACAACTGTTGTTAAACTATTTACCCTTCAATTCTGTCAGTTTCATGCATTTGGGGTCCCACTGTTCAGTGCATATAAGTTTAAAATTGTTATATCTGGGGTGCCTGGGTGACTCAGTCGGTTAAGCATCCAGCTTCAGCTCAGGTCATGATCTCGTGGTTTGTGAGTTTGAACACCACATTGGACTCTGTGCTGACAGCTCAGAGCCTGGATCCTGTTTCCGATTCTGTGTCTCCCTCTCTCTCTGCATTTCCCCCGCTCATGCTCTGTCTCTGTCTCTCAAAAATAAATAAAACATTAAAAAAAATTTTAATTGTTATATCTTCTTTATGAATTGACCCTTTTATTATTATAAAATGTCCTATTTTATCTCTAGTAACATTTTGTTTTGTTTATTTTATTATTTATTTATGGATTAGAAAGAAATGTTTATTTCTTTTTTCTTTCAAGATATAATTGACACAAAATATCAGTTTACACATGGTGATTCAGTATCTGTACACATCACAAAGTGATTAGCGCAGTGAGTCTACTTGTCTCCACCGCACAAAATGATACAGTATTATGGACTACACTTCCCATGCTATACATTACATCCCCGTAACTTATTTATTTTATATTAGAATTTTGTAAGACTTGATCTCTTTCACTCATTTACCTCCCCCCAGCCTCTCTCTGACAGTGATCGATCTGTTCTGTCACTAGTAGTCTGGTTTTGTTTTCGATTTGTTTCTTTGTTCTGTTGTACACATTACACATATCAGTGAAATCATGTGATCCTTGTGTTTCTCTGTCTGACTTATTCTACGTAGCAAAATAGGTTCATGCATGTCGTTGCAAACCTCGGCTTTCGTTATTTGTTAGGACTGAGTGATATTCCATTGAATACTAAACCATATCTCTTTTTTTGCACTTTTTAGCAGGATTTACTGGTCTGAGTACACACTGGGCAAAAGCCGCTTGTGACTTCTAGATGAGGAGTTAGAAGCTCATAGGTATTGTGCGGTGTCCTCTGGAGATGGGTGTCGTGTGTGGAATTGCGGGCCTGTCTCCTGAAGCGTCCCCAGTGGTGACGCAGGACCCCGTCCTGTCCGTGGGTCAGAGGAGACGGAACAAAGGGCCCTGAGGACGAACGTGTTCTAGGCTGTACTGCTCACACGTAGACGACCCTTGTCCCGCGTGCGCATTTCGTCCCCACCGCTCTGTGTACACTCGGCAACGTTCGGTCCTCCTGAGGAAGGGTTCCGTCTTTTTAGATATTTTCACGTGCCTTCCGTGCGCCGAAAGCAGAGGTTGTAAACGAGTGCGTGGCTGGATTATCCTGTTTTTTAATTAATTTTTTAAATTTATATCCAAGTTAGTTAGCATATAGTGCAACAATGATTTCAAGAGTAGATTCCTTTATGCCCCTTACCCACTTAGCCCATCCCCCCTCCCACAAGCCCTCCCTAAACCACATCTTTTTTATCCATTCATGTATCAATGGAAATAGTTTACTTCTAAATCTTTGCTATTGTAAATAATGTGGCAATAAACATAAGGGTGCATCTATTTTTTCTAAATTAATGTTTACATTTTCTTTGGATAGATAACCAGTAAAGGAATTGTCGAATCATATGATAGTTCTATTTTGAATTTTTTGAGGAAATTTCATACTACTTTCCATAGTGACTGCACCACTATGCATTCCCACTAACAGTATACAAGTGTTCCTTTTTTTTCCATACCCTAGTCAATACTTGTTGGTGATAGGCGTCCTGACAGGTGTGGGGTGATTTCCATTTCAGCAGATGGCTAGCGACGTTGAGCCTCTTTTCATGTGCAGGTTGACCATCTGTATGTACTTTCGTGAAAAATTTTCTATTTAGATTCTCTGCCCTTATTTTTTTTTACTTCGTTTATTTTTTTATTATATATATTTTTTAATTTACATCCAAGTTAGTTAGCATACAGGGCAACAAGATTTCAGGAGTAGATTCCTTAATGCCCCTTACCCATTTAGCTCATCCTCCCCCCCACAACCCCTCCAGTAACCCTCTGTTTGTTCTCTGTATTTAAGAGTCTCTTATGTTTTGTCCCCCTCCCTGTTTTTATATTATTTTTGCTTCCCTTCTCTTATGTTCATCACTTTTGTATCTTAATTCCTCATATGAGTGAAGTCATATGATATTTGTCTTTCTCTGACTAATTTTGCTTAGCATAATACCCTCTAGTTCCACCCACGTAGTTGCAAATGGCAAGATTTCATTCTTTTTGATGCTGAGTAATACTCCACTGTGTATATCTACCATTTCTTCTTTATCCATTCATCTGTCGATTAACATTCAGGCTCTTTCCATACTTTGGCTATTGTCAATAGCGCTGCTATAAACACAGGGGTACATCTGCCCCTTCGAACAGCACAACTGTATCCCTTGGATAAATACCTAGTAGTGCAATTGCTGGGTCATTGGGTAGTTCTATTTTTAATGTTTTGAGGAACCTCCATATTGTTTTCCAGAGTGGCTGCACCAGTTTGCATTCCCATCAGCAGTACAAATAGATATTCTTTCTCCACATCCTTGCCAGCATCTGTTGTTTCCCAAGTTGTTAATTGTAGTCACTCTGACAGGGGTGAGGTGGTATTTTATGATGGTTTTAATTTGTATTTCCCCGATGATGAGTGATGTTGAGCATTTTTTCATTTGTCTATTTGCCATCTGGATGTCTTCTCTGGAAAAGTGTCTATTCATGTCTTTTGCCCATTTATTCACTGGATTATTTGTTTTTTCGAATGTTGAGTTTGATAAGTTCTTTATAGGTTTTGGATACTAACCCTTTATCTGATATGTCATTTGCAAATATCTTCTCCCATTCCATCAGTTGCCTTTTAGTTTTGCTGATTGTTTCCTTCACTGTGCAGAAACTGTTTATCTTGACGAGGTCCCAATAATTCATTTCTGCTTTTGATTCTCATGCTTTTGTAGACATGTTGAGTAAGAAGTTTCTGCAGCTGAGGTCAAAGAGGTTTTTGCCTGCTTTCTCCCCTAGGATTTTGATGGCTTCCTGTCTTACATTTGGGTCTTTTGTCCATTTTGAGTTTATTTTTGTTTATGGCGTAAGAAAGTGGTCCCAGTTCATTTTTCTGCATGCTGCTGTCTAGGTTTCCCAGCACCATTTGCTGAAGAGACTGTCTTTTTTCCATTGGATACTCTTTCCTGCTTTGTCAAATATTATTTGGCCATACGTTTGTGGGTTCATTTCTGGGTTCTCTATTCTGTTCCACTGATCTGAATGTCTGTTTTCCTGCCAGTACCATACTGTATTGATGACTACAGTTTTGTAATACGTCTTAAAGTCCAGGAGTATGATGCCTTCAGCTTTAGTTTTCTTTTAAAGGATTGCTTTGGCTCTTCAGGGTCTTCTCTGTTTCTATACAAACTTGAGGACTATTTGATCTAGCTCTGTGAAGAATGTGGTGTTTTGATAAGAATTGCATGGAACACGTAGATTGCTTTGGGTAGTATCGACATTTTTTAACAATATTTGTTCTTCCAGTCCAGAACCATGGAATATTTTTCTTTTTTTCTTGCGTGTGTCTTCTTCAATTTCTTTCATAAGTTTTCTGTAATTTTCAGTGAATAGATTTTTCACCTCTATGGTTAGATTTATTCTTAGGTATTTTATGGGTTTTGGTGCAATTATAAAGGAAATCAATTCCTTGATTTCTCTTTCTTTTGCTTCATTATTGGTGTATAGGGATGCAACTGATTTCTGTGCGTTGATTTTATACCCTGCGACTTTGCTGGATTCACGGATCAGTTCTAGCAGCTTTTTAGTGGAATCTTTTTGGTTTTCTATATAGAGTATGATGTCATCTGCAAAGAATGAAAGTTTGACCTCCTCCTGGCCAATTTGGATGCCCTTTTATTTCTTTGTGTTGTCTGATCACTGAGGCTAAGACTTCCAATACTATATTGAATAACAGTGGTGAAAGTAGACATCCCTATCGTGTTCCTGACCTTAGGGAGAAAACTCTCTATTTTTCCCCATTGAGGATGATATTAGCGGTGGGTCTTTCAAATACAGCTTTTATGATCTTGAGGTATGATCCTTCTATCCCTACTTTCTTGAGGGTTTTTATCAAAAAAGGATGCTGTATTTTGTCAAACGCTTTCTCTGCATCTATTGAGATGACCATGTGGTTCTAGTCCTTTCTTTTATTGATGTGAGATATCACATTGATTGTTTTGCAGATATTGAACCAGCCCTGCATCCCATATATAAATCCCACTTGATCCTGGTGAATAATTCTTTCAACGTATTGTTGGATCTGGTTGGCTAATATCTTGTTGAAGATTTTTGCATCATGTTCATCAGGGAAGTTGGTCTGTCGTTCTCTTTTTTAGTGGGTTCTTTGTCTGGTTTTGGAATAAAGGTAATGCTGTGTTCATAGAATGAGTTTGGAAGTTTTCCTTCCATTCCTATTTTTTGGAACAGCTTCAAAAGAATAAGCTTCTTTAAATCTCTCATAGATTTCTCTTATGATTCTAATAAGATTCTAATCTAATAAGATTAGATAAGAATCTAATAAGATTCTCTTATTATTGTTTGTATTTGTGCTGGATTGGATGTTATCTCTCTTCTTTCATTCTTGATTTTATGTCTTTGGGTCCTTTCCTTTTTCTTTTGATCAAACTGGCTAGGGGGTTATCAATTCTGTTAATTGTTTCAAAGAACCAGCTCCTGGTTTCATTGATCTGTTCTACTGGGTTTTTTTGGTTTCGATATTATTGATTTCTGTTCTAATCTTTATTATTTCCCATCTTCTGCTGATTTGGGGTTTTATTTGCTGTTGTTTTTCCATCTCTTTGAGGCGTAAGGTTAGGTCGTGTATCTGAGAACTTTCTTCCTTCTTTAGGAAGGCCTGGATTGCTATATACTTCCCTCTTATGACTGTTTCTGCTGCATCCCAGAGGTTTGGGGCTGTGGTGTTATCATTTTCATTGACTTCCATGTACTTTTTAATTTCCTCTTCAACTCATTGGTTAGCCCATTCATTCTTTAGTAGGATGGACTTTAGGCTCCAAGCATTTGTTATCTTTCCATCTTTTTTCTTGTGGTTGCTTTTGAGCGTCATAGCATTGTGGTCTGAAAATATGCACAGTATGATCTCAATCTTTTTGTATTTGTTGAGGGTTGATTTGTGTCCCAGGATGTGATCTATTCTGGAGAATGTTCCATGTGCACTGGAGAAGAAAGTGTATTCTGTTGCTTTAGGATTAAGTATTCTGTATATGTCTGTTAAGTCCATCCGGACAAGGGTGTCTTCCAAGCCATTGTTTCCTCATTGATTTTCTGTTTAGATGATCTGTCCATTGCTGTAAGTGGGGTCTTGAAGTCCCCTACTATTATGTTACTATTATCAATGAGTTTCTTTATGTTGGTGATTAATTGATTTATATATTTGGGTGTTTCATGTTTGGAGCATAAATGTTTACAATTGTTAGATCTTCTTGGTGGATAGATCCCTTAATTATGATATAATGTCCTTCCTCATCTTTCATTACAGTCTTGATTTTAAAGTCTAGATTATCTGATATAAGTATGGCTATTCTGGCTTTCTTTTGGCGACCATTAGTGTGAGAGATGGTTCTCCATCCCCTTACTTTCAATCTGAAGGTGTCTTTAGGACTAAAATGAGTCTCTTGTAAACAGCATATAGATGGATCTTGTTTTCTTATCCATTCTGTTACCCTATGTCTTTTGATTGGAGCATTTAGTCCATTGATGTTTAGAGTGAGTACTGAAAGATATGAATTTATTGCCATTGTGTTGCTTGTAGAGTTGGAGTTTCTGGTGTTCTCTGGTCCTTTCTAGTCTTTGTTGTTTTTGTTCTTTTTTTTTTGTCTGTTCTCCCTCAGAGAGTCCCCCTTAAAATTTCTGGCAAAGCCAGTTTAGTGGTCATGAACTCCCTTAACTTTTGTCTGTCTGGGAAACTTTTTATCTCTCCTTCTGTTTTGAATGACAGTCTTGGTGGATAAAGAATTCTTGGCTGCATATTTTTCCGATTCAGTACATTGAATATATCCTGCCACTCCCTTCTGGCCTGCCAAGTTTCTGTGGCTAGGTCTGCTGTGAACCTGATTTGTCTTCCTTTTATTTCCTTGCTGCTTTCATGATTCTTTCCTTGCCTGAGTATTTTGTGAACTTGACTATGATATGCCTTGTTGATGTTTGGTTTTTGTTGAATCTAATAGGAGTTCTCTGTGCTTCCTGGATTTGATGTCTGTATCTTTCCCCAGATTAGGAAAGTTTTCCACTAGAATTTGCTCACATAACCCTTCTACCCCTTTTTCTCTCTCTTCATCTTCTGGGACACCTACAATTCTGATGTTATTCCTTTTTAATGTGTCACTGAGTTCTCTAATTCTTATATCATGCTCTTTTGCCTTATTCCCCTCCCCCCCTTTTTCTGCTTCATTATTCTCCATAAGTTTGTCCTCTATATTGCTGATTCACTGCTCTGTTTCATCCACCCTTGCGACCATGACATTTGTTCGAGTTTATAACTCAGTTATAGCATTTTTTTATTTCATCCTGACCAGCTTTTACTTATTTTATCTCTGCAGAAAGGGATTCTAATCTATTTTCCACCCCAGCTAATATTATTATTATTATTGTGATTCTAAATTCTGTTTCTGACATCTTGCTTGTACCTGTGTTGATTAAATCCCTGGCTGTCATTTCTTCCTGTTCTTTATTTTGGGGTGAATTCTTTTGTTTCATCATTTTGAAGGAAGAAACTTAATAAAGTAAAAACAATAAAAATTTAAAAATTAAAAACAACACAAAAAAAGCAAGTAAAGGATACTAGATCCTAAGTGTGTTTTGGTATGGTTGTTGAAAGAAGCTTGATAGATTAGAGAAAAAAGGGAAAAATAAGAAAAGAAAAAAGAAGAGAAAAGAAAAAAAAGGAAAACATTTGAAAATTTGAAGAAATGAACAATAAAATAGAATGGAATGAAATGACGAAAGTGAAATAGAATTTTTAAAAATTGACAAGAAAGTACAGTAGAAAAAATTAAGAAAAATCTCTTTAAAAAAATAGTTTCTTATTCTGTATTCAAAATAAGAAAAGAAAAGAAAAGAAAAAAAATTTGAATAGATGGACCAGTGAACAGGGTGAAATATGATTGA
Source organism: Paguma larvata (assembly GCA_030068075.1). Taxonomy (NCBI): domain Eukaryota; kingdom Metazoa; phylum Chordata; class Mammalia; order Carnivora; family Viverridae; genus Paguma; species Paguma larvata. Next base: position 39,283,500 of record CM057823.1, read on the forward strand.
AATTACATCATTTCCCCCCTAGAAGTTGATCTACGAAGCACTTTACAGTCCATAAACTAAGCAAGCAGAGAGCCTTGTAGTGTTCCTGAAAAGTGAGGCTTGCCCAGTTGGGCGGTGCTTAGTAGTAATGTCTCTGTTCTCTTCTAGATGGCGCTGCTTAGCTTACTGAGGGGGGATTGTTGTGGCGCTTGTAGGTGTGTATGTGCATGCGCGGGAGAGTGAAAATGGCGTCACCCAACTACCCGGTCTCTAGTATTGGAACTCTGTTCTCCGCAACCCGGCGATCACGCACTCCTCCTTTGTCTCCCACTTCCATCCACTGCCCCCTTTTACACTGTTTTGACCAAGCCTTCAGGTTGCCAGGCGGCACTTCCCTTCTGAGTTTTATCTCAGATGCAACTCTGTTTCCCAGCCCCTCACTTCTGAGAGACTGTGGCTTTGACCCGCTTGGACCTTCTTGGGGAGGATCTTGCTGGCAGGTGCTGGCCTGCCCCCAGGAATGTTTGTGGGACCACGCTGCTACCGTTGCCCAGAGACTGCGGCCGGGTGCCAGCCCTCCCTGGAAAAAGTTCACAGGATCATGTAGCAACAGCATTTCAGGGATTATGGGAAATCACAACACTCGTGTGGCACCAGGCTTCCCCTTCACGTCCTTGTTCCAGCACCAGCGAATGTGGCTGTTCTCTGGGGTCTGCTGGGACCTTTGCCTGTGGGGTGGCCACACAGCCTCTACCAAATGTCCTCCCAGCAGAGGAACCAGCCTCTCCACGTGTGGCCAAGGACCCTTCAGACCTTGCTCTCCGCTCTTGGGGATTCACCCTTCCCACCAGAGCACCGCCAGGTATCGAGCTGTGGAGTTTCAGACTCTGTGCTTCCCTTGTTTATAGAGTCTTAATGGAATTTAAACTCTCTCCTTTCTCCTTTCTCTCTTTTTTATTCAGTCCCTTGCAGCTGTTTCCACTCTCCCTTTTCTCTCCAGCTACTTTCCGGGGGGTGGGGGAGTGCTTTTCCTGTACCCCTCCAATCTCCGTCCTCTCTCCCCAAAAACAGTTCCCCGCCCTCCTGCAGCTTCTCTCTCCCCCAGTTCACCTCTCCACGCCACGTTCCTGCTGAGTCTGTGGTTCAGGTTGTACAGATTGTTGCGTTAATCCTCAACTCAGTTTTCTAGGTGTGTAAGATGGTTTAACGTTGATCTGGCTGCATTTCAGGAATGAGAGATGCAAAAAAAAAATTCCATGCTGTTCTGCCATCTTGGCCTCTCAACACTTTCTATTTTAAAGTCTATTTTTTCCTGGTGTTAGTATAGTCTCCCCATCTCTCTCTTGGCTGCGGTTCACGTGGCCATCTTTTCCTGCTTCCACTGGCTTCCTGTGGACAGTGTGTATTTGTGGACGTGTGTATGTGGACCTGGTGTGTGTGGTGTAGATGTACATCTGTGTGTATACACTTCCCTTTACCCAGTCTGATCACCTCTGAGTCCTGATGAGCCGTTCCAGTGATTCACGGGCAGTGTCATGGTTGGCGTGGTTGGATCCACGTTTGCCGTTACACTTTGTCCTCCGCGTGTCCCACTTCTCCGTCCATCCTGTACCACCTTCCATGCTCAGTGGCTCTTTCCTGGTACAACTGTTTCCATTCCTTTCGGGCTTTTTTACTGAACTATTGAGTTGTTTTCCTAGTGGTTGTTCTGGTGCCTACAAAATACATGTTAACACAGATTCTACCTCAGATGTGTACCGAATACCAGTGAGATACGGAAATGTCACCCCGCATAGCAGCTCTCCGTGAACTGTATTTTCATGCTGTTACTGTTGTCTTCGCCGGTCTACGTCTCAAACATAGCAACACGTTGTCATAATTAATTATTTTATATAATCTTGACTTCTTAAAGAAGCTGAGGGAAGAAAGAGCAGGTATAGATTTACAAAGTTTGCTAAATTCAAGATCTTATTTGCCATCTGACCCCTCGTCCCTTCCCACGGGCAGGGGCACCCCTCTGTCACCCCGTTTCTCCACTGCCCACTTCCTCGGTCCTATTTTCGAATTTATTACATTTCTCTATGATACCGCCAAATATACAATTGCACATATATTGTCTTATGCAGTTATTCTTAAATCAGTTAAGAGAGGAAAGAGGGCGAAACAAGCCTGTACCATCTTTTATAATTATCGGTGCGGTAGCCTCCGTTTCACACAAGACTTTGAATTACCTTTCGGAGTCACTTCCTTTAACCCCAAAGAGCCTCCTAGTGTATCTTCTAAAGCGATTCTGCCAGCAACAGGATCTGTTTATCTGGGAATGTCTTCGTTTCACAGCATTTCTGAAAGACTGTTTTGCTGGACGTGAGATCCCTGACTGACAGCTTTACCTTCGGCACATGAGGTGTGTCCTTCCATGGCCTTCTGGGCTCCTCTGCCCGCAAACCCAGCTCCTAGTCCCATTGGGGTGTGTCGGCAGCCCAGGAGGGGAGCGCCGGACAGCTTCCGAGTCTGCAGAGCAAGTGCAGCCTGGTGCTAGGGCCGCTTCCCACCAGATGGAGACAGAGGAAACACAGAAACAGTCTGAGGGAGACGAGGAGGTGACGAACCCTCTAGTGTACCCCAGCCCGCGGGGCTTATCCCAGCTTTGCGGGCTCAGAGGAGGCTGAGCGCTGGCATCAATACCCAGGGAGTTTTGGCCACTTGACTTCAGCCAGAAGGCAGAAGTCCTGCAGCCCATCCCCAGAGGCAGGAGCTTTCATGAAAGGCCCCCCAGGAAGTAGAGAACCACCCCCAGCACTAGGGAAGGTCCCTGAACAGGAGGGCCCTGGGATGTCTCCTGACAGGCCTTTTAGCCTCAGTTTCCTAAAAGAGATGCTCGTCCTAGCCTTCCTCGGGCCTCGGCCTCATCCTCCCAAACAAACGCAAAAATTAAGCACCACCCAGATCTGTGCTGCTGGACACAGGCGGATGTAGAGAAACCATCGTTAATCATCATATCCTTAGTGTGGCTACACTTGGCCAGTTATTTCCTCTGTTCGTACCCTTACATGTAACATTTAAGACATAAATAACGTATCCATGCAGAGGAAGAATTACCAGAAACCCAATACGCACGTAATGGACTTCCTTCCTGTGCACATTCCTGGACGTGAGGTAAAGCTCAATACCTTCCGGGCCGGGCCGCAGTTCCCTGGCGACTGCCGACTCTTTACATCTTTAAGAAAACAACATTCTACGTCATCTGGACCATCTGAACTTGGTCATTAAAGAGGATTATTTTCTTAGTCTCTATGGCATGGGACCGCAGCATCCTCACAGAAGAGAAAAACTAAGGATTGACAGAAAACAGGAGTTGGAAATTTGTAACAAGATGTTCTATCAGAAGATGAAATGTAATTTTCTGTCTTTTGCAAGCTGTCACCACATAGAGAACAATGGGTGCCTCCCTGTCGTTTCTCTTATTTCACACCCAAGTCGACCCCAAAGCAGCAGAAAGTATGTTGTCTTCCTGTGCGGATAGTGACGCTGACACGGCATTCTCAGGACGCACGCTTCCGCCTAGCTGGCCGAGGCCCGTTACCATGGAAGTCACGGGGACCACGTTGAGCACTGCCTTTTGCAGGAATGGCATCATCTCACTCAGTGCCTGCAGAGGTAAGGGCCGCAGACGGTGTTGGAGCACTTGGTCCCGTCATTATCCTCGCATCGTGATGGACGAAACGAAGCTTAGCAGCACTGACCTTAGTGCCGCCCCCAGTGGTTGGCACCTGTCTGTGGATCAGTAGATGTGGAATTAAAGCCAGAGGTAATTGATCTTCCCTAACCAGCTGTTTCTGGGAGTCCCAGGCAGATCTAACACGGACACAGTAAGATGATGATGGACAAAGGTGCCAGCGAACTGACTTGCAGTGCGACCTCAGCAGTCTCAGGTCAAAATCGACTTTGTCTTCCTTTTACTGAAATTGTTCTGTGTAATGAGTAGCTTTCTTAGGAAAGACCCAGGACTCCAACAGTCAGCAATGCAGGGAATTACGGATGGCGGAAATCTGCCGTTCTTCTGCCCCAACGTGGCATGAACGCAGGCGCGGCTCCGGTCTTCTGATTAGAAGAAAGCCCACAGCTCAGTCCCGTCCCTTGTCCGTCTCCTAATACGTGCGATCCATAGATACCTGCCCCGTGCAGGCGGGGCACTCCGCTGGCTGCGTGGGCTTCCTCCGTCCCACTTCTGCCTACGCTGAAGGATGCCCTTTTCAGATTAACCAATCCCAACATCTAAATAAAGAAATTAATCATTACTCCTAATTAAAGAAGCCCCTGGCATTGGGCACAGAGCTGGGCATCGGTAAGTGTATGTGGATAAATAAACAAATGGATGAAATGGAATGACTTGAACATTGAACACTCCTTCCTACATTTTATTTAGTCCTATATGAAATCCAAAAGGAAAATGAATTCCAGCCCTTACCAGAAAGAACCTGGAACAGGGAAGGGGACACAGGACACACACATGCAGCCGTCAGTGCTATCGGCAGGTGACCGCCAGCAACCTGACAAGTCTCATAAGACACCGCCTGAGCAGCCCTTCGCTGTCCACGCTAATGTAAGGGGGACTTTGGCAAAACTGGAGCCACACGACCAAGCGTGTGAATGTTAACACGATCCCAGACCGCAGGAAGTTAAATGTCTTCAGACAATTCGAAGCCTGACCGGATGGCGCCCTTTGGCTTTAAAACAAGGCTGTGAGTGTTGCTCTTCGTTTCCGAAAGGTATGGTCCTAAGTCTCAAAGCAAATGAATTTCCAAAGCGTCTGAGAGGGTTCTGTGCACCCATCCCCCACACGGCTGAGAAGCCGCGTGCAGGAAGCGGGTGAGGACAGGCTTCCTGCCAGGGGGCAGCTGGAGGCGGCGGGGAGAGCGGAAGTCGAGGCGCAGAGTCATCCCAGAGAAACGTACCATCTGTCTACAAGTTTCCGAGAGCACGCAGGCTGTGGTTTGCAGGGGACTCGGGGGCAGAAAGGCGCTGGTGTTCAGACGTCGACCGAGCGGCCTAGAAAGGTCTGCACCGACGTCGGCTCAGCTCAGCTGCACCTGTTGCCGTCCTGCCGTCTGTCTGTGCTGTGGTGACAGTGTTCCTTCTGGACACACAGCGGAAGAGAGCCGGGCCTGTCCTCTCCCCAGGGATGCGTCCGACAGCCGCCACCGCCCCAACTGACCTGTGCTGCTTCAAGGTCTTGACGAATATTCCAAGAATAAATGACCAGTCAGGGCGCCTGGCTCAGTCAGTTAACTGTCCCACCTCGGCTCAGGTCATGATCTCATGGTTTGTGGGTTTGAGCCCCACGTTGGGGTCAGTGCTGAGAGCTCAGAGACTGAAGCTGCTTCAGATTCTGTGTCTTGCTCTCTCTCTACCCCTCCCCTAGCTCTCTCTCTCTCTCTCTCTCTCTCCTCTCAAAACTAAATAAACATTTTTTAAAAATTTAAAGAATAAATGATTAATAAATCAACTCAACATAGTAAATTTTCAAGCCAATTTGGGACTTGGATCACCTGTCAGGGAACAAAGGCAGACAGAAATGAAAGAAGCCTTGCCATTCTCATCAGCCAGATTTCCTCTCACTTCCCGCTCCATATCCTTCCTTCCTTCCCTAGATCGAGCCTCGTGCATATTTAATTTCTCGTCAAAAATGTGGTTGTGTCTGCACACGTGAAATTCAACCAACCTGACTGAAAGTTTCTCACACAAGATGACCAACGCAATTAACACAGACTTTGGCGCGGTATTTCGGCCGCGTGTGTGCACACGCTGTTGGGCCACACGCTCCACTTTCGGTCGTGTCGTTTTAAGTAAATATTGGAAATTCCACGAAAATAAATCTTTTGACTTAGGAGAGTGATCGTTCATGAAAGATGTAACAGATCTGCGAGGATCTCAGCCGGGCCGGGAAACGGGCCCCGAATGGCTGAGCAGGGTCTTCCAGACGCCGTCATTTTACCTTCTCCTGTCCGTGCTCGTCCTCCAGCTGCAAAGTCAGCATGAAATTGTGCTACTTGTGTGTTGTCAGTTCTATTCTCGGTCGCCTCGGAGCCTTTCTGCTTAGAACAGCAAACTCATACTTGACATTGACTGGAAAGCCCCGGTCTGGCTTCTCTGACCGACCGACCCTGGTCTTGATGCTTTTGCTCCTACCTCTACTGATGGTAAGATGTTGAGTTAAGAGAAAAAATAATGATAAAACGTAAGCTTTTCTTCCTGTTTTTTAAGAGTGAATTTCTTTGTGCTGCAGAGAAATTACCCATTTTATGCATCCATTGGGATTAATGATTGAGGTGGATCGGGAAAGTTTCATTCCTGTGAATTCAGTCATTTGGTGGAAGTTCGTGGGTGTAGACGGGCCTGACCCCGGATCATGGCTGCAGTGAGTTGGAATCCTTCACACCATTGATGGCAAGCCTCACCCAGGCTGCTTCGAGGGGCTTGGAGGGAAAATTTGCAGCAAAAAGGAGGCTGTCCCCAAATCCTCACCCAGCAGGTGGGCGCCCGCCTGTCCTCCACGACTCGGCCCCTCAGGGTCCTGCAGGGCTGTGCATTGTGTACAAAGAAGCCTGGGGGGACTTGTACACAACAGAGACTGAGCTCCCACGGTTCCGGAGGCTGGAAGACCAGCGCTGGCGGGTCTGTGTCTGGTGAGATGGCTCTCTCCTTCGTCTCCCTCGGAGTCTCTCACTGCCTTCCGACACGGTGAGGGGAGAGGATGGCCAACCCTCAGGACCTCATCTCCCCCCACAGCCCCCTCCTGATGCCATCACGTAGGGAGTTACTCTGTGGGGACACAGACATTGGGTCCTAGCAGCCTTGAACCAGTCAGTGCGTACTCTACTTTCCATAACGGTGACACAGGGACAGGGCCAGAGGGTCTCTAAGAGGGTGCCTTCTGTGTCATTCCTGCCAGGACTGTTTCCTCAGAAATAGCAGATGCTGGGAATCCCACCGATTCCGTGGCTTCCAGAAGCGACAAGGCACCGTCAGTGAAGACATAATGACAGTGATGAAACCAGCCGCGTGTAGACGTCTTCATGACACGACCCTTGTCTAACACATGTACCGGTTACTATGAGCCAAAGACGGTTCTGTGCTGGACACCTGTCACCTGGCGTCACCTTCGGAACAGCCCTAAGGACCCGTGACCATGATCTTCCACGTTTTGCTGATAAGAACGTTGAGCAGCTGATTTGAACATCTGTGTTTTCTTCCTTTGGATGGACTGACCGCAGACATGGTAAAACGGGAAACCGGGAAGCAGAGCCCCAAGTGCCTCCATCTCTCTCCTGGGTCTCAGGCCTTGAGCTCCAACCTCCCCTGTAGGTCACCGGTGCTGACACAGGCCTCACTCACGGTGACTTTCCTGTGGGGCTCTCCATGCTGAGAATAACATATTTGGGGAGAGGCCGCATTCCTCCCACGGGGTGTTTGGCACCCAAGACATGAGCGGTAATTACCCATCCTGGTCCTGGTGGCAGAACCCACTGCAGCTGCATGTCAGGTGTGGCTCACGCCACGGGTCTCGTCTCCAAACTGGACTGGGCTCTAGCATTCCCGCGCCTGAGTCATAGAAGAAGAAATGCACGTTAAATAAATAGCCGTTAACATACGGTGCCACTGGGCCCGCAGAAAACGAAAAATCATTTGTCTCCCAAGTTAATGTGGGTCTACAAACATCACCCTGTCACACCTCCATCCTCTCAAAAGTCACTTTGGGGCACCTTCTTTATGTCTCCAATCTGAGATTAATTTTTCTTATGTCTTTTTGAACCAAACCCAAATGTCTTTTGGAAGGATGGTAGCAATGTCTACAATCTTGCAATCAGGCAAATGCTCAATCTTCACAGAACAAGAGTCAAGTACAGAAACGTCTCCAAGTTCGATGACAGGGCTCCAGTGGCTCTTCCAATCGGGCACCCGAAAGGAGGTAAAACCTAATGTCTGGAACCTGAGTGTGGACACAGTGACACTGACCATTCCAAGGTGAAGTAGCCCATTAACTTCCTTCTCAAACATTCGCTTGAAGACAAAATAGATGAAATTGGCCTCACAACACCAGCGCCCCGCAGTCTGGGCTCCAGACCACAGGCAGGAGCAGTAGAATGTGCTGGAAGTGAAACCCACACTTAGTACTTTTTCGGTTGCCAAAAAAAGAGATGTTACAGTAGTTTAGTAACAGGGTAATTTTTGGAGAAAAGTTTTATATTATTTTTTAAAGCATTTTTCAAACAGATGCTAGTTCTAGAAAAACACAAATCATGTAGAAAGTTAAATAAATTAGACAGTTTCTGGTTTGTTGACAAGGACTGACCTATTAGTTTGCCATCTGTAGACAAATGTGATGCTAATTATTTATTACGTTCCTTTAGAAATCAAGTCATTAGTTACGCTGAACAAGCACGAGGCGCCTGGGTGGCTCAGTCGGTCAAGCATCGATCTCTCCCTCTCGGCTCAGGTCATGATCTCAAAGTTTGTGGGATCGAGTCCCAGGTGGGGCTCTGTGCTGACAGTATGGAACCTGCTTGGGATTCTCTCTCTCCCTCTCCGTCTCTGCCCGTCCCTCGCTTACTGCATACATTCTCTCTCTCTCTCTTTCAAAATAAATAAACATTTAAAAACTTTAAACTGACCAGGCACAGATGAATCCGATGAGATTATCTCCTTGGTGCACCCTTGTTCATCTGCTAATGGTTTATGCGTCCTGGAGACCTTGCAGCTCTATAGCCGAGGGGCTTATAAAACGAACTCAGAAGCCACTCCTCCTCCCCAGGACAGCCAGGCACTACTGTCACTGACAAGGGTTACATAGAATGAGGGCACTGTGCTGATTTCTTTGCTCCATCTAAGGGGCTGCGATGAACCTTAATGAGACTGTGAAGAAAGCAGCGTTGTCCCTGCTGGCAGCTAAGTCTCAGTGCCCCTGACAGTGAGCCACGGAGGTGAGGGGCATGTCAGGTCTTCTGATGCATGCTGGGCTCCTGCCAACCCCATCAGCCACTGAAACCTGGCTATCAGGGGGCCTCTCATCAAGTCCTTCCCCTGAGATTTTCCCTAGACTGTTAGTTTCACATTTGTAGGGACAGATGAAGACTAACTTCCACACAAGCTAATCAGACACCTTCATGTGCCTTTAGGCTGTAGGATTTTTCCCCAGAAAGTTGAATGAGGTTAATATTTTACTGATTTTAAAAGAATTTGCTTTCCTAGCATACCGTTTGACTTAAACAAAAAACAGAAGCGATCTCTGACTGATACAAACAAAAAAGGGACTTAGAGAAAAGATACTGGGAGCCTGAACCAGAACCACAGCCCAATGAGGCCAACAGAGACACTGGGGGGCACCCCATCCCCCCCCATGAGCCCAGGATACAGGGTGACAGCTCTCTGGTCCCCAGAGGGGGCTGCAGGTTCAAAGTCCCAGGAGGGCTGGGTCACTTGTAGGTCTGTGCACCACCCCCACCCCTGGACTCTAGTGTGAGAATTGCCCGATGGAGGAAGAAGGATGGGGGATTGTCTGTGCAGAAACTCCCAAAGAATGAATTAAAAACAAAAACAAAAACAAAAACTCCTGCAACTAATAAATGATTCCAGCAAGACTGAAGGATGCAAAGTTAATGTACAAAAGTTAATTGCTTGTTTATATACCAGCCACGAACCAGTAGGGTTTGAAATGAAAAACACAGTACTAGTCATTTACATTTTCACTCTTCAAATTAAATAGTTAGGTATGAATTTAATGAAATATGTGCCAGATCTATGTGAGGGAAACTATAAAATTCTGATGAAATGAAAGAAAAATAAGTGGAGAGATAATTCATGCACGTGGTTGGAAGGACTCCATGTTGTCGAAATGTCACTTCTTCACAACTTGATCTGTAGAGTCAATGCAGTCCCAATCAAATCCTGTTATTTTGTGGGTATCAGTGAGACAATTTTAAAGTTCATATAGGTAGGCAATGGAGCCAGAATAGCCAACACAGTACTGAGGAGAAAAATGTGCTTAAGTAACTGACCCCGCCGGACTGCAAAACTTCCCTAACAGTAGAGGAACCACGACCACATACGTGGCCTCGACAAGCATATTAGTGGAGCAGAACAGGGGTCCAGGAATGGACCTACGCAAGTACAGTCCACTGATCTTCGACAAAGAAGCAAGTGTGATCCGATAGAGAAAGGATGGCCGTTGCAGCCAACGGTGCTGGGAGCAGTAGGCGTCCACACGCAAGCAAGTCAGTGTGAGCAGGACCTCACTCCCTTTACGAACATCAGCTCAGGTCAGAGACCTAAGTGGAAAATGCAAAACTACAAAACTCCTGGAAGAGAACATAGGAGAACCTAGCTGCCCTTGGGTTTGGCAGTCCTTTCTTAGATACAACACCAAAAGCGTGATCTACGAAAGAAAAATGGACAAGTTCACTAAAATGAAAAACTGTGCTCTGTGAAAGATAGTGTTAAGAGAATGAAAAGACAAGCAGCAGACTGGGATAAAATCTTTGCAAAACACCTCTCTGATAGAGGACTTGTATCCAAAATACACAAAGAACTCTTAAAACTCAACAATAAGAAATCAAACAACCTAATTAAAACTGAACAAAAGATCTGAACAGACACCTCACTTAGAGGCTAGACAGTTAGCAGATAAGCATATGAAAAGATGTTCCACATCATGTCACTGAGAAATTGCAAACTGAAAACATGAGCTACCACTGCGCACCTATTAGAATGGCTAAAATACAAAACTTCGACAACATGGAATGTTGGTGAGGATGCAGAGCAACGGGAACTCTCATTTGTTGCTGGCAGGGATGCAAAATGGCACAGCCGCTTTGGAAGACAGTTCAGCAGTTTCCTACAAAACTAAACATGTTCTACCATACGATGCAGCATTCCTATTTCTTGATGTATATTCAAAAGAATTGAAACTTCGTCTCCACACAAAACTGCACGTGAATGTTAATAGCAGCTTTATTTAAAATTGCCCAAATTTGGGAGGAATCAAGTTGTCTTTCAGCAGGTGAACGGATAAATAAACCGCGGTCCATCCAGACAATGGGAACTGTTTAGCTCTAAAAAGAAATGTGCTATCAAGTCATGAAAGGATATGGAGGAAGCTCGCATGCATGTTAACCAGGTGAAAGAAGCCAATCTGAAAAAGCTACACACGGTATGATGTCAACTATATGACCTTCTGGAAAAGGAGAAACTCTGTAAACCATGGTTTGCCAGGGTTTTGGGGGAAGGTGGGGAATAGGGGGAGCACAGGGAACTTTTAGGGCAGTGCAACTACTCGGCATGACACCATAATGATGGATACATGTCATTACACATTTCCCCAAACCCACAGAAGCCCTGAGGAGGAAGCCTGGACTTTGGTCAATAATAACGTATTAGTGTTGGTTCATCCACTGTAACAAATTCCCACACTAATAAAACGTGTAAATAATAGGGAAACTGACAAGGGAAAAAGGAGGTATGTGGGAACTTTCTGACCAAGTTTTCTGAAAACATAAAATTGCTCCAAAAAAAGTATTAAGTTTCTAAATGCAATAAACAAAACTACTTCATACATAGAATATGATTCAAATTATATATCTAAACATTGAAAAAATATGCTACAGTGTTCATTATGGTTGCCTATAAATGGTGGATTATGGATTGTTTTGCTTTTCTTTATATTTTATGAATTTTCTTATTTTTAGGCAATGAGAATATGATTCTTTAATCATTAAAGAACAATAAAAGTAGCTCGTTTTGTTTTGTTTAAATAGGATACACATAATGAACAAATCAGGAAACTATAGATGCTTGCAACGATGTGGAGAAATGGGAACCCTCTTGCACCGTTGGTGGGAATGCAAACTGGTGCAGCCACTCTGGAGAACAGTGTGGAGGCTCCTCAAAAAAATGAAAATAGAACTACCCTATGACTCAGCTATAGCACTGTTCGGAATTTACCCAAGAGATACAGGAGTGCTGATGCATAGGGGCACATGTACCCCAATGTTTACAGAAGTGCTTTCAACAATAGCCAAATTATGAAAGAGCCTAAATGTCCGTCAACTGATGAATGGATAAAGAAGATGTGGTGTATATATACAATGGAATACTATGCAGCAATGAGAAAGAATGAAATCCTGCCATTTGCAGCAAGGTGGATGGAACTGGAGGGTATTATGCTAAGTGAAATAAGTCAGTCAGAGAAAGACATGTATCATATGTTTTCACTCATATGTGGATCTTGAGAAACTTAACAGAAGACCATGGGGTAGGGGAAAAAGAGTTACAGAGAGGGAGGGAGGCAAATCATAAGAGACTTTTAAATACTAAGAACAAACTGAGGGTTGATGGGGGTGGGGAAGAGGGGAGAGTGGGTGATGGGCATTGAGGAGGGCACCTGTTGGGATGAGCACTGGGTGTTGTATGGCAACCAATTTGACAATAAATTATATAAATAAATAAATAAATAAATAAATAAATAAATAAATAAATAGGATACATGTAACTAAAATTTAAATTTAAGAAAAAGGGAAAGATAAATAAAATAAATAAATTGACAAACATAAATAGATAAATAAATAAATGGGATACATAGTCCCACAAGTAAAACTTACCTTGGGGACAGTGGAGAAGAATGTTTGAAATTGATACTGTCCCAGAAAATCCAGAGACAATGCCTCCTGTTACTACACGGAACACCCACATCCATTGTTACGGAACTGACACTAACGTGAGAACAAATGTTGGACAAACTTGTGTGTCTCCAGCCAGTTCAAGGTTGTAGAAGGGATCCAGGTCATTCAGAAAAGGATCCGGAGCACCTGCCAGCTCTGTGACCTTGAGTAAGGCCCTTCTCCTTTTGAAGCCTCAGGTAAAATGAGAGGTTTGGATCCGTTCAGCAGTTTTCCAACTGTTTTTTGACCCTACAACCCTATGTTTAAATGCAGTTTAATTACACAGGAAACCAACCTGGACAAGAGATAAGAGAGGAGTGTTTCAGGCAGGAGTGGTGTTCCTGCCACCCTGCAGCCCCTACCAGGGCACACACAGAACAAAACCGAGGAAGTCTAACCCTCCTAAATCTGTGCACGGCACGTGGAAGAACACCCGGGCCCTACGTCAGCGCGGCGGCTTCAGTGCCTGGCCACCCACACACGATTTTGAAAAGTTACGCTCTCTTCATACTCACTAGGTATTAAGAGTCACAGCTGGTACGGGAGATAACATGACAGCCTAGGACCAAGCAGATGGGCTGGGTCCTACCCAACCGCTGCCGCGATGTTCCGATATTGGACCAAGGGCTTCAGCTCTCTCTCTGTGACGAGGACCTGATAGCCCAGCTGCTAGCCCGGTGGAGCCACACAAGTCAGATGACAGAGGGAGGGAGCAGAATCTGTGACCCCTGTCCAGGCGGCATCTATCAGGTGTCTGTTACGAGTCACGTCACATGCTGGGTACAACGGAGGAAAGTGAAGAAGTCACCGAAGTACGGTCTTGGGTCTGACGTGTCCGTCATAACGTCTGGAGAGATGTAAGGTACCAGCTTTATTTACGACCCGAAACGCATGTGCAAGACACTTGACCAATGAGTTTAAACTGAAACTTTGTGGATCATGGAAGAGAAACATCATGGAAAGCTGCTTCCTGGAAAGGATTCTATCTGAGATCAAGACTATCTTTGGCACAAAAGCCAAAAATGAAATATTTACCGTTCCTGCAAGGTAATGTCCTTCACGGCATATTTGTGAAGATCCCTTCACTGAAAGGGAAACAGTTCTGATTTCTTTCCTTTCCTCAGAAATGACCAGCTAAGGAGGTGCCTGGGTGACTCAGTCGGTTAAGTGTCCAGCTTCAGCTCAGGTCATGATCTCATGGTTTATGAGTTTCGAGCCCTGCATTGGACTCTGTGCTGACATCGCAGGGCCTGCTTCCGGTCCTCTGTTCCCCCCACTCTCTCTGCCTCCCCAGCTTGTGCTCTCTCAAATAAATAAATAAATAAACAAACAAACAAACAAATACATAAAAACATTGGAAAATAAAACAGAAATGACTGAGTGGGACTCGCGCTCCTGGGAAGATGCAGTGGTTGTACTTCTCCCGATTCTTCCCATAAGTGCAAGGAAACCCCGTCACTGTGTGTAAGGGGAACAAATGAAGACTCTGAAAGACTGGCTAGGGCCGTGACAAGGGTCTTCCTGTTGTCTCCTGGATCTCAGAGCTGGAGTTGAGGAAGCAGAAGCCTGGATGCACCAAGAATTTGGCAACAGGAGCCTTGACAGAGCAGCTCTCCTGACTGCAGGAGCAGGGAGGGGAGCCCAGAATGACAGAGCTGGAGATAGAGGCTGCCTCCCACCTCACAGAAAGGACCGCTGCCACAACCCCCCCCCCCCCGCCAGCAAAGGACGGGGAAAGACACCTGCAGGTGACAGAGTCAATGAGCCTCCACCAAGACTGGCCAGAGAAGCAGAGGAGACCCAAGTGACGGATACTGGGATGGAAGGGGGGGTTCCGCCCTGCCCACATCCAGAGGACAGGCAGCAAGAGAACACTGTGAGCACCTCCAGGCGCAGACATTTGACAACTTAGAGAAATGGGCCAATTCTTCAAAAAACAAAATACCACGACTTGGCCAGTATGATAGAATCAATTTGAGTAACCCTACCAACTATTAAGGTAAATTGAATTCATAATTTAAAATCGCCCCCAAAAGAAGTCTTCAGACTCAGATGGTTTCACTAGAGAATTCTACAAAATGTTTATAGAAGAATTAACACCAGTCCATGCAATGTTTCAGAAAACAGAAGGGGGAATTCTTCCTAATTCATTTTATGGAGATGGTATTATCCTGGTACAAAAATCAGACAGACAGTGCATAAAAAGAAAACTACACACTATATCCTTCATGGACACAGATGGAAATTTCTTTTTTAAGTTATTATTAGTTTAGTTAAATTCCATTAAGTTACCATACAGTGTAACATTATTTCAGATGAACAATACAGTAACTCGACACCTCCATACAATGTGCTCATCACGACAAGCCCGTCCTTCATCGCCACCACGTGTGTCCCTATCCCCCCGACCTCCGCTCTGGTGACCATCAGTGTGTTTCTGGAGTTAAGAGTCTGTTTCTTGGCTTGTCTCTCCTTTTGCCCCTTTGTTTAGTTTCTTAACTTTCACATATGAGTGAAATCATATGGTATTTGTCTTTCTCTGACTTCTTCACTTAGCATAATTCTCTCTAGCTCCATCCACGTTATTGCAAATAGCAAGATTTCATTCTTTTTTATGACTGAGTAGTATTCTATTGCATTTATCTACTACATCTTCTTTATCCATTCATCAGTAGATGGATATTTGGGCTCTTTCCATAACTTGGCTGTTGTTGATAGCCCTGCTATAAGTATTGGGGTGCGTATATCCCTTCGAATTAATGTTTTGTATTCATCGGGTAAATACCTAGTAGTGAAATTGCTTGGTCATAAGTTGGTTCTACTTTTTTTAAGTTTATTTATTTTTGAAAGAAAGAGAGAGAGAGAGAGAGCAGGCACACATGGAGGAGGGGCAGAGAAGGAGAGACAGAATCCCAAGCAGGCTCTGTGCCATCAGCACAGAAACCGATTCGGGGTTCGAACTCACAAACTGTGATCACGACCTGAGCTGAGATCGAGAGTTGGATGCTTAACCAACTGCACCACCCAGGTGCCCCTAGTGTAGTTCTATTTTTAACTATTTTTAACAACCTCCATGTTGTTCTCCAGGGTGGCTGTACCAGTTTGCATTCCCACCAAGAGAGGGTTCCCCTTTCTCCACATCCTTGCCTTGATTTTAGTCATTCTGACAGTGTGAGGTGGTATCTCATGGTGGTTTTGATTTGCATTATCCTGATGAGGGATATTGAGCATCTTTTCATGTGTCTGTTGGCCATCTGGATGTCTTCTTTGGGAAAATGTCTATTCATGTCTTTGGCCCATTTTTAACTGGATTATTTGTTTTTTAGGTGTTGAGTTTGATAAGTTCTTTAGATTTTGGATACTAACCCTTTATCAGATATGTCATTTGCAAATATCTTCTCCCATTCCATAGGCAGCCTTTTTAGTTTTTTTAATTGTTTCCTTTGCTATGCAGAAGCTTTTTATCTTGATGAGGTCCCAGTAGTTCATTTTTGCTTTTGTTTCCCTTGCCTCAGGAGACATATCTAGTAAGTTGTTACCACTGATGTCAGAGAGATTACTGCCTCCTTTCTCCTCTAGGATTTTGATAGCTTCCTATCTTATGGTTAGGTCTTTCATCCATTTTGAGTTTATTTTTGTGTATCGGGTAAGTAAGAAAGTGGTCCAGGTTCATTTTTCTTCATGTCGCTGTCCAGTTCTCCTAGCACCGTTGGCTGAAGAGACTGCCTTGTTTCCATTGGATGTTCTTTCCTGCTTTGTCAAGGATTAGTTGGCCATACGTTTGTGGGTCCATTTCTGGATTCTCTTTTCTGTTCCATTGATCTGAGTGTCTGTTTCTGTGCCAGTACCGTACTGTCTTGATGATTACAGCTTTGTGCTACAGCTTGAGGTCTGGGATTATGGTGCCTCCAACTTTGGTTTTCTTTTTCAGGGTTACTTTGGCTATTTGGGGTCTTTCCTGGTTCCATACAAATTTTAGGATTGTTTGTTCTAGCTCTGTAAAGAATGTTGTTGGAATTTTGATAGGGATTACATTAATTCTGTAGATTGCTTTGGGTAGTATAGACATCTTAACAATATTTGTTCTTTCAATCCATGAGCATGGGATGTCTTTCCATTTCTTCATGTCATTTTTAATTTCTTTCATCAGTTTTTTTTATTTTTTAGTGAGAGAGAGAGCATCCATATATGGGGGAGTGTCAAAGGGAAAAAGAGAGAAAAAGAGAGAGAGAAAGAGAGAGAGAGAGAATCTTAAGCAGGCTCCATGCTCATCATGGAGCTCATTCCCACGAACCTGGGATCAGGACCCAAGCCAAAATCAAGAGTTGGATGCTCAACTAACTGAGCCACCCAGGCGCCCCCTTTCATCAGTGTTTTATAGTTTTCAGAGTACAGGTCTTTCACCTTTTCGGTTGTGTTTATTCCTAGATATTTTAGTATTTATGGCACAATTGTAAGTGGGATTGTTTTTTTAATTTCTCTTTCTGCTCTTTCATTATATAGAAATGCGATAGATTTCTGCATGTTGATTTTGTATCTTATGACTTTACTGAATTCACTTTTCAGGAAAAAATTCTTTATGTATATATGTATGTGTGTATGTATTTTTTTTAGAGAGAGAGGGAGTGCAGGGGACAGGCAGAGAGAGAGAGAGAGAGAGAGAGAGAATCCCTAGCAGACTCCATGCTGTCAGTGTGGAGCCCAATGTGTAACTCGAACTCATGAACCCTGAGATCATGACCTGAGCCAAAATCAAGAGTCAGACGCTTAACTGACTGAGCCACCAGGTGCCCCAGACTGCATCGAAATTTTTAAACTTTTTCTATGTGGACGGTGTTGCTAAGAAGATGGGATGACAAGCTACAGCATGGAAGAAAATATTCCCAAATCATGTTTCCAACAGAAGACCAGTGTCCAGAATATAGACGGGAAGTGACAGTTCAATAGGACAAATGAGCAGAATAGAAGAGAATTTAATTTCACCAGAGGATCTACAGATGTGCCTCCTCGTCAGTCGCAAGGGAAATACAAATTAAAACCACAGTGAGAGGTTTCCTGTCGGAATAGCTAAAATAACACCAGTGACAAGCCCAGGGGCCGGGAGGATTGGGAGTCCCGGGCTCATCCTTCCGTGGCTGGCGGGAGCGTGAGGTGGTGCAGACTCTGGAGAAACCGAACATGCGGCTCCCCTGCGCATTCTTCCCAGAGAAACAAAGACTTCTGTCCACACACAAACCCGCACGCGAATACTTACAGCAGATTTATGCACAGATCCCATCCTGGGAACCACGCAGGCGTCCTGAAGAAGGTGAGGGGCCAACGACACACAGCCATTGCACAGAACCCTCCTCGGCATGGGGATTGAACACGATCCAGGCCACAACCCAACGAGTCTCCAGGGAATCGTGCTGAGCGAGTCACATTAGTCCCCAGAGGTTATAGAGTATGTGATTCTATCTCTACAACATTCTTGAAATGACGAAACTGCAGAAGGAGAAGGCAGATGAGTCGTCAGGGCCGAGAGGGATGTGGGGGTACGAGGGCCACGAGGAGGACACCTCAAGGGCAGACGTTCTGTGTCTGGGCTCTGGGCGTGTCCACGACCTTGTCAGGGCTGGAGGATGCTCAGTGAAGCACACACTGGACCGTCCGTGTTACTTCTTAATTAATTCTTTTTTTATTTTTTATTTGAGAGAGAGTGTGCACACACACGCACATGAGCGAGGGAGGGGCAGAGAGAGAGGGGGAGAGACAGAATCCCAGGCAGGGTCCACTGTCAGCATGGAGCCCAATGTGGGGCTTGAACTCATGAACCATGAGATCTCCACCTGAGCCAAAATCGAGCCAAGGTTAAGCGTTGGTGGACGCTTAACCAACTGAGCCGCTCAGGTGCCCTGTATTATTTCTCACAACTGCAAATGAATCTACAATCACCTCAAAAATTAAAAGTTTAATTAAGACACTAAACTTCTCTCATCTAATTCTGAAAGCAATTAGATGTAGCGGGAACATGACGTACCCTCTAGAATGTTACGTATATTTCTTTCCTCTGAAAACCCTTAAGCGCTTTAGGGGTCATCACTGGGAACATCAACTCTGATACCATTTTTAAAATAATAATAATAATAACAATAACCCGCGAGCTCCCTGGTGCCTCAGAACTCCTGGAAACAAGGAAGCCCTATCCCCAGTGCCACAGAAGAAGCTAGAAGATACAGCAATCCATTTCTCCTGTGGGGTCGTGTTTGTCACGGCGAACTGTAGTGGATGGATGCATCTTTAAAACCCACACGCCATCCTCACGTGGAATGTGCCAGAAGGCAAACCCATCTCAGAGGGGACACGCTGTCCCCAAGTGTGCGAGGGGCCGTCACAGAAAAGAGCCGCCTTCTTGCTGCGAAGGGCAGAGCCGGGTCCACAGGAACGGAGCGGTTTTCTTCTCCGAACAAGAAAGCTGGGTGAAGACAGAGGAGCAGGGGAGGACGGACGGGAGCTCAAAGTGAGGGAGGCCGGGGCCTCACAGCCCCGCCACCCCGCTCCCCGGCCTGGCCTTTGCTCCTGGAGACCTCAGCGGCCAGGGCACCACCGCCTGCGGCCACTCCGAGAGCCCCGAGGGCGAGGCCGTGTCTGTCTGAGGGTCCACCTTGGGCTCGACGTGCAACCGGGGCGAATGTCATTTCGGGTCCCGAGAGTCCCGTGCAAAACCCGAGTCGTGGCCCCTGAGCACAGCACCCCCCCCCCGCCCCGCTGGCTGGCTCCTCGCCCCACTTTCCGGGGAGAGGCAGCACTGTCCCCGGGAGCGTCTCTGAGCTGGTCTCAGGGATCTGTCCCCCACCCTTAGTACTCTGCCGCCCTCTCCAAGCAGTGCCCAGGACACGTGCCTTCCATCCAACAAACCCAGGGGACAAACCCGCTGTCGCCCTGTCACGATGCGCCCACGATGCCGTGTGGCGGTCAGGATGGAGAGGTCCCAGGGGCTGGTACGCCAGGACAGGCCCCCAGCTCAGAGAGGTGGACGGTGCCCCGTGTGGCCCTGCAAGGTGACAGCCGGGTGCGGATCCTGACTCAGCAGTGCGACCACAGTGTTCTCCAGCATGTGGGGGTCCAGCTCGTCACGGCAGATAACGCCCCACCTTCCTCATAGGATCGTGGGGCGCGTCCAATGAGCCGACGCAGATAATGGTGTCTGGGACAAGACCCGGTGGGCAGGCGGGCTGTCGCGGTGGAACCGGAGGACTCGACTGTACAGACCCCTCGCCCGTGGGCTCTCGAGGTGACACAGCACAGAGGTAGCCACCGGCCACGCCGGGGGCCTCGTGCTGCGACCGGAGGAATCGCCGGCAAAGGACGGGCACCGGGAGGCGGTGCGGACAAGGGCCGAGCCAGGGCCGGTCGTGCGGCTGGCGTCTCTCCGCTGGGCCAGGGCGGCGATCTCGTTACAAACGCTGGTGTTCGTGGCCTTTCCGAGGAGAGGCTTCCAGAGGCTCCTGTTACCGAGCCGGTGTACGATCGGTTCAGGCCTGGACTTCGTCCGTTCGCTCCCTCGGGTTTCGGCCAGAGCCCCGCCCGGCTGCCTGCGTGGAAACCGGCCGGACTCAGCTCGTTCCTCCCGGGCGCCGGCTCTGCGGACCGTGGGTCTCCCCGGCGTTCCCGAAACACCAGGCCAGACCAGACCAGAGGACAGAAAGTGCAAGCACGGCACCGTGGTAGTTCCCGGGGGCTTGACGCGAAGTGGCTTTCCTGGTGTGCTTCGTGTTCGAGAGGATTTGAAGCCACTGCTCTGAGGTCTGAGCGGTTATTTACAGCGGCGTCTCCGCACCCCCGACACCCTTGGAGCTGCGACGGTGTCAGGGTCCCGGGGCTCCCCGCCCCTGAGGTCTCGACCGGTCCCCCGGCAGTGTCTCCGACCTTCCCAGTCCTCCTGCTCCCTGCTCTCCTGGGGCCTCCGGCGGGGGGGGGGGGTGGGGGGGGGGGACGGCCCTCCTTCCGTCCGCAGGTGATGGAGAGGCAGCCGGGGCTCTGAGGGACACTTCTTGGTAGGAACCTGGTGCCACATGACGCGGCCTGGGGGGAGGGGGAGAGGACAGGAGCTGGCGGGGCGAGGTGGTCTGGACGCTCAGCGCCGTTCCCGTCAGTCTCTGCAGCTACGGCTTATGTCAACGTCACTGCTTGTTCGCCGGTGCATGGAGGGCTCCCTCTAAACCCTCCCCCTTCCTGGCCTCCCACAGCCCCTCCCGCCCAGCCCTGCCTCGGTGTCTTTGACTCCGTGTGTCTTGCTGTTTCTCTCTTGATCTCTCTGTCTCTCTTTGCCTCTGTGTCTTGCTGTGGCACGTCCCCACCCCCTCAGAGCCCAGGGCGGGGCAGGGTCCCCACCCCCTCAGAGCCCAGGGCGGGGCAGGGTCCCCCCCCCCTCAGAGCCCGGGATCAGGGTAGGGGACCTTCGCCTCCCTACGCGTCCCTGTGAGCCTGCCACTCGCCCCCTCCGGATGCCTCTCTGACCCACAGGAAGGGGGCCACGGCGCACAGTCTCTCCCGCCTCACTCCCTCCGGGGGCACTGGGGGGGGGCTGTGTCTCCTTCCCTCAGAGCCAAGGTTGGAAGCAGGCACCTCGCCGACTCGCAAGCCCCCCGAAAAGCCTGGCCCTGTCCTCCCGCAGGGCATGCTCCCTGCTGCTGCTTTTTCTTCTTTACTTCATTTGCTCACTCAGTCACTCAACAAACACTCAACAGTCCACAGTGTGACACGTGTCCCGCTCCGGAGGGTGCCAGATGCGGGAGAGTGGACGCTCCTACCTGGACTCCAGTGGGATGTGCTGGCTGGGGAGGTGGGTGTGGGCTGGGTCACAGGGGAGTGACTCCGGACAACCCCAGCCCCAGGCGGACACCGACAACCACCAGGATGGCAGCCTTCTCAATGCCCAGTCTCCTGAGCAGGGCTCACGGTGACACGGAGGGCCCCCAAGCCCCCACACTTTGTTAGGAATATGTGGCCCTTCTGGTTTTCCTAGACCCTCTCGGGCTCCCTGGCTGAGTCGGAAAGTTAAATGACAAAACCAGACCAACGGGAGAGAAGCGCCCACACTTTATTGAGTTTGGACGTGTGCACGAGGACCGTCAGGAGGGGACGCAGCCCTCGGAAGAGGCCAGAGCAGGAAGCTTTCCTGCCTTTAGACAAACACACGCTAAATCCGGGAACAACTGATGAGCGGGGTTTGGGCTCAGCGTGGTCAGTGGTCAGTGGTCAGCTGGGGAGACGGGGGCCAGGTCACCAAGGTGAGGGTCAGAGATTTCTGGCCCCTGTTTCCCGTCTCCCTCCTCCTGGTCCAGGCGGGGCACTTCCCCTGGGGATCATGACTGGTTTCGGGGTGGTGAGAGGGACTCCCGCCTGTTTCCTCAACTTCCTCCGGCTTCAGACACTCAGTGTCCCGGGTGCTGTGGGTCCTGAGCCCCCGAGCCCCTCTGCTCCCTTTGCCACGTTTGGCTTCTCCGTGTCTACCCACGAACAGCCATCGTGGCATCCGGCACAGGACAGGTGCCCCGGGGAGGTTTTTGCTGCCGCGGCAGGAGGAGGGCCGGCGGGGCAGGGAGGTGGGGAAACCTGACTCATGAGGCTGGTTCAGTGACGGGCACGACGGGACAGATTCACTCCGAAACACCAGCAACGGAGAAAGAAGCATTGGCTGCGTAATCGAGGGCCGCGTGCGGTGACAGGAGGGGTGGTTCTGGCGGAAGAGGCGGAGCCCGGGCCTGCCCGCAGCAGGTGCATCGAGACAGCTCACCTTCTGCGGCCAGGAGGCGGCCCGCAAGCAGGAGGCCGTCCTCCCCGAGAAGCCGCTGCGACGTGAGCTTCACCGGGCCAGAGGTGCGGGGGCCGTGCTGAGGGGGGTGGGCCGCGGGGCGCTCAGCCGCGGGGTGCTCAGCGCCGGGGTCAGGCCGTGCTCCCGGGTGGGACCGCGGGGCGCTCAGCCGCGGGGTGCTCAGCGCCGGGGTCAGGCCGTGCTCCCGGGTGGGACCGCGGGGCGCTCAGCCGCGGGGTGCTCAGCGCCGGGGTCAGGCCGTGCTCCCGGTTGGGACCGCGGGGCGCTCAGCCGCGGGGTGCTCAGTGCTGGGGTCAGGCCGTGCTCCCGGGTGGGGCCGCGGGGTGCTCAGCGCCGGCGTCAGCACTGGGCCCCAGGTTAACAGAGCAGCAGCTTCGGCTCCCGCTAGGGCCGAGTAGCGGGACTGAAGGCCCGGCTCTGTCTGCTGACACCACTTTGGGACCCGTGACCGGCTTCTGCTGACCAGCCGGAAGCCTCGGGCATGGGGTGCGGGAGGGGGCGCCCCCCACAAGGATACTGCTAGAGCTCAGCCCAGTGCCTCCCGCCCATCAGAGGGGAGGGACACTCCCTCCTGTTGCGCTCCTTCGCGGTCCCGCTGGGGGACGGGGTGCAGGTGAGGGCCGTGTGGCCGGGACCCCTGGCTTGCTGCCAGACGCGCCCACCCGGCCCCACGACCTCCAGCAATTCCCGAAGTGCCGCCCCTCCCCCCACCCTGTGACAACTCCCGCAAGATTGAAAGGAGTGTGGCCCCCTCCTTATTCACTTCTCAGGTAGAAGTTCGGGAAGTACTGACGCCATCCCGCCTGGCCCGCCGTGCTTGCGTCTGATGCAGGGGCGTCACCTCCCTGTTTCACACGTGCAAACCCAACCATGTGCTGCCACTTAGAGCGTGACACGCAGAGTCTGAAAGCCCGAGGGGAGCTCCGGGTTTACGACGAAGAACGGCTTCCTTATCCTCCGTTTCCGCTGCCCGCCATCGGATCGGCTTCCAGCGCTTTCCTCCCGCGGCTGAGGAACATGTGGTGTTTCCACGGGGACACCTCGCCTGCCGCTCTCCCGGGAGGGAGCGAGAGGCCGCCGCGCCCCGGGCACTGCCCTCTGCGGCGCGGGGTGTGGGCGAGCGGCGCGGTGCCCGTCTGCGAGCTGGTGGCCCCGCGGTGCCCTCTGCGGCCGAGCCGCAGACGGACCCCCGCGCCCGAGTTAGACCCGCTCCACGAGGGAAACCTGGGCGCCTCTCCGCCAAGCCCGGCCCTTTCTCCTCGGGTCCCCCCGGGAGGGCGGCTCCACTGCCTTCCTCCAGTCCTCCTCCCCCTGCTCGGAGCAAGTCCTCCCGCCGCGCCGGAGGAAGGGCTGGGGTGTGGCCTCTGGACACCTGCGGGCGCGACCGCGGCCCTCGTCCTCCGACCCGCCGTCCAGCCGCACGTCGTCCTCCGGCAGCCCGAGACACGGAGCCTGTCACTGGGGTCCCCGCGGTCACAGGGCCGTGTGCCCCTGAGCTCGCGGCCCGCCCTCCTGGCACTTGCGGGCGTGGGTTCCGAGAGTTCCCCCTGATTTCTGGGGTCTCTCCGTATTTCCCACATGGCGAGTGCCGGCCTGTCCGGGTGGATCCTGTTTCTTTTGTCTTTCTCTCACATTCTTCGTGTGTGTGTTTGCGTCCAAGACCCGTGAGCATTCCTGGCGTCCCACGCCTGAGCGGAATTGCTGATTTCTGCCGGACTTCTAGCTCCCCGGGGTCGGCGAGGGCGGTTCCGCTGCCTCCGTCCAGCGAGGTGGCTGCCGGCTCTGGGCCCGCTTGGGTTTGTCTCCACCCGCAACAGACTCTGCCTCCTCTGGGTGTCTGGGTTCTGACTCGTGTTTGGATCTGTCTGGACTTCTGTCCTTTGTCCCTTTGCACGGACTCTCCCAGCTCCCCTCGGGACCCCCGCCAGCCTCAGCAGGCTCCCCAGTGGGGCCAGACTGGCGGCCGAGACCACTCATGACTGGGGTCTGTCCCTGTCGCTCTCCCCGTGTAACGGCGTCCCTCAGCCAAGGACCAGCCCCCTGTCTGCTGTCCCAAGTCCGCCACACGCGTCCCCTCGGGCCAGGAGGTGGTTATCGCCCACGCGCCCCCCGACACTTTCCGTCCTTAGTTCCTTTTCAGTGACTGCTGTCACTGTTGTTCGTTACTCACGGTTTCCCAAATTCGCCTGCTTTATGGAAGTCCCATGTCACGTTAAGTAATGTTAAGTCCTGTCTTACGACCAAGGCAGTGAGCGCCGTTTGCAGGACCCGGGGGCTCACTTACCAGCGGACCTTCCCACAGAGTGATCGAGGTGCCCCGGTGCCTTGTTGGGGACATTGGGAGCATTTTGGATCTTCCCTCCGGGCCGGTCTTTCTCCACCCCACCTGAGGGGCTCTGTGTGGGCTTCGGGGGTCTCACCACTCAGCAGGTGCTGCCCCTCACCCCACCCATGGCCCCTGGGGTCCCTGGGTTTCACCGGGGGCCCAGACTGACCTGGCTGCAGGGGCAGGGGGTGCGTCTGCTGCCCTCCCATGCACCTTCCGGCCTCCCATCTCCTAACCATGCCTGTCCCCCGGCGCCCGTGACCCCATTGCTGACCTCGCCTGTTCCCCGGCGCCCGTGACCCCGTCCGCTGACCTCGCCTTTCCCCTGGCGCCCGTGTCCCCGTCCGCTGACCTCGCCTTTCCCCTGGCGCCCGTGACCCCGTCCGCTGACCACACCTGTCCCCCGGCGCCCGTGTCCCCATCCCCTAACCATGCCTGTCCTCCGGCGCCCGTGTCCCTGTCCGCTGACCACCCCTGTCCCCTGGCACCCGTGACCCCGTCCGCTGACCTCGCCTGTCCCCCGGCGCCGTGTCCCCGTCCCCTAACCCCCGGCGCCCGTGTCCCTGTCCGCTGACCACCCCTGTCCCCCGGCGCCCGTGATCCCGTCCGCTGACCTCGCCTGTCCTCCATGTTCTCCGGGTGGTTATTAGGCTGATAGGGGGAAGCAGCAAAGGTCAGAAGTCCCCATCCCTCCACCCTCTACAGGAAACACATGGCTGCTGGACGAAGAAGGACTGGCCAGCCGGGAACGACCTGGCGCACTAGGGTGCCAGCTCATGGCTGAACCGGCTTCCAGGCCCGTATAGACCGACTACGGGAAGTGAGGCGAGGCCCTCGGGAGCACCCTTGCACGACGCTGTGTTCGCGTCATGATGGCTCCTGAAGAACCAAGAAAGAAATGCCGGTAACGCCCCAGAACAAAACCAGTGTTGGTGGCAGGGGGTAAGGACCGTGGCCGCTGGGTGCCTCTCCACAGTGATGTTTCCGTGGGCCCGCAGCCCGGGATCTGACCCCCGAGGACAGGGAGAAGTGTGGGCTACTCTTCTGTGGGTGGCCGGACCTGCACACGGTCCCCACAGGCCTCTCAGGGGTTGGCATGCGTCTGTCGGCGGACCTCGGCCTTCGAGCAAGGGCCCCTGGCGGCGATGAGGCTCTGTTCCAGCAGACACAGCGGGGGACAGGTGACAAGGCGTGAGAGGCCCGGGGCTGCAGCCACGCCGTCGGCGCACACGGAGTTGGGAAACAGCGGCCTCTCTGCACCCTTGTTGGGAAGCTCTCTCGTCTTCGTGCTGCCCCTTCACCTGTTTGTGCCCACCCTTCCTGACCCAGGTCACTCCGACCTTCACCCTGTCCCTCGGGCAGGATAATCTCTCCTTCCCCCTCATCAGAGACTCAGCACCTAAAAGATCAGAGCAAAAGAGACTGGAGAGACAGTCTGGTCCAGTGGCTTTTAATGCAGACCCTGGGCTGAAACCTGCCAGCGTCCCCACGTCGCTGTCCTGTGACAGAGGCAGGGGTGAGGGAGACACGGACCGAGCTGGCTGGGTCTGAAGCGGGAGGGACGCCTGCCGAGATGCGTGTCTCAGGGAGACAGGCCGAGAGGGCAGGGGAAGCAGGAGAGAGTGACGGTTAATTTTTATTGTGCGCCGTAAACATAATTCCCTCTCGAGATCTTGAGAGCGGCTTCAGGAGAGATTTATCTGGCCCTTCATCTAATGGGCCCTTCTTTCGTCCCGGTTAGTGTCACTCTCTTACTATGTCTTCAGGTAGGACCTCTGCGCACTCACAGACAGCCGTAAGCTCCCACTGGGTTGCGTCTCAGGGTCTGGCTGGTAGAGCCCCTGACCCCCTCCAGACGGGGCCGCCTGCCGCCGTGACCGCCACGCACAGCTCCCCGACGGCCTCTCGCTCCGGCCCACACCAGGCGGTATGGTGTGGGCCCATACCTCATTCGGTATCCAGAACATTCTTTCCCCTCCGACGGAGATACAGCCCAGAGCGGGCAGGCAGAAGTCTCATTTATGGCAAGATGTAAAATTTGCAAAGACCATCTTGTGCATTTATTCTCCCGTTTCGTGACTTAAACGAATCGAGCTGCAGGAACAGGGCGGGCCGGGCTGGCGGCACGTCGACCGCTCCCCCAGGGGACGGCTCTTCGGTCCCGTCGTTCTGTGCGTGGAGGTGGCCGAGGGTCTTTTCCAGCACGAGAGAGTCCAGGGCTCACGGAACACTCCGCTCTCGGATAGGGTTCGATTCCTAGCAGTCGTGGGACTGGAGTCCCTGGCTCGTCACCAACTGTCCCCCAGCCTGCTCCTCGAGGCCACCTGTGTCCCATGTCACATGCCCCCCACTCCTAGAGCCAGCAACGTGGGGATCCTCCTCCTCATGTCCTTGACTTCTGACCTCCTTTCTGCCCCCACTTGGGGACCCTGTGCTCTCAGGCTTCTGTGACACGGAGCCCACCTGGACCGTCTCCATGCCACCATGTAACCATGGAGCACCACAGGGGACACGGGGGACATCCTGAATCCCTCTGGTCACTGAAGCCATTATCATCCCTGAGCAGAGGAACAAGAGGGGAAGTGTGACTGCACTCACACCACGGGAGCTGCGTCCCCTCCAAGGACGGGCAGGGACCAGGGGCCCCGACCTTCCCTCCTGCCTTGCTGAGCCCCAGCAATGCCGCCTTCGGGCCGGCCTCCCTCGTGGGGACGGTAACAAGGGAAGGACAGGAGGGGGCAGGAGTGAGCAGCCCCTGGTTTTCATGCCGCTGTGAATACCAGCATCTCTGTCCTCCGTGACTCACGGCGCTGGTGTCTCCTGTGAAGCACCTGGTTGTTTTGATTGCATTCCACACTGCCTCACCAGCCTGTCCTATTGCTTGAGGTACGTTTTCAGTTGGTTCTTCCACACTTTCTAGATTAGGAAAAGAAAATTGTCCTAGTTTTGTTATTGCCATTTTTGGTGGTAAAATGTCCATCACAGAAAATGTATCATTAGTGGCATCTGGTACAGTCACTGTGCCGTGCAAACATCCTCTGTCTACTTCCAGGATTCTCGTGGCCCCAAAAGGAAGCCCTGAACCCATGAATCAGTGTCTCCCCATCCCCCCAGCCCCTGGGAGCCACCAGTCTGCTGTCTGTCTGTGGATTTGCCTACTCTGCACGTTCCGTACAGTGGAATATTACGTGTCCTCGTGTCCGGCTTCAGGTCCCCTCTCATCATGCGTGTTAGGTTCCTCAGTGTGGAAGTCTGTGTCCGCACCTCTGTGTCTGTACCTCATTCGTTTTGGGGGACGAAACAATACTGTGCTGACCGTCACTGCATTTTGTGCGTCCCGTCGTCAGCTGACGGACATTCGGGTTGTCTCCATCCTCTGACCATCGTGAACAGTGTGGCCGCGAGCATCTGGGTGCAAGTGTCTCTGAAGGCCAGTTCTCAGTTCTCCAGGGCATGCGCCCCAAGGTGGAATTGTGGGGCCGCCTGGCAGTCGTGCACTCACTGACTGAGGGGTCATCCAAACCGTGTTCCACGCCCTGCAGGAGCTCACATTCCACCAGCAGCGGACGAGGGCGCCCGGTTTGCCGCAGCCCCACCAACGCTGGTTATTTGCCGTTTTCAAAGAGCGTAGCCGCCGTGCGGGGTGCGGGGCGGAACCTCGTGTGGTTTGGAGTCGCGTGTCCCTGACGCTGAGTGGTGCCGACCGGATGCTCACGTAATTGTTGGCCACCCGAGTGTCTTCTTGGGAGAAATTTCTGTTCAGGTTGTTTTTTTACTAGGGTTGTTTGTCCTTTTGCTGTTGAGTTGAAAGAACTTTCATGTCTTCCAGGTACTAGACGTGGTCCGTCAGACACGTAGTTGGCAAACATCTTCCCCAGTTCTGTAGGCTGTCTGTCCTTCCACCGCTCGGTTCTGCCCTTTAACGCGCAGAGGTTTTATTTCGACGAGGCCTAATTCATCTACTGTTTGCTGTTGCTTGTGTTTGGATGTCACATCTAAGACCTTTGCCAGATCCAAGACCATGAAGATTTATTCCTGTGTTTTCTTCTAAGAGTTTTATGGTTAGCTCTTATATTTAGTTTTTGACTCATTTTTTAAATTCGATTTATTTTGAGAGAGCAAGCACAAGCGAGGGAGGGACAAAAACAGGGAGAGAGAGAGAAAGAAGGAGAGAGAATCTCAAGCAGGCTCCACGCTGTCAGCGAAGAGCCTGATGCGGGGCTCGATCCCCTGCACCGTGAGATCACGACCTGAGCCAAAGTCGAGAGCTGAATGCTTAACCGACTGAGCCCCCAGGTGCCCCAAGAAAACTTACATTTCTAAAGAGAATTTCCATTCATACGAGTTGTCTCCTGCCTCACCCAGGACTCTGGACCACCCCCGTCGGTGGGGAGACTTCGGCTGAAATCCGCCCGAGGAACCCTTGCTCTCCTGCTGTTCCTGGTCGCCTTCCCACAGCTGCCTCGCTTTCCTTTCTTTTAGCCCAAGATGGTGCGTAAGCACTCACACGTCTGACCTCGGCAGGCTGGGCTCCTAGGGCTGGTGACTGGGGGGTGGGCTGAGTGACCTCTGAGAACAGGTTGGTCACCCAGGCTGGTGATGTCATCCAGAACAAGGCTCTCCTCTTGGTGGGTGTCCAGCCAAAGACACAACCAAGGCAAAGAAGAGGAAAAGGAAGGTTTTACTTGCAACCAGTAAAGGAGAACCCTGGGGATCTTTCCCGAAGCAGCATGCCCCCAACAGCAGACCCGGGAGAGCTTTAAGCCACGGGGCACGCATACCCGTGGAGGGGCTTGCTCGATGGGGAGTTCAGCGCCGAACTGGGGCAGAAGTCATTCTGAGGTGACTGAGTCCAGGTCAAAGTCGTGAGCCCCTGCCGGTCGGGGACTGCCTGGAGGGCGTGAGATCTAGATCTGCAGAGATGGGCCAGGTGTGCGCGCGGCCGGTCTGCACGTCTCAACAGGACGCGGCGTCTCCTGGCCTCACGGTGGCTGTCTGTTCTTAGAGAATTCCCAAGACGGCCGGCGGCCTGAAATGACTTTTCTTGTGTTAGGAAAGCTCTATCCGTCTATCTGTTTCCAGGGACCCCCCAAGTCTGTCTGCTTACAGTGGCCCAGGGCTGGCGGGCAGGGCCTTCTCCCCAGTTCTACACCCTGTCCTCCTCCACGGCTGCCCGCCAGCCCCGTGAGGGAAACCTTGTGACCAGGGGGCCTCCTAGCCACGAAAGGACGTGCTCAGGGAAAAAACGCCACTCTGCCTGCCCGTCTGCGTTTGCGAGCCGTGGGACGAGGCCTGGAGAGGCCTGGTCATGGAGACCGCGAAGCCGCCACCCGGAGAGACCCAAACAGCCAGCTTTCAGGGGCGCCTGGGGGGCTCAGTCGGTCAGGCGATTTCAGCTCAGGTCCTGATCTCACAGTTCACGAGTTCGAGCCCCACATCGGGCTCGTCACTGACAGTGCGTAGCCGTCTCGGGATTTTGTCTCCCTCTCTCTGCCCCACCCCCGCTTGCTCTCTCTCTCTCTTTCAAAATAAATAAACTTAAAAACAAAGCAGCCGCCTTTCTTGATAACACCCTCTTCCAGATCATGATACGAGCAACAGCACAAGTTCGTTCTTCGAGACAAAAAAAAGTCAGAGGTTCTGACCATCAAGTGTCTCTGTCCTCACCAGCTCGTTAGAAAGGACTTTTCGATGGGGTTTCATACCAAGTGCCAATCTTGGGGAAACGTTCCCAGCACACTCCCCAGCAGGACGGGAGGTTTTCTGGGAAACACCAATGTCACCCTGATGGCAGTGTGTGTGGCGTGCGTGGTCCTTGGGGGGTGGGGGGTAGGCCCCAGGGTAAGGCCTTGACTGTGATGCGAGTTAGACGGTGGCTGTGTTCTGACACCCAGACGTGCCTGTGCTGGAGGGAAGACAGGAAATCAAGCCCGTTTGGAGTTTACAGCATCATAAACACTGCCTTTGTGAATAAGAAATTCACCCACAGGTTTGTAAGTCACCCAATCCCCTCACAGAGCAAACGGCCCTCTTCCTGCGCTCACAGGGAAGGCATTCCAGGAATCCTCCCCCGGAGCCTAGGCGTGGGGGGAGGGGAGGGCAGGTCCAAGCAAACCTTAGCCTCCAGGGCTTTGCACTTGGGCTCTGCAAGGCCACGTTCTGTGTCCTCCTAGAGCGGTGTCTCGTTCACGGGGAAACCAGAGCATTTCTGAATGAAAAAACAGGAATGTTTTCACACAAAAATGGCAATTCAAATGGTGATCTGAAAACCTCCCCAAAATACACCCGCGGATTTTTTTACTCACTCTGAGGGTACAAGTGTGTTTTCCGAAGGCTCAGAACTGGCTGCGTGACGGGGTCCATGGAGTCAACGGGACAGACTACCGAGGGAGATGCACACGTGGGCAGGTGCTCCAAGGAAGCGGCTGGCAGGTGGCAGCGGGGAGGAGGGCAGCGCCTGCGGGGGCCTCAGACCCGCCTCAACCCCCCCCCCCCGCACCCCCAGGTCAGAAGCGGTGTGGCGCACTCAGTGACTTTGTAAGAGGCACAGGCTAGAGACGAGGTGTTCGCGATGTACCCCGAGGCCCTGAGACCCCAAACGGAACATCTCACCTGCGAGCCCGTGCCTGTTGGAGACTCCGTGATTTTCCAGAGCGGGTCACCACGGGAGATCCCCACGAAACCAGTAAAAGCCCAAACGGAACACCGTCTCTGCTCTCACCCGCGCTAACTTGGGCAGTCCCGGGACTCAGAGGAAACTCGGCTGTGGCCGCCCCCACCCCGGGCTGCCCTCGGCCACGCCGGCCGCTCCCGCCGCCTCTGAGCTCAGTGGTCACAACCCTGCCTGGCCACGAGCTGGGTTTGTGCGTCCGCCGCCCCTGCCAGACTGAGCCCTCAGAGGGGACGCTCTCACACGCCCGCCGCCCTGCGCGGGGAGGGGTGGGGGGGGCGGGGTCACACAGACACAGTCGGCCCGGCACGTCTGTCTGGGATTTTTTTTGGTGTGCGATTTTTTTAATTGGCTTATTAAAATCAGCGGCCCACCAGAGTAGGGCAGGGTCTCGTGTGGTCAGCGTCCCACGTGAAGCTCCCGGGCGGTGCGTCTGGAACCCTGCGTGGCGACGGCCCCAACCCCTGCGATCTGCCACACTCTTCCCACGGCGGCCCCCCTTCTCCCCAGTCAGGAGCTCAGAGGTCTGCGTTGTCAGAAGCCCTAGGAGGTTCTGCCGCACCCATGACGACGTTCAAAAGAGACGGCCCTCAGAATGGGCACGCAGCAACTTGGAAGGTTTTGATTGATTTTGAAACTTCGATCCGTGAAAGACAGCCTTCCTTATGATTTGGTACACAAACAGAACGCACTTATTATTGCCATGGACCGTCTTTTTTGGCAGGAAAGCACTGTCAGGGGCGCCTGGGTGGCTCAGTCGGTTGAGCGTCCGACTCCAGCTCAGGTTCTGATCTCACGGTTCATGAGTTCAGGCCCCGCAGTCGGGCTCCTTGCACTCCCAGTGTGGAGCCTGCTTGGGATTCTCTCTGTCTCCCTCTCTCTGCCCTCCCCCCCCCCGCAAATAAATAAATAAACATTTAAAAAATAAAAATATTTTCTAAAAAATAGGAAGAAAAAGAAAGCATTGTCCGTGATTATCTCTGACTGCCCATGTGTGTGTGCATGTGTGGGCTTTGTGGTCTGACCACTTCCAGGATGGATTCCTTAGTTCGCACGATTAAAACAATCCACAGAACAAAACTCAGTACGATGGCAGACATCAGATTTTGTCCCGGTCAACAGCCTGGTGAACTGCGCATGGGTGACCTCGTTCGAAATCAGGTATCGATTTCCGCCCTGGAGGTCCGACGGGGAAACCGAGTGTCTGGTTCCTAGAACTGGGGGAAGGCACTTTAATTTCTGACTAAAATTGTTAAAAGCGAGTGTGTTTAGCTGATCACTAAATGTGTGTGCACGTGCACGTGAGAGAAACTGAAGGAAGCCGTTCTCTGGAAAGGCAGAGCCTCCCCTCGGGCAGTGCCCCACGCGTGCCCCAAGCCGCCGCGGTGACTGCCGCCGAGCTCTGTCCCCACGTGGCTCTGAACTGGCAACACTGGGTGCCGACGAGAAGGAACCACCACAAGAAGAAGCCGGCAGGCCGGCGGGTGGAGACCCTGCTCTGGGGGCGCCGGGGCGGGGGGCTCGGGGCTCCGCGGGCGTCTCCGCCGGCAGCTGGCAGACCCCACGCCGACGTCGTGAACCAGACCGTCCAGCCTCACGGCCCCGCGTGCGCCCCGTCATTCCCGAGTCTTTTCCTTGCGGGCGAATTGGAGGGTTTAGGTCCGGGAGGGGGAGATCCTGTCTCCAGTTGAAGGAAATGTGATTATAACCAAAGTCTTCGATGCCTGGATTCCCCAGACAAACAACCGTAGGGAGGGGCCCGGGGAGGGAGGAAGTCATTTTGTGTTCAGAGGGAAATCCTGCCTGGGAATCAGACCCAGGGCCGGGGTCCCCGCCGGCTGGCCAGAGTCCCCGTCCCAGACCCTCTGGGACACAAGCCTCTCGGCGAAGCCTGTTTCCCAGCTTCGAGAAATAGCTCAACTCTGGAGACCTGTTTACAGACAAGAGCAGAGATTAGAGAAAGAGATAAGAACGTTTTCCAGAACGAGAACACGAGAACACGGCAAAGATGAGCAAATTAAAGACTGAGAGTCCACGGCC
Organism: Paguma larvata; assembly: GCA_030068075.1. Lineage (NCBI taxonomy): Eukaryota > Metazoa > Chordata > Mammalia > Carnivora > Viverridae > Paguma > Paguma larvata. Next base: position 39,317,045 of record CM057823.1, read on the forward strand.
GGCTGGCATCCCCGCAAAAGCTGTGTTTATTGTCGAATGGGGACTTTTCAAAGGGGCGCCGCACCCAGGCGTCTCTCTTTTATCTCAACAGGTACATTGGGCCCGAAAGGTCGAATATTGTTTTTCGCTTCCTTTCCACATGTGAAAGTCAAGAACTCTTGCTAACACGTCTGTGTGCTGAAGCGCGGATTGTACTTTGAGACCCGGATCTTCTGCCAGCCACCGTCGGTCACCGGTCGTGACGAAAGTGGCTTCTGGTTCTCCTCCTTCTTGGGCCCGGATCCTGCCACGAAGAAGAACTCCTGCCCAGCGCCCCGCTGCAGTTTCAAACCGCAGCGCGCGTTTCGCCCCGCGTCTGAAGTGCCAAGTCGCCGGGTGCGACGGCTACGTGACCGCAGGTCGGATGACGTCTCGTTACTCTGTGCTTTTCACTGTTTACCAATTGGCAATGTGCATTATTCTTGTAAGCAGAAAAGATACATGTTTTTAAAAAGTACTGAATACTTGCACACCAGTGTAGCCAGTGTGCTGCTATTAGGGCCGATGCAGGAGCAGGCAAATGGCACCAGGAGACCGTTGAGACCTCGGCCGTGAGGGGGGCGCCTGGGGCTCAGGCTGTTCACCACCGGACTCTGCGTTCCGTCCAGGTCAGGATCTCACGGTTGGTGGGATCGAGCCCCGAATCGGGCTCTGGGCTGACAGAACAGAGCCTGCTTGGGATCGTCTCTCTCTTCCTGTCTCTCTGCCCCTCTCCCCCTACTCGCTCTCACTCTCTCTCAATAAACAAACAAACTTAAATAATACAGTTATAAAAAGAAGAATGAACCAAAGAAAAGAAAGCAAAGAGGGGAAGGAAAAGGAAGGTGCGGCATTGTGACACGGCCCAGGCGCTGGGGTGTGGACCGCGGGTGTCGCCCGCCCGGAACACCTCACTTCCCGGGACTGTCGCCTGGGGCTTTCCCAGCCGACCCTCCCCCGCGCCCGGTCAGTGCCTCGCTCCTTGGGTTTGGAATTTGCACAGGGGGAGTCAGCAGCCCTCTGTCGAAGGCTGTAGTTACTGTCCTGTTGTTCTTCTTTTAAAAATTTTTTTATTTTATTTTTTTTACATTTAACATCTTAAAAAAATGACAGATCTGATGGTGAGTCGGGATTTACTCAAAGGTCAACAAAAGCTCATTATTCCCTCAAGTTCTCTGCTGGGGACTGTCGGGTCTACCTGGTGCTCCCGCACAGGACCTCACGGACCTCACTACCGGGCGTGCGTGTGTGTCTGAGCGTGCGCGTGTGTGTGGTGTGTGCGTGCACGTGTGTGGTGTGTGTGCGTATGTGGTGTGTGTGGTGTGTGTGTGCGTGTGTGTGGTGTATGTGTGTGTGGTGTGTGGTGTGTGTGCGTGTGTGTAGTGTGGTGTGTGTGTGTGGTGTATTGTGTGTGTGTATGTGTGTGGTGTGTGGTATATGTGTGGTGTGTGTGTGTGGTGTGTGCGTGTGTGGTGTGTGTGTGCGTGTGTGTGGTGTGTGTATGTGTGTGTGGTGTGTGGTGTGTGTGGTGTGTGTGCGTGTGTGTGGTGTGGTGTGTGGTGTGTGTGGTGTGTGTGCGTGTGTGTAGTGTGGTGTGTGGTGTGTGTGTGTGGTGTATTGTGTGTGTGTATGTGTGTGGTGTGTGGTATATGTGCGGTGTGTGTGGTGTGTGCGTGTGTGGTGTGTGTGTGCATGGTGTGTGCGTGTGGTGTGTGTGTGTGTGGTGTGGTGTGTGCGTGTGTGGTGTGTGTGTGTGTGGTGTGGTGTGTGGTGTGTGCATGCATGTGTGTGTGTGTGGTGTGCGTGTGTGTGATGTGTGGTGTATTGTGGTGTGTGTGTAGTGTGTGGTGTATGTGTGGTGTGTGTGTGTGGTGTGTGCGTGTGTGGTGTGTGCATGTGGTGTGTGTGTGGTGTGGTGTGTGTGTGGTGTGGTGTGTGTGTGGGATGTGTGGGGTGTGTGGGGTGTGTGCGTGTGTGTGGTGTGTGGTGTATTGTGGTGTGTGTGTATGTGTGTGGTGTGTGGTGTGTGGTGTGTGTGGTGTGTGTGCGTGTGTGTGGTGTGCTGTGTGGTGTGTGCGTGTGTGTGGTGTGTGTGTGTGCATGGTGTGTGCATGTGTGGTGTGTGTGTGTGGTGTGTGTGTGCGTGTGTGGTGTATGTGCGCGTGTGTGTGGTGTGTGTGCGTGTGTGGCATGTGTGTGGTGTGTGTGTGCATGGTGTGTGGTGTATGTGTGGGGTGTGTGTGTGGTGTGTGCATGTGCGCCTGTGTGTGCGGTGTGTGTGCATGTGTGGTGTGTGCGCGTGTGTGGGTGTGCGCGCGTGTGAGTCGGCCCTGCGCGCTGACACCCTGCCAGCGAGCCGGGCACCCAGCTGCCCCAAGACCAGACACTCCCTCCACCCTGCCCCCAGGGGAGTCCCGGCGAGAAGTTACCTGCCTCTGTCCCTGCCTCCCCTTGAAGGAGCTCGGGACACCGCGGCCCGAAGGTTGCCGCGTGGGTCTGTCGGTCACTTTGAGCGAGGACGCCGGGAACCAGCAGGTGCCTGGAGGTGCCTTCTCGGAACGCCCCCGCCTGCTGCCTGCTTTCTCTGAACACGCCCCCCAAGGAAGCACTCGGCCCCAATCCCATCCCTGGAGTCTGACCAGCCGGGAGGATGGACGCTTGTCACAGGACCCACCCCACACTGTCACATACGGCCACGCCTCCCAAATGTCCCTCCAAGGGCCCCGCATCCCCTGCAGTCATTGCTCTCCCCGGAGAGGGGGCAGTGTCCCCCGTTCAGGAACGGTCAGGAACGCACGCGATGACCTCCTGTTGTGTTTGTGTCCCGGGCCCGCTCTGGAACCCAGGAGGGCACGGGGCCCTGCCTCGGCCACAACCTCCCGAGTCCCCGAGGAGCTGGCCGCCAGCACTTCTAACTTCTTCCCCTCAGGAAGGGGACTGGCGCGGGACAGGAGGCCCCGGCTCTGGCTCCCGGCCGTCGTTCTCCTCTGGGCTTGGCTGCGGGCCTCTGGGGAGACTCTCCGCAGGTTCTCAGCACTAACTGTGCCCCGGGCACGACTCGAAGGTCCCCCCAGCCACCACACGACGTGTCCCTGACATCACTCCGGCCTTACTTACCCGTGAGGGCGCACGATGCTCAGAGAGGTAACATGACTCCCCCATCCGACTCTTGGTTGCAGCTCAGGTCATGATCTCACAGTCATGAGTTCGAGCCCCGCATCAGGCTCTGAGCTGTCAACACAGCTTGGGTTTCTCTCTCTCTTTCTCCGCACCCCTCCTCAAAATAAATAAACATTAAAAAGTGCATGTTTATGAGTTTTGGTTTCCACATATAAAAAACATGTAGATATAACCATTTAAATACAGAACAAGCTTTTAGAATGTAATTTAAAAGGAAGAAACATCGCCCTTGTTAACTAAGAGATGACCAATGATTCAGACGCGACATGAGATACAAACTGCTTTAAAAGGAAAGCATGGACGGCCTCTTGCCACTTACCACCCCACGGGAGGAGCGGGGACAAAAAGGCCCTGGCCTTGGGTCTGGTGACAGCAGAGGGGCACTGGGGGGTAACCCTCTGAGGTGGCCCTCAGTCCGGGACCAGCCTGCAGGGAGGGGTTCGGAGGCAGGGTGGGGGCTCACCGTTTCTGTGCCTTCACGCTTAGTTTCGGGGTGTGAGGGGTGAGCGCTGTTCTAACAAAGGCCGCGTCCCCACCCTCGGTCTGATGCCAAGGCTGACGGTGGAAAGGGGCTCTGTCTGGTGACCAGCGGGTGGGGCCCGGGCCCCCACGCCAGAGGGGCAGTGGGGTGTGCACGCCGAGCAGCTGGGGGCGTGGAGGGACACCACTGAGAGGAGGCGTGGTGGGGGGAGGTTCTGCCACAGCCGCCTCACAGGGTTCGTGCTGAAGGCGGGCCAGGCCATCGGACTCACTGGGGGGCGGGGAGGCGCCCGCTCAGATGCGGAACCAGGGGCTCCCTGAGACTGGGTGACACAGGCCCCACGGGCCAGCACTACAGGTCTGACAGTGAAGGTCAAGGCCCTGGAGGAGCCTCGCTGGAATTCGGTCCAGGATAGAATTTCTGTCGCCTCACACAGGGCTTGTTAAATAACCAATGAGTTCTGACTCGGGTCACGGAAAGCAGGTGCTTTTCCGTTTGCCTTGACCCAGAGCCTGCACCTGAGACCCAGGGGCTGTGTTCCTGGGAACGTCACCAGCGAGCAGGAGCTAGAGGAGTCACGCTCGGGTTACAGATGGAAATCTAAGGCTCCGAGAGGGTAAGTACTCCCCCAAAGCTTCACAGCAAATGCAGATTACGTCCTGATGCAGCAGCAAGGCTTCCGGCTTCCTCTGTCCTCTTCAGCTTGTAACCTGTGAGGCATTCCGAACCCTACCCCACAGGGAGTCATAGTGCCCATGATAAAATGGCAAAATTATTCACATTTGCCAAGGGATTGTTTAATCCGAAGAATAGAACGGTACCAGAACAGAAAACAGACTTGGTGTGAATATGCACGTGGCTGTGATATTTATGGCATACGTTACGTTTAATTGCAGGAATCGGAGTCTTTACACACCATTCTGTCCGTGCTCGGATGCAGTCGCTGGGGGTTACTGTAGGGCTTCCCACGAAAAATAGGAAATAAATTAGAACAAATCAATCATTTGTGTTTGTTGTAAATTCTGCTGCAGTGTGTGAACTGTTTATATTTCACAAAGTAGATTTCTTTTTTATTTCTTTAAATTTTAAATTTTTTAAATGTTTATTTATATTTGAGAGAGAGAGAGAGAGCACGAGCAGGGGAGGGGCAGAGAGAGAGGAAGACACAATTTGAAGCAGGCTCTAGGCTCTGAGCTGTCAACAGCCAGCCCGATGAGGCTCAAACCCACAAACTGTGAGATTGTGACCCGAACTGAAGTCGGACACTCAACTGACTGAGCCCCCCAGGTGCCCCTCACAAAGTAGATTTCTTAAAAATTCAAAAGAGCAAATACTTTGTGAACACTTGCATGCATAATTCATAGTAGATATAGAACACGTGAGGCCCATACGCAGGGTGTGACATATACAAATATATGGTAACAACTTCTGTAACCACATACACCGAAGTGGGGTTTCCTCACTCTGCCCCCGGGCGGACTCCCCACGCGTGACCAGCGTGCGAGTTCGGTGAGACTCTCGGCTCTCGCTTCCTCTAAGTAGAACTAGATTTGTAATCCAGGTCAATGGGGTTCAGAGGCTGCGGTCCTTCCATTAAATGAGATAATATATATAAAATGCTAGTGCTGCCCCGTGTGCAGTAAGCACTCAGTAAATGTTAGCTGCCATTTCCAGCGTTATTTCTGTTGGCACTGTTGAGCTGAGAGAACGAGGGGACGGATCGGTGAATATTTGTTTGGCGCACAGCTTGCACTACGCTAGGAGTACACGTGAGTGAGGAGTACTGAGAAGCTCCGGAGGTGTGGCGGGTGTAGAATGCTGCGTGCGTCAGTACCCACAGCGAAGGATCTGGAGCTCAGGTCACTGGACACGCATGCCTCTTTGGCCCCGGGCGTGAGGAGTGAGTCCCAGACGGGAAAGGCGGCCCACCTCGCTGAGAATGGGGATTTCCAAGTCGGGAGGCCGGGTGAGGAACGCACGCTCTCCTGAGGCAGTTGCTTCAGTTTTCAGGTAATTTTGCTAGAAAGTTCTATGTGGTACCCTAGACCACACTTTCATTTAAAATTAATTTTGCCAGAGTAAAATCTCACTAAGTTGAGCCTCAGGCAAGGATGGCAGACTTGACTTTAATAAGTAAAAAGCGTTTCTCCACTAGTGAATTTTCAGGAGGTCTATTAGCCAGTAAGGACAATCCAGGCTAAAGTAGCTTCCTCCGAAGTGGGGTGGGGCTCAGTACATGGAAGGTTTTTTTTTTTTTAGTTTTTTTTTATGTTTTTTTAATTTTTTTTTCGAGAGAGACAGAGTGTGAGCAGGGGAGGGGCAGAGAGAGAGGGAGACAGAATCCGAAGCAGGCTCCAGACTCTGGCTGTCAGCGCAGAGCCCGACGCGGGGCTTGAACTCACAGACTGCGCGATCATGACCTGAGCCCAAGTCGGTCGCCCAGCCGACTGAGCTGCCCAGGCGCCCCCTGTGAAAGGTTTTTTATCCACGTCTTTCTGGACACAGAAAAGAATTCTTATGTGTCAGGCTGTCTCTTTGTGACGCCAGATTGTGTGGAGCATGCCTCTTACGAAGTTTAATAGCACGAGTTAATTTTATAAAAATCATAAATGAGTGAATAAGTGATGGTGGGTCAGAGGCCTAGAGCACACGGCAAGTGCTTCTCAGGATTCCCGAAGCCCAGGGGCGCCTGGGGGCTCAGGCGGTTAAGCATCAGACTCTCGGTTTCGGCTCAGCTCATGATCTCGCGGTTTTATGAGTTCAAGTCCCACGCTGGGCTCTGTGCTGACAGTGTGGAGCCTGCTTGGGATTCTTTCTCTTTCTCTCTCTCTCTCTCTACTCCTCTGTTGCTCACACTGTCTCTGTGTCTCTCAAAAATAGATAAATAAAACTTAAAAACAAAAGTATAGAAAAAAAGAATTCCAGCAGCCCGAAGCTGCACACAGAACATTTCCACCTGCTTCTCTCCGCTCCCGCCGCCTTGGGCACCTGTGCCGGGCTGCTGCCCCTTCCCTCCCCCAACCCTAGATGTCCTTCCCTGCCTCGCTCTCCTGGAAATGACGTGAATGCTATTTAAAGTACTCCAGAATTTAGCAGTTTTGACTTAGTAAGTCTGGCCTTACTAAGGCCTTCTGTTCTAGACTGTCCTGGATTCGCAGGGGGACACAGTTTAACTTACAATGAAGATTTTAAAAGCACAGAAACGTGGCTCTAACGCTGAGAGGAAGCCCGTGGTCCGAGCCCAGGCCCCTCTTGCATGAATAAAAGGATCTGTGTTATTTGTTGAAGTGTTCTGGCTGGTTTTCCACGTTTTGTTTGTAGTGTCCTTGAGGGGCTGTGTTTGGATCCTGGCTTTGTTTTGTAACCTCTGCTTTGTGGTGTTTGACTTTTATCAGTGTTTGTGCTTGGAGTGTGTTTATTTTGACAGGACCCCATGGGACCCGGGGTACAGACTCACGGTGCGTTCGTAGTTCACGCCACGACCACTGCCGTATTGTCTATGCCTGCCTTTCCAGCCCGAAGGCTGAGCTGGTTTGACCTGGTTTGAAAAGGTGTGTATATACATACGTATAAATTTTTAACATTCTTATACAGTCTTGGGAAGAAGGAGTTCTTAATTCATATTCATTATTCCGTAGTGTTCTGTGGTTTTACGTATTGTAATATTTCTGCTTGGTGGGTCCAGAGATCTTCAGGAGTGGGTGGGGGTAGGGGTGTGTGTGAGTGTGACTGTTTATCTCATGATCCTTGACACTCACAGAGAACGTGAGGATTTGTGGGTTTGTTACCACGGTCTTGCTTTCCGGGTAGCTGGCTGCTCTGTAACATTTGTCTTATCCTGCTCGGCCACATGGCCCCTTCCAGACCCTGACCCTGACCACTAACCCCGCAAGGGCCCACGTGCCCGTCTCCAGGAGGTCTGTTCTTAGGGCTCCTGTCTCCCCCGAAGACAGATTCAGACCCTCTTTTCATTTAAAAGTTCTGCTGCCCATCACTTCTGAAAGAGCCCAAAGATGCTCTTGATTATTGTAACTATTTTTAGAGTAGTAAAGTCACAAAGCTTGAGACAGTGTTTACAGAAGCCTACGGTTCTGGATTCCTTTTATGAAATATATTTGTAAACTATTCAAGTAATAATGGATATATATTTGGTGTGAAAACACAAGCAATATGTAAGTATATAGAGTAAAAAGTTTTTCTATACAAGTTAATTCGCTGGGTAGGAGGGATGCATATTAAACTTTTTTTTTTTTTTTTACTTAGGCTCCACATCCAGCGTGGAGCCCAACACAGCACCTGAACTCATGACCCTGAGATCAGGACCTGAGCTGAGACCACGAGGCAGCACTTGACCAACTGAGCCACCCAGGCGCCGCATTAAACTTTTGATAGCTATTAACGAATAGATCAAACTCGCCTTCTAAAATTTTGTAGTATCGCTGCTGCCAGCAGCCTATAAGTGTTTCCTACACTGTTCCCAACACTACGTATGTCTTTATAAATATTTGTTATACCCACTTTGATAGGTGGGTATCTTTTTTTAAATTAAGTTTTAAATTTTAATTCCAGTATAAGTGAATAGTGTTACGTTAGTCTCCGGCCTACGGTCTCGGGATTGAATAATTCTGTACATTACTCAGGGCTCACCAGGACTAGCGCACCCTTCACCCCATCACCCGCGGCCCCATCCCCCGCGCACCTCCCCTCTGGGGACCACCGGTGTGTTCTCTGGAGTTAAGAGACTGAGTCTCGGTTTGTCTCTTTGCTTTGCTTTGTTTCTTAAATTCCACACATGAGTGCGATCCTAAGGTCTTGTCTTTCTCTGATGACTTATTTCACTCAGCACCATACTTTCTAGCCCCCCCCCCCCACAGGTGGGTGGATCAGTTTGCACTTCTCTAATTGCAATGGAGTTGAGTGTATTTCACCGGCTCTTTCCAGAGACAGGAAATAAAAGTCACTTTGTACTTTGAGATGTGTGCAGCGCCTCTCTGATTTCTGACTTTCTGCGAGGGGCAAGATAGCCTCCTCGTCGTTAAGATGGGGCCTCTGACTCTCCAGGTTGGGGACCAGGCGGGGTTTCTGTCACACTCCTCGTGACTGTGACTGTAACCTATCTTAGCTTAGAAAGAGGTACTTTTTAGACTGTTAAGATTACAAAAGTACCTTCAGTTGGTCGCCTGTAACCTACACCATTTGGCACGTCCGCACCTCTTGTTTGTCGCTAGTCGGAAAACCGTGAAAATCGTTGACACGTTTTTTGCCCCAGAACTGCAGCCCCAACTGGTCCGCCTTCGTGAACGCGAGCGGCCGGCACTGAAGCAGGTAGCTGAAGCCCAGAGCGCGGCTCCACGGCCTGTGCGGGTCGCAAGGTGGCCAGGGGCGGTCTGACTCTGACCCGGCTAGCCCGTCGCCCCAGACGTCTAACGACCCTGCTGCCTTTCCCCGGACCTCGCCCGGCACGCACCCCTCCGAGGCCGCCCTCTCCCTGTGCCCTCCTGCGCCTGCACACGGCGGTCCCCTTGCGTGGGCTCTCCGACGCCGGCTCGCCTGGCCCCGCGCACCTGCGGCGGCGCGTACCTGCGGGGCCGAAATGGGCCGGGTGCGGGGACGGCGGGTCGCCTGAGCGGCCGGCGGGCCTGCGCGCAGCCGCATCCTGGGCGCAGCCGCGTCCCGGGGCACCTGTGACCCGGGCTCCTGCGCCGACGGCCGTCGCCCCAGAGCCGAGTCCTCCCGCAGGGGTCACTGCAGCGCGCGCGCCGCCTTTCCTTTTGGGGACGGAAGCCCGGCGGGCAGAGGGCAGTGGGCATGCGCACTGCGTCCGCCCCGCGTCCGGCGGCCGTTGCCTTGGTGACCGCGGGCCGGCCGCCGGGGCCCCGCCCCCGCGCCGCCGCCCGGCGGACCTGGCCGCGCCCCAGGGCCAGGGTGAGGGGTCTGACCCGTTGGGGGTTCAGGGGACGAGGGAGTGGGCTGAGGGTGAAGGGGCGGCCCGGAGTGGGGGGTCCTGGGGTAAGGGGGTCAGCTCGGGACGAAGGGTCGGCCCGGGGTGGGGGATGGGGTCCGGGGTGAGGAGTGCCGGGTGCGAGGGGGGCCGAGATGAGGGGTTCGGTGAGGGGTGAGGAGGCCAGCCTGGGATGGGGGACGGTCTGGCCAGGGGCGAGGGGGTCGGGGTGAAGGGGTCCCGGGTTGCGGGAGGACCCGGGTTGAGAAGGGACGATGAGGGCTGGGGGGGGCGGGATGAAACAGGGTGGCGAGGGGTCCCCGAAGTAAGGGTGTCAACCCGGGGTGGGGGGGTCGGCCCAGGGTGGGAGGTGAGCGGGAACGGTCCCAGATGAGTGGGGGCCAGGAGGGGAGCCCAGGGTGAAGGTGGTCGTTTTGGGGGCGCCGAGGTGAAGACCTCCGGGGTTGTAGGCTGCGAGGGGCGGGGTCTCGCGGAGGGGGCGGGACCCTCGTCGGACTGAGGGGGAGCCGGGTCCTGGGGGCCTGGGCCGGGTCCCCGGGGGCGGGTCCTCGGCCGGCTTGGGGGCGGTGACCTCAGGTTGGGGTCTACAAGGAGGGGTGGAGGCCGGCGCGGGGGGACGGGCGGCGGCCTGGTCTGGAGGTGGGCACGGCCACGGGTGGGGGCGCCTGGTCGGGTGCGGGGAACCCGGTCACCGGCGGACCTGGGCCTGGCCCGGGCTGGGGGCGGGGGCTCGGGCGGCCGGGGGAGGGCCGGTGCCCGCGGGGTGGGCCGGGCCCCGCCGCCGCCGCCCGGCCCCGCCCTGCCCCACTCGGCGCGTCCCGGTCGTGCAGGAGCCGCAGCCCGAACGTCCGCGCGCTGCGGGCCGGCCGACGAGGGGCGCGCGTCGACGCACGGACCGCGGAGCCGCCCCGGAGCATGTGGAAGCTGAGCCGGAGCCGGGTGCTCTTGGACGAGCCCCCCGAGGAGGAGGACGGCCTGCAAGGGGGGCCGCCGCCCGCCACCGCCTCCGCGGCCGCCGCGCAGGTAGGGGAGGAGCGGGGCGGGGGGGGGGGCGGCGCGTGCTCGAGGCCGGGGCGGTGCGGAGGGAGAGGCGCGCGGCCCGTTAGGTTCCGGGGCTCGTCCCGGGGCCCCCCCCCCGGGCAGCACCGGGGCGGCAGGGCGCGGGGCGCGCACGCCGGAGCGCCCCCGGCCCCGACTCGCTGGCCCGCCAGCCCACTGGGGGCTGCCGTCGCCGCGCGCGGCGGGGGGCTGCCCGGGGCGGGGGGTGGCGGCGAAGTGGGCCGCGCGCCCGTTCGGGTAAGTGAGTGTTTCCTTTCCTTCAGCCTTTGCCGGCCTGGAGAAGGAGGGCAGGTGTCCTTCATACGGAGGAGCTCGGGAGACTCCGGTCTTACAAGTTGGGAGATATGCTTGGAATGTTTAGAATTTTTAATTAAGAAGGATCCCAGGTGGGGCCTGCGTGCGCTACGCGCGTGTTCCCCTCCCCCTTCCAGGGCACTGTTCTTTTCCTTGTCTTAGGAAATTTAGGTCAGAAATTCAGCTTTTTTTTTTTTTTAAATGACGTAGTCCTAAAATTTCTCTTTTTGTTGTTAAATGTTTGGAAACTCCTGCTGCTGTTGAAGCTGTTACGGAAGTTTGCGGCGATCTCTCTCTTCTCTCTTTCCTCTGCGACTCGGGAACGGTTGTCGGGGCTGTGTCCGCCGGCCTCGGAACTGAAGGGGCGCTCGTCCTGGTGGCTCCTTTCGGGTGCCCGCCCCCGCCCCCCCCCCACCAGAGGGGTCTGATTCAGCGCTCGGCCCGCTGCCTGGCTTCCTGTCCGAGCTGCTCTCTCAGAATTTACTTTCTCATAGTGTCAGCGCTCATCCATCCTCCTCTTTTCATTTCAGAATTTCGATTGCGCTAAGCAGCGACCCTCGTAAATACAACGATGGGAATTTATATGTTGTTTATAAGTGGCAGCAGAGTTAATACTGTAAATACTTATTGCTGTATCGTTTTCTGGATGAACTCTTAAAAACTTCACGTTGAGCTTGCTGTGTTTGCTCCCATTTTTCTTAATGAATTGTAAAACCCATTTTCTTAACTTCTTGCAGAATTGTCTTCTTAGCTAACCGTGCTTTTTTCCCCTACTTCAGGAGACTTTGTTCTTCAGGTACCCAGCAAAATTGAGCCGGAAGGACAGAGCTCGCATATAGCCCCTGTCTCCACACAGGCACAGCCCTCCCCCGCTGTCCCTGTCCCTGTCCCTGTCCCTTTTGTTATAGTCTGTAACCTGCACTGACGCCTGCGCCTCGGGGGCCGCGCTCTCCATTGGAGTCGGTCTTGCTGGGGTGCGTCGGCTGGATTTTGGCAAATGTAACGTGACATACGTCCACCGTGAGAGCACCGCGCACGCTGCCCTGAAAACCTCCGTGGTCTATTGATTCGTCCCTCCCTTACAACCACTGGTCTTTGGGTTGTGTCCGTAGCTCTGTCTCCCCAGGGTGTCATACGGTTAGAACCCTCCAGCCTTTACACACGGGCTTCTCTTACTTCGCAGTATGTGTTCAAGGCCCCTCCAGGTCCATTCAGGGCCTGAGAGCCCGTTTGTTTTTAGCCCTCAGTGATGTTCGTTGTCTGCTTGTCTCGTGTATCTCTTCACCGGAGGGTGTGCTGGATGCTTCCGGCCCTGGGCGGTTATGAATAAAGATGCTTTGCGTCAGTACCTTGGTGCATGTTTTTGTGTGGACGTAAAGTTTCACTCGGTTACCTACTGAAGAGTGGGAGGCTGTGTTGTAGGGTAAGATGCTGTTCAGGTTTAAACCACCGAACTGCCCTCCAGAGTGGCCACGCCACCCCGCGTCCCCTGCGGTGGTGGGACAGCTCCCGCTGCTCCGGGTCCTCGCCAGCATGCGGCACGCCCAGTGCTCTGCAGTTGGGCTGTCCTCACAGGTGTGGGTGGCGTCTCCTCGTCTGGATTTGCGTTTCCCTGATGACACAGGATGTGGCGCGTCTTCTCGCGAGTACATCTTTGGCGACACGTCCCGTCTTCTGCCCCCTTTCTTCGCTGGGTTGTTTCCTATTGTCGGTGTTGAAGAGTCCTTTGTGTGTTGGGATAACGGTCCCTCATCAGAGGCGGCTTCCTGCAGGGTTTCTCTACCCTGCAGTTCGTGTCCTCTCCTGCCAGTGTCTTTCACGGGGCAGAAGTTTTCTATTTTATTTCATTGTGTTTGGAAGTTTTTGGGTTTTTTTTTTTAAACATTTTTATTTATTATTGAGAGACAGAGACCGAGCATGAGCAGGGGAGGGGAAGAGAGAGGGAGAAACACAGAATCCGAAGCAGGCTCCAGGCTCCGAGCTGTCAGCACAGCCCGACACGGGGCTCAAACTCACAAACTGTGAGATCCACGACCTGAATGGAAGCCGGACACTTAACCGACTGAGCCACCCAGGCGCCCCTGGAAGTTTATGGTTTTAATGTAGTCCGGGTTGTCAGTTATTTTTTTTGTGTGGATTGTGTCTTTTGTGTAGCATCTCTGAAGTCACGGCCACACCCAGAGTCACCTGGGTTTTGTCCCGTGTCGTCTTCTGGGGGTGAGAGGTGACTGAGCTGTTTGTGTTACTTTATCAAGTACTTTCTTTGCTCTAGAAAACAGCTGTGTTTACTCGGAACGGGTTAGTCCCACTCCACAGTTCGTTCCTGCAGGAGGATTTATCCCCAAGCCAGCTCTTCTTAGGATGAGATGCTAAAACTCACGACAAGTCCACTGTAGAACTTCTGCCTCCAAACGTGGGACTTCCCAGGCAGGAGGACCGGGAGTTGGTGGCCGGAGGCTCAGGAGCAGGAAGCTGGGCATGCTGTTGCCGGCTCGGCTGCTGGGGGGCTGGGCTCTAGAAGGGTTAGCATTCCTCTCCGGAAAATCAGGCCACACGGCTATGATCCGCGTTTTGTGAGCTTAATGTTAAGTTTTAATAGATTCGAGATGTGAGGCATTCAGAATCAGTGCTTAGATTTCAGTAAAGCCTGTTCGTTTTTTTCGCTCTAGAAAAAAAACCTTTGAGCTGCTCTTTAGGCTTTGGCCTTTATTGTCATAAATACGAGCTATTTTGCATCAGAATATAGCTAAGGTTTATAAAGTGAGCCATTCAGTTCAGTCATTTAATAAGGAGACATGAATTTTTTAATAATGTGTTTATTTTTTAACTTACACCCAAGTTAGCAGATAGCGCAATAGCGACTTCAGGAGTGGGATCCAGTGACTGTCCCCACATACGACACCCCGTGCTCATACCAACAACAAGGAGAGACAAGTTTTGATGAGTCTGTTTATTTTAAAAAGCCTGCTATGCATATAGTAGAAGTTTTCTGTGTGTTACATGTTAGCTCTTCCTCCCACCTTCCCCAGGAAGTATTGTTACTCTTTGTTTTTTGCTATCCATGAGGAAGATTTAGGCACATGCACAAACGTACTGAAAATCCTGCATTTGCTTTCCTTCTGTAAACATCTCTCTGCCTCTTGAATTGTTCCCTCAGTAATAACGCGTCTCATGAGCACTTCCTGTTTAGGTGCAGTGGCTGAAAACAATCTCAGTGTTAAGGCTGCATTTTTTTTTCTTAGAGAGAGTGTGTGTGTGCACAAGCGGAGCAGAGGGGCAGAGGGGGAGAGAGAGAGAGAGAGAATCCCAAGCAGGTTCCATGTGCAGACCAGGGGCTCGACACGGGGCTCCATCTCAGGACCCTGGGATCAGGCCCTGAGCTGAAGTCAAGAGTTAGACGCTTGACCGACCAAGCCACCCAGGCGCCCCTTACTGGCCCTCTCCGGATGGACATCGAGGTTGCTGAGCCTTTTCTGAAACCCCTGCCTGTCAGTTTCATGCAGTAGCAGAGGGGAGTTTGGAGCGATGCTGCGCAGGGGAGCTTAGACCGATCTCGGCTGGCTTTGAGCTGAGTCACAAAGCGATTTAGCTAGCTTTAAATTAATGCCTTTATCTTATTTTAAAGATTTTTTTTAATGTTTGTGTATTTTGGAGAGCAAGAAAGCAAGCAGCTGAGCAGGAGGGGCAGAGAGAGAGGGAACAGAGGAGCTGAGGCAGGCTCCAGGCTCGGTGCTGAGAGCAGGGATCCCAGCGCAGGGCTCAGACTCCCGAACTGGGAGATCATGACCTGAGCCAAAGTCGGTCGCTCAACCAACTGAGCCCCCCAAACGCCCCTTAAAGATTTTATTTTATTTATTTATTTATTTTTTTAACGTATATTTTTGAGAGACATAGAGACAGAGAATGAGCAGGGGAAGGGCAGAGAGAGAGGGAGACACAGAATCTGAAGCAGGCTCCAGGCTCTGAGCCGTCAGCACAGAGCCTGACGCGGGGCTCGAACTCACAGACCGTGAGATCATGACCTGAGCCGAAGTCGGCTGCTTAACCAACTGAGCCACCCAGGTGCCCCTAAGGATTTTATTTTTAAATAAACTTTATCCGCATTGTGGGGCTTGAACTCACGACCTGGAGATTAAGAGTCGCATTCTCCACTGACTGAGCCAGCTGGCGCCCCTAAATTAACATTAATGCCATTAAACCTCTGAGAACTTCTGCAATATTTTCATGTTAAAGATTTTAAAAGGCTTACACGTCTGTACGTATGCACCCCCGCCCCATCCCAGATCAGAGAACACTCCTGGTGTTTTTTAACCTGCTTTGAAGATAGCAAGAACCAAGGGGTAGCAAACCTTGGTCTGGATTACCCGGAAGTCATTCTCTCCTGGTGGTGTGAGGCTCCATGGGGTGTGCCGTGCCGGTGTCGGGACGGGCGGTGAGACTGGAGAGTCGGTGGTCTGTCTGAGCCCCGTGTTCAGAAACCACCTGCCGGGGGCCCGCCATTCTCTCCGGGGGATGGCGTATCGGGAGGACGGTGAGCTCTTCGAATAGACCGCGGGCTCGAACAGCTTACACCCTGCCAGCTCGCTGCTCCCCCTTGGCAGTACGTTCTGGGTCTTACTGATGCTTGAAGAGCGGCTGCGGTGTCCGCGTGTGTGTTTCGGTGTGCTCATAGTGCTTCCCGGTGTGGGTATGTGGACTCAAAAACAATCTTTTTAATGTTTTTATTTATTTTTGAAAGAGACAGAATATGAGCGGGATGGAGGGTTGGGAGGGGGGTGGTAGAGAGACAGGGGAGACACAGAATCCGAAGCAGGGTCCAGGCTCTGAGCTGCCGGCATAGAGCCTGACACGGGTCTAGAACTCACGAACAGTGAGATCATGACCTGAGCCGAAGTCAGATGCTTAACCCACTGAGCCACCCAGGCGCCCCAGTGTATGTTTATTTTGAGAGGGGTGAGGAGCAGAGAGAGAGGGACAGAGGATCCAAAGTGGGCCTCGTGCTGACAACAGAGCGCCCGAAGCAGGGCTTGAACTCTCGAACTGTGAGATCATGACCCGAGCCGAAGTTGGATGCTTAACAACCTAAGCCACCCAGGTGGCCCCGGATGTATTGACTTGGGACAGCAGTCCCCTGTCGATGACCTTCAGGAGGTGATTTCTAGTCCCTTTCTGTTCCAGCGCGCAGCAGGAGTCCTGTCACGGGTCTGAGGTTACATTTGTGAAAGTGGAGCTACTGAGTGGGGGGCATATACTTCTGCGATTCGCCGGCCGTCTCTAAGCTGCTCTCCCAAAGAGACCGTGTGACTGCACATCCCAGCTGCCGGCGCGTGAGGCAATCCGTCACGGGGCTCGCCGTGTGGTGCAGCGCGGCGTGTTTGCGAAGTTTTAGATCTGATAGCTGAAAAGTGGTATCTTTTTTCTTTTTTTTTTTAATGTCTATTTATTTATTTTGAAAGAGGCAGAGAGCGCGTGAGCAGGGGAGGAGCAGAGAGCAGGGAGGAAGAGAGAATCCCAGGCAAGCACCACACTTTCGCCATGGACTCATGAACCGGGAGATAATGACCTGAACTGAAACCAAGAATCGGAGATTTAACTGATCGAGCCGCCCAGGCGCCTGGAAAAGTGGTATCTTAATTGGGTTTCAATTTATATTTTTCTCATGGATAGTATTAAATAGCTTTTCATATATTTACAAGCCTGAATGAAGACTTGTGGAAACTTCCACCAGTCCTGCTGTCGCGTCATCAGATACATTAAACTATAGTCAGAATAATTGCATTTCCATAAAAATGTAGCCTGTTATTTCAGATTCGGACACCGGTCTCTGATGTACCTCGCTGGAGTCTCACCTCTGCCATTTGTTAGCCGGGTGACCTTGTACAAGGTACTTGACCTAGCCAAGCTTCAATTGTGTTTTTGAACTGAAAAGTTGGGATAAGGATACAGTAACACCAACATTTATCGTCTTTTGTGTGAAGGCCTTGACGTGGGTAGTGCCGGCATTTGCCAGTGGGGAGGCCAGTCACAAAGCAGGAAGGAGACCTGAAAAGGCCTGGAAAGCTAGTGGGTGGTGACAGAGACTTTCCTTGTGGGGCTTCTGGATGGCTGAGTCGGTTTAACATCCTCCTCTTGATTTTGGCTCAGGTCATGATCTCGCGGTTCATGGGTTCTCAGATCGAGCCCCGTGTCAGGCTCTGTGCTGACAGTGCAGAGCCTGCTTGAGATTCTCTCTCTCCCTCCGTCTTTCTCTGCCCCTTCCCTACTTGCTCTCTCTCTGAAAGTAAATAAATATTAAAAAAAAAAAAGACTCTTCTTGACCAAACTTCAGTCAAGCTCACCTGAGCCTGTTTCCAGCTCTGAGACCATTTGTTAGCACTCAGAACGGACTTGTCCGTGTTAATTCAGCTGTGGGGGTGCCGACTGACAGAGGGTGGGAAGGTGTGATTCTACGTGTCGGGACAGCTGCTTTGTGCTCCTGACGGAGACTTCTTGCATCTTACTCACCGTCTCCTGGGGAGTCCTCGGGAACCTGGAGCGCGCCTCCACAGAGGAAGGACCTCGTGTCCCCTGCAGGGTTCTGACGCCCAGAAAAGTACCGGGCACCTAGCTGGTGTGCATCCGTCGGTACTCGTGAGCGGAGTCTGGGAGACGCACTCACGAGACGGAGGGGGAGAGAGACTCTCAGGGTTTCCGAGGGAACTGCCTCCGTGACAGACGCTGCTCAGAGAGTTCAGGGATTCGGGAAGGAATCTGCGAACATGGTGTGTTCTCACTGGATCTGGAAGGAGAAATGGAGTTCCCAGCCTCAGAAGATCCGATTCATTTTTATTTTTACTTTTAAAAATTTTTTTAATGTTTGTTTATCTTAGTGGGAGCAGGGAAGGGGCAGAGAGAGAGGGAGACACAGAATCTGAAGGAGGCTCCAGGCTCTGAGCTGTCAGCCCAACGCAGGGCTTGAACCCACAAACCATGACATCATGTCCTGGACCAAAGTTGGACACTTAACCGACTGAGCCACCCAGGTGTCCCTGATTCATTTTTAGATCTAGATTCATTTCGGGGCAAGAAGATACTTCTTTGTAGGGTTTGTTGTATTGGACACTCATGTGAACTAAATCACACTTAGACAGCAAAACTACTTTTGTCAGGTATAAGTAATTGAGAGTTATTTGTGGGAAGGGGAAGAAGAGGCAGAGTTAGAAAAGAAGGAAGAAGAGGAAGATTGTAGGTAAAACACTCAGTCCTTCTCCCTAGATTCATTCAGTTCACTCATTTTTAAAGTTTGTTTAAAGTTTATTTATTTTTGAGGTAGAGAGTATGTACGCGAGAGTGGGGGAGGGGCAGAGAGAGGGAGGGAGAGAGAATCCCAAGCAGGCTCCGTGCTGTGAGCACGGAGTCCAACACAGGGCTCGAACCCAGAACCCACGAACCGTGAGATCACGACCTGAGCGGAAATCTAGAGTCGGGCGCTCAGCCGAACGAGACCCCAGGTGCCCCTCCGCCGGCGGTCTTAAAAGAAGGTTTGAGGATTCTTTCCCTCAGGGGTTGCCTGACAGAAGTACGCTGCAGAAGTGTTCTAGGTGCCGTGTTAAAACCGTTTTTACAAAAGGCGAAATCAATTTCAGTGTAATTTTCAAAATTCGGCGTGTCCGAAATGTCAGCTGTATCGGGTGTGAGCGAGGGGAGCGTCTGTGCCTGCGACGCCCCCTCCCGGCCTCGGGGTCTGGTGTGGGCTTCACACACCCGCGGGTTCCCATTTGGACGCTAGCTTTTCCTCAGAAATACTTGGTAAATATTTAGATTTTATAAAATGCTAAGTTGAAGAAGAGGACTTTTATCCAAGTTGCTCCAAACATGCTTAAGTTTTCCAATAGCTGAGTTGAGTATCCGTTTTTAAGGTGGCGTTTAGGGGCACCCGGGTGACTCAGTGAAGCATCTCCTCTTGATTTCAGTTCAGGTTATGGGACCGAGCCCCGCACAGTGCAGAGCCTGCTTGGCATTCTCTCTCTCACCCTCCCTCCCTCCCTCCCTTTCTGCCCCGCCCCTGTGTGCGTGCTTTCTCTCTCAAAGTAAGTATTAACATTACAAAACCCAGACGTGTAGATACTGCGACATGCAGTTCCTCAGCTGTGCCAGCCTGTGTCCGTGGGGGGGGGGGGCGAAGGCACAGTGCAGCTCCAGAACCCCCCCCAGATTCGTGGGGGGGGCTCCTCCGAGAGGGTCTGCGGGTTCTCGCGCTTGCCCTGGCCTGCCCAGCATGGGCCGAGGCCCCCAGCCGTGTCCTTCGGCTCAGCGAGCCAGGGGAGGACAGAGCCACGTGGCCCGGCGCCTGTCTCTCCCGGGCCCCCGCACACTCCCGTGGGATGTTCACCCAGGGACGCTAGTGTTAAGCACTTAAATTAAAAGTGTTACTCCTAGGAGTTTAAAATTCCAATTGATAGGTTTACTTCTACTGCTTTTTACTAGAGCCTAAGGTCGCATGACTTGGAATAGTGTTAAAAAATTGCCGCTCCACGTCACTTTCGCGTCGGACAGTGTGGGCGTCTGCCTGACAGTCAGGCCGGAAGTCACGGAACGGAGTCCCCTTCACCGCTCTTGCTCCGAGGAAGCGCCTCACCTCGCTGAGCCCTTCCTCGGATAGGTGCCCCCCGAGGCGAGTCGAGAGGTGTCTGTCCTGCCTTCGTTAGGTCACCTGGTGGACAGCGTGGCCTTCTTTGCCTTACGTCCGCGCGTGGGCTGTCGGTGTGCGAGTAGGGGCTCGTCAGCCCCCGTTCTCGGGTTAGAAGCCCAGGACCGAATGCAGTTCAGGAGGGCTTTCACCTCTTATTTGAGAATCCGTCAGGATCCAGGCCAGGGACAGCCACAAGCATTTTGCAGAGTGTGTCGTTTTCTGTCTGGTCACACGTCACACACAGAGTGAGCTCTTCTTGGTCTCAGAGCCACGGGTGGCCAGAGACCAGAGTTTCTGCCTCAAGTCCAGCGGGGGCTGTTCTGAGGGGAGACTGGTTCTTCTCATTTCTTCTGCCCATCGCGGAAACGCAGGAGGGGCCGCAGCAGGCGGGGTAGGAGGGGGACAGGCAGCACCTGTCCCAAGGGGCCCCTGATGTGGGCGTTTCACCTGGCGCGACGGTAACAGGTGTCCGTTAGGGGACGAGAACTAGCGGAGTGGACGGAGCGCAGCATTCTGTATACGGTTCTTAGCCTCGGAACGAAGTGGCCGATGTTGGCTGTACTGTTTGAAGGGCATTTCGAATCCTCTCGTGAGTGCTGGCTGTGATGTACGGTAAGTGGAATTCCTTTCTCAGTAGCGATGGGTTTCAAAATAAGTGACTGCGTCTCGGTTCGGGGATCTGTTGCTGGTCCCTGCCGCGCGCCAGGCGCCACGGTGCGCACTCAGCCCGTGTCCCTGCAGACGCTCACGGAGCCCTGAGAAGCGGGCGCGCGCAGCCCTCCTTATGTGCAGATTCACTCCTCTCTAAAATGCATCGGGGACCCCGGCGAGCGGTCCTGGCTGTCCTGGTCGTCGTGTCCTGCGCACGCGCTTCTGGCTGAGGATGGCCGGGCAGCGCTCTGCCCTCCCGGCCCAGCTCTCGCACTACTAAACACGTGTCCTTCCTGCAGTCTTTTTGGTGCCTCGTTTTTTGTGTTTTCGTGTTTTTTATTGGTGAGTTTGTGGTTTTAAATGGTCTCTAGGCTTAGCGCTAAAGTGCTTTCTGGTGGTCCTGAGGGCAGGAAGGCCGCGATGTGCCTTACAGAGAAAAACCTGTGAAGTCAGCTTTGTCCACGTGTGGGTCACCGTGTGTCGGCCGCTAGTTCAGTGTTGATGAATCAATATGTCTTAAAGGAGATGTCTTTATACAGAAACACATCAAACAAGGTTACGTAGTGTTCGATTGGTGGCGATGTGACCAGAGGCTCACGGAAACCTGGCCCTGTCACTTCCCCCAAGAACAGGGTTTGGTAGTTGCTGATTCCGTGTTCAAGGCCACTTTTAACACGGCGCTACCTTGAAGGATGACAAGCCACAGTATTTTACATTCGAGGAAACTCCGTGTGAAGTTATGTAGTCACAGTAACAAGAATTCGAGTGCAGGTTTCTCTCTGTTTACATATGTATGTGTGCATATACGTAAATACAGGTGTTTGTGTCTGTGCATGTGTGTGTATATATGAATATACATACCTGTATATATATTTTTTTTTGAGTAGGCTCCATGTTCAACATGGGGCTTGAACTCATGACCCTAAGATTAAGAGTCACGTGCTCGACAGACTGAGCCAGCCAGGCGCCCCTAGTTTATATTATTTTGCTATACTGTTTCTCTTACCTTATTAAGATATCATGAACTTGTGATATCATTTTTCTTCATTTTCCAAATATTGATGTATTTTTTCCCTGCCCCCTCCCAAATACTGATATTTTGTATAAAGAAAAGATTTAGGACTTCAGAGATCAGTGCCTTAGGCACTAATGAAATTGTGTTTTGGCTCAAGTTCCAATGTAGCAAACCTCATAGTATAGTTTTAATTTTTGCTTTCCTTACATTTTGTAATGATGAGTATATTGATAGAAGTCTTGTGTGGGAGGTAAGCAGCCCGCTGGTGAATTAGCAAGTGGAAAGTGCTGGAACACAGTGGGAAGGGAACCGTCACGGACACCTACACTCTTCTTCATCCACCTCTTTCTTCACTTCATCATTCACTTTATTGTTTGAGGAGGAGCTGATAGGCGTTAAGCCGGCTCGGAGGGAAGGGGCTTGAGAAATGCCCGCAGTGCTGCGTAGCCGGCCCAGGAGACGCGTGGAGGGTGGGCCGTGGAAGCCCCACGAGGAAGTTTAGACAGACAGCATGATGTTTCACGAGGAATACGTGTCTCAGGAGGAGGGATTGCAGGCGAGATGCAGACAAAACGGGACGGATCCCAGCGTGCTGTTCGGATATGAAATCAGATCCCGAATTCTAGGTTTGCAGGGTCGTCCAGAATCACGGGGGAGCTGAGCTGGTCAGTGAGTCTGTGCCTTGCGAGGCGGGGGTCAAGGCCTGAAGGACAGACGGAGGGATCAGGACAGAGATGTCACCTGTGGCTTTGGGAGTCGTAGGGGGGCACGTCTGACCTCAGATGGAAGAGCCTAGCAGGTGACGCAGTGAGGGGGAGAGATCAAAATGCCTGTCGGTGGCAGCTCTCTAGGACATCTGCGGGATCCGGCCCTGCTCAGAACTCCTGTCCCATCCGTCAGGAAGTCGGGACCAGGGAACAGGGGGTAGGTGGTGAGGTGTGTCGACAAGTGTCTGTCCGGGAGTGGGTAGGCAGATGCGTCTAGAATTTTGTGACCTGAGGCAAATAATTATTCTGTGGCCCAAACCCTCTGTTACTGTGAAGGGCCACACAGGAAAGAGTTTAAGCTTGTCTGTGGGTGAGATGGCCTCTGTCACTTCTCAGCTTTGCGGTTGTAGCAGACAAACAGCCATGGAATATGTAAACAAATGGGTGTGGGTGTTCCAATAAAACTTTATTTATAAAAACACCTGGACCGATCTGCAGGCCATTGTTAGCTAACCTCTATTTTTATTTTTATTTTATTAATGTGTAGTTGACATAAAATATTAGACTAGTTTCGGGTGTATCACATACTGATTCAACATTACTGTGCGTTGGGAAGAGACCCCGCTGTGAATCAGCTCCCAGCCGTCACCCTGCAAGAGTCGTTACAGTGTTACTGACTGTATCCGTCTGCTGTCGTCTTAATTATTCTATAACTGGAAGTTTGTACCTTTATCCCCTTCCCCTGTTTTGCTCATGCCCCTGCCTCCGCCTCCTCGCAATCACCAGATTTTTCTCTGTACTAGGAGTCTGTTTCTGTTTTGTTTGTTCTTTTCTTTTTTTTAGATTCCACATAGAAGTAAAATCGTGTGTATTTGTTTTTCTCTATCTGACTTACTTCACTTAGCGTAATAGACTGTACTTACATCCATGTTGTTGGAAATGGTGAGAGTTCGTTTTTTTTGATAGCCAAATAGTATTCCTGCGCGTGCGCGAGTGTGAGTACAGCTACCGCAGCTTCTTTACGCGTTCATCAATCAGTGGACACTCGGGCTGCTTCCAGAGCTCGGCTGTGGGGAGTAATGAGGCAGTGAGAATACAGGTGCGTGTGTCTCATTCTATTTACATTTATTTAAGTAAACTTATTGGGGATAAAACTCTT
Source organism: Paguma larvata (assembly GCA_030068075.1). Classification (NCBI taxonomy): domain Eukaryota; kingdom Metazoa; phylum Chordata; class Mammalia; order Carnivora; family Viverridae; genus Paguma; species Paguma larvata. The sequence goes on from CM057823.1 coordinate 39,340,242, forward strand.
ATTCTATTTATATTTGTTTAAATGAACTTATTCATTGTTATTCATTCTTAGGGCTAGAACTCAGGAAGAAGCACAGGGACGAGACGCGTGGTCACGGTGTGGGGCGAGAGGCTCAGAGCTGCCTTGCCCCCTGTGGACACACGGTCCATCGCTGCCCTGGCAGCTCCCTGAGCCCCATCATTTAGGGGACTTTAGGGGGGTTCCATACCCGGCCTGGTAGGTTAAATCTCTGGCCAGTTTCCAGGCTCTCCTTCCCAGAGGTCAGGGGAGGGATGGTGGCGGGCCGCAGGTGCTGTTGGGTTGGCTTGTCTGGCGACCAGCTCCTGCCGAGGCTCCCTCGCCCCCTTTCTAGTCCTGCATCAGCATAGAAGAGGCTGCACATTGCCAGGGAGCTTTGTGCCAGGAAACTGGGGCAGAGACCAGATCTTTTTATTCTGCCACACCCCACACCCAGTGTTTGGTCTGTTATAAATGCGTACGGATCTCAAATTAGACTTTTTATCGAGATAGGTAGATGGTTTCCTTAAGAACTTTAAAAGTGATAAAATCTCTGTATTTCTCTTTGTTTTTTCCTTCTTGCTTTTGTGCTTAGAAAGGCATTTCCTTCCCTGAAATCAGATTTCTGCTAGTTCCTTTATGGCTTCATTTAAAAGGAATAAGGCTTTCATCTCTGTGGAATTTATTTTCCTGTCTGTTGTATAAATAAGGTTTAACTCCTCCCCCCCCCAATAGATGACCAGTTGTTTTAAATCCATTAAAAATTGTTCTTTTACCCTCTTTTCATGCCACTTACTGTCTACTGAAACTGATGAGGTTTTTTGGGGGTGATAGTGGGGTTTGTGGGGTCCAGAGCCAATTGGCAAGGAAGAATTCTTGAAGACGTCTTTGGTGCAAAAAAGGTGACTTTATTAAAGCACGGGGACGGGACCCATGGGCGGGAAGAGCTCCCCGGGGACCATGAGGAGAAACCGGTAATATATTTGGGAGTGGGGGGCGGTAAAGTCCAGGGGAAGTTTCCAGTGAGACTTTCATAAGCTAAAGAAGACTCCCAGGACACTGGAGGCCTGGCTGTTGTCAGGCTGAGGTGGTTTTTCCCTCCAGCAAAGCATTAGCATGGAGACAGTGGGGAATTCCTGGAGAAAGGTTTTAGTCCGTCTGCCTCAAGATTTGCCACTGGGCTGCAGGGTAGGAGGACACTGAGTTCCATCCGCCTTTCCCTCCGCCTTCGTTCCCACAGCACAGCGAGTGCGAGTTCTTGTTTCCGCACGTCTTCGTCAGCACTTGGTGCTGGCAGAATGCTTTGCACCTCGGCCGTCGTAACAGTCGTATAACGGCGTCTCCCTGCTGTAATTCGCGGTTCCCTAATGACACATGACATCCGATCTTCTTTCCTGTGTTTATTCACCAGCTGTGTGGCTTCAGTGCGCGCGGAACGTTTTAGTGAAATCAACGTGCCGGTGCCCTCCGCCGTCGATGAGCGCATGCAGCTCCGCTCAGGCCGGATGCCACTTACCGCCGCTCCGTGTTGTTGGTGTCTGTCCACGAAAGTGGAAAACGGGGGCGCCTGGGCGGCGGCTCAGTCGGTTAAGCATCTGACTCTTGATTTCAGCTCAGGTCGTGATCTCACGCTTCGTGGGATCAAGCCCCACGTCGGGCTCTGTGCTGAGCGTGGAGCCTGCTTGGCATTCTCTCTCTGGCTTCCTCCCTCTGCCCCCTCCCCTGCTCGTGTTTTCTCTTTCAAATAAATAAACAACAACAAACAGTGGAAAATAGACCTGTTTTTGTGTAAGAAATAGGAATTCACCCCTTTGGTTTTAGTCTGTATATTTTCTTTGATGACATGTTCATTTAAGTCTTTTGGACCCATTTTTAAATTGGGTTTTTATTTTCTTATTGTTGAGTTTTAAGAGTTCTTTGTATATTTTGGACAATGGTCCTTTATCAGGTTTGTTTTTTGCAAATGTTTTAGTGTATGGCTTTTCCTCTCATTCTCTTGAATTTTTATCTTTGTTCTTGTCTTCCACACGCCTGCGGGCTGTGCTCTAGTGTGGACTGACAGTAGCTCACTGCCTCTGGCGGACCTGGCGGACGTGGGGGAAAGCAGTGGGCTCGGATCCCAGTCCCCCCCCCCCCCCCCCGCCGGTATGCCTTGGGGCTATGACAGATCCCGCCCCCCCTCATTGGGAAATTACCCTGCCAGACAAGGAGAGTCCAGATGAAATAAGGTTTTCTACTGTCATTTGCCATTCCAGTGATGATTTTATAATCCTCATTTATTCGTCTTCTTTTTAATATAATTTACTAAGGCAACATGTAAGTTTTTTTCTGAATATTTTTAATGTTTTTGTTCTTGTGAGTGGCTTTTTTCTATTTTCTTTAACTGTAATAAAGCAATTTTTTTATATTTAGCCACATCCTTAGGTGTAATTGTTCTTCATTTGATGCTTTTCCATTTTCTTCTTCTACAGCCTGAATAATAATAAATGTAATTTCCTTTCCAGTAGTTTTAACTCATTTCTGGTTTACACTTGTACTGGTTAGAACTTAGAGAACGTTACTGGTAACCGCTGGGCGGCTGCCGGGTGTTCCTGCTGACTTTGGTGGGCTGGGCCGGCCACCTCGTTTGTTTCGATGGGACTTTAAACTTGCTAATATGCACAGTATTTTAATACTAGTTGTATTCAGAGAGATTTCATAGTATTACAGATACAGTTTTGTTTTTTGGTTTTTATTGTTTTACTGTTTCAGAGATTGATAAATGAGCATTCAAAAGTCATAGCTCAGCAAGGGACTGAGAGCCGGGGTGAAGAAGGGAAGGGACTGGCAGAGAGCATCCGCCAGCTCTCTGGGGAGTCGGAGGCCCCTGCCGTCTGTCCCACGCGATGCAGGCTCCGGAGGCGCTAGTACCGTCCTGCCGCGTGCGGCCCCGAAACCTGACCGGCATCCCCCGTATTCGTGATCTGTACCAGAGTTAGTAGCTGAAGCACAACAAATTCTGAATTGTTGTAAAATCTTCCTTTTCTAGCTTTTTCTTTTTGGGTAAGTTCCATCAAAGTTCAGTTCCTTCATTTTACAAAATGAGAAACTTAATTTTAAGGTAGTTCGTCAGGGGCTACTGGGTGGCGCACTCAGGTGAGCTGGACTCCAGTCCTGAGCTCACAGTTTGAGGGTTCGAGCCCCACATTGGGCTCTGTGTTGATGGTGTAGAGCCTGCTTGGGATTCCGTCTCCTTCTCTCTGCCCCTCACCCACTTGTGTGTGCGTACGTGCTCTCTGTCTCTCTCTCCAAATAAATAAACTTAAAAAAATGTTTTTAAGAAAGCTCTTCGTCCTCAGGAACAAATACCGTCCTGTGCATTGGTGTGAGCCCTGGAGGGGGAGGGCATCAGGCTGCGACTGTACGTTACATTGGCTCACTTAGCCTGTGTCCCCAGGTGCTGGCGGGGCCTCCTCTCGTAGAACTGGGAAGATAAAACTTCCATTTCCCTTTGTCTTTGAAGAGGCCAGACTCCCTGCGCCCGAGTTACCTGGGAAGGAGTTGAATCTGGAACGGAGTTTATTAGGGAGAGAAGGAGAGAGGGCTCGAGGCCCTATTTTGCTGACGTAGCCCATCAGTCACGGGCGGGCGTGGCTCCTCGTGTTGCCACGTGTGGGCGACACGTTTTCCTGGAGTCACCAGGTTTCTCAGGGTCGTCCTGATCTCTGGACTGGGGCGGAGAAGCCCGATCTGGAGCAGCACCGAGGACAACATCGAGGAGCAGCCGCCTGTCCCTCCTGTGTGCTGCTCGTGTGTGACGCAGAGAAGCACGGAGGCCGCCTCTCCTGCTCTCTTCCCTTTCTCGGTCGTGCCCCGTGCGGCACAGTCTTTAAAAATTAGCATCGACACCAGTTTATCTCTTTTTTTCCCTTTGTTACTAATGGTTTTGGTATCTTCTCTAAGAGTCCTTTTCCAGATCCACCCTCGTAAAGATTTAACCCCTGTGTTTTCTTTTAAGAGTTTTATAGTTTTAGTTCTTACATTTAGATCTCTGATCCGTTTTGAATATGGTGTGAGGTAAGGGTCCAGCTTCATTCCTTTGCGGGTGGCTGGGTCGTATTCACAGCATCATTTGTTGAAAAAGACTTTTCTTTTCCTATATCATGGTCTTAGCTCCCTTCAAGAAAACCAGTCGACCTTAGATGTATGGTGTTGTTTCTGGACCTCGTCCATTTATCTCTCTATTTATTCCTGCCCAGTGCCACACTTTCTTGATTACCATTGCTGTGTAGTCAGTTCTTTTAAAACTTTTTTTTTAATGTCATTGACACATAATGTTCCATTAGTTTCAGGTGTACAACATTGTGATTCAACTTCTTTATATATCATGCTGTGCTCACCACAAGTGTCTCTGTCCTCTGTCACCGTGCAGCAGCACTGTGTTCCCTCTGGAGTAGCTTTCATCCCCAGGAGTTCCTCACCCTGTACCTGGAAGCCTGTACCTCCCACTCCTCCTCATCCGTTTTGCCTGTCACACTGTCCCTTTCCCTCCGGCAACTGTCAGTTTGTTCTCTGTATGGGTGCTTTGTGGTAAGTTTTTTTGTGAGTGCTTCTCCTTTTTTTTCTTTTAAAGATTATTTGGACTCTCTTGTGATTCCATGTAAGTTTTAGAATATCCTAATAGCCTTACCATTTTCTACAAAGAAGTCGGATGGGATTATGATAAAGGATTGGATTGAATCTGTAGCTCAGTTTGGGGACATTGCTATCTCGACAGTGTTGTCTTCTGATCCATGAACACGGTATGATTTTCCATTTATTCAAATCTTTTAAAACTTTGTTTTAATAATATTTTGTAGTTTTCAGAAATAAATTTTCATCTTTTATAAAATTTATTTCTAAGTATTCCTTTTGATTTCTTTTTATTTTTATTTATTTTTTTAAATTTTTTTTAACGTTTATTTATTTTTGAGAGACATAGAAACAGAGCGTGAGCAGGGGAAGGGCAGAGAGAGAGGGAGACACAGAATCTGAAGCAGGCTCCAGGCTCTGATGAGCCGTCAGCACAGAGCCCGACGTGGGGCTCGAACTCACAGACCGTGAGATCATGACCTGAGCCGAAGTCGGCCACTCAACCGACTGAGCCACCTAGGCGCCCCTTGATTTCTTTTTAAATGGAATGGTTTTCTTAATTTCTTTTTTTTGATCATTGCTGGTGTATAGGAACACAACTGATTTTTATATGTCGATCATGTGTTCTCGCAACTTGTTAAATTTTTTATTAGTTGTAACAGAGTTTTGGTGGATTCCTTATGATTTTGTATGTAAAAGATAATGTTATTGCAAAGACAGCTAGTTGTACCTCTTCCTTTCCAACCTGGATGTTTTTTATTTTTTCCTGTTGCCACGCTGGCTCCTTCAGGACACTGTTAAATAGGAGTGGCAAGGTTGGCTTCCTTGTTTGTTCCTGAGCTCCGGGGGAAACCTTTCAATATTTAATATTAATATTTCAGTATAGTCATGGGTTTTTTTAGGTGCCTATTGTCAAATTGAGAAAGTCCTTTTAAAAAAAAAAAAAGCAAACACTTAAAATTTCTTGCTGCCATACTTAGAGCCTACAGTGAGGTTTATTGTAATTATATATGCAAATTGTACTTGAAACTTGAATGGACTACTTTCAATTTGTGTGTTTAAATAACATGAGATAGTAGGTAAGAATAACAGACTTTATGCTGATACATAAAAATGGGTCATAAAAACACTTAAAAATAATTTATTTATTTTTAGACATTTTTTTAAAGGTTTCTCTTTTTTTGAGAGAGATAATGAGGGCATGCGCGAGCAGGGTAGGGGCAGAGAGAGAGAATCGCAAGCAGGCTCTGCACTGTCAGCACAGAGCTCAATGTAGGGCTCAATCCCAGGAACTGCAAGATCATGACCTGAGCTGAGATCAAAAGTTGGATACTTAACCGACTGAGCCACCCAGTCTTAGAATAATTTCTGATTAGAAAGTTACATATGTTTTAGATAGGGCATTTATATAAAATATATACACACATATATATAAGGAAAAAAAGTAGAAGTAGTCTATAGCCCTCTACCAGGGGAAAGTTCTCTGTTACAATTTGTTGAATATTTTTATCATGAAAGGGAGTTGGATTTTGTCTGATGCTTTTTCTTCTCTATTGAGATGATTACATAATTTTGTTCTTTATTTTCATGAAATCATTTTGTTATATTATTGATTTTCAAATGTCAAACCAACCTTACATTCCTGGGATAATTCCCACTGAACCATGGTGCATAACTCCTTTTTAATTTTTGCTGGATTCAGTTTGTTAGTATTATGTCAATTTTTTTTGTTTACATTTGTAAGAGATATTGGTCTATTTCCTTTTCTTATGTCTTTGTCTGGTTTTGGTATGAGGGTAATAATGCCATTAGAAAATGAGTTAGGAAGTGTTTCTTCCTCTTATATAATCTTTGGTAGAATTTGTGAATAAATGATATTTATTCTTTTAAATGTTCGGTAGGATTCGGTGATGAAGACATCTGAGCCTGTGCTTTTCTTTTAGGGTAGCTTTTAGATTACTAATTCAATCTGTCCAGTTGTTACAGGTCTATTCAGATTTTTTGTTTTCTCGAGTCCGTTTTGGTAGCGTATGTCTATGTAGGAATTTGATCCATGTTATATAATTTCTTGACATACAGTTGTTCAGAGTTCTTTATTCTCATTTTTAAGGTTTTTTCAAATTTATTAATTTGAGAGAGAGTGTAAGAGAGTGTGAGTGGGGGAGGAACAGAGAGGGAGAGAGAGAATCCTAAGCAGACCCCACGCTGTCAGCTCAGAGCCTGACTCAGGGCTCAAATTCACAAACTGTGAGATCATGACCTGAGTCGAAATCAAGAGTCTTGGCTTAACTGACTGAGCCACCCAAGCGTCCCTATTATCCTCATTTTTTGTAAGGTCAATATAATGTTCCCTCTTTCATTCCTGATTCCAGTAATTTGAGTCTCCTCTCTGTTTTCTTTGGTCAGTCTAAAGATTTGTCCGTTTCCTTGATCTTTCGAAAGAGCCAGCTTTTGTTTTTTGTTTTTGTTTTTGTTAACTGTTATTTTGTTCTGATTTCTGCTTTCATCTTTTTTATTTCTTTCCTTCTGCTTTGTGTTAGGGTATTTTCCAGTGTTCAGGTGGAAGTTTAGATTATTGATTTGAAATCTTCTTTATATAGACATTTAAACATTTTCCTGTAAGCACTGCTTAACTGAATCTCATGAGGTTGGCTATGTTGCGTCTTGTCTATAATTTATTTCAAACTATTTTCGGTTTCCCTTTTCAGACCTTGTTTGACTCAGGGGTTTAGGAATGTGTTGTTTAATTTCCATTATTTGTGAGTTTTTCTTGCTATTGATTTGTGATTTCATGCTGCTGTTGTCAAAGAACCGACTCAGAATGCGTTCATCCTGTTAAGTGCGTGGAGGTTGCCTTTGGTCTGGCGTCTATTCTCTCCTGCACCCTACTCTCCGCACGCTTAAGAAGAGTGTGTTCTGTTGTCGGAGTGTTTTGGTTGCATCCGTTGCTTATTGTGTGTGTAGTGGTGTTCATTCTTGATAGTGGTATAGCTTTCATTGTTGGGTTGTCTAGTTCTCCCTTTATTTCTGTTTTTGCTTTTTAATTTTTTTTTTAACTTTTTAAAAGCATGTTTTCTTTTTGAGAGAGAGAAAGAGAGAGTGCAAGCAGGGGATGGGCAGTGTGAGAGGGAGACACAGAATCTGAAGCAGGCTCCAGGCTCTGAGCTGTCAGCATAGAGCCTGATGCCGGGCTTGAACCCATGAACCATGAGATCATGACCTGAGCTGAAGTCAGATGCTTAGCTGGCCGAGCCACCCAGGTGCCCCTATTTTTTAAAACTTTTTTTTAAAGTTTATTTATTTATTTTGAGACACACACAGAGAGCGAGAATCCCAAGCAGGCTCTGTACTGTCAGCATGGAGCCTGACACTAGGTTCAAACTCATAAACCATGAGATCGTGACTTGAGCCTAAATATAGTCTAACACCCACTGACTGAGCCACCCAGGTGCCGCATTTTTCCTTTTGTATTTCGTTCTGTTAGTATGAGTGTATGTGTCTTTAATTGTCATATCTTACTGACAGTAATCCATTTATCATTATGAAATTTCTCTTGAGCAAGTTTTGAAATTTTAATGTTTATCTTATCCACTGATATCACTGCTCCAGCTTTTTCAGCTTTTTTTGTGGTTGCTTGTTTCCGTGATCTCTCTTCATTTTACTTTCAGTCTCCTTTATCTTGAAGTTAGAGTATGTTTCCTGTAGGCAGCCTTTAGTAGGATCAGTTTTTAAAATTCAGTGTGACAGTCTCGGCCTCGATTGATGATTGAATCCACGTCATAGTGCACAGGCACTAATACCCGCACTGTGCTATTACTAATACAGGAATAGTAGTAGCACTAGAGCCCAGTTTACATCTGACAGTTTACTTTTTCTTTTCTGTGTCACAGATCTTCTTGCTTCTCAATTCCTCTTGTTTCCTTTTGCATTGTGTGTATTTTCTCAGGCAACATTTTAATTTCTTACAATTTACTGTCTGTAGTAATGAGTCCAGTAGTTTTCCTCCCGCCCACTTCCCGTATGCTGTCATTGGCAAATACATTACACACACATTATATTTGTATGTGTTATGGGCCCAACATTATATTACATACATATTATATTGTACGCTTGTTTAAAGTTAATTATAAGAAGGCAGAAAAGGAGCCTTTGTGCTGTGTTTTATATGAAGTGACGTTGTCGCCTTACCATGCTGCTTGTTCCCTGTGGATCTGCTCGCTGTGTGTTACTTGCTTTCAGCCTCAGGGGCTTCCTGTAGTGCTGCTTGTAAGGCAGCACATTCTTTCAAACTTGTTTATCTGGGGCAGTCTGTATTTCATCTCTCTTTCTGAAACATAGCTTTAACGGATAAGAGTTTTTGTGTGACCGCATTTGTTTGCTGGTGCTTTGAATGTGATCTCTGTGGCCTGCCGGCCTCCATTGTTGTCCTGGGAGAGCCAGCCTTCAGTCTCACTGGGGCTTCCTTGGTAAGCGACTAATATTTTCTCTCATAGTTTTCAAGATTCTCTCCTCGCCTTGTTTGGTGTAATAAAAATATATCTGGTCTTTGCTTCTGATTCTTAGCACAGAAGCTCTAAAGTCCTTGAGATTTCCCGAATGTTAGGAGTGTTTGTTTTGCTAACAAAGTGACTGAAGATGAGGGCTGGTCACCAGAAGGACCGGGCCTGTGACGAGAGGCTTGAGATGTCCAACCATCTCCCCTCCGGGATAGGGCGAAGGCTGGACATTGAATTCGAGCTTCCGGCCAGTGATTTAGTCAGTCATGCCCAATAAAACCTTTCCACACGAGGCTTAGTGGAATTGTGACTGGTGAGCGCACTGAGGTGCAGGGGTGGGGGGTGAAGAGCGGGCCCCGGCTCCAGAGGAGGGCGCGGAGGCCCTGCACTGCCTCCCCTGCCTCCCTGCGTGTCTCTTCATTTGGCCGTTGCCGAGCTGACGACTGTAGTCTTCAGTCTGGAAGTTTCCTTAGTTCTGTGACTTTTTCTTTCAATCCTGGTACCGGAAGGGCTCGTGGGAGCTGCGTTTCTACCTCTCCCATCCGCGGCGCGGGCGGCCCGGGACGCCTGGAGTCGGGCTGCGGACAGGGCCGTCTGGCAGGACGAGCCCCACACCTGGCGCTTCGTGTCGGAAGGGTGTCGCGGTGAGCCAGCGGTGGGATTTTGTCCTGCGTGTCTGTGGGTCTGTGTTCACCCAGCTGGTACTTTTGTTAAGCTTCCTGGATGCACCGGTTTTTGGTTTTCAGTGAAGTCGGGTAACGTCTCTCTCTTCTCCTGGTGCTTCTGTTGTGCGTGTGCTGGTTCCTCGATTTTCTTCGTTCTCCTTCTCCCTGGTTGTCGGCATGCGTAGTCTGTCTGTACTGATCCATCTTCAAGTTGGGGGCTTCTTTAGTCTCCAGATTAGGACCTACTGCTCAGACCCTCCAGTCAGCTTTTATTTCATTTGTTGTACTTCTCACCGTCAGAACTTCCACGTGGTCTTTCTGGTCATGTCTGCGTCTTTACCGCTGTTTTTCCTTGGGGCAGTGTTGGCGTCATACCGTTATTTACTCTTTGACGGCGTTTCCCTCAGTCCTGTGAGGACATGTTTATAGTGGCTCTTCTGCAGTGCTCCTGCGGTTAGTCCAACATCTGGGTGCTCTCACACCCACCTTTTATGTTAATTGTGTGTGTGTGTGTATGGGTTGGTCATACATTCTTTTTTTGGCTGCTTCAAAATTGTTTTTGGAAAGTGGACATTGTTTATATATCTATTTTTTTATTGCTTAGAGATCTGTATTGATTAAAGGATTTTTTTTACTATTGTACCATTTGTTTAAAAAAGGAATGGCATTCAGTACAATTAATCTTCACACTCAAAACATGATTTGCTAAGAGAAATGCCACTTGTCATGTCTGTCCCTGAAATTCATTTTACAAGTTAAGAATTGAACTTTCTAATTGCAGTTGGTATCCCTTCCAAATGAGATCCAACAGCCTGGTTTTTCAAAAACCCCACATACACAAAATTTGAACAGAACCTGAGGGGGGATGAAATATCATTATTTGAAATATGAAATTAGCGAAATATCATTATACAGGTCAAAACTCGTGATGATAAATGGACTCCTATTTGTTTTCATTACTTTTAAGAAGTGAGCAAGGAAATAAAATCTTTACTTTCAGTTATCACCCACCAGTAAGTAAGACACAGTTAGAGCCAGTTTTAGCTCTTGACACAAAGTCAATGAGGAGGCCAATTTACGTCCGTCGGGTACAACTAGGGACCAGAGTTTTCAAGTCGAGACTGTCTTGAAACCTTGCAGCCTATGGGATATCGTTCTATTCTGGTGACAGAGAGCCAGCAGTGGCTGACGCCGAGTAGAGCTTGTGAATTGGTTTTAATAGGAGGTGTTTTCTGTATGTCACTAAAAAAAATCAGGAGGCTTATAAACACATTACGTGTTCAGAAACCAGATACTTAAAAGTCTGACCGCAGGGATTCAGGCGAGTGTAGGCTGCAGCGTCAAGAGGCGTCAGCGGCCTAAGTGCACTAACAGGTTCGTCCTGGTCCCTAGGGAGCAGGTGTGTTTGTCCGCATAAAACTGTATCCGATGTTAGCGGTGCACCCCTGCTCCACGTCGCGAGACACAGGACACCAGCACAGGTTTATCCCTCATGAAAACCACCCACCTCCTGCCTAAGATGTCAGATGGCCTAGAACTAGATTAATAAATCCAAAGCAAATGAACAACTCGTACTGTACAATTTCTCTCTTAGAAGTACACGGGGGGACGAATTGGCTACATATCTTCAATATTTAAAGAACCGGGCAGTACCGTACACGGGTAGAAAATTCCGAGTGACAAAAGATCTTTACAGTGTGCACGGGAGTCCTCTCCCGTTTACCAATAAACGTGGCATAAGACCTAAAACAAAAAACATCCTAGAAAATCTGTTTATTGATAGTTCTTTTCAAGTATGTCCTACAGGTGGTGATGCTCCCATTCCGAGGAGTCCACCGACCTGATTTTCTCAGGGAGGAACATCCCACTTCTGTGGAACAGTCATCCATCAACTTAAGATCAAAATTAGTAGCAACACAGGTGACTCAGAAACAGTAAGATTTTGGGTATATACTCCATGGACGGTGTTGCCGTTCTAATTTTATAAAAGCAAAGCTGTCTGTTGCCAAATTCCAAAAATTAACATACTCCCCTAGCTTACCGTACAGACCAGTGCTGTTTGGTTCCTTTAGAGAAAGGGAGGGCTAAAGGGTTGTTGATTCTGGGAGAACAATTTCGATTTGAGACCTTTCAGACACAGCTCGCACTGAGTGGCCAGACGCTTATTTTAGAGAACAGTGTAAATATTACGCAGTAGCCGAGGCAGCCGTCCCACGTCCCTTTGGAGGGGAGAACCGACAGCCGTAAAATGACTTCACTCGACAGGATGTGTACTGGCAAGAAGTTAACCTTTCACCAACAAGGGGTCTAGTTTGGTTTTTAAAATGGGAAAATCACGTGTTTTAAAAGTTACTGTAGTCGAAATTGTGAATCGTTATAAATTTGAACCTAATGAACCATGCAGGAGCAAGGGTTAATAAACTAATGTGCTTTGAATTTCTTTAAGTACTGATATTTCTGTATAGAAACATGTAACATACATAACAGCTACCGTGAGAAATGAAGAAAGATTTCCCCCAGAAATGAAAATCTTAAAACTAAGCTTAAATACAGAAAGTAGTATCAGTGTTCCACACAGCATCAAAGTCGACAGATCAGCGCTTACTTGACCCAGTTGACCACGTGTGAAAAGGCAAAGCAGGTATAAAACTGACATTTTGTCCAGTATGTAGAACTAGTTTGTAATTAGTTCTAATTAATTACGTCTAAATCGCTAATAAAAAACACAAATGAAGAAAGAACTTTAAATCGGTGCAGTGTTCACACCTACGTGTCGAGTTTGGAAGTATTTGTGAAGAATTTATGATTTCCGAAAACTAAGAAAGCCTCCCTGCTCCGAACACATTTCTAAATACCAACCTGACCACCGTACCGTCACTTCTGTGCAGCAAGAGAAGTTCAAGATAAAGCTCAGTCTTTCGGTGTGAGTGGTATGAACGACAGTCTTTCTCTTTTTTTCTTTCTTACGTCGTTTGGGACCCCAGGCAGACCTCAGACGGGAGGGTCCGCAGAGGAGCCAGGTGTCTGTGGCGTCTGGTCAGGCCAGCGCTGGGACCGCGAAGGCTGCAGGAGCACTTCCCGGATCGGTTCTGCTGCCGGGCGGGACGTCCCCACGCCCAGGTCCCGGGTGGCCCGGGTCTCCGGAGTTCATCTCCAGTCGAGACGTTCTGTTGTCTGCTGCGCTCAGAAATGCTGGTCCATGACCGAATCAAAGACGTACGAAGAACGAATCCCTCCTCCACTGCCCATCAGCACCGTCCTTTGGTGTCTGGATATTCTGCTTTCGCCTGGTCCGTGTTTCGAACAGCTTTCCACTCTCCAAAGCCATTTCTTCAGGGCCCTCTTCCCTTACTTCTCCTGGTTTTCAGTGTCTGCATGTGAATTCCCTTCCCTCTCAGCCGTTTCCTCGGTCACAGCCCTTAACTCCTCTTTGACGGTCCCCACTTGGGACGTCTGCTGCCTCCACGTCTGTCCTCAAGCCTCGGGCCGGATCTGCCCCTTCCACTCCGTGGGATTCACGGTCGCCCCGGGGACTCAGATCCGTCTGCCCGGCCTCTTCCGGGACCGCCACGGCCTCGGATAGGCCCGCCGGGAATCTGCGTGTCGAGTGACGACTCTCCTCCCTCACCCTCCTCTTCAAGTGGCTTTTCAGCCGTCCTTCACAGGGCGGTCGCTTTTCCGGTTTCCTGTCCCTTCTCTGGTTTCCTGTCGGTCACTTTCCCTCCGCCCTGTGGCTGCTGACCAGCCGACACGTCTCACTCCTCCTTTGTGAAGCGCCACGGCGGCTGCGTCTCTGCTGTCTTGTCGTTCTTGTCATTCTTGTCAGCCACACTGTCGGGGGACCACGGGTTCCTGCGGTTTTCCTGGCCTGCCACGCCGCAGGTGGTCTGGGCTGAGAGTCCTGAACCGCGTTCCCGGCTCCCGGGACCCCGACACCGCCCGCCTCCCCCCCGTCAGCTTCAGTGCCTCAAAGGGGTCCAGTTCATCATCCAGTAACTGGCTGAAGCGGTTGGTGACCGTGCAGCCGAAGCCTTCCTGTTAAGTGCCCCGGTCACGGTGGCTCGGGCGCCCGCCTCTAGGGCTGTGGCGGCCGCGCCGAGAGCACCGGGCTTCTGCAAGGCGGCCCTGCCGAGAGGGCTGTTGGAAGTGTTCAGATTGAGGAATAGCTAACATATAGTTGTTTTCAGGTGTACAGTGTAAGGACATTTGTATGGCAAAATGATCACAACATATATATAGTTACGAAATTCTTTTCTTGTGATGAGAACTTTTAAGATCCACTTTCTTAGCAACTTTCAAATGTACAGCGCAGGATTAACTGTTGTCGCTCTGCTGCTCGTCATATGCCCGTGGCCTCGTCCCTTTACAGTGAGCGTGGGCGTCTTTTGACACCTTCACTCATGTCGCAAGCCCCGCCCTAGCCCCGGCAGCCCCCAGTCTGCTTCGTGTCCAGAGGGCCTGTCGCGTGTGTGGCGGAAGATGGCACACCAGGCACGGTCTCGAGGCATTTCTCTCTCTCACTCCTCCAGCCCCTTGCACAAGACTCTCAGGGTGCGTCCATGTTGTCGTAAAGGGCGAGGTTTCCCTCGTTTCTGTGGCTGAGTGGTATTCTGTTGTGGGTGTTCGTGTGCGTCTTCTTACTCTGAGAGCAGGCTGCCTCTGGGGGGGGGCAGGGGCCCGGGGCGTTGGGCGGCCCCCCCCTCACTCCACGGGGTCCAGGCCCGAGAGCACTGCTGGTGTGGCACCGCCAGAGGCGGGACAAGGTGGGCAGCGGGGACCCGTGTGCCGGGGATTGCCACGTGCCACGGGGAGGAGTCTTCCAGACGCCAGTCTCCTGCTGCGCAGGGGACACTTGGAGCTTTAGGGTCCTGAAGCGGCACGTGCACCTGCCCCTCGGCGGATGGTGACGCTCGTGCTGGGAAGGAAGACGGGGCGGAAGGGAGCCAGGGAGGAGAGGGACCCCTGGCCCAGCCGGCGCCCCGCGTCTGCGGCCTGCTGCCTTTGCAGACCCGGGGCACGGCTCCCAGTGTGTGTGCAGCCCAGCACCCACCCCCCACGCGGCCCGGTCCTGTGGGGGCTGTCGTCGGGTGCTTACACTGATGTGCGTGTGGTTACAACACAGGAGTCAGCACTGTTCTTCTGGTCTCCTCCTGAGCCGCCTCGAAGGATTGATGATCGGAGCGTACTGGGTTTTGTCTTTTACGTTCCCGCTGCTGGGACTGAAGGAGTTCAGAGACATGGGAAGTGGGTAAGAATTTTCCGTTGGTTTCCAGCAACATGCTAAGTACATCTGTCTGAAATATTTCTAGCAAAAAAGTCCACATACTTTGGATTTCGATTGGCAAAGTGGACTACTTTCCTTCACAGGGACTGCTCGGGTTCCTCAGCGACAGGAAGTCGTACGCATCTGTGTCCGGTCTGTTCCGTCGCCGGCACCACAGAAGCGAATTCCCACAGTTCATTTCTCTCGGGCGTGGAGGGGGCGCTCTGCAGGCCGCAGACTTGAGGCCGTGATTCCCGTGGCAGGGGGTCCCTGTTCCCAGGGTGCCGACCCCATCGTGGGGGCTCCAGCCTCGTGAGCTCCTACCTCGAGAAGGCCCTACCTCGGAACACCGTCACCCCGGGGTTTAGGAGTCCCACACGTGAATTTGGGGGCACAGACATCCAGACCGTGGCAACCTGCATCACCGAGGAGAACGGCGTTCCCCCTTCCGAAGGCCCGTGTGCCCCGAGCTGTTCGGGACGCCCGTGACCGGAGCCGATGAGCGCCGCCCACAGGTGTGCGTGGGTCACGAGAACGGTGACATTGTGTGCAGCTCCCGTTGGACGGGAGGGCACCCGTGCCCAGGAGGCTGCGCCAGGCCGCTCTGTGCCTGGGGGCAGTGCTCCCGCTCTTCGGTTCGAGATCACCGGAGCCCTTTGTGTGCTCTCATTAACACGTGTGTTTCCATCAGGCGTTCGAGACTCCGTGAAGGTAGGGTTTGTGTGGACTGCATATGAACTCGTCATTCACGAAGGTTAATTTTCATTCCCACAAAACACTGTCTTAGGCAGTTCGGCGTGGGAAGTACAGACTCCTTCTTCCCCGCTCTCCGGGTTCTCCTTGCTCCAAAAAGGCAGTTACCACTGCCCGTGTACAGCTTGGTTTTCAGATAGATCTTGTGAAGGACAAAGGTAGAAATTTCTAGGGATGGGAAATGATTAAATATCCCATTTAAAATCAATTCCGAATGCATTTATTATTAAATTGGGATTCTAAAATGTGCACAGGCGAAGAGCACGAGCCCACTCTCGTGAGTCGCCGCCGTCCTTGCTGGTTCGGGCGTGTTCGTGGCGCTGAAGCATAGACGCTGATGTGTGAGGAGGTGGGCTGACCGAGGGTGTGAACCGGCCACACCGGGACTGACGGGTCGCGTGGCTAACGACATCTTCCCGACGGTCAGTGGGTATTAAGTGCCGACGGCTTTACGGTGCTGGACTGAGTGCAGGTGCTGGTTCCAGACTCTGCGCCCGCTCCACCCCCGCCCGAGTTCGCTTCTCTGAGCGTCATGTAAACTTGATCGTCACACTCACTAAGGACATCTGGGCTCCCTCGGTAAACAAATTGATTAGAGACTCTGCCTCCTGTCACTGTTTTGGCCTCGAGACTTCATTAGCACATCACTGCTGGATCCCAGGGTCAAATGAGAGAAAGAAAACTAAAAGGAAGGAACATGTTACCCCCAAACGCAGCGTCTCAGCTTCACGGAGAAACCTGAGGCGCCCCCGTGGGCACTGCCGCGGCGGCCGCTCCCAGCTTCCGTCGGGTGAGGGGATCCGGCAGCTGGGTCCCGACAGCGCCTCGGTCCCTGACCCCCGGGGCCGAGGTCCCTCTGTGCTCCGGAGGCCGCACTTGCCCTTTGGGCCTTCGCGCTCCGATCCCACGGCTCCGAGCGGCTTGCAGAGCCGGCCCGGGATGGCCGGGCTGAGCCCCGCTCCGCGTCACCGTCGTCTTCTGTAATCAAGGTGCTCACCGTGGCCAGAAGGCTTGCTTTTCCTTTGTTTTGCCCATTTTTCTACTCAGCTGTTTTTATTTCTTAGTTTTTTAAAATTCTTTTCATGTTGAAGTCTTTGGATTTTTTAAAGTTTTTATCTTAATTCCAAGGTCGTTAACACAGTGTAAATTAGTGCCAGGTGTACGATACAGTGACCGTGCACTTCACACGTACCGCCCGGTGCCCATCACAAGCTTCATCCCGAGCACCTGTGCCCCCCGCCCCCCCACCCGCCTCCCCGATGGTGACCACCGTGTGTTCTCCGGAGTTAAAGAGTCTCGGTTCTGGTTTGTCTTTCTCTCTCTCTTCTTTCTCCTTTGCTGGTTGGTTTTGTTCCTTAAATTCCACATATGAGTGAGATCATAAGGCATGTGTCTTCCTCTCCCTGACTTCTTTCACTTAGCATTGTCCTCTCCAGCTGCATCCACATCGTTGCCGATGGCAAGATTTCATTCTTTATAGTGGCGGAGTGACATTCTGGTGAGCGTGCGTTTGCGCATGCGTTCACCCATTCACCCCAAGAGGAGCAGCTGGGCTGCCTCCCTGGTTTGTAGATAACACTGCTATAAACATCCAGGTGTGTGCACCCCTGTGAATTAGCATCTTTGTATTCTCTGGGTAAGTACCCAGTGTAAGTGCTGAGCCATCAGGTACTTCTATGTTTACCTTTTTGAGGACCCTCAATATTGTGACCACCAGTTTGCCTTCCTACCCACAGTGCAGGCAGGTTCCCTTCCCTCCACGTTCTCCTAACTGGTTTCCTGTGGGGTTAATTTTAGCCGTTCTGACAGGTGTGAGGTGACATCTCATCGTGGTTTTGATTTGTATTTCCCTGATGATGGGGGATGTTGAGCATCTTTTTTTGTGTCCATTGGCCGCCTATGCGTCATCTTTGGAAAAGTGTTGTTCATGTCTTCTCATTTTTTAATTACTTTGTTTTTTGGATATCAAGTTTGATAAGTTCTTTTTTTAATATTTATTTATTGAGAGAGAGAGAGAGAGAGAGCAAGCCGAGGAGGCACAGAGAGGGAGAGAGAATCCTTGGCAAGCACCATACTCAGTGCAGAGCCTGATGCAGGGCTCCAGCTCGCTAACAGTGAGACCGTGACCTGAGCCGACGTCAAGACTTGGAGACTTAACTGACGGAGCCACCCAGGCTCCCTTGATAAATTTTTTATGTATGTTGGATACTAAGTCTTTATTGGCTATATCATATGCAAATATCATCTCCCTTTTGGTAGGTTGCCTTTCAATTTTGTTGTTTCTTTCACTGTGCAAAAGCTTTTAATTTTGATATAGTCACAATAGTTTATTTTTGCTTTTGTTTCCCTTGCGTCCAGAGACATGTCTAGTAAAGTTACTGTGGCCAGTGTCAGAGAGGTAGTAGCTGCCTGTGTTCTCTAGGATTTTGAGGGTTTCCTGCCTCCTATCTGGGTCTTTCACCCATTTTGATTTCATTTTTGCGCACGGTGTAAGGGAGTGACGGTCCAGGCTTTCCTTCCTCTGCAGGCCACCCTCCAGTGCTCCCAGACCATCTGTTGAAGAGACTGTCTTTTTTCCATTGGAAATTCTTTCCTGCTTTGTCGAAGATGAGTTGACCGTGTGGTTGTGGGCCCGTTTCTGGGTTTTCTGTTCTGTTGTGTTGATTTAGTGTCTATTTTATGTGCCAGGGCCCTACTGTTTCGATCGCCGCAGCTCCGTAATACAGCCCAGAGTAGCATCGTGATGCCTCCAGCTTTACTCTTCTTTTTCAAGATTTCTTTGGCTATTTGGGGTCTTCTGTGGTTCCGGACAAATTTTAGAATTGTTTGTTCTAGCTCTATGAAAAATGCTATTGGCATTTTGATAGGGATTGCATTAATGCCACAGATTGTTTTGGGTAGTACCAACATTTTAACAATATTTGTCCTTCCAGTCCATGAGCGTGGGATGTCCTCGAATTTCCTTGTGTCTTCTTCAGGTTCTTTGATCTGTTTTATAGTTTCCAGGGTACAGATCTTTTTCCTCTTTGTTAGGTTTATTTCTGGGTATCTTACTATTTTTGATGTATTTGTAAAGGGAGTTATTTTCCTAATCTATGTTTTTGCTGCTTTATTATTGGTTCATAGAAATGCCACTGATTTCTTTATATTGATTTTCGTATCCTATGATTTTACTGAATTCATTTTATCAGTCGTAGCCGTTTTTTGGTGGAGTCTTTCGGGTTTCCTACATAGAATATCCTCTCATCTGCACGTGGTGAGAGTTTACTTCTTCCCTGTCAGCTTGGATGCCTGTCGTTTCTTTCTGTTGTCGGAGTGCCAGGGCCAGGAGAGATCATTGGATGTTATTATATATGGCAACCCTTCCTAGCGTTTTGCCTGTTTTTTATTTTTCAAATTCAAAATGAACTATAAAGTTATAAGTAAAAGAAGCAGTTCCCAGCTTGTTCCCTCTCCACCATAATTTCTGCTCTCCAGAATTTATCACTTTTAATGTTTTAAGCTATTCCTTAAGATACCCGATTCCACGCTTCTGAGTGTCGCGCTCGCTCTACAGTGTCTGGAGTACGAGTTCCGGAGAGCGTGCACACTGGCGCACACCGTGTGCGAACGGCCCCCTCCCCGCTCCGCCAGCTTCAAGCTGAGCACCCGCAGGACGAGCTCCTCCGCGGCATTAGAGACGTCTCGCTTCCCACCGTCGGAAAGTGGCTCCTATTTCTCATCGAGGTTCTTTGCCTTTACGGGTCACCCGAGGCGCAAAATTCTAGACGTGGTTATTTTCCCTTGGGATGCGTTTTGGGAAGTTTTGGATTAGACCTGACGGTGGTTTGCTGGAGTCTTCAGGGTTTTCTGTATGTGAAATCATGGATTCTGCAACAGAGACAGTTTCAACATATTCCTTTCCAGCTCTGACGTCCCTTCCTCCTTTCCCTTATTCAGGTGCCCTGGTAGGACGTCCAGTGCCAGGTTGAACAGGGTCGGGGGGAGGACGTCCTTGTTTTGTTTGTGATCTGAGAGAAGCTTTCAGCATTCACCGTTGAGTGTGAGGTTAGCTGGGGCTTGTCATTTATTACCTTTGCCCCGTTGTTCTCTTCCTTCTATACTTAGTTTTTTAATCATTAATGGGTGTTGCATTTTGTCAAATACCTTTTTTGTATCTACGGAGATACGATTGTTTTCTTTGATTCTTTCATTCATGAAGGACTTTGTTCATTAGCTTGCGTATTCGAACCATTCTCACAGCCCAGGGAGAAACCCCACTCGACCACGGTGGGGGGTTCTTACGATGTGCTGCTGACGTTTGGTCTGCTAGGATTTTATGGAGAGTTTTGCATCCGTACTCACCGGGGGTACCAGCCCATAATTTTGCTTGAAGTGTCTTTTTCTGGCTCTGCTGTTAGGATAATGTTGGCCTTCCTTATAAAGTCCTCTTGTAATTTTTAAAACAGTTTGAGAAGGATTAGTATTAATTCTTTTGAACTGCCTGGTAGACTCACCAGTGAAGCCAGCTGTCCTAGGGCTTTCCTGCCTGGGGAGACGTTTCCTACCGAGTCAGTCTCCTTAGCAGGAAATGGTTTGTGCAGATTTTCTACTTCTTCGTAAGTCAGCCTTGGTCAGTCGTATGTTTCTAAGAATTTACCCATTTATTCGAGGTTGTTTATAGTTTGTTGGTGTATGTGGTTCACAGCTTCTTACGATCCTGTGTTCACGAGCTATCGGTCGTCACGTCTCCTCTCATTTATATGTAACTTTGTTCACATGGTTCCTGTTTTCCTGGGTGAGTCTAGTTGAAGATTTGTCGGTTTTGTTTTCAAAGAAGCAACCCTTAGTTTTGTAACTCTTTTTTATTTTGTATTTCACTTATTTCTCCTCTCATCTTTACCGTTTCCTGCATTCCGCCAACTTCGGGCGCAGTTTGTTCCTTTTCTGGTGCCTTGAGACACAGCGTTTGGTTGTTTACTTGCGATCTTTCTCGTTTCTGTCCGCGCGTCCTCTTACGGCAGCTTTTGCTACATTCCCCGAGTTTCTGTGTGTTGCTTTTCCATTTTTGTCTCGATTTTTTTTTTAATTTCTCCTTTGATCCATTGGTTGTTGAGAAGAATGGTTTTTAATTTCCAGGTGTTTGAGTTTCTCGCTTTCCTCCTTTTGTTGATGTCTCGTTTTCTGCCAGAGCTCAGTCTGCGGCCCGCAGAGCCGAGTGCCCAGCCCACTGTGGCTGCACACAGTTCCGTCCACCCCACCAAGTCGCGGGCACTCACCGGGCTCCTCTGCTTTGCGGCCCTGCTGCCATTTATCGTCGGTCCATGTAGTTCCGTGTGACTTCTGCTTCCTCCAGTCTCACCTGTCCGCAGAGGCCCCTCCTCCTCCCTGCCTGAACCCAGGTCTTCGACAGATCTTTGAACGTTCAAGGGTTTGATGTCCCATAGAATGAGCCAGTGAACTCTGACCTTCCTGGCAAAAGGAGCTTTTGGCTTCAGGGGAGGGTGAGGAACAGCTGGGGCACGGGGAGAAAGGCTGAAAGCTTACTAATGGATGTTTAGTTGATATAGATGAGTCGATAGGGAAGCTGAGAACAAAAGGACCCTGGGACTGGACGGCACCGCCCCAGGCTCACATCCCCCCCAGCTCATCTGCCCACCGAGAACGGCTCCTCCCTGGGGCGGCCCTGACCAACTCTCTCCCGCATTTACACTTGGGACCTGGCTGGACCCGCCCCCTCTTGCTGCAGGGGCGTCGGGTCACCCGGCAGGTTAGTTAAGGAGCCATTTTCTCTGTTCTTAGATATCAGCCATCATGCAGCCTCTTGGTCTGATGTCCACAGTCACTTTATTTTACGTTACATATTTAATATGTCAAAGTACCTGAAAGCAAGGTCTGCCCCCTGGGAGTCCCCCTCCCTCACCAACAAGGAGAGAAATCCAGGCTCAGCTGGGTGAGGCACCTGCTCAGGGGACCTTCCTCTCCCTCCACTCCTTCCTTCTTTTTCACACAGGCCGTTAAACCTGGGGTGGCAGGCCTTGACTGAGGCACATCCGGACCGGGGACAGACTCAGTAAAGTGACCTGCCCTCCAATCCCCCCTCCAGCCTGGTGCGGCCGTCCCAATACGGGACTGTCGGCCAGCCTGTTCCAGAGCATGGGGGAGCGAGCGTCCGCGGCGGCCTGGACCTGCTGGTGGCACGGCGTGTGTGACCTCTGCACTCACCTGCAGCGAGGGGGAACTGCGCGTGTGTAGACACGGTGGAGGAAGGCCGTGCTGGTTCCTTTTCTTCCTTCAAGCTCCACAGTTACTGTTCATTTGCTACCTCAGATCTGATGATTTTCTAACCTTCCATTAGGTTCAGGGAGCAAGTTTCCGAGGCTGGAAGGAAGTGACTTCTCTGTTTAATAAGGACGATGAACAGCACCTGCTTGAAAGATGTAAATCCCCCAAGTCCAAAGGGTAAGTCTCCGGGGAGGCAAGGGGCCCAGGGTGACGTCACCTCAAAACCGTGACCCGCCCTCCCCTCTCAGTGGCCGACAGGAGGGTTTCCTTCCCCGGGGAGTGAGCAGTGGGTTGTACTAATTTTGACACTCAGGAGACAGAAAGTAAGTGAAAGGTTCCTCTGGGAGAAGGTCACAAAGGGTGGCCAGCAGCACCCGCGGAGAGGTCATGGGAACAAGCTCTGGCCCTCCAGAGCTGGAAGTGGAACGCGCTAGCCTTCAAGGGGGCCGCAGCCGTGCTTGAGGTGTTCTAGCTTCAGAAAATAAAAAAAAGTTTAAAATGCAAAGGATCGGTGAACTGTAAAAGATCTTGGAAAAATGAGTATATTTAAACTGACACATCGCTGTTTGTTATAACTGAAATTTTAAAAAGTATATTTAAACATGAAAATATAAATTCAGCGACAGCTGATGGTATTGCCAACGGCACGTCTGATTGGAGGTGAGTCCCCTCGGGCTTGACCGAGTGGCACTGCGGCCGGGACTTCTCTGCACGCTCCCCAAGGGCCGGCCCCCACCGCACCGTCCCGTCCTCACGGGGCCTGGCCTGCAGCGAATTCCCCACTCGGTGCTCCGGCCGCGCCTGCTAGGTGTGGCAAGCCCGCAGAGACGGCCTGGATAAGTGGAATGTTTAAACCCATCGCGTTTCCTGTTACCTGCTTCACTCCAATTCTCCAGCGTCTCCCTGAGAGTCCGTGCGCTGCCCGGCGGAGCATCTTAAAGTACACTTTTGGTTCCTCCACTAACTTTAAAGTTTTACACGATAGATTTGTGTTTGCTTTCTAAATGATTTAAAGTTTTCACAAGAGAATGTTCTGTGTCTACAGCAGACACTTCTTGAGGCCCCGAGGGGGCGGTCCCTCACACTTGCCCATCTTGTCTCCTGCAGAGCTAACTTACGGTTGCGAGAGGAGCTGAAGACCGAGAAGAGATCGGGGTTCTGGGACAATCTGGGGCTGAAGCAGAACATACAGTCTAAGAAACCCGACGAGATCGAAGGCTGGGAGCCTCCCCGACTTGCTCTCGAGGACGTGAGCGCTGAGCCGGGCGACCCCGCGAGCGGCCAGCCGTCCGGGCCGGGCTGGGAGGAGGGCGCCAGTGGCTGCAGCAAGTACACCAGCCTCACGAGCTCAGGGAACAGCTCGCGCTGGAGCCTCCGGGCGGCCGGGAAGCTGGTGGGCATCCGACGGCAGAGCAGAGGCCACCTGACGGACGACTGGGAGGAGCTGGAGTGACCTGCGGACCTCGGCCTTGCCCGCGCGTCACCTCTGGTCCAATGCGGGCTCCCGGTCTGCAGATTCCTGGCGTGTCTGTCCGTGTCAGGTCGTTCGGTCCTTCCTGCGTGGACGGCGGGGCATCTCCTCTGCGGGCTGGCGGGGGCCCCCACGGAGGCACCTCGCACAGTCTTCGTCACGTCCCGCGTCCCCCGCATGTGGCGTCCGTGCGTATCTGACTCTCAAGACCGTAGCAGCCGTGCCGTCCTCTCCTGTCAGCAGGAATCTGATCCGGGCGTGAAACGAATCTTCCAGAGGTTACGTTCAATTGCATTTAACCTGGCAAATTTCACTTTTTCTCACTTTCAATACTGGAAAAGCAAAGGCTACATTTGATCAAGCATGAAATGCCACCACGTGCTCACATCTTCATCTCGCGCCCTGGGAGGCGGCGTCTCGTGTGCACGCCGGGTGGGGACCCAGTGTGCCTCTCACTGGTCCTGGGCTTCACGTGCTCTGCCGGCAGGTTAAGGAACCATAAAGTGGGGATCGGTTTGAGCAACTGGATACTCCTGTGTTTGGCAAATACTAACTTGCTGAGGGAGTTAACACTGTATAAAACACTGCAAGTGCCTCTTCTCTGTGATGTCCAGGTGTTTGGTGTTCAAAGGGAGGCCGCACGGGTCTCCTCGGCAGGCGGCACGCCAGTCAGTCTTAGGTAACGTGGTTTGAAAGAAAAGGCATAGGGGTTTTTTGGGTTAAAAACAAAAACCTCCCGTTACACTGTGCATACCTCTTGTGAAAAACACTGTCCTCCTCTGTGCTGCTCATTTAACCTTCTTGGGAGTCACCGCGCAGGCCTCACAGCACGACTCCCGAGGGGGAACAGTGTCCATCTGTCCTCCGTCCGTGTAGCTGTCTTTCATCCATCTGGTGTTAACTGAATGAGAAGCTTACTTGACCGAGTCTGGAAAAGGGGGACAGGTTTTAGTGCCGTTTAGTCCAGTTTGTGTTAGAACCTTGAAATGCCGGGGTTTTCATGTTGCAGGGAAAGAAAGCCTTGTTTCCTCAGGTAAACGGGTCAGTAGCGAGTCCCCTCCAGCTGTGCCCACGGCGGCAGATTTATGCAAGGATTGGTGCAGCGGGAGCTGAGGCCCGGGAAAATAAACACTGTGTCCGAGACTTCGAGAAGCTGCCTCGTGGGGGGGGGAGGGGCGCGTCCCGGCGGGCAGGTGTGAGTCTGCACCCTGCGGGTCACGCAGGGCTGCTAAGTGCCTGTCACTCACCTCTGTGGAAGTCTGTGACACGGGGTCAGCAACCTATTCCTTAATACTGTTTCTAAAATCTGAAGATGAAGCCAGATGGAAGTGGAAGGTGCGCTGTGCACCATTCTTCCTGTCTGCAAAGATAACGTAAAAATAAACTCTTCTGTTGTGTCCGGTTAAATGAAAATAAGTATGTTTGTGGTTTTTAATATATTTATTGATGTGCTTTGGCAGAAGGGTATTTTTCCTTGATAGAACTTACCAGAGCAACTTCGTGTGGTGCACAGGTTAGAGAGGACGCGGTTTCGATGTGGGGTTTCGTTTGCATCCTGTGAACACGCACCTTCACTGTGTAAAAAGCGAGTGGTCTGTGCTCCTACTGTTGCTGGTTTTTAAGGGAAACTGAGTGGCTTCAAAGAAAGTTAGAATTCATTCTTAATGCTGAGGTTTTTTAAAAAAAATCAATTTCCTCTTTCATTATTAGTTTGCATGACTATTGGCATCTACTCCAAGGTGAATGCTTACGGTGACTTTAACCACTAAAGCTAATGGCACTTTTCTTGATACCTTAAACCTCATTTTAAAATGCAAACAGTACATGTAGACTTTTTCATAAATAAATGCCAATTTCAACCTAAGTTTTCAAGATGTATCTTTTGAACTGCCTGTTTTCGTCCTCAGTCTGCAGAGCCAGGTCCCTGCCTCTGTCTGCGGTGCAGGGCGTGCGTGTGCTGGGGCTTAAAGACACCAAGTCCTAATAAGCAAGCTCGCTCTTCATGCGGCCAAGCATCCGGAACACCCCGGCAACAGGAGTTTTACTTAATCAGTTAAGTGTTTATTTTTGAGAGAGAGGGGGAGGGGGTAGAGAGGGAGACACAGAATCCAAAGCGGGCTCCAGGCTCTGAGCCATCAGCACGGAGCCCAACGTGGGGGCCCGAACCCACAAACCACGAGATCATGACCTGAGCCAAATTCTGATGCTTCAGCGACTGAGCCAGCCAGACGCCCCAGCACCTTTATCTTTTAAAAAGATCACCATCTCTCAGGCACAAGTCTTTGAGAAAGTGGCCCGTGGCAGAGGAGACAGGTACTTACCTTAAGAGCTGGGGAAGCACGCAGACGGACATCAGTGGGTCTCAGGGTGTGGGCACTTCCGGGGAGGGATGGGGGACACTGCTTTCCTGTCCGTGGGCGTCCTGAGCCATGGTTTTGGCCTCTGGAGGGACCCTTCCTAGTCTCAATGAAGAGCCAGTCCACGTCCCATCGCCCTAGTCGTCCACACCCTGCCTCACCCGTGGGGCCACTCCCCCAGGTCTGGCTCAAGTGCATGCTCCTCGGCTACCCCCGAAACCCACCTGTGGTGCAGGGATCCCCGTGCGTCCAGGGAGCTTCCTCTGCCCGCTCCCTCCTCCCGGTTACTTGTAGCCACTGCTACACTACGCGGTTTTCTGGGTTTTCTGCTTATGCCTTAGTGGGTACTTCTTTGCCTGAACGGAAGGCCAGCAGGTGGCGCACTATTCAGTAAGCCTTGAAGATTAAGCGGCTAAGACTTTTCTAACCCTGGGATACTTTTCAGTAAGTGTCACCACCATCCCCTGGGTAAGGAGCTGAACCCCAGGGTGGGCTTCGGGCACAGAAGAGGCGGCATCAGACATGGCCCGAGCAATTCAGAATGTTCCCAGGAACTGGAGAGCCGTGTGGGTTGCCTGGCCATGGAGGGCCTGTCTGCTGTCAGACCGGCCCTGGGCAGGTCCTCGCCCCCAGGCTCCCACTTGCTGCTCCCACAGGACCTGGGCCACGGGGAGGCATCATATCCTCAGTACAGGGGTTCATAGGGGCCCCCACCCAACAACGGCTCAGGTCCTAAGCAAACTGCAGGCTCCGGCCGCTGCTGGGCTCCTGGCCCCCTCCCTGTGCACCCCAGTAACAGGTAATTTATAAATTAGGCACAGTGACCATCATAACAGCATGCTGTCGGAGGAGTCAAGGCAGTGTCGTCTTTCTCACAACACCCCACTGTGCTGTGCTGATCCTTCTTTCTGTGACAACCAGACAGGGCAGATGCGGGAGGGCAGTGACGCGGCCTCAAGGCACTGACGGCCGTCTGCTCTCATCGATGACTGGGAGAACTCAATTTTCCAGGAGAGAAACCGTCATTTCTTCGCTCCTGGGAGTGTGGCCACAGAGGCGGGGTGATCGCAGGGCCAGCTCAGACACTGACCGCCACTGAGGGTCCGTTTGGTAACTGCCGTCAGGTGCCCGTGCAATCAGAGCCCCTCGGTGGGTGTCGGGGGGGGGGGGCTGGGCATCCCGGTGTCTCCCTGCAGGGGAGTCGGCAGGCCCTCCAAGCCCTCAGGGCACCCCCGCCTTGTCACCTGGCACCGGCAGCTCCCTTGTGCTCGGGTGGTGCCGGGTCGGCCCCCGGAAGCACAGGCTCTGGTTCAGTCAACTGGTGGCGTCGGCAGCAGCGAGGCCTCGGGCACGTTGTGTCCAGCCCGGGGTCTGCACTGTGTGCGGGTGGAACGAGGTCACAGTGCACACGAGTGGCTGTGACCAGCCGGCCGCCCTGGCCCAGGGGTCAAAGCAGTGAGGTTGTGCGCACTTGTATCTGGAGGTGAAAATACAGGCTCGCCAGGTGTGTCACCTGCTAATAAGACTTTAAAGTCAAACCCTTCCTCTTCCGAATATTTTTTTACTTTTTAAATAAAGCATTGGTGGCACCTTTCCATACCTAGACGGTGGTCACCCACACGGCCTGGGTACGTCTCTGGTTTTGAGGGCAGGCCCTGCACCGTGCACGGCCCCTTCCAGGGCAGCCGGGCTGCACCACAGCTGAGGACTTGCCCGGACGGGATCCGTTCTCCTCCGTGGGCACCTCTGGCTCCGCCGTGAGCCTCCTCCGCCTCCGAGGTCTGCGTCCTGGCCTCTCGCTCAGGGGCTCCTGCGGGGCCTCCCACCGTCTCTGCCTGGACCAGCGCCACGTCCCTCCTCCACAGATTGAAAGGCGCTCCTCCAGCCAGCTTGGCGACTTCCACCCTGGCTCTTCCCTTTTCATGTAAAAACAAAGCCGTTTCTGTGACAGGCCATCTGGTAGCCCAGCCAGCTGCCAAGCCACTTTTTCGACATTTAGAGATTCATTTAAGCATTTAAACATAAACTACAGATGACGCGACATTTTGACCCGAAACGCTGTCTGGATGCACATCTACAAAGGAGGATAATCCCCTGACCACTACCGTATCATGGGCAGGACTAACAAGATTACCCAGAGTTTTCTATTTGGCTCCTTTTTCCTCGAAACTCGGACATGGTGTATGAATTGTGTTTGGCTTGATAAATATCTCATAAGTGCTAAATATGGTAGGTTAGGGGTGAAGTTTACCCAAGCAGTGGAGGCAGGGCCGCCGTGCTGGAGGCTGTGTCCTTTTCGGCCACCCCGGGTGGGTGCCGTCATCAGGACGCACTCACGCGGGGGTCCGACACTCCGAGTCGTTCTCTGGTGGTGGCCAGGCTGCCTCCCACCTACGGTCTGGTGGTGGGTCTCCAGAGGTCCTGACCATGGCGCCAGGCCCTCATAACTTCGGTCTCTGGGCCCACGTTCACACACCCACCTCAGTAGCAGCCACGCTGTGTGACAAGACTGTCGTTTGTATGGATAAATGTATGCAATTAGAAATTAACGTCAACGTGGTTTTTCCGAATTGCAGATGAGATATTTTCCTTTGGTGATAAAGAGTGTGTATAAGTTCAGGTTTCCAGACAACAGATTTTTACTGCTCTCTCTGGGATTACTTCTATTGACTATAATTTCCTCACTAAGTCAAGATCAGTGTTAGAGTTTTAGGAAAATATTTACAGGATTTTAAAAAGTGCAAAGTTAAGCTGTATTTTCAAGAAAGCTGAACAAGTCTGGAAGTGGAGGGGAAATACCATTCACTCCAAAGGAGTTTGGAGAAGTGGGGTTTTTTTCCCCCCTCGATCACTAGAATTTCAGAATTCTCTTCCCCGTAAACTTAAAATCTGGTCAGTAGGCTAACTGGAGACACCAAGAATTTCTGTTTTAGAAGCCCATGAAGCCAGCTTTTCCAAGGAACCGCAGAGGAGAGTCCATTCCCCTGGAGACACTCAACTCTGGGTGCTCCAGGAGGGTACCATGTCCTAGTATTTCTCTCCCTGTATGTTTGGGAGCTTATGTGTCTTCAAAACTAACACAAAAATATTGGAAAACTGTATCCAAATATGAACAATTACCTCTAACAGAACTATGGGTAGCATTTAAAATTTTCTGTGTATTGGATTTTTAAGAAAGCTTTTTATAATGGATACATATTACTCTTTGAAATACCTGTTACCTGTTTTTTTATTGCAAAAGTAAAATGAAAAATATCAAACATTTTTTGATAAGTTGTCTCCTATAAGTAATGAGTTGGCGAGCTACAGCCTACTGGCCAAATTTGGCCCACCACCTGTTTTTGCATGGCCCACAGGAATTATTTTTACCTTTTTAAATGGTGAAAACACTTAAAAGAATCCTTTATCACGGCACGTGGAGAGTCTATGAAATGCACGTTTCTGTGTCCACGAAGTCCGGCACGTGGCACAGCCACTCGTGGGGAGGCTGCCTGCATCGCAGTGTCGCAGCCAAGTGCTCGGGTGTAACAGGGAGCACGAGGCCCACAAAGTCCAGGATGTTTACACGAGTCCGAGGAGCCTGGATATAAAGTCCTGTGTGCACCCGCCCTTCCGGCCTGTGATGATCCATTTTGTTTTATCGAGGTGCCCCTGAGCAAAGACATTAAAGTCAAGCCCAGATGTCCTATAATTTTATCATCTTCATGTTGTTTAAATACAGAAAACATCTGAGAATTCATCTAGAAGATCAATAAACACACCTGCGGCAAACAGCGACAGAACTGGAGGAGGAAATCTGCACACGGTGCGGGCGCTGAGCCCCGACTTTCAGCAAGGGGTAAAAACCACTGAGTGACGAACCAATCTACCTCCCACATTAACAGAAAAGGGAAAAACATGATCATTTCAACTGACAGAGAAAAAGCATTTGATAAAAACAGACTCCGCTAACTCAGAAGGAGACGGCCTGATGTTAACAAAGGGACCTACAAAAAGCCCACAGCTAACATCCTCCTTGTCGACAAAAGACCGAGAGCTTTTCCTCGAAGATCAAGTATGAGACAAGGACCTCTCTCACCACTCCTTCTGCACCTGGCACCGGAAGTCTTTGCCCACAGCAATTAGACAAGAAATAAAAGGCATCCCAATTGGAGGAAGAAGCAAAATTATCTGTTTCTAGATAATATGATCTTATTTATAGAAAACCCTAAAGATTCTTCAAAAAAAAAAAAAAATGAAGAAAACCAACCACCACCACCAAAAAGCGTAATAAACAAGCTCAGGAAAGCTGCAGGATAAAAAATCAGCATCAAAACAACAGTTGCATTTACGTACGTTAACAATGAGAAATCACAAAAGGAAATTAAGAAAATTTCATTTATAAGAGCAAGAAAGAATAAAATACTTAAGAATAAATTCAACGACAGAGGCTAAGCACTGTACACTGAAAACTACAAAATGTGGCTTAAAGAAATTAGAGGAGACACAGATACATGGACTCCTCATGCTTGTGGGTGCAAGACATCGTATTAAGACGCAGCACCACCAGATCGATCTATGAATTACATGCAGTCTCATCAAAATCCCATGGCATTTTTTGCAGAAACAGAAAAGACTGTAAAATTTACATGGAATCTTAAGGGGTCCCAAGTAGCCGAAACAAGCCTGAAAAAGAACAAAGTTGGAGGATTCACATATCCTGATTTCAAAACTCACTACGAAAGGGCGCCTGGGTGGCTCAGTTGGTTGAGTGTCTGCCTCTTGATTTCAGCTCAGGTTATGATCCCGGGGATCGGGCCTCACTGCACTGAACATGGAGCCTGCTTGGGATTCTTCCCTCCCTCTTGGGAGTGAGAGAGGGGGAGAGGGCGGGGGCTCCCTCTGCCCCTCCCCTGCTTTCGTGCCCTCTCTAAAATGCTACAGTAATGAAAACAGTTCGGTCCTGGCATAAGAACACATTCAGACCAACAGAGACCAATGAGTAGAACAGAGAACCCAGAAATAAACCCTGACGTACACCGTGATTTTAGACAAGGGGGCCAACACCATTCAGTGGTGCTCAGAA
The DNA here is from genome assembly GCA_030068075.1 of Paguma larvata. Classification (NCBI taxonomy): domain Eukaryota; kingdom Metazoa; phylum Chordata; class Mammalia; order Carnivora; family Viverridae; genus Paguma; species Paguma larvata. The sequence continues at coordinate 39,371,184 of CM057823.1, forward strand.
AACCAGATGTCCTCACATGAAAGAATGAAGTCAGGCCTTACCTTCCGCCGTACCTTCCGCCAAATGCCTAAACACAAAAGTTAAATAAAACTAAAAGCCCGGGGCAAAAGCAGGGAGAGAGTTTCATGAGCGTGCATTTGTCAGTGACCTCTATGACGAAAAGACGAAAAGGTCAGCCGACAACAGGAGAGAGAAATGGGCTCCATCAAATTACCATTGTAAGCATCGAGGACCTAACAGGGAGAAGGCAACCCTCACAGTGGGGGAAGGATCTTCAAGTCACATACCTGTAAGGAGTTAGGACCTAGAACACAGACAGAACGCCTGTAACCGGACAATGAAAACCCGCTTCACTGAAACGTGGGCAGAGCACCTGAAGAGACCTCTCTCCACACACAACACACAGATGCCGGCATGAAAAGATGCTCAGCATCGCTCGTCATCAGGGACACCCACCAAACCACCACCGCACGCCCATTAGGGTGGTTACTGTACAGTAACAAAACCACCGCCTCAGAAAACGACAAGTGTGGGAAGAACATGGAGAAACTGGATCGCTTGTGCATTGCTGGTGGGACACGAAACGGTACGGTGTCTGCGGAACACAGCACGGCACTTCCGCACAACAGGATTAGCATCTGATCCAGCAATTCTGCCTCTGGGTATTTATCCAAGGAGTGAAAGTAGAATCTTAAACTTTTTTTTTTTTAACATTATATATTTTTGAGAGAGAGAGAGGGAAACAGAGAGAGAGAGAGAGCATGCACACATGGAAGCGGGAGAAGGGCAGAGAGGGAGAGAGACTCAGGATCCAGGCTCTGTGCTGTCAGCACAGAGCCCGACACGGGGCTTAAACTCACCAACTGTGAGATCATGACCTGAGCCAAAGTCAAACACTAACCAAGTGAGCCACCCAGGCACCCTGATCTTCTGCCTCTTAAAACTGGTTTTCAGAGGCAGCACCCATCACTGGCAGCGACTGTGGAGAAAGCGTCCTGGCCGCAGGCTCCTCAGGAGAGGTGCTCCAGACAAACGTGCGGGACCGGGAAGCCTTATCCTCCAACAAGAAGCGGGTTTTCCGACAGGGAAGCCTTTCAGCTACCACGACTCACCTGGAGTCCTACCCAACGTTTAAAGGAGAATTAACACGAGTCCTTCACAAATTCTTACCTGAAAGAGCAGTTGGACCACCTCCAGGGCAAGCTCATTCTCGGATTCACCCCAGTGCCCAAACCAGACAGCACGACGACGTGCAGACTGAGGTCTCGTACAAAAAACCCTGTGTGTGACGCCAGCAGACCCAGACCAACAACGATGTACAAAGGGTCTCAGCTCACGGTGCAAGGGTGGTGCCACGTACACAGATCAGGCCATGGGGGCACCCGGTGGGCTCATCGGTGGTTGTGAGTTGGAGCCCCACGCAGAGGGTAGGGATTACTTAAGAATAAAATCTTAAATTAACCAATGTGATACACAAATACAATGAAGGATGAAACCACACGATCTCAACAGATGCAGAAAAAACACTTGACAAAGTCCGATACTCTTATAATTTAAAAAATCCCCAAAAGTAGAACTGGAAAGTTCACCCTCAACCCGATAAAGGCAGCTGCAGAAGGCACAGAGCTGACCTCGCAGCCACCCTCAGAGGAGACAGACGACAGACATCTACACCCTGCCATCGACCTGGCAGTTCTGGTCCAGACTCCCGATGCCGAGGACGTGGCGTCATGAGTTACCTCTTGTAACGAAGCTACACGACTGCTGTCGGCTGAGTCGGGGCTCAGCAAAGTCGCAGGACGCAAACGAACACGTGTCCCACACAGGTGTCTGCATGGCACGCGTCAGACACAGATCCTCAAATACGGTCTTACAGCAGAACTAGTTCTCAGGACCGAGGCCTCGACAGTTATCAGTGCCACCTGCTGAACTGTGATGGGGGCCACGTCGGTCCTCTGTCTCCACACCCACGTGAGAAACAACTTTCTGTGCCTTGAAACAGGCAAAGTGCGGCTGCGTCTGCATGGGCTTCCCGGGCTGGCTGTTGCCCACGGGGCTCACCTTGCGCACGCCCCATCTCGGGACCGAAGGCACATGAGACTTACCTCGGGGTCTCCGGCTGTCCATGCCCTCACGTCTCACCGTCCCCCGTTCTGGCAGGCTCTCCACAGACTGGAATTCAAAAGTACCTACGTTCCAGGGTGCGGATTTACCAGCATTCTGCATCTCGCCCCATGGAGGCGCCTGGAGATGGCCGATGGGTGCCTCGATGGGGCTGTTGCTGCCTCGGTCTCCGGCCTCGACTCCGTGTCTTCCTGGACACGGCCGAGATTGCCACTAGCTCAGCCGGGCCTCATGCGCGCACCTAGGCCTCGCACATCCCAGGTCTGGGTCTGACCGTGCCCGCTGCGTGGAGACAGGCTATGTTCCTGTCGCTGTGACACCATCACTGTTTTTTGGGGCCTGAACTTCGATATCCTCTTAAGAAGAAATCAATACAAAAGGCAACAGGCAAAAGGTATGCGTTAAGTCACTGACCAAAAGTCGAAGGAAATGGCCAAGAAAGACCAGGAAACGTCGCCACGCCACATCTTTCCCTTGGGAAAAGCGCCGAGGGAGCCGGACATGGCAGTGGCCGTCCTCGGGGAGTCAACACCATTATTTCTGGCTGTGACAATTTCTGTTCACAGGACCAGTCTGAAAACGTCCTTAGACCCATTCATCCTGAGGACGTGATAGCTGCACAAAAGCCTCTGACGGGGCTCCCCCGTTGCTTCCGTCCGGAGCAAGCACCAGAGGGAGAGCCCATGGGCCCCGACGGCAAAGACCCATCTGGATGGCGCTAGTGACCAGTGAGCACCATGCTTTCAAAACACTTTTGGGAGAACGACTGCTTATAAAGTGAGAGCTGTCAACAGGAGGCCCCCGCTCCACGAAAAGCTCCTAAACAAGACACGGAGGCCCTGGTCCCCACGGCGCATCCCGCAGGGAGTGACCGTGTCACAGCGCAGAAGCTGTGCCCCAGCGTCACGGCAGCCCAGGACACTGGAACTGCAGAATCTTTACTTACAAGAATGCAAAACTGCAAACCCTATCAATACACTTGACAGAAAAAAACACCAAAGGACAAAGTAGAAGTGATTTTGCGGGGAGGCGGGAGGGGTCCCTGACGCTACTGAAAGAGCGGAAACCACTATGCAGTTCTGCCCAACAGCTGCTGGGGGGGTGGGGGGCGGGGGGGCAGCGTCCTTTCTAGCAAGAGAGCAATTCCTTCCGGGGGCAGGATTATGAGGGACTTTTTATGTTCTTTTATAACACCTTTATTTTCAAATTATCTAAAATAGACGTATTACTTTAAAAATACGGCTATCTTTTTTAAAGGTTTACATAAATGATAACAAAATCACTCACACTTTTCCAGAAAGACGCGAAACGGAAGCTCCATCAGTAGACAAAGAAGATTTATTACTCCGTCTGTAAAAGGAGTTCCAGTACAGGGCGGGTGAGGCCACGGGCTAGCCTTCCTCTTCCCTGTTGTGGCGCATGCCCCCTGGCCGGCCGCTGCCCCACGGCTCGCCAGAAGCAGCCCGCCACCCACCTCTGCCGGCCAGAGTCGTGCAGGGTTCACAGACCGACCACTGAACACGAGAGACATGCACACGTCTCCCGAGGTTCATTGCGCAGAGGGTTCACGTGGACACAACCAATGCAGTTAAAATACATATGAAGAAAAATAAATATTCTGCACGAGTATTTACAAGGCTCACTTCTCTGCCCCTGCCCCTCATTACTACAAAATCAGGAAACTCTCAGTGGGCAGTTAAGAAGCATAGCATTAGCTGTTAGTGTCAGCTCAGCACACAACACGGTGCTAAAACTCCAGAATCTTACTGAACCGTATGTATAAATCTGCAAAGTTGCCAATTTTAGTAGACTTGAATGAAAAGGATTTTCTAGAGGAAAGAGTAGAAATGCTTTTGCTTGGGTTCCCTGACCCCCTTCGAGACTGAAACCAGCCCTGGCCACTCGGGGGAGCGTTCTCCACGTCCTCATATCCCTGTCCTCCCTCGGCGACGGCGCCTTCAGAACCGGAACAGGTCGATGAAGTGCTGGGGAGACACGGGCATGAAGCAGCTGTCTGGGTCGGCGGCCGTGCAGGGATGCCCGGAGTCCTGCGGGGGGAGGGAGAGGCGTCAGCACCCAGCAGCTGCCCCGTCACGACACGTGGGAATTACACAGGCCACGGCGGTTTGTGAGAAGAGATGAGGGCCGGGGGTTTCTGCCTCCCTGGCCTGGCACCATGCACTCGGTTCCCACGCTGCCACTCTGCTCCCCACCCGGCCCCGAGGGGTCGGGCCCACGCCCGTCAGCTTGCAGTCAGTGTGCAGCGAGGGACCAGGGTCACGTGAAACAGGACAGAGGACTAAGGACACAGGCTTTCTGCGACTGAGAGCCCAGGCCGGAGGGAGCCTGAGGCCTCGCCAGGGCAGCGCCTGCACGGGAGATCTAAGGACCAGTCTACGACATCCCCTCGGGCTGAGCCTGCCGCCCGAGCGCCGGCCTGCGGGGTCTTCCCCGAACCCTGGTGGGGCTGGAGCGAGCAGGAGCGTACTTCTGCCCGCCGGCCCCACGCGTGCTGGGAGCCCGGGCCAGCCGGTCGGCAGGGAGCATGCATGGGACGCAACACAGGCCTGACCTAGCACGGAGGTACCTTGAACAACAAAGCAAGGCGGCAGTCCTTCGAGATCGTGGAGAAAGAACCAGGAGGAGTGCGGGCAGGGGCGGGAGAGAAAGGAAAACCAGCGTTAGAGAGAACGAGCGAGAGAGCGGGCCACACTGAACACTGGCTCTGACGACAAGTGTTTGCGTGTGTAACTGGAACCCTCGGGGAACCAGACCAGGCCACACGCATATGATTAAAGTGAGCGTGGAGGGCAGCACCGAGGACCCCCCAACTTGAAGACAGTCTGGTGACAAAGGTGCCCGTTTCCGCATCCACCTCAGCTGACCACTCATGAGGCCGCGCTACCCGAGCTCTTCAGGACTGCTCACTGAAACACGCAAAGCAAGGCTGGTGTTTCTACACACAGCTTGTATCGAAAGGTTTACGACAGCTTTAGGAAAGCCATTTATTCCTTCCCTCATAGCTGAGCACCTGATCCCAAGGAGCCCAGGAGCCACACAGCTGCCCGCCTGCCTGCCACCCACTGGGGTCAAGAGGAAGGACACCGCTGCCCGCCCACCATGTGCCGGCCTGGTTGCAGGGACCTGGGCCTGGACATCAGTGCGTCATGGGGGCAGAGCGCACGAGGCGGCCCGGGAACCTCCTGCACGCGGGCATACTATGACCACTCCCAACCCCACCCCCCCAGAGCCCTGGACCTGCGGTGTCGTCAAAACTGGTCTCTACTCGTAATTTGGTCTCTGGTGGCAGACACACTGAGACAGGTGCCATGATGTTGACTCCTGGTCCTGGACAGCACCTAGACTCTGTCTGGCTCCCAACCCCCCGACACTGTCCCTGGAGTTGTGGAGGGTCCAGATACTCAGCTGCAGAACAGGCAGGAGGAAGGAGCAGGGCCGCCCGTGTAGCCACCAAGCAAGGGGCCCTGAGACCAGACCCTGCACAGGGACCGGCTCCGACAGCATCAGAGGACACGCTGTGGGGGCGGGGGTGGGGAGGGTTTGCGTCAGTGCTGGGGCCTCACAGAAGCAGGAACCACAGACAGCGGTCAGTCCGGTCCCGTCAGGTGAAGCTCTAACACCTCTCTGTCCATGAGCACCTGCTGTGTGTGACACACAGACCCCCTCGCGCTGTTGTCTGTGTCCTTCGACTGCTGACCGAGGCCCCCCCACCCCCGCCCACCTGGAGCCCCACTCATCCTCTGACGGACATGAGACCAAGGCAGGGACAGGCCTGCTCCCAGACGCTCTGCTCTTGAGGAACCGTGTTCTAGAGGACATGTTCTACAGAACAGCTACTGCAAAGCATGTGACGGGTTCTGTCTTTTCAATTTCGAGAAGGAAGTCCTGCTAAAGTAGAGGCCAGTGAATCAGAAATAAGACCGCATGTAACTGGCGCAGCGAGGCATCAGGAAGCGTCCGTGACGCTGCCCACCTTTCATGTAGTAAATAAACCTCCATTAAAATAACACAGCAAACACCATCAATGTCATCACATTCATGGCTCAGCCACGGATAATCTAGCAATCCAGAAATGACACTATCATAAATATGACGTGAAATGAGAAAAATCTCAAGCAGACACCCACCTAACGAGTCACAGGTAGAAGTGAGCAGACAGGGATGGCCTGGCCAGGTAGAAGCGGACGGCGGGAGAGCACGAGAGGGTCACGCAGGACGTGCGCAGGTCACCCTCGGCAGGGTCTGCTCTCTCCCCCCCAGGGCAATCTCACAACATAAACGCACAGTCCCAGGTGCAGAGTATCAGCATGTGAGGAAGACGAAGGGTTGCCCAGGGCCAGCGTGCACGAGCTCACCTCCACCCGGAGGGCCCAGGAGAGCCTCGGGTCTGCCTGGTGGGGGGTGACAGGGTGACGGGCTCCCAACGCACTGGGTACTCGGGTTCAAGTGTGAGTCAGGAGACTCTGCTCCGGTTTCCATCAGGTAAGTCAGAAGGCCCTGCGTGTGTCTGGAAGGCTGTACCCTCCCTGCCGTGGGGGCTGGGCCTGGAGGAGGAGCCTGTGGAGACACTGCAGGGGGGTCCCCAGGGGGACGGCTCCAGAAGGGCTCTGCACAGGTATACAAAGGACGGGGACAGTCCACCCCTGCTCTCAGGCTGCGGGCTGGTGGGGCATCCAGAACTGCGGGTAGGAGACAAGGTAGGAACCCGGCACCGGCCCAGGACCGGGTGTCATGGGCCCCGCTGACCTGGAGACACGTCCTGCCAGCGAGTGCCCAGCAAAGGCAGAAACGTATCTGATTCAGACCCCACGCTGTATGTTCTACTCCTGTGACTCCGTCTCCTTGCCCCGACACCGGGGAGACACAGCTCATCGTTTTCCATCTTCTTACCGTTTGGCCTACAGTGGACGACCGTGTCCAGGACGCGGCCGCCCGGACGCCTCACCTTCCAGAAGAGGATGCTGCAGTGCCGGCAGAAGTGCAGGGTGTCCCCGTACTGCTCCCGGGTCGGGTAGTGCTTCTCCAGCACAAAGTACATGAGCTTCCACTCCACGTGGCCCTTCTCGGAAACGATCAGGTGTCTGCAAAACTGGACACACACAACTCTGCTCAGCACGTGGCTTTCACAGGTGGTATCAGGTGCAACGCGATTGCAAGAGGCAGCAGGGCACAGGACACTCAGTGACCTGAAATCAAACTCGCTTGGATCAAATCAGATCGAACGGTAAAGAGCAGCATCCCAGCCCAGGAGAACCGCATCCTCCCGGGTCCCCCCACCGTCACAGAGACCGCACCCCAGGCAGGCCCTACCTGCCTCCCCATCCCGGAGAACCTTCTCTCTCCTTCCCCTGGCTTCTCCCAACCTCCCTCCAAAAAATTCAACACCCCTCACCTGTGCTGACTTCAGAATCCAGGCTTTCTTCCCAACTCAAGCTCATCCTGACTTCTTTGATTCTCCTGCAGCAAATCCACCTCAGACCATTTTCTCTGGGGTCACTGAGGCCTCCACACAACGACACCCAATGGCCCTTTGCTTAGCTGATGGCCCAGGACCTCCAGCACCATGTCTGGTGGGTCCCTTACACCCCTGCACTTGGCTGCTGGAGCCGCCTGCCCTCCGGTGGATCCTCTCCTGGGACCCGCTCCAGCTGCCACTGTGCCCCCTCGTCTGCTCCCCAGGGTAGCTGCTCTGCTCACCTCCCCGCCCACTCAGACCCCAGCCCCTCCTCCAGCGGCGGTGCCACCCCTCTGACCTCTGAGGTGTCCTCACGCACTCCTGCGTGTTCCTCCAGAGAGGACAAACAGTCGCGTAGAAACTGCACTCTGTTCCCAGTACTTCCGTGGCTCCTCCAAGCCCACTGGGGAAACCCCGGGACACCGTGTGGCTGCGCCCCCTCGTGCGAACGGCAACCTCCCCTTTCTCAAGGATGCCCACCACCCCGTCCTCCTCGAGTGATGGCCTCCCCTGGGGCACGCATCCAAGACTCTGTCTACTGCCCCCATTCGTCCCCATAGCAGCCAAACCCGCCTCTGACAGGAGGCCCGGTTCCTGATCACCCCAGCTGCCCCACACGTGTGTGGGACTCCTGCTCCGGTCCCTGAAGCATGACTGCACACCGGAATGCCTTGCAGGTCACCAGTCCCCAGAACTAGGTCTGAAAGTCAGGGCTGTGGGGAGGGGAGCCTGGAGAGCCACTGCTGGGCACAGGCTCAGGTTCAGAGGACTCAGTGCCTGCAGGGCACACAGTACAGCAGAGGCCGGCAGGTCAGGGACGGACGGCCTGGTGCCGGCTGGTGACCAAAGAGCCCTGCCTCGTTCTGCCGTCTGTGCTGGGTCGCACCTGCCATCACGGATCCTCCTGAAACTGAAAACCGAACTTCCAAAGCTACCGAGGAGAAAGCACAGGGTCCTGCACGAACTCCGAGGAGCCCCGGCTCCAGAGAAGCGCAGGGAGGGGCCCCACACTCACCTGCTTCTCTGCGAAATGGTACTGACACAGCCTCTTCCACAGCTGCCGGTCCTCGCTGAGCACGGACAGCGTCGGGGTCACCTGGCCCAGCGTCACGATGTCCCAGCCGTCGGAGAATCTGTACAAGATGTTGTTGAGCATGTGCAGCGGGAGGTCGCTGAGCGTGAGGCCGTCGTTCACCTGCTGGAGGGGACACAGACGGCGGTTCACTGCGAGCGGCACCTGAGAGTGCCAGGTCCCAAGGAAGCCCAGGGGCCAAGCCCGAGCAGATGCTCCGACAGACGCTCAGCCCAAGCACCACCGTCCCTCCCTCTCGGCGGCCGAGTCCTGTGCCGCACAAGGCCCAGGAGATCACACCCTCCGCCTGCGCGAGATTCACGTCTTCCATGTGACACGGATGTGGCTGGGGGCCGGCGGGTCCTGAGCACAGAGGGGGGCAACGAGGACTCGCTGGCTGGTCACTGAGGCCCCCCGGCTCCAGGTGTCCAATTTCTAATGTAGAAGCCATACCCTCCCCTCCCTCCTGCCTGGGGGTGCAGTCCCAGGGGAATGGGGTGGAGCCTGTGCACATCCCATAGCAGGGAGGGATAAATGGGGGGGGGGGACTCAGATGGAGGGGGAGGGAGGCAGGCACCCGTGTCTCAGCCCCCCAGCCTCCCAGCAGGAACCCTCCACTACTAGCACATGGAGAGTGCGGTAAGGGTTAGATTAAACAAGTTTGCGGAGTCCTGTGGGCTTGGGGACACCTGCACACCCGTGAGTGCTCCTGGTGTGGCTGAGAGACTGTCCTTGTCCCTGGTGTCAGCCCCAGGGATGGCGGCTCCCTCGAGTTTTGGTTCTCTTGGGCAGCTCAGTGCTCTGTGCCCCCGAGCACCTGTGAGGGAAGTGCTTCTCCAGCTTGGTCCCCGAACCTGCACAAAGGTGTGAAGAGGGGCCTGGCGAGGTGCTGCAGGCCAGGCTGCGGCGCTCTCCGACCCGCTTTACTGTGTCCCTGTCCAGCGGCAGTTCTGGTAGAGACGTGCATTCCTGGCACTTTGCGGGGACCCGTGAGGAGGATTCCCATGCCTCTGGGTGCAGTGACAAGTCAGGGCACATCTTGAGGACACATCCCCTTGTCAGACCGCCTAGCCACCAACCTGTGGGACTTCACCGGGCAGCACTGCACACACGTGTCCCCTATGTTCCTGCCATCGCTCTGACAACTGTGCTGCCACCTCCCCTGGACAGCACAGCGCCCGCAGACACTGTCACCCAGTGCCGATGGCCCATGGCGGAGAGCGCACGCATGTGCTCTGTGGGCGCCAAAACAGGGACTAGGGGCCTCTCCTCCTGCTCCCGTGCTCCTCCTCCCTCCTCCCAGGAGAACTCGCACGCTGCATCAGAGCTCATGATCACCGTGCGGACCTCGCAAGGCGCAGAGAGCGTCCTGATTGGCGAGGGCGGACGTCCGCCGGGCCGGGAACCAGACAGCACCGCAGAAAACGCCACCACGGTCCATCGGAACTTCTGGGCACGCAGACGTGACGTGGCACAAAACCCTGCCTGGAAGGTCCGTCAGGAGCAGCGATGCCTTCTGCTCAGCCGCCCCTGCCGACTGCTGAGCCATTTCCTGCTTGAGCCTGGAACCGGGTCCCCGTGCAGGCAGGACCGCAGCTCCTCCTTCTCTGCTCTGGAAGGTCTCCGGGCACACCACACGCCTGTCCTCACCGCAGGCCCTCGAGTTGCCCCCACGCCCACAGGACACCGTGAGGACCTGACTCCGCCCCTGACCTTCTCCCTTCGCACCAGCCCCAGAGGCTGCCTGTCGCTGCCCGGAAGGGAGTTCCCGCCACCTTTCAGCAGCAGCGGCGGTGGCGGCAAGGGGATTTGTTCCCCACAGGCAGGACCCCAGACTCAGGACCCATGACTGTCGCGCCTGTGAACTGGCCTGACGTAGGGTCACACACAGTCCCTCAAGGTCTCTCTTGGGCTACCAGCACACAGTGACCCCCTGACACGGGTGCCCACGAACCTGGCCACGCAGTTCTGGGAGGACAGGAGCCTGGATTTAAGCGTCATCATGCCGACTTCTTTCCCACAACTTGGAAGATGAGGGCACCGCTGCTGCCAGGGACACAGGACACGGTGTCTGAGGCCAGCGGGACTCAGCTCCAGGCGGGGCTCTGGGACCCACACTGTCCGTGCCCCGGGCACATGCTAGGCTGCCTTGCTCTGCTGGCACCTACACAAGCATCCTCTGAAATCGTCGAAGGCGGAGCTCACCGCCCACTGGTGCGCGGCCTCAGCCTGATGCCCTGAGGAGCTCCCACCGCCAAGTTCCTGTAACCTCCTACCCGTGAGCCTCCCCACACCACCTGATAGGAGGGACCGCGGCCCAGACGTGCCAGCACCACAGGCCACGCGGGCACAGAGCGAGTCCATGGCGCGATATCAGGACAGGAATGGGTGGGATTGTGCTATCACTTGAGACGCCAGTCCTCCTGTTTCCTCCTGGTGCAAGTGACCGCGGGGACCATGCCCCAGGAAGGCCAGCTCCGAGCTCGGGGCAGGGCCCAGGTCAGGAGGGTGCCACCGCCCTCCCTTGGGGCCTCCTCCAAGCAGCTGTATAGGACAGGAGGACCCACCATGAGGCAGGTGCCTTCTTGGTCCTGCTAGTGGCCGAGGCCTCTGCCTTCTTTCCCATCGTGATGTGATGTGTGCCAGCCCACCTGTGTGCTTGTCTGGCCTCCTGCCCTAAGGCTGCTGTCCCCACACGTTTCTCTCTAAACGATACACAGCAGCGGCCCTGCCTGCAGCTGCCTTCCTCAGGGTCCTGGCCCTCCCCAAGCTCACCAGCTCAGGCGGCACCACCAGGCTGGCCGGCCACACAAGGGATGAGGGGGGCACGGGTGCAAGGTCAGAACACTGTGTAAGGCTTCCACACAGCATGCGTGTCCCTCTCACAGGTGGACTCTGGTCACAGCCCTCAGCCGTGGGGGACATGGCATCCGCCGCACAGATGACACTCTGTCAAGTCTGCTGAGCTCGTAATTACCAACACTGAACATCAGAGGGTCTGTTGTAACTTCAAGCCATGATTAGGAGACCTCTATTCTTCTGTAAATCCCACATGCAGATGGCAAAGAAATGGCCCAAAGTTCAGGTTTTCCAGGTCACTTCTGAGAGCGGGCCGCCATCGTGCCGAGCCGTGGGCGCACTGATGGGAGGGGCCACCGCCCCACCAGAAGAGCAGTCTGGAGAATTCATCACGTTCTGGGTACCGTGGGACACTGCGTCTACTCTTTCCCTTACAGAGTCCTGGACGGGAATAAAATACCACCTGAAATGCTGGCTTGGTCAATGGTGCAAACACTTTCAGTTCAGCCCTTTCTGGGGCTTACGGGATCCGCACCTTCTTCTGCCCAAGCTCTTGCAGAGCTCCAGACACAGACGCTTGTGATGGCAGGGACAGCAGGCTCGAGGGGCAAACGCAGACCCTGGAGAAGCAGCACCGTGTGCACGGGGAGTTGCTGGCCATACAAGGCGGCCTGGACTCGTGGGGTGTCATTTTACCCCTGAATACCTAACTTCTCTTAGAGGCAAATCAACGCACCGCCTCACGACCCATCCTCTCTCAGTGATGGCCACCCTCACGGTCTTTCCAAAGGCAACTGAAGCCATCACGGCCGGATGGCCTATACCATCTTCAAACAGTACTTACAAACACATGAAGAAAAAAAAAAACCCTCCAAAAGCTGTGCCAGCCTCTCAGGCCCGTTCGTCAGCAGGAAGCATCCTCAACGAGGCTGTCAGACCTCCGAGCCCCCGCCTGAGCCATCTGGAGGTCCCGCAGCTGCCACCCGCGAGCCCCCGCCTGAGCCATGTGGAGGTCCCACAGCTCCTGCCACCCACGCCATCCGGAGGTCCCACAGCTGCCGCCCGCAAGCCCCCGCCTGAGCCATCTGGAGGTCCCACAGCTCCTGCTGCCCGCGAGCCCCTACCTGAGCCATCTGGAGGTCCCAGCAGCTCCTGCTGCCCGCAAGCCCCCGCCTGAGCCATCCGGAGGTCCCACAGCTCCTGCCGCCCGCGAGCCCCTACCTGAGCCATCCGGAGGTCCTGCAGCTGCTGCTGCCAGGCGAGAACGGTCTCCAGACGGCACACCCAGATGTTGCTGTTCCCCACCAGCACGGACTTCCCGACCCCTCGAACGAGGGTACACAGGGTGGAGCTCAGGTCTTGGAGAAGATCTTTGATGAGGCGGGGGTTCTGGTGGTCATGGAGCACTGGGAAGGACAAAACCCAAGACTATGGATCTGTGCAGGTCACCTCCCCTGTCCACGGACAGCATTCACAGACACGCCATGGGATGGAGCGCTGCTCAGCACCAATGCGGGCGAACCCAGGGGCGTGGTGTGGAGTGACAGGGGCCATCATGTCAGGGGACAGACCCCGTGTGGAGTCCGTTCTGAGACAAGGCCGGGTGGGCACTGGGGAGGGGTCAGAGTTCACCTGGACATTCCAGAGGCAGATGGAGGGGTGGTCACAGAACCACGTGAGTGTGCTTGACAACGATTACGGTGGTGAATTCAGGTCATGTATCTTCGACCACAGTAAAACCTAATTTCACCACAACCCAGACTGGCATCATTTTTGAGAAGCCACAAACATGATAAAAATTAGAAGAACGTAAAAATATTGCCTAATAGTATAATTCTGGATGAGTCTACAATTTTGCCTTAAAAATTGGCAGGCTCTACTTCCTTTATACTCACCATAAAGAGAACTGATATTTAAAAATGGCTTATATGTACAATCCTAAATTTACACAGGAGCATAAACTCATGGTGTGAACTTTAACCATTTATTATTAGCCAGGAATTAATCAAGACAAGCGTTAAGTTAAAAATAAAGCTCCAGGGTTCTCTGATGCCGAAGCATCTACATCACAGCCTTGCTGCCTATGGAAATACAACCCAAGCAGGACATATAACTGGTTACTCATGAAAGGGGGATTCTTGCTCTAGAACTTGGGGATTCCCTTGTACACGGTGACTCTCGCTCTAGAACTCAGGGATCCCTCCAGACAAGGTGAACTCTCTCTCTCTCTCTCTAGAACCCAGGGTTCCCCCGACAAGGTGAACTCTCCCTCTCTCTAGAACTCAGGGATCTTCCCAGACAAGGTGAACTCACTCTCACTCTCTCTCTCTCTCTCTCTCTCTCTCTCTCTCTCTCAGGGATCCCTCCCAGACAAGGTGAACTCTCTCTCTAGAATTTGGGAATTAATTATCTTCCATATTATGCTCCTTTGTGTGCAAATCAACCTCAGGTAAAGAAAACCACAGGAACAAAACACACAGGACTTCGGGACTGACCTGTACTCGGTCTAGAAACTACAGCATGATTGGACATTACCGTTTTTGACAACATACATACTGACGAGCAATAAACACGAATCCTGTCTCTGATCTCCTTATCTAGGTTATTAAACGGACAGTCAGCGGCTTACCCTTCTGGACGATTTTGTCCAAAATGTTGAAGTAGTTCTTCTGGGCAACGCCGCTCAGCGAGGTCAGCTGGGACTTCGCGATGAGCTGCAGGAGCTTGAGCGTGTGGGGAGAGGACGTGCGTCAGCTGACGTGCAGGCAGGAGCCGCTGTGACCCACAGCCGTCCTGGCTCCTCGCCTGTCACTGTCCTCGGAGCAGTGATTTCCAGTGTTTCACTTGGCCTTGAGGGGCTGATCCAAGCGATTTTCACCTCAGGCAAGTTCTCCTGGGTGCTGTCCTTACAGCTCGCTGGGCCCCCCCTTTGGCCTCCACGCAGCCCTCCCCCCTTTATGCTCTCTTTCCCTTTCATTCTCCTTCATTTGCCTGCTCCTGCCCCTCCGTCCATACCCGAGTTTCTCTGCGCAGGCCATTGCCTCCCATACCCACGCCAACCCAGTTGGATTCCCCCACCACCAGGGGTCTGCCTGCACAGTCTCACTCCTGCCGGCGGGGGGCACCACCGGCTCTCCGCGCCTCCCGCCAACTCCGCTCTGAGAGACATGCTCCCTCCTGCACCTGTTCTGCGGGCCAGCTCCTCACTCCCGCACTGCCGCCTGCGAACAGGAAACAGGATTCTCCGGGAACCACAGCCAGGCCTCCCCATCAGCGGCACGGGTGTCTGCTGGCGGCTACCCTGCCTGCCCCCACCCCCAGGTCGGAACACGTCTGTTCACGGCTTCCTGCACCGTCTCGCCCCAATCTCGGCTGCTTTCCACAAGCCTGAACCAGCCTCGGAGTGCGAGAACACCTGCCTCCTGTCTCCTGGAACGTGGGGTTTTCTAGCCTCCCTCCAGTTCACCCTGCCAGCGTCGAGAGGGAGAAAAGGAATCCAAGTCCAAAACGGGCGTGACAAAGAGGACGACCCCGAGACCATCTTCGGGAGCAAATCCTCCTCCGAGCTCTAACACGGTTCCACACGTGTGCTCTGCTCCAGGGAGCGCGCGCACACACACACGCACGCACACTGCGGGGAGCACACACGCACTCACACGCATGCACACTGCAGGGAGCACACGCACACACACGCACGCACACTGCAGGGAGCACACACACACTCACACGCGCACACGCTGCAGGGACCACACACTCGCGCGCACGCGCACACACCCTGCAGGGCGGGGCCCACAGGGCCTGTGGGATCAAACCAGACGCACCTGAGACGGTCTGGCCCTGTGTCTCCTGCTCCTGATCCAATCGCTACTGAGCGTCTTCCTAGTCTGAACGTCCTCACAGCCAGCACCATGGGGCCCAACAACACCTGCTTTCTCCTGCCTGAGTTCAGAACCACATTAGACAGAACTCAGGCCAACTTGGAGGAGGGGATGGGCTATGTCCCAGGAAGCACTGCACCAGTGACAGGTCTCCAGCTGAAGGGGCCTTCCAGACCTCGCGCTATGGCCCTGCAGACAAACTGCCAGCGTGACATCACTGATGAACACAGGTTCCCACTGCCGCAACACGGAGTCTCGGAGACACAGACCAGACCAGACACGCGGACATATGTCTCTTCTGCTCCCCAGAGCACGGGGGGAGGAGGAGCAGAGCGCCCCCGCCCAGCAGTCCATGTCCCCAGACGCCACTGAGGCTTTTCATGTCACCCAGACTCCCACGGGGCAGTTTGACGGGTGTGGCTACAGCCACCGAGAAGAGAAGGCTCGCGAAGGTATGGAATCATGCCGCCCCTCTCTTCACTTCTGCACAGAAAAGTAACAGTTGTTTCTACCTCTACACGGTATCAACGGAGACAACTCATGTAAGAGAAGTGAGTGTCTCCGGGGTCCTAGCAACCTCAGAACAGAGGACACGCCGGAGGCCAAGCTGGACACCTGCTGCCCTCGTGGGCACTCCTTCCCCATGGGGATGAGGGTCCGTGGGGCTGGGTCTTCCTGAGCACACACACACCCCACGTTTTCTGGAATCGTGTAAAATACCCACACGGGACAGACCTAGACATCGCTCGCAGAGGACCGTTTGGCTACTTATCCCCAGGGGCTGGAGGGTGGACGGACACCTGCCAGGACTGCCGCAGGGGCCTGTGCAAACCCAGGGGAAACCAGAGTGGCCATGGTAACGGGTGACAGGTGACACTTCAGGCTGGAATGGTAATTAGGGGCGCCGGGGGCAGGGGCTCAGTCAGTTAAGTGTCTGACCCTTGGTTTTGGCTCAGGTCATGATCTCACAGTCTGTGGGTTCGAGTCCCTCGTCAGGCTCTGCACTGGCAGTGTGAAGCCTGCTTGGGGTTCTCGCTCTCTCTCTTTACCTCTCCTGCTCATCTTCTGTCAAAATAAAATAAAACTTAAAATGGTAATTAAGACAAAAGGGTGGGGCACCTGGGTGGCTCAGTCGATTAAGTGTCAACTTTGGCTCAGGTCATGATCTCACAGTTTGTGAGTTCGAGCCCCACGTCGGGCTCTGTGCTGACAGCTCGGAGCCTGGAGCCCATTTTGGATTCTGTGTCTCCCTTTCCTTCTGCTCCTCCCCTGCTCACGTTCTGTCTCTTTCTCTCCTTCAAAAATAAACATTAAAAAAAAAAAAGACAAAAGGGCAAAAGACACAATTTATGAAGAAAATAGGACCTTTGCCTTTAGTTAGATATATAAAAATGTTGCAAATTTAACGAAAGTTTGTTAAAAAAATACGTTATAGGAGATTTTTATGTATCTCTTCAAATTTGAAAAATCAAAATGATAAAGATTTAGAAGGATTAACATAACCACCAAACCTTGCTTCATATATAAACAGAAAAAAATTACATCCTTCAAACAGAGAATGTGGATTTTTCTCACGTGTCAATAGAATTCTTACCAAAGCCAATTATGAAAATGGCCACAAAAGAAAATGTAACACAATTCAAAGCCACAGAGCTCTCAGGGGTCCAACTCTGGTCAGAATGTAATAAAACGAGCACTGAGCTCCAGCTATTTGAAACCCAGGCTGCACTCCTGAGTAAACATGGCTCCACCTGGACAGGCAGTCCTGCATGATCGCAGAGTGCAGGGAGGGGCAGAAGGACTGAGAAAAAGGACCAAGAACTGTCCTGTTTAAACCAAGCCGTATTATGGGACACTCTTCACGGGCACAGCTACGCCACTGCTCCACCTGCACGGTCACAATTACCAGAAGCACAGAGTGATGACCACAGAGACACTGTCGGCAGGGCCTGGAGTCACTGGCCTCTTACAGCACCCGGGGGGCAGGGGGGTGACTGGGCCCTGCCCACAGAGATCGGGAAAGTGACCTCACGGGGAGCAGAGCCAGGACCAGGACACAGGCATCTTCAAACCCAGGCCGTTGCCCCCACCTGCCAGGTTCAAACAAGCCCTCAGGGAGTTAAATTTCGTGATCTGATTTTCACAAGTCTTCTCAATTTCAGAGCATTTAACAAAACGGGTGTCTGGCAGAATACCGATACAATATAGGAGTTTCTCAAAATTCCATAATTTCTGATACTATCTTAATAACAAACAATTTTAAACAAAAGACACAAAGAAAACTATTTTCCAACAGTAAGAGAAGGATAAACACGAAAGTCAGGAAAGTGGCAACCTCCATGGAAGGAAATCCGGTAGTGGAGACAGACAGATACAGATGTCACAAGTGTTAAGTCCCATGCCGGATGCCTGAGAGTTCATAACGATACTGTATTAAATATACTCCTTTTAAAATTAACTTTTAAAACTTTAACTTTTGAAAGAGAGAGAAAGAGCACATATGCACAAGCAGGAGAGGGACAAAGGCAGGGGAGAGGAATCCTAAGCAGGTTCCATGCTCAGCATGGAGCCCCACATGGGGCTTGAACTCACAACCCTGGGATCATGACCGGAGCCAATATCAAGAGTTGGGCGTTTAACCGACTGAGGCACTCAGGCACCCCATAAATATATTCTTTACAAAACTGAAAAAAAAAAAAAAAGGAAAAAAAAAAAGCAGGTCTCTCTATGAGGCCCCAAACGGTCATTTCTTGGTCTTTACTCATTAATGAGGAGAATTAACATTATTTTGCTACTGTGCTTTAATCCAACACTTTTTATGGGGAGAAAATACAGGAAATGCCTGGAGTAGTAGCCTAGAGCCCAGTCCTGACAACAATAAGATTTTATATGTGTGTGTTTGTGTGTATCTGTGTGTGTGTGTGTGTGTGTGTGCGCGCGCGCACGCACACACTAAGGCGCACACAAGGCATCCTTTCGCAGCCCACCTCCTGCCTCCTCAGTGTGTGCCACGGTGAGAATGCCGATCTACACAGTCTTTAGTAGAGATTAGGAGAAATCTGTAAGAATGTTCACGTAATGAGATCTTCCACCCAGAGACGTCCTTGTCCTCACGTCTCCACTAAACGGTCCGTGAGCTACTTGGCAAACAGGGAGGTCGCCCTCCAAAACAAGTAATGTTGGAAAAACAGACCTTTGGGGCCAGAGGCCGTGTGCATCTGGGGGAGCAGGTTCCCAGACTGGCACGGCCGTGTAAGGACAGGGCCAGCTCCAGGTTTCTGGGAGCGTTGGCGGTGGGGGGGGGGTGGGCTTGGCTGCTTGGCCACTCTGCCCCCGAGAGCATGCAGCCCAGTGGCCCCCACAGTGAGGGAGGCGGGCCTTCCTTGTGGAAGGCTAAGGAGACAGAGAAAAGAAGCTGAGTGATAATAAAAAAGAAAAACAAGGACAAATGACACTCCCCTCCCCACCACCACCAAAAAAACATTCCTCCAACAGAAGACAACCTCATGTCATTAAAGAGAATCGGTACATGTCTTAGCTTCAGAGTCCTCCCACTGGGCCACCTGCATGACACACCACACACGCCCAGGAAGGAGCCCTGCCAGAGCCCCAGTCTGTGGGTGCCACAGCCTGGCCAGCGGCTCGGCCTGGCCCCTGGCCATCCCAACAACCTGTCAGCAGACGTCCCAACGCCTGGCCCCATAGCATCATGGCATCAGTGTCCAAACAGCAAAGGGTCCCCCAGCTTCTACTACTCCTGATGTTCTCTGCGTCTTGTTACTCTGTGGCCATGTCGGTGAACCTGCCATCACCCGGGGTCACTTTCCACATTTCAAGGGAGATCTCACAAGAACATCTGAAGCCTCCTGTCGGTGAGACCGTCCTCACTCAAACCATTCTTACCGAATGGCTCTGTGTGCAGAATTACATGTGGTCCGTAGGGACGACAGAGTGTAAATGAGGAGGACGCTGTTCTGCAGGAGAAAAACACCCTTCCGTCGACGTGGGGTTCTGCCAGCCTCATGCAGGAGGTTCCCGAGGCTGCTGGAGCAGAGCGCCAGGCACTGGGTGGTGTGAGCAGTGGACACCCTTCTCTCTACTCCAGAGGTTACAAGCCCAAGCCCTGCGGCCGGCCCCTGTCCCCAGAGCCTGGCTTGCCTCACTGCTCCAGGGCACGGCCCCTCCCAGCCTCATCCCGGCTTCCACAGGGCTCCCCCGGCCCTGGCCCCGGCTTCTGGAGACGCCTCCCCATCTCACCCCGGCTTCTGAGGGCCGCGGGGGAAGGCCTCCCCTGCGCCTCACCCAGGTTTCTCGTTTTAAGGCTCCACATGGGCACAGACTTTTAGGCATCCCTATTCAACCCTGTAGATTCACTAGAAATGTTTCCTAGAAAAACATGGTAATTCTGGTAATTCTAATACAACAGGAAGGTGGAATAGTCAAAAGAAAATACCCACCAGTAAAGGACCTAAGCAAAACTCCAGAACTCTTAACTTCTTATGTGGGCCCCCTGGGCCTTTCGGGGCAGCTGGGTATCCAGACCCGCCACCCGTTCACACTGCATCTTACCTCGGGGGCTACAGCCACGAAATCCCAACTCGCTGTGTCTCCCAGCCACGTCACCCGACTACCCCTTTTAGAAATCTGGTTTCCACTGTTTAACTGTCTTCTAAGTCACAAGGCTGTTGAAAGACCCTTTCAGAACACTGTCCATGATTTGGAAAATCCCCTCCTTAGTGAAACGCTGCTGAATGGAGACACACTGTTCTGTATGATGCCATCTTGTCTGAGCAGGAATCCTCCGTGACCCACTTCTCAGTAACTAGCCTGATGAATTCATTTGTTAGCCATATACAAACATATCCGTTTAATTAATATTTGCTAATCCCTTAGTGTGACCAAGGGATTAACAAACTCTCACGGGACCCCAGTATGAGTAGAGGCCTAAACGTGTGACAGATGGTAAGTTTGCGAATAGTGCCAGAGAGGCCTGGAGAATGAGCAACCGCACCCCAGCCCGCAGCCACACCTGCTCTCCAAGCAGCTGACAAACCCCGACGGTGAATGTTTAGTATCTGGTAACGATGTCACTCGATAAGCATTTTTGTAATTAAATCATAGGGTCCACTCGAGTCTCATAAAACTATAAAGAATACAGTACGCAGACCCTGTACTAACATCGCTGAATTCCGGCAGAGGACGAAGGGAGCGGTTCCCTAAGCAGGCCACATGGCCTCGTTACGCCGCGACTCAGAATCGCAGGCTAACGCATGCTGGAAGAGGAAGTTAAATGCGGAATTTACCCTTGCAGAGAAGAATGGTTGTTCCTATGAGGGGTTTTAAATAAGTTTCAAATAAACCAAACAGTCCAAAAATATGACATGTCCCAGCTACCAGTTTACAGGGGAGTGAAAATGAAGAATCAGCTATCACACCCACCATCAGAAGGCCAGAGAGGAGTCTGGGAAAACACACAATGTAGCAAGGACAGCACCTGTCTGGAAAGGAACGCAAGATGTGGTTTCAGTATGAGAGACGACTATGTGGCAGGGCCCTGCCTAGGTTTTAAAATTCTATGTACATTTGTTACAAAAGAGAAACTTCCCTGGAAAATACCCTAGAGATAGACAACGACCACCCATGGGGGTGGGAAGGAGCCACCAGCAGGAATCTGAAAAGGGACTGAGAATTCACACTACTCTGTGCTTTAGGTTTAGCTTCCTTCAAGAGCGTGAACTATTTTCTAATTAAAAAGCCTATTCGAGAGGGGCACCTGGGTGGCTCAGTCGGTTAAGCGTGCGACTTTGGCTCAGGTCATGATCTCACGGTTTGCGGGTTCGAGCCCCATGTCAGGCTCTGTACTGACAGCTCAGAGCCTAGAGCCTGCTTCGGATTCTGTGTCTCCCTCTCTCTCTGCCCCTCTCCCGCTTGTGTTGTCCCTCCTCAAAAATAAACATTAAAAAAAAAAAAGCCTATTCAATAAAGAATATCAAACGGAAGAGTCACCATGTATGAGCAGAAGAAACTGAGTAATGCATCCGGGATGGCGGCAAGGCCCCACAGGCAGAGAATGAAGTATGTCAGACACGTTTTCCACATGAGCCGAACTGAGGTATAAACCTTTACACCTTTGAGAGGTTTTCCCCAAGAAGTCTCTACTTTAGCAAGCGTACACATGTAACACTCTTGCAAATTTCAGCTGCGCACTGTGCTGTGTTCGCAGACTTTCTGAGTAACACATATGGCCTTCCTGTGCGCCCCCATGTCCCCAGATGCTGGGGTCCTCCAGCCAACAGAGGCCTCCCCTCTGTCCTGGGGGCAGCACAGCTGCTGCTCTCCCAGTGCTACACGGTTAGGTATAATCTGTACCCCCGTACCCCTAACCTAACCTTCCAGCAATGACAGAACAGCCTTGCGTTCACCACCCCCATGTCTAGACTT
The DNA here is from genome assembly GCA_030068075.1 of Paguma larvata. NCBI lineage: Eukaryota > Metazoa > Chordata > Mammalia > Carnivora > Viverridae > Paguma > Paguma larvata. The sequence continues at coordinate 39,392,974 of CM057823.1, forward strand.
AACGAGGCTCCAGCAGCTCGGAACCCCAGCTCAGCCCTCGCTCTGCTCTGATGGAGGGGGCGTCACTGTGGGTGTTGGGGATACTGCAGTAAGCAAAGCGGACCGAGTCCCCATGCTCCTGGGCCCCCGGATGGGCACCTGGGCAGTGATGACTGATGCTCAGGAGCTCTGAAGCAATGAGCGAACAGGGGCTCAAAGCAGTGAGCGGCTGCCCGCTCAGGAGGGGGACGCTGACCCAAAGGGCAGGGACCAGCCACCCGGAACTGGCCCCAAAACGTGGCTTCACCACTGGAGAGCACAAGTGTTCACGGCACAGTGTGGATGGAATCTGCTTTACAGGAGTCTCTGCAATGCTGCTTTGGTGGGTTTCCAAGTGTGTGCTTCATTTTATTAAGTAGAATTCTCAACATTCCACCAAGTCAGTCTTTATCTTAATGAAAGTAAGCTCATAAAACTGACCAAAAATGCATTTACTTTTACAAGATTTACAAACGGTATAAATGAAAAGTGAGCTGGATTATGGGCCAGGTACTAAAAACTGTTCACTCACCAGAGTCAAATGTAAACTGCATCTTGACTTTATTTCTTGGTCAATAAGGAAATTTCTCAGGCCATGTTATGAAATAATAGCTTGAACAGTCACTAATGAGAGAAAAACTTCTAGTAAGTAAAAATATTTCAGTTTGCATTGATTTTCTGGGAGTCGGTAAATTTAATAGTGCAATAAATTATGCTAAGGCTCTTCAGCGACAGGCCAGGACAATTTTCACAAACTATTAACACAAGATGGAGGTGTCTGTGGATGGGAGCCAGGATTTAAGAGCAGTCTGACGTCACTGATAACCAATTAGCCTGACACTAACACACGGGAGCACCCTCCTGACAAGAGCGGACAGTGGTGACGAAGGAGCCCGGTTTCTCAAGTATGTGAACGGCTGGGCAGCGCGGAAGGCGTGAGCGCTGGTGCATGCGGGCGTCAGCCCAGAGCAGGAAGTGCTGTCCTGCTCCCCAGCTGTGTGGACACAAAATTCAAGACCTGCCCTGGTGCAGGGGGAAGGGGCCGATCCCGTTTCACCCCCAGAGTTCCAGGACACTCAGCTCATACCCACTCACGCCTCCCTGGGGTCCCCACCAGCACGCATGTGCAGAAGCGATGCTCAGCCCAGCTCCATGTCAGCTACAGGTGTTGGAAGAACACGGCACCTAAAGCTAATTTTCTCTTCTCCATAAAGTGGAGTGAATGCAGCTCGGGAAAACAACACTGACTCCTCAAAATCAGATTGAAATTTTGAAAAATTATTAAAGTAATCTAGATACGAAAATATTTCAAATATTTCTTAACAGATAATCCCAAGAATGGCTTACTCTGTTACCTACAGGACTGTGGAGGGGACAACTTGGTCTGAATTTGTTTTTAGAAGATACTGAATTTTCATTCCTGCCAAGGTGAGAATGAAGGCTATGCCCCCACTCCAATCTACTTATTTTTACTTTGGTAACAAAAACAGTCTATAATCAAACACAAAACTAACTTTTATTCCAAAACACATGTAATAATTATTCATTCACTCGTCTCAGTTTAAAATTGCTAATTTTAGGGGCACAAAGGGATCTCCTGGAATACTGAAAAGTACACCCTCTCAATTTCTTTCATACGAAGTCTCAAGGAAAACATCACTGAAGGTCACTGGAAACCTAAGGAAACCACGAAGCATTTCATATCTGGTTTAACAACGCTAACAAGGGCGGACAACCAGGGCATTAATTACGGGAGATCACTTGACTGAGAACTCCAAGAGAACCCTCTTGCTGCTGCTGTGTGAAGTGTTGCTACGAGCATCTAAAGCAGCACAGAAATATCAAGCAGTGACTCCTGCGGGCAAAGCTGACTGCATCAGTGCAGGTCACGGAGCCCTCGAGCCCCTCCGAGGGGCACACACACCCCAAGAACTCTGCGAACCCCTCTCTGGGGCACCACACCCCGCAAACCCCTCGTGGGATACACATACCCCTCGAGCCCCTCTCGGGGCACACGCACCTTGTGAGCCCCTCCCTGGAGCACATACACACACCCTACAAGGCCTTCTCTGGGGCACACACGTACCCCAAGAGCCCCTCCCTGGGGCACCATACCCCGTGAAACCCTCTCTGGGGTGGACACACCCCACAAACCCCTCTCTGGGACAGACACACCTCCCCGGGGCACACACACCCTGCTGGGCTATAAGGAAAGCACCTCCCACCCAAGCACATGGTGGCCCTGCATCCACAGAGAAGGTGGCAGCTAGCAGAGTGGAGCCGGTGGGGTGGGGGTGGGGGTCCCAAGTAAATCCGAGTGAAAACCCAGACCGCAACTGGGAGAGAGCAGGAGAGCCGGCGTGGGCAGAAAAGTGCAGGAGGGAGGGCAGGGAGCTGGCCCCACAGCTGGTCTCCCGGCGCACACGCACACGTACAGCATTGCCGAGGGCCGGTTCTGTGCCTTTGCTTTTAGCAGAAGGTGGACATAAGCGACGGGTCGTTGAAGGGGGTTGTGGGGGTGTGGGGGTGTGAAGGGCAGGGGGCAGGTGAGGAGGTGAGGGTTTTCACTGGTCAATGACAGATCCAGGGGGCCCTGTTGGACAGGAGCAGCCGCTGAGGCTGGGAGCATCGCCCCTGGGGGCCTCCTGGAACACCTCCCCAGGTCACCAGGTCCCTGTGACACTATCACTGGGGGACAACAAGGACACTCCTGGTTATTTCCACGGGGGCATAAGACCACTGCAGTTAGCAGTGGACACAGTAAGTTTTAATTTTATATGTATGCATTTTTTCATGTATTAGAGAGAAAATTCACAATTTCACAGGTATTATTGTTTAGGATGAGGCCAAAGTAGGTATTTGCATTTTCGGAAAGATGAAACACATGTGAGAAAGGTTCTTGAGCAGATAAGAGTGCGGCACACAGACGAAACAGGTCACGAGGGGCCGGAACACTGGAAACAAAGGCGTCTGGCCGAGGTCCACAGTGCTCCCTTGTCACAGAACCTGGACCGGCACCGGGAATGTCAGAGCCGGATCACACAGAGCCCTTCTTTCCACCCCCATCTCTGCCTGGCTGCCGACTGCCACCACCCCACATGAGTGAACTCCCTCCGTGGGGGGTTAAGAACGGCTAGGACAAAACAACTCAGCAGTATCTGAACTTTAAGAGAGCACCGTGGGGAGAGCGCCTGGGTGGCTCACTCAATTAAGTGTCCGACTTCAGATCAGGTCATGATCTCGAGGTTCGTGTCAGCTGTGCTGACAACTCAGAGCCTGCAGCCTGCTTAGGATTGTGTCCCCCCTCGCTCTCTCTGCCCCTCCCCCACTCATACTCTCTCAAAAATAAATAAATATTTTAAATAAAGAGACAGACAGAGCACCGTGGGTACATGCCTACCGGAAAACAGACCCTTGTGTTGACACATGGTTTTCCTGGCCCCTGGACTGTTGCCACTGTGACCGGGCTGGGGCACATCTCAGCCTCACCTAGAGAAGAGGTGAGCAGCGGCCACACCCCCTGGCCAGTGTGTGCACCTGTGTGACAACTCAGAACACACTCCGTCTAGCCCTGGTGCTGGAGACTCCCAGGAAACATGCGGCCCCATGGGACCCTTACTTGCCGGTCACACTGGGTGCCCTCACCAACTGACCGGGGCCAAACCCAACAGGTACCATTACCTCAGGTGTAAAGTTATTTAACTCCCAATATTCTCATCCTTCCTCTAACACTTTTAATTTCCTAAAAACTGTTACTAGGGAAATATTTCCAATGTGTCACAGCCCTATTTAAAAACCCAAAATTAACAGCATCACGAACTATCGCTTATACTTTGCCTACAATACGCATTACAGGTGATACATGCTCTTTTTGAGCCAAGATAGAAACGCCTTCGCTGAGTAGACAATCCACACACTCAAGGCCTCTGTGGAGATCTACTCTGATGAACCCCTTTCGCCTACCAGCTTGCTGCTTGTTGTGAAGCAGAGCGCACACCCATGACAAACACCACGTACTAAATGCACGTGACCTCATTAGGTCAGAGTCTCACGAAAGACCTGCTCTTCCCTCTGTCCCTCTGACTGCAAGGACCCCAGCAGAGCAGACCGCCCGTGCGTGTGGCCGGTGAACCTGCAATGCAGGGTGGCTTCGGAAGAAAGCACGTGGGAAGCGGGGCATCCAACCCCCGTTATTTCTGTTTTTTCCTCAACGCCTCCCTGTGGTCTTTGCCACCATCTATACCATTGCCAGAGGCGCTTAGATCCTGTATGTCTGTCACCTAAAACCCAGGCCATCAAGTGTCATCAGAATGGCTTTTGAAAGAGAAGACTTACCTTGACCACATAACCGAACCTCCGGATATCCTGAATCGCACTGGAGAAGTCTAAGCGATTAAACGCCTCTCCCAAAGTGCAGTAGCCATGCCTCTGGAAAACAGACACGGAACAGCTGAGATCCACAGTTACTGAGTCAGTCAGAACAAACCGACAGTTAATGTGAATGAGTGCAGATTTTTTTTTGAATTTTGGCAAAGGGCATTTGTTTTTATGATTTATTCCATATTCGGAAGAACGTGGAGTAAAACAGCAATGCTAAGTGGAAATCAGTTATAATCAAGACACGACGCACGGCCATTTTTACACCACTGTTGATACAAATATTAAATATCTTGTTGATTTCTCCTGTTGGGACACCTGGGGGAGTGAAGTCACAATGCGATGTGTCTCGTGAGGCACCTGCATCTGGCGGGCTGTTGTGAAGACCTGCAGGCTACAGACGTCCATGCCGGGGCACCCCATCCCTCCCACAGGGGGCCCTGCGCCCCGCAGCTCCGGAAGGCGTCTGGCCACACAGGACCAAAGACAAAGCCCCGGGCGGCGGGAGGACTGCATGTGGTTTCCTGTGGGGGCAGGGGCCATCTGGCACGGAAACTCAGGAGCTGGTCATCAGACCCATGCGGCCCGGAGTCCAAGGAAAGAGACGAAACACAGAATCATTTTCCAGTACCGAAAGCACTGCCACATAGCTCAGCTGCTTGTCCTTCACGATGCGCCCTACTCCCTACAGTCTCTACAGACTCGTACCCTGGGTCTCAGGACTCAGTTCCGCTCCATCCTCTGTATCTGAAGTACTGAGAGTATAGAGAGATTTTCAATGCGTAGTTGTGGGGTTAGATGAGCTGCTGATAACCCTAGAAACAAGAGGTGACACGCTCTCCCTGTCATCTTAACGGGAGGCGGGACGGGGCCAGCAAAGCAGCATCTGACAAAAGATGCCCCGCAAAGAAGGATTTGGTTTTGTGCCCTGATCCCAAGAACACTCCTACTGTGTGCATGGACAATACCTGTTATTAATGAATCTCCGCCACATGCACAGTATTTTCCTGGGAGCTGAGCGGGAAGCAAAGGGTAATTACAGACTATAACCTGAGATCAATCACTGCTGATACTTCCACGTTAATTCCTTTCTCTTCTCAATCAACAGACTCTAAATGCCTGTATGGCCACAGACTCCTTTCCAGGGAGCCACCAGGTCACAACAGCCTCTTCTATTTTGGGGAATTAAATCTGATTCCCAGACTGCAGAATACATGTTTGGACCACGTGAGCCCACTCGCCCGTGTGGGGGCCCGGAACCACACATGGAGCTGCGAACGGGTGATGGGGCAGCCACAGCTGGCCACAGCGACAAGCAGCGGGTGCTAAATGTACAGATGCAAGCCCAGGGGCAGGGAGAGGGATAGCTCTCAGTTGTGACGTCACAACCCCGAGACTGGCTGTGGCCCTGCTCCAAGGGTCCACACAACACCTCTGCAGACTCACGATAAACTTCCCTTGTTTGCACTATCCCGGATGGATCTGGGTTCTGTAGTCAATGTGGTAACGCAGAGCAAATGAAGTATTAAACGGTCTTTCAGAAGCTCAAGCGAGTCGGATTCTGCCACAGGCTCTTCTGACGGTGTCTCACTTAGAGTGGGCACAAGCCGAGGGCTGTCTCAGACCACACGCGGCAGTACAAACCAGCACTCGATAAGTCCAATGTGTCTTGTCTCAGAAGCCAACCTGGAAGCTTCTAGGAAGCTGGGCTAGTTTCAGAACCTCCACTAATAACACCTCTGGAACATTTAACTTAAAAATATGCTAAACACCCTGCACCCTAAATTATTCTCCCCAACTGTGGCAGGACAAGGCAAATGCGGAATCTGAGAATGCAAAAGGAAGGAGGCTTCCCTGGATACTAAACAGAGAAAACGGAGGCAGAGCTGAAGTCAACTGCTTATGGCTCATGAAAAAGCCATGGTCAACTAGACAGAAGACAGGAGGGGCGGGGCTCACCCTGCTCCCGCAGCTCAGACTCAGCCATAATGTCATGCTGGTACTCGACATCGGGGGGGGTGGGGGGAGACACCAAGGCTAGCACCAGCCACAGCACAAGGACATACATCCCACCAGCACCACAGGGTGTGCTGTGGCTGGTGCAAGAGTCAGGGGGAGAGAATGTCAAACTGTCTGGAGGTCCATACTTGTTCCGAAACAGCCGTTCTGTTGATTCAGATTTGTACTGGCACTAACTACACACTGCATGTGCACAGGTACGTATACGCGTGTACATGTGCGCACGTGAATCACAGCTTCAAAGATCCTACGTTTTCACCTGCTAGAATGTGAATCATAGATTTCACACTGCAAAAGACATCATTTATGTAATAGGACATTATGTATTCAACAGAAACAATACCAAATATACTCTTATAACAGAATACTTACTTCTCTTGTGCTTTCTTTATGGACATAGATCCATTTCTCACGATAAAAACCTAGAATAAAAATTAACTTTGTTTTTAAAATGTGGCAAATCATTCAAAGTGCAGATTTTTAAGGAACTTCAATAGTTGTACATGCTAACAAAATTATCTGACTCATCGTACAGATAAGAGATGCTTTCACTTGGTTACATGTAAACAGAACCAGTGTGTTTCCTAACATCAGTGTAAGAGGTGCCAAACACCTTTTCGTGAAAAATGATTTAAGACAGCACCAATTCTTGGAAACTTAGAAGAAAACTAGTGTCTTCACAACGGCAGTAATATCAAAACACAAATGACTATAAAAATGTGATGATTAATTCTTATGTATTCTAATTAAGATTCTTCTTTTATTGTCTTTTTCATAGACCTCAAATCCCAAAACTTCAAGGACCACGATGACTCTGATATCTACAAGACCCTATCTTGGTCAATAGCCTAATAACCCCAAACTGTTCTCATGCCTCCCACTGGGCTGCAGAGCAGAGTGGAGCCTGTCACGTGGGCGAGCTACTGCCACCAGGCTCCCCGACCCCCGCCCAGCCCACACACTTCCGGGTGTTCCTACTCCAGCTCTGCCCAGGGTCTCCTGCACACAAGTCCACACTCGAGACGCCCCGTGGTCTGATCTCCCCGCTTGGGAGCGAGCTGGTGAACTGAACCACGAGCACGCTCAGGCATTTAGCCGTACGAGCTATTCTGTGGGCTTTGCTATCTTTTGTTTTTCCAAAGTTTACTAAAGAAATAGTTAAGCTGTGAACAGTCTGATGACTAAGTCAGTGAGCAACACTGGATATAGCAGTCATTCGTATATCATCTCTTATTTCTTAAGGCAGAACTGTCAACACAATTTAGTATGTCAATATAGTAAACAAGAAAAAAATCATAACATTGTTAATAAAAGTGATCTTACATTGAGTATTTGTATCATTTCTAAAATGATCCTTTTTCCTCTTTTTGGATGTGTATTCCTGCTCTTCATTACTGAATATTTCTTCGTCATCACTATTTAAGATACTGAAATAAAGACACATTTTATTACATACTTTTACAGGAATTATCATCATTTGGCTTTTCTTTTATGGAAAAAAAAAAGATAATATTGGTTTGCAATTCAGGAGACCAAAATAAAAATCGTGTAAAATTCTGAAAGCAAGCAGTAATTTTCAAAGCAACAGATCACAGGTTTGAAATTTCAAGGCTAATGCCTCGTGTATTTTTTTATTTGAGAAACCTGAGATTTATCCTAGTTCTTTTGAAAATGTGCTACCAGGAAGGGCTGACCATGTTTCAGACTCTCCCTTGCTCAACCAAGGTAGTTTTCATTTCCTTGGGAGGCCAGGGGGAGAAAAAAGGCTGAGTGACTCTCTCACATGGAGTGAACAAGAAAAAACCTGTATGTTGAACCGGGTGGCGAGGCTGAGACACAATCTCACCATAAACTCCACTCCCAGCACAGGGACACACTATTGGAAGGGAACTCGCAACCCAAGCCTGTCCTGAGGAGCAAAGGATTTGAGCCTGACATTGGGAACTCCAATTTTTATGGCCTCCACCTGAGAGACAAGCCCTCAAACTATCTAGCTTTGAAAGCCAACGGGGCTCGATCCATGGACACAAGGCCATAGCAAACGAAGGAATGGCTCTCAAAGAGCTCAAGTGTGCAGACTCCCCCGCCCTGGGGCCCAGCACGGGCGTGGCTGGCTGGAAAGTGCCCAGACTTTCTGTAAACGAGGCTGATGTGCTTTTTATAAGGCACTGGCCTGGGGGGCAGGCAAATTATCTAACACACATCTCGGGGCCTACTAATACACTCTCCAGAGAGAGAGGCTGGCGGGCAACATCTCTGTGCGCTCCTGCCTCACGTTAGGTCTGGAAAGGAGCCTGTACGCTCATCCGGCATGCTGCTTGCTGTGGCTGCTGCCCCGGGGACACCCCTAGATCTCCTGGCTCAGGTGGTCAGCACGGCTCAAGCTGGGGGTTCACAGGACCATATATACTTGCCTGCTCTACAAACTGCCTCCCATTGGCCTGAATCAACATGCTGGTTGAGATCCTCCCCTTTGGAACAATGACAGGTCTTGACACACTCAACTACTGGGAGCCATTAAAAATAAAGCAGGCTGCCTGCATAATCACAAAGATGCGAGGGTTGACCAAGAAGCTGCGACTCCTATACAAGACTAACCTTTCAAGCCTGGGAGAGGTGGATGTTTCCTCTAATGCATAAAACTCACACAGAGAGTCAAGCAAAATGAAGAAACAGAGTAATATGTTTGAAACAAAAGAACAAGATAAGATCTAAGGAAATCTTAGTGAAACAAAGATAAGTAACTTACCTGATACAAGAGTTCAAAATAGTGGTCACAAAGATGCTCCCTGAGCTGGGAGGGAAAATGAAGAAAGAATTTCAATAAAGACACAGAAAATGTACAAAAGTACTTAGAAGTCCAGAGCTAAAGAACACAATAACTGAACAGAAAAATACAGCAGACTAAAGGAAAGCAGAAGAAAGGATCAGTGAACTCTGAAGACAGGGCAGTGGAACTCACCCATCAGAGAAGCAAAAAGGTTAAAGAATGAAAAAGAATTAAGAGAGTTTAAGGGAAGTGTACCAACTTGTTCATTACAGGGGCCCCAGAAGAACAGAAAGAAAAAGGGCAAAAAACTTAAAGAAACAATGACTGGGGGCGCCCAGGTAGCTCAGCTGGTTAAATGTCCAACTCAATCTCAGCTCAGGTCTTGATCTCAGGGTCATGAGTTCAAGTCCCACATTGGGTTCCATGTTAGGCATGGAGCCTACCTAAAAAAAGAGAAAGAAAAAGAAACCATGGCTGAAAACGTCCTTACCCTGGGAATAGAAACAGACATCCAGACCCAGGAAGTCTGGAGAGTTCCAGTAGGATGAACTCAAAGAGATCCACACCAAGATACATTATAATTCAATTGTCAAGATGTAAGGATAAGGCAAGAATTTTAAAAACAGCAAGAGAAAAATAATTGGTTGTATACAATAAAACCCTGTAAGACTCCCACAGACTTTTCAGTAGAAACTTCAGTAGAAACAAACAGGCCAGAAGGAGTGGCATGATGTATTCGAAGTGCTGGAAGAAAAAACCACCAACCGAGATTACCGTACCCTGCACAGCTGTCCTGCAGAACCTAGGGGAGAAGTCTTCACGGGCAAGCAGGACTTAACAGGAGCTCATCACACTAGACAGGCCTTATAAGAAGTGCCTCAGGGACTTCTTCAAACTGACAGGAAAGGGTCCCAATTAGCAATAGGAAAAATATGAAAACCTAAGTCTCACTGGTAAAGGAAAATATACACTAAAATCCAGGACACTCTAATATTGTACAAGTGGTGGGTTACTTATAAAGCTAGTATAAAGATTTAATACAAAAATAGCAAAAATAACTATAACTACAATTATTTCTTAACAGATACACAAGATTAAAAGATGTAAATAGTGATATCAAAAACATAAAGGGGAGTAAAAATATAAAGCTTTAGAATGTTTTCCAACTTAAGTTGTTCTCAAATTAAAATTGGCCGTTATAGGTTATTTTATGTGAGCCTTATGGGAACCACAAAACAAAAACCTACTGTAAAAACACAAAAGATTAAGAGGAAGCAATCTAAGCATATCACTGCAAAAAATCATCAGAGCGCAGAGGAAAAGAATGAGAGAAGAAAGGAACAAAGAAACTACAAACCAGCCAGAAATCAGTTAACAAGATGGCAGTAAGTGCACATCTATCAATAAATGCAGAAGGACTACTTTAAAAGCAGAAGGACTAACTTCTTCTATCAAAAGACAAAGAGTGGCTGCATGGATAAAAGACTAAGACCTGTGTATGTGATGCCTACAACAGACACACTTCAGATATAAGGACACACATAGACTGAAAATGAAGGCACAAAAAAGATATTTCACACAAATTAAAACCAAAAGAAAGATGGGGTCGCTATACATGTATCATGAAATACACTTTAAGACAAAGACCATAATAACAGATACAGAAAGTCATTACATAATGATAAAGGGGGCACTCCAACAAAAAGATGTAACATTTGTAAGTATTTATGCACCCAACACAGAAGCACCTAAATAAAGAAAATATTAACAGCTCTAAAGGGACAAGTAGCAATACAGTAAAAGCAGAGGATGTAATACCCCAGTTTCATCAGTGGATAATCCTGACAGAAAACCAATACAGAAACGATAGCTTCAAAGGATACATGAAACCAGATGGGATTTAACAGATACATACAGAGCATTCCCTCCAAAAACAATGGAATACACATTCTACTCAAATGCACATGCAACATTCTCCAGCACAGATCATATATTAGACCACAAGTCTTGTTAAATGTAAGAAGACTGAAATTATATCGAGAAAGTTTTCTGACCACATTGGTATGAAACTAAAAATCAATTATAAGAAGAAAGCTGGAAAATTAATATGTAGAGTTAAAATGACCTGTTACCACACAACCAACGGGTCTAAGAAGAAAACAAAAGAAATAGAAAAACTTACCTTGAGACAAATGAAAATGGAAAAACAATACACCAAAACGTATCGGATGTAGCAACAACAGTTCTAAGAGGCTCAGAGTGATAAATGCCTACAAGAAACAAGAAAAATCTCAAACTTCATATGTTAAAGAACTAAAAGAAGAATAAAAGTTCGAAAAAAGTAAATATCAAATTTCAGAGATGTTATAAATGAAATGCAAAATAAAAAGACACAGAACAGATTAATGAAACTAAGACTTTTTTTTTTAAAATTGTGAAGAAAATTGACAAACCTCTAAGAACACTAAGAACACTCTAAGAAACACTAAGGAAAAAAAATTCAAAAATTTTTATTTTTTAAATTTTTTTAAATGTTTATTTATTTTGAGAGAGAGATAGTGTGAGCAGAGGAAGGGGAGAGAGAGGGAGACACAGAACTCAAAGCAGGCTCTAGGCTCCGAGCTGTCAGCACCGAGCCCAATGCAGAACTCAAACCCACAGACTCCAAGATCATGACCTGAGCCAAAGTCGGATGCCTAACCAACTGAGCTACCCAGGCACCCCGAGAATTCAACAAATTTTAAAGTTTATTTATTTTGAGAGAGAAAGAGAGAGAAAGAATGCACACGTGGGGAAGGGCAGAGACAGAAGGAAAGAGAGAATACCAAACAGGCTCCATGCTATCGGTGCAAAACCCGACGAAAGGCTTAATCTCACAAACCATGAGATCATGACCTGAGTCAAAATCAAGAGTTGGACGCTTAACCGACTGAGCCACCCAGCTATCCCCCATCACCAAAAAGAGAGAATTCAAATAAAAATTAGAATAAAAAAAGGAGACATTACAACTGATACCACAGAAATACATAAAATCATATAAGACTAATAATTATATACCAACTAATTATTCAAACGGGGAGAAACAGATCAATTCCTAGAAACATACAACCTAGAAAGACAATCATGAAGAAACAGAATGGCCAGATAGACCTATTACTAGTAAGAAGATTGATTCAGGAAACCAAAACCTCCCAGTAAACCAAAGTCAGGACGAGATGGCTTCCCTGATGAATATTACTGAACATTTAAAGAAAGAATTAAAACCAATCCTTCCCAAACTCAAACTTGTAAAAAAAAAAAAAGAAAGAAAGAAAGAGAGAGAGAGATGAGAGAGATGAAGGAATGCTTCCAAACTCATTTTTAGAGCTCAGCAGTGCTTTCATACTAAACTGAACACGAACAGCATGGGAGAAGAACCTTACAGGCTCATATCTCTGATGAATAATAGATGCAAAACCTTTAATCAAATATTAGCAAATCAAATCAACAGAACATTAGTAGAATATACACTATGATCAAATGGGATTTATTCCAGGGATTCAAAGATGATTCAACATCTGCACATCAATACATTACATTAACAAAAAGAAGAATAAAAACCATATGATCAGCATAACAGATGCACAAAAATCATTTGACAAAATTCAACAGACATTTAGGACAAAAATTCTCAAGAGTGAATCCACTCTCATACAGGTGAATTCACCTCAACATAATAAAGGCCATATATGACAAACCCACAGCTAACATCACACTTGATGAAGAGCTGAAAGCTTCTCCTCTAAGACCAGGAACAAGACAAGGATAGCAATTTCTGCCACTTTTAGTCAACATTAGACTGGAAGTCCCTTCCAATTTTACAAGAAAAGAAATAGAAAGCATTCAAATTGTAAAGGAAGAAGTAAAACTGTCACGATTTCACGATCTTATATATAGAAAACCCTGAAGACTCCACCAAAAGACTATTAGAAAAATGAATTCAGAAAAATGTAGAATACAAATATATTAAAAAATCTATTATTTCTATACACTAATAAAGAACTCTCAGAAAGATAAATATAAAAATTCAGTAAACAGTTCCATTTACAATTGCATCAAAAAAATAAAACACCTAGAAATAAATTTAACCTAGGAGTTTAAAGATTTGTACACAGAAAACCATAAGACATTGATGAACTAAGCTGGAGATGACATGTATATGCAATTAATATTGTTAAAATGTCCATGCCCAAAAGGAATCAACAGAAGTAATGCAATCCCTATAAAAATTCCAATGACATTTCTCAGAGAAATAAACAGTCCTAACATTTATATGGAATCACAAAAGACTCCAAGTAGCCAAAGCAATCTCGAGAAAAAGAACAAAGCTGGAGGCATCAGGCTCCCTGATTTCATACTATATTATAAAACTACACTAATCAGAACAGAATAGTATTGACATAAAGATGGCCACAGGAGTCAATGGAACAGAACAGAGAGTCTAGAAACAACCCACACATATGTGGTCAACTAATTTAAGACAAAGGAGTCAAGAATATCCAATGGGGAGACGACGGTCCCTTCAGTAAATGGTGCTGGTAAAACTAGACAGCAACATGCAAGGAGAAGGAGGCTGGGCCACTTTCTTACCCCATTCACAAAAATTAACTCAAAATGGATTGAAGAATCAAATGTAAGACCTGAAACTATAAAACTCCTAGAAGAAAACAAAAGGCGGTAAACTCCTTGAGAGTCATCTTGGCAATGATTTTTTTTGGATTTGACACCAAAAAGCAAAAGTAAACCAGTGGGTCATATCAAAACAAAAACCTTCTGCAAAGAACACCATCAACAAAGTAAAAAGGCAACCTTCCAAATGGGAAAAAATATTTGCAAATCATGTATCTGATAAGAGGTTAATATAAAAAAGTGTTTTAGGGGCGCCTGGGTGGCTCAGTCGGTTAAGCGGCCGACTTCGGCTCAGGTCGTGATCTCATGGTCTGTGAGTTCGAGCCCCGCGTCGGGCTCTGTGCTGACGGCTCGGAGCCTGGAGCCTGCTTCGGATTCTGTGTCTCCCTCTCTCTCTGCCCTTCTCCTGCTCATGCTCTGTCTCTATGTCTCAAAAATAAATAAACGTTAAAAAAATTAAAAAAAAAAAAGTATTTTAAAAACTCATACGCTCAAATTAAAGGGCCAAACAATCCAAATAAAAAAGGAGCAGAGGATGGGAATGGACATACTTCCAAAGAAGACACACAGATGCCAACAGACACATTACGAGGTGCTCAGTATATTATCAGGGAAATTCATCTCACTACCACAATCGGAGATCACCGCACACCCGTCAGATTGGCTAGTATCGAAAAGACAAATAGTAAGTGTTGGTGAGGATGTGGATAAAGGAAATCTGGAGGAAGGAAAGCCCTCATGCACTGCTGGTGAAGATGTGAATCGGCTCAGTCACTGTGGAAAACAGTGTGGAGGCTTCTCAAAAAATTAAAAACAGAAATACCCTATTATCCAACAATCCACTTCGGTTTTGTTTCCAGTAAAACACCAATTTGAAGAGACGTATGCATCCGTACATTCACTGCAGCATTACTTACAATAACCACGACATGGAAGCAGCCTAAGTGTCCACTGACCGAATAAAGATGAGGTGTGCCTGTGTACACGTACACACATACTATATACACACACACATGCAAATACACTGGAATACCATTCAGCCATAAAAAAGAAATCCCTGCCATTTGTGACAACAAAAAAAAAAATTAAAAAAAAAAGGGTCCTGCTCCAGCAAAACCAAATGCAGGTATTGTGGAGCCCGAAGCTTATAAAAATTTGGGAGTCTTAAGAAAAAGAATATAAAATCACCAAAACAAAATATTTATGTTAAATTTCAAAAACGTATCACAAAAAAAAGGTCACAAATACTACAAAACACACACACACACACACACACACACACACACACACACAAAAACAAAGCACATTCCAACAACATCCGCTAGAGTAAGTGATAAAAAGCAAACCCCAGCTGGCGTGCACCAAAGCGGAACCCTCTTACTGTCAGAAGCAGGAAAATGTAGGCCGGATCCTACTGAAGGCTCACACAAGGTCACAAGGACCCATCTTTCAGCTCTGCTGCCAGCAGGGACGGTTCTCCTCCCCAACTCCACGGGGTCGCCAACTCCTAGCAGCTCAGCTCACATCATCACAATGCTGAGTCTAGCAGGTGGGAGGGAGATGGGACTTCACCAAGAGCTCAAACAGTCCAGAACCCACACTTTCTGGCTGCGATGGGCTGGAACCAGTCACTATGCCAGGACACAGTGTGTGCTGGCTGCTCAGCCTCGCTCACCTGGTCCACAATACACAAATATCTGTTGTGTTTCTATATATTTATAACAAGATACCAAAAAGAAAAATTAAGAAAGCAATCCCAATTATAATTGCACCAAAAAGAATAAAATACCTAAGAATAAATTTTATTGAGAAGGTCAAAGACATGTATGCTGAAAACCAGAAGACACGTATTTAAACAACAACAACAACAACAAAAAAAAAAACTGCAGACACAAATAAATGGAAAGACATTCTGTGTTTATAGACTGGAAGAACTAATATTGTTAACATGTCCACACTACCCAAAACAATCTACAGATTCAATGCAATCCCTATCAAAAGTCCAAAGGAACATTTCACAGAAATAGAACAAACAATCCTAACATATATAGAACCACAAAAAATTGTGAAGAGCCAAAGCTATCTTGAGAAAGAAAAACAA
This sequence comes from Paguma larvata, assembly GCA_030068075.1. Classification (NCBI taxonomy): domain Eukaryota; kingdom Metazoa; phylum Chordata; class Mammalia; order Carnivora; family Viverridae; genus Paguma; species Paguma larvata. The sequence goes on from CM057823.1 coordinate 39,408,927, forward strand.
AGCTGGGGGCATCATGTATCATGATTTCAAACTATATCACAAAACTGTAATGCTCAAAACAACACAGCATTGGCATAAAACAGACACACAAATGAACAGAACAGAATAGACAGTGCAGAAATAAACCCTCACATATGTGGTCAATTAATTTAGGATGATGGAGTCAAGGGTAGGGTAGAACGGGATCCTCAGTAAATGGTGCCGGGAAAGGGGACAACTTCATTCAAAAGGAGGACACGGGACCACTACGTTACACACCCGCCAAGATTAAGACTTGAATGTAAGACCTGACGCCATAAAATTCTTGGAAGAAAATACAGGGGGTGAGCTCCCTGACGTTCATTGGTCTGGGTGATGATTTTTAATCTGACACCAAAAGCACAGGCGACAAAAGCAAAAATAAACAAGTGGGACACAACAAACAAGGAAGCTTCTGTATATTCGTGCTCAGGAGGCTCAGTCACTTGAGCATCTGACTCTTGATTTTGGCTCAAGTCCGGGGGATCGAGTGTGGAACCTGCTTAAGATTCTCGCTTTTCCTGGGGCACCTGGGTGGCTCAGTAGGTTAAGTGTCTGACTTGGCTCAGGTCATGATCTTGCAGTTTGTGAGACTGAGCCCTGCATCGAGCTCCCCGCTGACAGTGCAGAGCCTACTTGGGATTCTCTCTCTTCCTCTCTATCTGCCCCTCTCTACCCCTTTCTCAAAATAAATAAACTTAAAAAAAAAAAGGATTCTTCCCCTCAGTCCCTCTCCCTTGCTTGTGCTTTCTCTCTCAAAAGAAATCAAAAATTAAAAAAATTTTTAAAAAACCTTCCCAGAAAAGAAACCATCAACAAAATGAAAACGCACCTAGTGAATGGGAGAAAATATTTGCAAATATTTTAATAATATACAGTAATAAAGACATGGAAACAACCTAAGTGTCTCTCAATGGATAAATGGGTCACGAAGAGGCGGCGTATATACACAGTAGAGTATTATTCAGCCACTCAAAACTCAGGAAATCCTGGTGCCTGCAACAACACAGGTGCACCCTGAGGGCCTTACGCTGATAGAAATCAGTCAGACAAATACTGGATGAGCTCACTTACACGTGGAATCTAACAACGACGACAACCCAGGCTCACAGCTACAGAGAGCACAGAGACTGCAGACTGGAGGTGGCCAGAGCCCACAGGTGGGGGATGGGAAACACAGGTGCAGGGGGTCAGGATAAGTAAGGGCTGGAGAAGTGAGGTAGTGAGTGACCTCAAGCTGCAGGCGTGCAAGTTGCTGAGAATCTTTGAAGTTCTCATCACAAGAACCAGAAAACGTGTGGTGATGGGTGCTCGCTCAACTCACATGGTGCACAGACGTCGAGTCACCAGGCACGCACCTGACGCTAGTAGAGTGCTGTCAGGTCAGGACACCTCAGTTACAATGAGACTTGGGTAAATATGTCGCGAATACAGTGAACGACAGCACTTACAAAAAACTAGGTAAAGCAACAGGTTCTGACACCTAACCACTTCCAGGAACGGGGCAGCCCATGATGAAGGCGCTGGTGACAGGAGTGGGACTCGAGACTGCCGCCCTGGGAGGGAGACGAAAGGTGTGCCCGCCCCGTGCACACGACAAGAGCTGTGTCCCGACAGCGGCACCGGAGTCCGCCTGCCCCCTCCCGGCCCTTCTCCTCCACCAAAGCCACCTCTTCCAGCTCTGGCCCAGCTGCAGCCACAGCCAGACTCTGACCCCATCACACCCGCACCTCTCCAACTGCATGGACACTGCCCGGGCACATGCCCGTCTGACTGCATGGACACTGCCCGGGCACATGCCCGTCTGACTGCATGGACACTGCCTGGGCACGTGCCCATCCTCCCTCCACCAGAATCCTGAACCGGGTGTCCCCTGGTCACTGTGTGCCCAGCCTATCCACTCTCTCTTGTGCATGTACAGGGTGTGAACAACTCCCCCAGAAGGCAAGATCAAGCCCCCACGTATCAAACTGTGCTCTGCGGTACAAGACTCTGCACGCTCTACACATCTTTCAAAGGAAGAATGAAGCGTGCAAATTAGGGGTGAATGTTCGCCCCATCATCATTAACCTCCACAGTGTCATGAATGTTGCTTGAAAAAACAGCTTAATCAGGATTCAAAGTATGAATGGGTCAGCCCCACCTGAATTAACCCTGTTGAACCGTGTAATTTCTTACCTATTCCCCCAACTTTTAATCCTAAAATAAGGCAAAAAGAGAGCAAGGGGATATCGAAAGGTCTTGTGTTTTCACACCCATTACAAAACATTTTACAAAGCTGGCTAGAATCTTGATTGCCTATGATTTTTACTAGCTTTAGAAAGCCTACCTTCAACCAAAGAGCTGGGAATGCTGTTTCTCACAGACATCCAGAGGAAGAGGTCGTTTGACTCAGCGATTTGAAATGGTGGTTACGTATGGTTTTAATTTTCTGCATCAAACTTTAGTTTAAAGTTAAATCGTTTTTTCTTCCAGGGTAAGAAAAATATCAGACATTGGCTGTAGTTCTGGATCATCTGTGGCTTCTCCCCACAGGTTAAGAAACGCATTTTTGTGGAAATGGGCAAAAGGAGGAGAATGACAAAGAAAAAAGGTGGAGTGGGAAATAGGGCAACGGGATGGTGCAAGAGACAGACGGTTAGCTCATTCCCCTTTCACGACACCCAACGAAAAAGCTGTGTCTCGATAAGGAGAGCTGGGTAGGTTTCGATGGGGCAGAGAAGCATAGGTCAGCAAAGCTTACTATTTCAAAGGATTTTTAAATGAAGTTTGACTGGGAGTGGGTGAGAGAGAGTTTATCGGGAAGAGGGTGAGGGAGACAGGCGGATACAGAGTTTATCATTCAAAGAAGACATGGCTTAGTGTATTTTCGCTAATTCTGTGTGTATACAGAAAAAAATTAATTCTTAAGGCATATAAAGTGCGTGAGAACGTGTGGGAAAAAATACATGAGGAGGAAAACACGAACTCAGGCGAATTCCTTAGGGGAGAAGTAGCAGTGACATCATATTTCACACCTGACGGCTTTTGCAGTCGGCATTTCCCAGCCTGTTTACCCACTAAAATGGTGACTCCTGGAGTCTCCGCATTAACAGTAGGTCATGAGGAGTCCACACAGACATCAAGCATTTCCACATGTATTCAACCATCTTTATATTTAAACAATTTGCTATAAAAACTAGAAGACAAAAAATAACTTTGAAAGTTCACAGATGGGTGACATTATCTAATACTGACAGCATGTACAATTACCAATCTTATATAAAGTTTACAACCATCAATATAAAATAAAATTCAGAATGGCAGAGAAATGCCGCAATATAGGTTTAATAAGTACATGTTATCTTTACCATAATCTGATATACTATAATTTGAATATAATCAAATATTGCAAACCAGTCTCTAGTCTAAAGCACTAAATTTCTGTCAGAAAATCAGACTGCCTGAAGGAGAAATAAACTATTGGGACCACATCAAAATAAAAAGCTTCTCCACGGCAAAGGAAACAATCAGCAAAACTAAAAGACAACATACAGAATAGGAAAAGATACCGGCAAATGACATACCTGATAAAGGGTTAGTTCCAAAATACATAAAGAACTTATACAACTCAATGCCCCCCCCAAAATTCCAATTAACAAATGGGCAGAAGACATGAATAGACATTTCTCCAAAGACATCCAGATGCCAATGGACACATGAAAAGATGCTCAACATCATTCATCATCAGAGAAATGCAAATCAAAATCATGATGAGATATCACCTCACAACTGTCAGAGCAGCTAAAATCGACAACACCAGAAACAACAGGTGCTGGCAAGGATGCAGAGAAAGGGGAATCCTCATGTCCTGTTGGTGGGAATGCAAACTGGTGATGCCACCCTGGAAAACAGTATGGAGGTTCCTCATGAAGTTAAAAATAGAACTACCCTATGACCCAGCAATTGCACTACTGGGTATTTACCCAAAAAATATAAAAGCACTAATTCAAAGGGATACATGCACCCCTATGTTTATTGCAGCATTAGTTCCAATAGCCAAGATATGGAAGCAGCCCAAGTATCCACTGACCAATGAATGGATAAGGGAGAAGCAATATATACACAATGGAATATCGTTCAGCCATTAAGAGAATGAAATCTTGCCATTTGCAACGATGTGGATGGAGCTAGAGTGCATCATGCTGAGCGAATAAGTCAGAGAAAGACAAATACCAAATGACTTCACTCACATGAGGAATTTAAGAAATAAAAATGAGCAAAGGGGAAAAAAGAAAGAGGCAAAGCCAAGAAACAGACTCTTAACTATAAAGAACAAACTCATGGTCACCAGAAGGGGGGTAAGCGGGGCAATGGGTGAAACAGGGAATAGGGATTAAAGACTACACTTATTATCATGAAAGAAGTAAATGAAATGATTTCTTAAAAATGAAAATCAGATATCCTGCCTGTTAAAAACAGAGTTGGTAATTATGCAAATGCCAAATTAAAACATACAGTAAAATTAGGGCACCTGGGTAACTCAGTCAGTTGAGTGTCCAACTTTGGCTCAGGTCATGATCTCACAGTTTATGGGTTCGAGCCCCTTGTCGGGCTCTGTGCTGACGGCTCAGAGCCTGGAGCCTCCTTCCAATTCTGTGTCTCCCTCTCTCTCTGCCCATTTCCCGCTTGTATGCGTGCATGCTCTCTCTCAAAAATAAACATTAAAACAAAATTTTTTAAATATATACAGTAAAATCAACTACTGGACCTATAACACCTTGAAGGAAGAGGCCCGGAGATCTTCCCAACCCTTCGAATGTCAGCTAGCACTTGTACTAGTCACCATCCACGCTGCTGTGCTCACGCCATCTCTGACATTTATCTGGACACAGGCGTCAGAGAGACCACGCCCCCAGGCTCCCACGAGTCTGGTGCTCCGGCCAAGGAGGTGTGAGCAAATGTGACCCACGTGTCCTGCTCCTCTCCAGCCCTGCTGGCTGGAGTGGAGGTGCCGGGGCGATGCGCCACCTTAGACTGTGCGGACGGGGCAGCAGAGCAGCAGCACGGAATGCCCCTCCACCCCTGAGTGGAGTTGCTACACCAACTCAGGATTTCCAGAGAGAAAAACAGACTTCTATCTTGCACAAGCCACTATCATCGGGAGTCTCTGAAGTGTGCTGCCAAGACGGTATCTTAATTTCCTGAGCTCCTCAGCTGTAATGGGGGGTCAACAATAATCCGTTTCCCTCAGATTGCTGTAAAGGTTACCTGTTCACATAGAAGAAGCAGCACCTGTGGGTGGGCACTACAGTCTACTGTGTCTTCACGTGAGCCGTGTGTCTGGGCAAACTCAGCCAAATTACAAGTTACAGAGCTTTGCTGGGACTTCAGAAATAGAAACCATAAACGCTCCGCAGGCAGCCGGTGCGGTTCTGCTGGAACTTACATGCTGTGACTCAGGTTGCGCTGGTTATTGTCTCTCTCGAGCTCCCGACTCCAGGGTTCACATCTCTTCCAGCCATCTTCCGTTTTAATCCAGCTCCACCCAGGAGATCTCCAGTCCTGACCCAAAAATGGCATAGTTCTCCTGTAAGACAATTTATGTTAAAATGGTGTGTGAAATTAGCAAGCTTCCTTTCATTCAGAACATTTATATTTTTTAATGTTTAGTTTTGAGAGAGAGCGTGCACACACACAAGCGGGGAAGGGGCAGAGAGAGAGGGAGATGCAGAATCCGAAGCAGGCTCCAGGCTCTGAGCAGTCAGCACAGAGCCCGACAAGGGGCTCAAACCCATGAACTGTGAGATCATGACCTGAAGTGGACGTCAGACGTTCAACCGAATGAGCCACTCAGGTGCCCCTCCTTATTTTTTTTAAATGTTTGTTTATTCTGAAAGAGCAGAAGGGAGGGACAGAGAAAGAGAAAGAGAAAATCCCAAGCAGGCTTAGCACTGCACAACACAACAGTTTCACAAATCAAACTGTGAGATCATGATCTGAGTCGGTATTAAGAGTCAGGACACTTAACCAACTGAGCCACCCAGGTGCCCTGAAAACATTAATATTAAAGAATAAAGTTCTTAATATTTAAACGTCTGCATATGCCTTAAATGCTGGCTAGACACTGGTGATAAGACAGTGAAGATGACACGGTAACTCAGTTGTACCAAAATGACAAGGGATACGTATTGGTGGACATACTAACCCAGTATTTTGTATGTCGGGAAAGGTTTACCAGAGGGGACATGTCGGCTGGGACCTGGAGAACAAGGAGGAGTCAAGGAGTGAGGAAGAACAGGGAGTATCACGGCAGAGAAAACGCTCTCCACCAGAAATCGGAAGCAACGTAACACGAGACATACTTGTGTTCAGCGCCGTATGTGCATCGACCTGGTTGCAGCTCACAGCAGGAGAGCGAGTGGAGGGGCGATGAAAAGTGATACTGCAGCAGTGACCAAGTCAGAGGACTGGACTTTCCTGCAGGGGCAGCGAGGGGCCAAGAGAGGACCTTCCGCAGGTACGCGGTTCGGTTAGATTCGAGCATTACAGAAACCTCAGGGTCCCACTGGGAGGATGGAAGCTGGGGCTGGCGGGGGGCGGGGGCACGTGGTGGAGAGAAGAGTTAGGACTAGCAGCTACAGAGCAGCTTTAGGAGGCACAATAGTATGGCTGCAGGAGAAATAGATTCTAGAAGCACTTAGGAGGCAGGGTCGTCAGCGATCAAGGCCTTGTCTCTCTTGCTCTCCGACTCTAAGGGAACCAGCTACCACATTCTCGGCTATGCCAGGGAGAGGCCCATGGAGCCCAGAGAAATGCCAGGCTGGCAGCATGTGTGAGGGGAAGTCAGAGAGCCAGATTTTAGTTTGTTGAACCTGGCTCTGCGGTAAAGAATAAAGAAGGAAGAGATGTTAATTTCAGTTTTGGACAGGCCTGTCAGATTTGCTGAGCCCGAGACGACAGGCAGGCACCATACTGGAATCCACGTTCAAGGACCCAGGTATAAAATTCATGACCTTCGGGGCGCCTAGGTGGCTCAGTCAGTCAAGCATCCGACTCCTGGTTTTGGCTCAGGTCATGATTCCACAGTTCGTGAGTTTGAGCCCCACATCTGGCTCTGTGCTGACAGCATGGAGTCTGCCTGGGATTCTCTCTCCCTCTGCCCCTCCCCTGCTGCCTCTCTCTCTCAAAAAAAAATAAATAACTTAAAATTATGACCTTAATAATGATGACACAGATATTACTACTTTCATAAAGCTTATAATTTGGTGAAAGCAAGACCTCAAACACTGGCTCTTCCATTTCCTGGACTTGCCTTCCTCTGGCTCTGTGCTTCTCAACCCTTGCTGTGCGATAATGTTACAGTCTTAGAAGCTTTTAGAAAATACAAGTGCTTGGCTTCACTCCAGACAATATGAATATTTGTGGGTGACGGGTAAGTGCATTTTTTTAACAATGCCAGGCACACAAGGGAGCTCAATAAACATTGAATAAATGGATGCATATACAGAGCCCTCGCTCAGAAGAGAAAATAATAGGAATACTGTAGGATTCAGGTAGTAATCAAAGTCATAGGAATGACACCACCACAGAGAATAACAGTGGGAAAAGAACAGAGCCAAGGAAAAAACTCTAAGAGACAATGACATTTAAAAGACAAGCGGATAAAGATGAGCCGAGAAAGGAAGTTGAAAAGGAAGAGCCTAACAGGTAGGGGGAAGGGCGCAGGAATTCAAGAGAAGAATGTATTTTAAATGATTGGCAGAGAGGAAAACATTATTAACAAGCTAGTATGGTAAAAATTGAAAAGTGTATATTGAATTTAGCTACAAAAAGATAACTGATATCTCAACCAAAAACTAGTTTCAATAGAATAGTGTATTACATTAACCTCGGGTCCAAAGCAGACTTGGAGCTTTTCTCTAATGGGAAGTATTTCTAACACAGGGCACATGAGTGATAAAGGTTTTCATATATAATCTCCCGACTATATTATAACTAAAAAAAAAAAATAGGCTACTAGATACACCTTCATACTGGCTTAGAAGAGACAAAAAAACGGTACAAGGAAATTCCGAGTCTCTGGCAATATCGCTGGGTCACTTCCACGCACCCACTTCCCTAACTGGCGTAGGAAACATGACGAACTCCTCTTGCTGTACCAGGATCTCAGAACCCCTGCTCAGCTGGGGTTTTCAGTGAGGGCACATCTGTTACAGTCACATATTCGTCCACTTACATTCTTACTTGAGAAGGTCTTTAAATATCCCATTCAAATACCAGCACTATTTTGATACGCATCACCTCGCGGACTCGTTTCAAGCTACCATCCATGTCTAGTCAATTCGGTTAAGTAGAATCGTCTCCAATAGTATGCAATGATTTTCTAAATTTTCATGAAGCTTCAGATACAGTCCAGACAACACTCCTACCCAAGGAGGCAAGTGCACACCGTGACAGGGCAGATGCTCTGAAACAGTAGTTTATTCTTATAAAACACACGTGAGGAACAGTGTGCATGAGGACAATCTCTGAGCTCTCTCATCATATGCAGTGGATTCGGAAAAATCTGTATTTAAATAAAGTGGCAACCGTGTAGAATACTTCTAAACAGACCAAATATAGGGGCACCTGGGTGGCTCAGTCAACTCAGGTCATGATCTCACGGTTCGTGAGTTCAAGCCCCACATCGGGCTCTGTGCTCTCAGCATGAAGCCTGCTTCGGATCCAATGTCCCCCACTCCCTCTCTGCCCTTACCCAACTAAAATAAATAATTATAAACAATAAACAATAAATAAACAATTAAAAAATAAATAAATAGGGGCACCTGGGTCCTGCCTCAGATTCTGGATCCTCTTTTGGATTCTGTCTACCTCTCTCTCTGCCCCTCCCCAGCTCACGCTCTGTCTTTAAATAAACGTTAAAAAAAATGGACCAAATATAAATTACTTCAATGACAAACATTTAAACACAGAGCAAATGTGTTACTATGCTATGTATCCCTTCCCTAAAGGTGCACTATCTAGTTGAAGATCTAAAAAGACAACATGGGGGCGCCTGGGTGGCTCAGTCAGTTGAGGATCCAATTTCAGCTCAGGTCATGATCTCACGGTTTGTGGATTTAAACCCTGCATCAGTCTCTGTGCTGACAGCTCAGAGCCTGGAGCCTGCTTCAGATTCTGTGAATCTCTCTCTGCCCCTCCTCCGCTTGCACTCTGTCTGGCTTTCAAAAATAAATAAACATTAAAAGATAAATAAAAAGACAACACAAACGAGAAAACAAATAATGTATGTGATTATATTTTAAAAACATAAAAAATGTGTATATACGTACTAAGTGAGAGAATAACTAAAAGAAATTCAGAGTAAAAAGCAAGCCGTCCAGGACCTCTGAAGAAAAACTAGGACATGATCTTGGCCTTAAAGCCCATGGTTAGATCTTACGTGGAGAGACAAGGGAATAATAGCAATGGCAGAAACGGTGGGCAAAGAAAACCAAAGATGGGAATACGTGTGACGCCGTTGAGAATAATTAGCAGAACCGGTTGGCCGAAACAGAAATCTTTGGGAAGGCTGGTAGGTAGCATGGAGAGGTGACCAGAAGCCTTGAATATCAAAGGTGTTTAGACTTTATTCTCCAAATAAAAGTTTCTGGGCAGTGTGGTGATGTGAGCAGTGTCGTTCTGATGCTCTGCCAGGGTCTGTGGGGTGGATGGAACAGGAGGATGGAGGCAGAAAGCACAATTAATCAGGCGAGAGAAAGTTCTGCTGACACCTCCACTACCAAACTTTCTTAAAAGTTGATGACATGCAAACACTGGACTTGTCTGTTGACGCACTATGCCCACTCGCCACTTAATACACTTCTGTTCAGGCCTCGAAAGCAACTCCTATGACATTTAACCAAAGTTTTCACTATAAAGAGTCAGCTTGGTGTTTCAAGTAAGATAACTCTTTCGCAACTACTTCTGTGAGCACGGAATGGTTAGTCTGAATATTTCACGTGTGGGTGTCTCTACTTACAGGAATTGGAAGGAATGAAATGCAGCCACATGGACCATGGAAATAAAAAATAGTACATTTCTGGGGCGCCTGGTTGGCTCAGTCGGTTGAGCGTCAGACATCATGATCTCACATCATGATCTCGTGGTTCGTGAGTTCAAGCCCCACACTGGCCTTACTGCCGACAGTGCGAAACCTGCTTCAGATTCTCTGTCCCTCTCTCTCTGCCCCTCCTTCACTTGTGCTTTCTCAAAAATAAATAAAACATTTTTTAAAATAGTACAGTTCCAACGTTTTTCTTTTCAACACAGAGGAAATACTTGTTTTGCTGTCGACATGAGGATTCCAGAGATTTGACATATTATGTTCTCTGGGTCACAATGAAGCTCCACTTTAATCCTCTACGGTTCACAAACTAAACCAGACTCTGGAAGAAGACTTATTACAATCGACAATAAAAAGCCATCAGGAAAAGCAAGAAGCAAAACAGACAAGGTGCAACCTGAAAGGCCTGGCATCCAATTTTCAAAAATACTCCCAACCTGAGCCATCTAAATTTGCAGATCAGAAATACTACTAAACTTGGGCAATGATGAACAAGTGCAAATAATAAATATATTTATCTGTCTTGCTAAAGACCTTAATAAATTTTAATTAAAATCACATTTGTTTTGAAAAATTTCAAACACAAAATTAAAAGTAAAACCTACCTGAAAATTATTAAGCATAGAACAGCAGCTACTCAGAGGCGGCTACTCTCTTGTGAAGTAATTGAGTACAATTTGCAATTTTACACACACGTCATGCTAACTGAGATCAGAGAGCAGAGGGGGCTAAACTCACAAACCTTCCCTTCATCTCTATTTCACGCAGCAGGGCGCAGGAGGCAGAACTAACCCAGAAAGGTCTTCCTCCAAGCGTCTTCCTTTTCCTAACTAATGATAAAACAGCAAATGTGTATTAGATCTTAGTAGGAGTTAGGCGTTCCTCTGAACATTTTACTTGTACTTTCTCGGTTAGCCCTCACACTGCCCTAAAAGATAGAAAATGTTACCATCTCCCTTTTTACAGGCTTAATTCTCCATTTTACAGATGAAGAAACTGAGGCACGACATCTGGCAGAGCTGGGAGTTCCATTTCTAGAGTTTCATTCCAGGGTCCAGGCTCTAAGCCTGCACTTTTATAACAGCAACTCATGAGCGCCCTGTGAAAACAAAGGTGGTAAACCTGGGGGGGGGGGAGGGTAATGTTCCCTTATACTGCATGTAGCGCCAGATACAATCTAAAGTAACAACTGATCTAGATATAATAACACTCAGGAAAACATACCAGCCTTGTAAAAGGCTACATGTACTTCCTCATTTGTCTTTAGTTAGATGAAAAGAAGTGGAGTAACCGTACTCACAGCCCGTATTGAGTTCATCCTCCAGACAGTGAAAGCTGTGAGGTGCAGGGGTCAAGTTAATGCTACACATACTAAACCCAGGTAAGAAAATCACAACATAGATGATAGCAAGAGTGTCTCACGTTCAAGAAAAATAGCTGACAAACAAGTTTATTTTCCCCTTATTTCTTACGCTTTAACGTAAATTTTGAGAAAACTTTCACTGTTCTGCGACAAGAAAGACTGGTCCTCAATTTCACAAGCCCTTGATCTCTTTCACTACCTTTCTTATCCTTACAAGATTTCCAAATTTAGGGTCAAACATGAATATGGCTTATAAGCATGGAAGAACTTGATCCCAAAAGAACCGCAAGAAATGGTGAACGGAGGGATGAGAATCAGAAACGGGATTTACTGTAAGAAGGCCTGAGACAGGATTATTGATGCTTCCAAGAAACCGCAGGAAATAAAGAGGGAAACTAAAAAGGAAGAAGAGTATGAATTCCTAGAAATGAATGCGAAAACGCTGGAGGTTTTGGATTTGGAAGGGGCAAGAAAAGAGCGTATCCAGAAAAAAGAACGGATTCTTTAGATGCGTGAGTTTTCAGAATGAGTCTGAATAGGCCCACAGACAACAGTGGAATCCAGCATGAAGGGTCAAAACGGAGTTCACAGTGAAAAGACGGATGCAAAGCCCAGGCAGGCGTCAGCTGAGAGCGCAGGGAGTCAGGCACGGGGAGGATGCCAAAGGCACGGAGGAGGGCAGGGGATGGAGGGTCGCACAGCAGATGCATGTAGACGAGGACGGGGGACTGAGGACCGCGCAGCAGGTGCGGTGCGGAGGAGAACGGGGGCGGAGGACCATGTAGCAGGTGCGGCGCGGTGTAGACAAGGACAGAGGACCCAGGACCACGGCAGCAGGTGCGGTGTGGACTAGGACAGGGGACCCAGGACCACGCAGCACGTGTGATGCGGATAAGGAGCGCAGGGAGCAGGCGGCAGGTGTCCCTGGGAGGAGAGGCTGGGTCGCGGGGGCGGTAGCGCGCTGGCCGCCTGAGGCCGCCGGCTCCGAGACACGGAGGAGCTCCGGGAAAAGCCGGTGAGGCGGGGACGCGGCAGGGGACGCGCAGACCCCAAGGGAGGCGCCCGCGGCGCGGGAGCTCAGGGCGCGGGGGTGGGCGGCGGCCAAGGGAGGCCGCGCCGCGCGGCTGAGGACCGTGTCTGTTCCCCACACGGCGTGCCGAGGGTCCCGACCCTACCTGGCGAAGGGCGGGCTGAGGGTGGGGTGGGGTCGCCGTCCCCGCCTGGAGCGGGCGCCGCCTCAGTCACAGCCCGGAGCGCAGACGCCCTCGGTCCACACCTGACAGCCGAGAGGAGGTTTATTGCCGGAAGTCGCCCGCCGCCTACCGGGGAGCGGGGACGAGAAGCCCCGCCCCGGGGCGCGCTGATTGGCAGGTGCGGCTCCGCGTGGCCGTGTTGCTACCCGGCTCCCAGAGGCCGAGCCGCGCGCGTGCGCAGTGGACACCACCACCGCCTTTATGCGCGTGCTCACTGGGTGCAGCTGGTCTGCAGACCCCGCGGGCGTGGCGCGGGGCGGTGTCCCCGCGTGGGAGGGCGCGCAGGCATCCTGCGTGCGTTCCTGGGGGAGCAGCTGGGGGGAGCAGCTGGGGGGAGCAGCGGGGAGGAGCGGGGAGGACCGGCTCCCAGAGGGTACCCGGGACCTAACTGCTATCTGCTCCAGTTTCCAGCCGCTGCTCCCGGAACCACCTGAAAGTCGGATACGCACTTTACATTTGCCCCCAGGCCTCCGGTGCACCCAGTTACCTTTTGTACTTAACCTTAAAGCTCAGCATTTTCCGCTTATAGACGATTTACGATATTGAGGGCTTTCAGGAAAGTTGGAGACGCACCGGAGGACCCGCTTGCACTGTGGGCTTTTCCAGTCGCGAAACGAGAACGTGGGTGTTGGTGGGAGGGGAGGGAAGAGGAAGGCCCACGAGTCAGCTGGCGAAGTTCAGAGTCCCAGCCAGACTTCGGAGGCTTGCAGGCGGAAATGGCTAGTGGTGAGCTGTGTGCACTGAGTGAGGCTTCATCGCCCTGTGCCTCCTTTTCCCAGAAGGAAAACAAGAATTAAATAACTTAACAAACAGAAAACACTTGAAACCATGCCGGACATACAATGAGCAATAAATAGGTATTTGATTTTAGTATTTGTCTTTATAAAATGTGTTTTTATATTTGGAACACATTGCAGCAAGCATATAGTAGGTATTAAGAATTTGGAAAAATAGTTTTGTACATTATTTCTGATGTGATTACAGTAGCGTCCTTTGACTACGCAGTTTTAAAATAAGGTAAAAGTTATTGTGGCCCCAGGCACCTGGGTGGCTTAGTTGGTTAAGCTTTGGACTCTTGGTTTCTACTCAGTTCCTGAGTTCCAGACTCACATCCGTTCCGGAGTTCCAGACTCACATCTGGCTTTGGACCGATAGCATGGAGCCTGCTTGGGATGCTCTCGCTCTCTCAAATAAACTTTAAAAAGTGAGCATGGACCGAAGACGGCAATGTTGCCCACATGCCCTGGTTTCAGAACCGCCATCCGCCTTCCCGGTTCCCTCTCCTGCCCCCTCCTTCGCCCCCTCCCTTTCACAGCTGCAGATTATTCCATTATGTGGCTACAGCATAGTTTAAAATCTTCCCCATGGATGGGCATTCTGTTCTTTCCAATATTTTGCCATCAGAAATAATACCCAAAGAATAACTATGTACGGTTTTTCTGTTTATTTTAAAATGTGTAGTGGCATATTTGCAAGTAAATTACTGTAATTAGAATTGTTGCATCAGGGATAACCGCATATAAAATTTTGGTAGATATTGCCAAGCCAAAACCCACTACCACCATGGAGGCCATAAGAGCAGTATTAAGTTTAACGTAATTTGCCAACATCCACATAACTCCTGGTGAAGGAATTCCACTGGTGGGTTGACGGAGGCAAAGTAACTGGAATCCACAGAGTAAAAGGAGGAGTCCCCACCCGGTAACAGCAGGAGAGCCCACAAAGCAGTTCAGATTCATTCTGGTCCAAAGAATCTCTGAGAGCACACTTCGCTCCTGTCGTTGTACTCTATGCTCACAAGAGGAGCATGTGCACCGCCCTCTGGAAAGTCCACCAGTGGCAAAGAAAACAGGAGAAGGGCAAAGAAGATTGCTTCTGTGAAGTTGAAGTGTAGCTGAGGATCGTGAAAGAGTCACCCAGGGGGCGGAGGCTCAGTGTGGGGAAACAGTCCCCTAGGATCAGGTGCCTACTTCCCCAAGATTGCACAGGCATTCAGTTTATCCAACAAGTTTATCTAGTCAGGTGAGGGAAAACATCAAATTTCTCTGCCTTAAAGTAAACCAATTCTGATAACATGCAAGGATTTGGGAACATTTAAGTTCACTGCACGTCCTCCCCAAAGTTGAGGTCTCCCCTAGCAGTGAGGTGGGGCAGTCACAGGCAATGCCGGGTGCCTCCACAACCTCACTGGGTGGTGGGGTGATGGGCCAGCACAGGGACCCCCCTGCTTCTGGAAGTATACTACACAGCCATCTCCCTAACCTCCCCAAATGTGCCCAGAACACGGTGAGCATCCGTGATCCTCTTGGCACAAGCTCGACTTAGTCCCCTCAAGGCTCATGGTCTCTTTTGTTCTACCCTCTCTGGAACACACATATTTAGTGGAGTCTTCTTGCAACATATGGAGACTAATTCAGCTTTCTACAGTATACTGAGGGAAGAAATACCAAACCAAATCACCAAAACAGAACCCTCTCTCCTTGATTTAGAACCGGTTGGGTAGTATAGAAATTAGGGTCTCCGGAGTGGGGTCATGCAGGCCACGTGCTAGGCGAGAGATGCCGTGAACACAAATGAAATCAATTGTCAAGAGTTCACAATGTAATGCAGACATAGGGTGGCAAACACACAGGAAATGGGGAGATGAGGGCTACAAGGAGGTACAAATTGAGAAGGGTACCCCCTCTGACAGGGATGCCTCCAGGAAGGCACCTGGAAGATCACACGGGCCATGAACTTCAGAAGCCAATGGGCAGCAATGATACTAAGGCAGGAGACAGGGTCGGGCAATTTTTTTGTTTGCTTATTTGTTTCAAATTTCCTCTTGGTGTTGGGTCTCCCTATATTTCAAATAGGGGTTAGAATAGAATTTTAGGGTTGTGAACTACTTGGTGGCCAGGAGCACACAGGAAGCGTGAGACATCAGAATGGGGAGGCTCCCATGAAGACAACAGAGATGCTCACAGGCATCGCCTCCACCAACTGCTGAAACTCTGAACTTGACAAACAAAACATATCTTCAGCAGGATTCATCCTGAGAGCAGCCAGCGTGTAGCCCCACAACAAGGTGTTCAGCTCTGAAGACCTTTCCGTTCGGCCCAGCACGATGCCCCAGCAAGGCTGTCCCCACTGCCCAGCTGGGCATCAGAGCAGAACTGGAACACGCGCTTTGGAGTTCAACAGACTTGGGACCATCATGGGGATGCCTAGATATGCAATTTTGGGCAAGTAACTTAACTTCCTGAGCCTTGGTCTCTCTCCTGGAAATGAAGGTACTGGCATCTACCTCTCAGGCTATTAGGAATGTTAAATATATTTGCATCCATTCATTCAGCAAACTTTATTCCGTCTCTCTTTCCTGCGTGTGTTAGGCAGTGAACCAATCTGCGCGTTGAAGGTCAGGCTACTGAGACCGTATATTTATCCATATAGTTACATTCATACATATGACCCAGCAAATTCTACTCCTAGACATTTATCAGAGATAAAACAGGTTCACAAAAAGCACGCGGAGTGTTAGCACCGTCCTCCTAGCCGGAGTCAGTGGAACATCCTATAGGCCTATCCACAGGAGGGTGGACTAACTAACCGTGGTATATTCAAATAATGGACTACTACTCCCCAGCATAAAAACAATGGAATACTGATCCATGCTACAACACGGGTGATTAGCCACAGGTATGATCTTCGTGAAAAGAATACAGACTCAAAAAACTATATACCGTACACTTCATAGGATTCATTCACAGGAAATTCTAGAATAGGCAAAACTAACCTATGGGGATAGAAATCCTATAAGCGGTGGCTTGGGGACTAAGTGACTAAGTGGCAGCTTTCTGGGACTACGGAAATGTTGGTGTCATTTGGGGCAAGGACACGAAGGTGTTAAATCTGATTTCCCATTTCGCTCCGTTATACCTCGACAGGCCAGTATTTTTCGCTTTGTGAAGAACGTTTCTGACATATTCCTAGTCAAGTCTTACCCAACATATTGAATAAAAAATCAAATCAACAAGTACAGTGAATGCTACCCCATGCCCAGAATCCTATTAGGAGTTGCGGGAAGTGCGGAAAATGTGGAGGCCTCCCGTGACCTCTGGGGGCTTGTGTCCTGGGATTCATGAGGCAGGAAGTATGTTTAAGAAGGATTAAAGAGCAATACCAAGATGTTGAACCCAAGGAGGGGCCAAAGCAGTTGCACAAATGGGTAAAAATGTTCATAGGGGGTCACACATACAAAGAAATCCCGGTAACTGAGGAGAGTCCAAAGAAGATAGTAAAATTCACTTTGGTAAGGGAGAGATGAAAAGCATAGTTTCATAGTTGAGTATGGAATCCAACAGGGCAACCTGTTTTGTAACATCTCTTAGAGACGTACCCACTTTCCTCTAATGGTAAATCCTGGAGAGAAGTTACCCCAACCTAGAAACAAGAATGCAGATGTCCAAGCACCTCCCAGTTCTGGTAACTTGAAACTGTATCTACAGCTTGAAGGCACATCTGCACGGGGTCCCACATCGTTCTTGGCTTGTTCACGTGACCCTGTTCCTGGAGACTTGGATCAGCTCCGAGTCTTTACAACACTGATAATGATGCTGCTAGCGGTTAACGTTTACTTAGCACTTGCTACACGCCCGGCTCTGTGCCAAATGCTCTGCTTGACTAAGGCTCAAAATAACCTGCAAGGTCAATCCTATCACTAGGTCTTGCAGATGAGGCCCCTGAAGCCTCCAGAAAGCTAAGCATGTTGCCGGGACCTTCCAGGGAGGCCGAAGTGGATCCAGGGTTGGATTCCGGCCCGTCTAATCTAGTAACTGCTCATCCTCCATCCCAGGAAAGCACCTTCGCGAGCAGGTCTCGGGGCACAGATTATCCTTACCACTCACTAGACAACCATAGTATCTTGTAACTTCCTTCAGTTACTTAAGTCCCAATCCAGCCCTGCCTCGGACTTTTTAAAAAAAAAAACCTCTGTTCTTCATCAAGACCATAAGCTCTCTGAAGACAAGGACTCACGTCTTCCACGCTTGTTGGAACCCTACAAATCTAACCCTCTGCGGAGAAGCAAGAGAGAAAAAGAAGAGCAACAGACTGGCTACCAGTCACAGCTGGAATTCTTTGATCTAAACAGTGCCACCATTGCTGAAACACCAGAACAACCCAGCCTTCAGAGTCGCTCCAAACATGGTAGTGATGTTCCCTGGTCATCTTTATTTCCATGGCAGCTTGTGCCCGTTTCGGTTCCGTATTGCTCTACGTGAGATCCAAACGATGAAATAAACAAACAACAGATTGTTAAAATGGAGACATGCCTTGGCCAGGGAGCCTAGTCCCTCCTCACAGACCAGGCCCACATCTTCAGGGCTCACATGCAGCTGGGGTAGGGGCAGAAGTCTGCGCACTGGAGTCAAGCCTCCTAGTGCAAACACGGCTTCTTTCCCCGACACAACAGATGGGTCTCTGTGTCTGTTGTCAGCTGAGCCTGAAATTCCTAGATCCTTCTTCCTATGTCCAAATGCTAGACCACCGTGGTTATCTTGGTGGCTAAGGTGCCTGCACCCTTGTAACAACATCTCTGGGTTGGATCCCCAACTGCTACAGACTTCCGGTCTCCTTAGGTCACACTGGTCTCTTTCCTGTCATTACTCTGTCCCTCTGCCTAATGACCATATTCTCCCAGAATGGCACAGCCCCAGAGTAGTGGACAAGCAAAGTCTATTAAGGGGAGCCTTCTCTAAGGAGAGAGGCAGGAGCAGAGCAGCACTGGTGGCCCAGCAGGAAGCTATGAGAAATGAGAGTTCACTTGTCAATAGAGAGCTGAGCTCTGCTGGATATTTGAACAGAAAGTTGGTGAGGGGACCATGCAACTGGTTAGCCACTGGAAGTGGTGGGAGTCAGGGAAGCCAAGAAAAAAAAATCAACCACATGGGATAATGTGAGTGAACTCCTCGGCCCTATGGGGAGACGAACTCTAAGGACTATCACAAATAGTCGGTGAAGTTGTCATTATGAAGAGCACAGGCTGTGAAGATTATAGAGTTCTGAAAAATCATGACCCTTGTAGCCAAACAGGAGATGTCCAGTGGTGTGTGGGCAAACAAGCTTCTCAGAGGAGGGGGCATAGAAGCTCTGGTTGGTAGGGCTTGCTGATTTCTATGGGGTGAACACTCCCACCATGGTAAGTTTCAAGCTACCAGTGGGAGGAATGATGAGGAAGGAAGTGATGCCCTTGGTCACGTCTGACAAGCCAGTATCAGCCGACTCCAGCACACCTCTGGTTCTATGCCTGCTGAAAACTGGTAGCTGTTGCTATTTCCCATTTCTTAATGAGACCCCATTCCAGCACATTCTGATAAGGGTGTTTATAAGTGCCAGATTATCCAGTCATTGAGACTTTTCCAATTTTCTGGTGAGGGTCGCTAGTTGTACAAATGAGAACACCTAGCCACAGATGCCCAGTCACCAGGGCTACAACAAAAACCTAGTAAATGGAAAACTGCAAAATTATAGGTTAAACAGCCTGGGTTTTTCCAAGCAATTTTGTCAGAAGTTTACTGCTCTTTTGATTGAGCTAGGAAAAAAAAAAAACTGGAAACAGTAGGGAGGCAGTATTTTTAACGCATCTGGGTTTTACTAAGTCATTATGGTAATGTGTTACATAATTTAGAAAAATTAATTCTAGTTTGGTTATAAGCAATAAAATGATGAAATGATTGATGGGTACATTAATCATTCTACCAATAATGTCTGAGAGAAAATGAACTTAAAGCAAATTCAACTAACATAGACAAAGAAAGTGGAATTGAATGGGGGAAATGTCATCACAAGGGACTCCTATCAGGAGAAGTGTCTAGCACACACGGAAATTTGGCTTCTATGTTCTGACAAAGACCTCGGCTTCATCTGCAGTGAGGATGGAAAGATAGGAAGGAGAAAAGATTCATGTCATTAGTGGCTGTGTCCTTAGGACTAAGTTGATGAAAGCCAACAGTGGCCTGGACAATAGGTCTATATAAAGTACAGAATTTGTTCTGTATACAAGAGGACACATGCTCAAAGGGACAACCGAGTGCAATACACTCCGGCTAACTATAAACAAGAGAGGCCCCTCCTGGCGTGGTAACAGTCTTACCCTTTCTCTGTCTGCTGATCCAGAGAGCAGCAGTGTCTTAAACCACCCCTCAAGGATTGGTGAAATAATAGACAGCAAAAAATACCAACAATTTCTCCTCAATCTTCCCACAAATTCTCTTTACTTTTACTCTGACATAAAACCTGGGGTGATGTAAGTGGTTCAAGCCACTGGTGGGTGTAGTACCACTGAAAGCCTAATATGTTAGGACTATGTTAAGTATAACATGCAACTGCTTTTAACCCCATTCTTGAAAACATTCTTCCTAGGAGAAATTCGCTACTATGTCTGAATGGACTAAAGTAAAGAAAGGCAAATGCCAAAACCAGGAACACATTCAGGCAGGGAAGCCAGTGTCAGCTGTATATTTTATACAGATCATGAAAAAAGTTTGAGACATAACCAAATTAAAGAGAGGAACTTTGAAAATTGACTTATACAAAATTAGAGAAGCTAACTAGCTCAGTCAAGCAAGTACAAAGGGAATGTGATGATTAATTGCATCTCTGAAGAGTGTTTGTACCCCACCCCACTGATCGAGAGATTTGTGTAGAGTAATAGTTAGAGGGAACAATCTGATATTACTAAAAGTTTAGGGAACCTACAGGGTAATTTTTTTTTAAGTCAAGGAGCACCTGGGTGGCTCAGTCAGTTAACTGTCAGACTTTAGCTCAAGTCATGATCTCACAGTTCCTGAGTTCCAGCCCCACGTGGGGCTCCGTGCTGAGAGCTCAGAGCCCGGAGCCTGCTTCAGATTCTGTGTCTCTCATTCTCTCTCTGCTCCCACCCCCCACTTGTGCTCTGTCTCCCTCTCTCTCAAAAAGAAATAAACATCAAAAAAATATTTTAAGTCAAATTGTCTTCCTTAGAGAATATTTTGGAGCACCACTGTTTTCCAATCTTTGTATTTATATAATTTCTATATTGTATAAATAGCCATTTATTTGTCTCTTTATGACCAACTGGAAGCAACGACCTGTTTTTTCTATTATCAGAATCCCTGGGGGAAAAAGCAAACACATAAACCTGAAATCAGTGCAGCTCGTGGGGTCTCACTTATTTGTATGATAACTTTAAAGTGTCTTATTGCTCACAAGATATGGGAGTTAGAAATAGATCTTGTTGCCGATCAACCAAAGCCCAAAATAAGCATAGCTTAGACTAGAGAGTAGTTTCTTTCTGTCTCATTTAAAATAAGTCCAACGGAAGAAATCTGGAGATTAGCAATCCCAAAGCATGGTAGCCACTGAACTCATCAGGGTCCCAGATTGTGATGTAGATGGTCTCCATCCTTAAGGTGACTCATATCCAAGGTAGTTCCGGGGCTCCAGCCATTATATCCACATTCTAGGCAGGAGGAAGAAAGTAGGAAGAAGAAGGGCATATTTCTTACTCTTAAAATGATTTTCCGAAAGTCGCACACAACACTTCCACTTATGTCTCAGTCATGTGCCTGTACCTAGGTGTGAAAAACAAATGCAATGAACAAAGACTCAGGGACCTATGGGACGTCATGAAGTGTGGCAACATATGTGTAGTGGGAGAAGGTGAGGAGGAAAGAAAAAAAGAGAAGAAATATTTGGGGAAAAAACACTATTTGGGAAGTCTAAATTTCCCAGATTTGATTAAAAACATTATTTGATTTAAAAAAACACATCCAAGCAGGTAAACATACCCAAGTTTTATCCCCAAGTGGGATAAACTCAAAGATACTCATACCTAGACACATCATAATTAAACTATCAAAAGCCAAAACCAGAGAATGTTGAAAGCAGCAGGAGAAAACTGCACAAGAGACAGAAGATGAACAGCTGATTCCTCATCAGAAACCAGAGGCCAGGAGGCAGGGAGAGCGCATCTGCAAAGTGCTGAATGGAAGAGTGTCAATTACTCTTCGGAGATGAAGTGAAGACGTTTCCCAATAAACAAAAACTGAGAAAACATGTAATTAGAAAAGCAGCTCTACAAGAAATACGAAAGGGGGTCCCGGAGGCGGTCATGAAAGGTCACTGGACAATAATTCAAATCCACATGAAGAAATAAAGACAACGTAGTAAAGGCAGCTGGATATAAACCATAGTACACATATATGCTTTGGTTATAACTCTCTTTTGTCTAGTTCTAAAAAAATCAGGAGAATTCTGCCCAAATATATGATTAGGTGCATTTCTCTGGAACAAGAATAAGAATAAAGATAGTTATGGTTTGGGGGGTATTCCTTTATCAGTTAATGAGTGGAGGGTTCCCTCTGTGGCAATTAGTCTGACTATTAGAAGTTCAGCTATGAGGGGCACCTGGGTAGCTCAGATGGTTGAGTGACCAACTCTTGATTTCAGCTCATGTCATGATCCCAGGGTTGTGAGATTGGGCACCACGTTGGGGTCCCCACGGAGTGTGGAGCCTGCTTGAGATTGATTCTCTCTCTCTCTCTCTCTCTCTCTCTCTCCACCCCCCCACCACTTGCCCCTTTCGCCTGCTCATGCTCTCTCTCTAAAATGAAAAAAAAAATGGGCTATGAGATACTTTTAGTCTTTTGTTTTTACTCTTCTCCCCCATTTTTGGCAAATCAAATTAATTTCATGTGTATGAAATTTGGGGAAAGCGAGCACACAGAGCTGGTTGTGCCCAGGGCACTGATGCAGCAACCCACTTATGCCGAGCATGACCACTAAACTTCCTGGAGGGAACTGTGTGGCGCACTTAGAACAGTTTGAAGTCTTATAAAGGTCATCTTAGAAGAAGACAAAGGACAATTAAAATGTAAATGTTTCAACATGAATCTAAAAGAATTATCTGTGAACTTGCCTGTGAGATTTTAAAAGGCAGAGAAATTTCAGGACCAAAATCCAATGTTGTCTTCAACTGAATTCCAGATGGGTATTTTCTAGTCCCACCCAAGCCTGGGGGTCGGGGGCATTTTTATTCTAAATTACTGTTACCCACCAGGTTGTAAATGCTTTGTCCTGGGCCATGGTAATTGGAGGTCACAGGTGTGGTCATTTGGTTGGACCTTGGTGAGACTTGAGCATAGGCAGGGTCTTTCCACTCTATGATGCATAAGTAATGTGTAGACAGTCATGGAAATTCCCAAGGGTCGGGTATGGCCACTCTGCTAAAATGACTCAGTCAGGTTGCTCAAATGACATGTCAAAGTCTAAAGACATTAGCTGCGTTTCTGTGTGCTGATTACGTGGACTCATGTTGAGTGGCTGCAGCAAAAGAAATTGAACATTTACACTGTGTTCTGACTTTCAATTCTACATCTTTTCAAGGCAATGTGGATATCCTATACAAGTAGTGCCAAGTCATGTACAAGGAAGTGCGTAAGTGCAGGTCGAGAAGATTACCATTTCAAAATACTATCTCTCTCTACCAGGAGAAAAATTGCACAGATAGAAAATATTCTGCTAGCGTGATCGGCCAGACAGCGTCAGAGGTCCGTGGAATATAGCATGTATTTTAAAGAAAAATCTCGAGGGGAAAAAATACAACATTTTGTAAAGATGTCTCGTCTTTGACTGAAGGACAGTTATGCAAACATACATCCCCACCGATCAAACTCTAAAAGAAGGAATAGATTTACTGCAATTCCTGCTCTTACAAGTGAAGTGCCCTCTTTCTCTACTTTGTATGATCCTGGGATGGAAAGAAAATTGCCCCGCAGACAGTGTCCACACGGCATCCTGCAAAAACTGCCGCTGAGTGGAAACCCCTGGAGGATAGGTACTTCCCAGCTGGAGGCCACTGCACCCTGTGAGCCTCCTATGTTTCCAAATAACGGCTCCCTCATCTTTTCACATCTTAGTTCGAATGTCACTTCCTCATTAGACCTACCCTTAGTATTTCAGTTACAAGCACGACCTCCCCCTAGACACCCAGAACCACCCCCACTGCCCTAGGTTTTCAGTGTCGAATGTACTGAAATTCTACAATTGCCCCTAAGACATAAGCTTTACCAGGGCAGAAATGTTGGTCTCTTTTGTTCATGGATGCATCCCAAGCTCTCAGGACCTGGTAGGAGCAGACACCTAATATACTTTTGAATAAACGAATGAGTGAATAATGAATAGAACACATTTCTCATATAAACAACGTTAAATATACACGTTTTCATTCCAGGCCAAAAGATTCTATTTATCTGACAATATAACTGAAAGAACGTATTAGGAGTGTTGATAAATGAAGATATTTACAGATGCTCTTGCTTATTTACTTGATAAAAATTAGACATCCCTCTAGTCTGAATGTCTGTGTCCCCTCAAACTCCTGTGT
The DNA here is from genome assembly GCA_030068075.1 of Paguma larvata. Taxonomy (NCBI): domain Eukaryota; kingdom Metazoa; phylum Chordata; class Mammalia; order Carnivora; family Viverridae; genus Paguma; species Paguma larvata. The sequence continues at coordinate 39,433,052 of CM057823.1, forward strand.
TGAAATCCTAACGGCCAATGTAACGGTACTTCCAAAGGTGAGGAATGTGCTTAAACCATGAGGGTGGAGCTCTCAGGAACTAAATTAGTGTCTTATAAAATAGACTCCATAGAGCTCCCTTCTACCATGTGAAGACACAGAGAGAAGGAGCTGGCTATGAACCTCAGCCGACTATGCTGGCACTTTGATCTTGGACCTCAGCCTCGAGAACTAGAGGAAATAAAGTTCTGTGGTTAAGCCACCTAGTCTGACTAGTGGCATTTTCTTAGAACAGCCTGAATGGACTAAGAGAATGGTCTCCTTACTTCTTTTATGGAACTGTAGAACACTAAATATTAACTTCCCAAAGCTATCCTGAGGAAGAGGAACAAAGCTGGAAGCATCACGCTCCCTGATTTCAAACTATATTACAAAGCTACAATAATCATAACAGTAGGATAGGGGTGCCTGGACGGCACAGTCAGAGCATCTGATTCCTGATCTTGGCTCAGGTCATGATCTCACAGTTCAGGAGTTCGGGCCTCACACTGAGCTCTGTGCTAACAGCATGGAACCTGCTTGGGATTCTGTCTCTCCCTCTCTCTTCCCCTCCTCTGCTTGTGTTCACTCTTTCTCTCCCTCTCCTAAAATAAATAAACTTAAAAACAGTAGGATAGTGGCATAAACACAGACAAGTAGGTCAGTGGAACGGAATGGAAAACCTAGAAATAAAGCCACGTGTATATGGTTGATCAGTTTCAGACAAAGAAGCCAAGAGTATAAAATGGAGAAAGGACAGTCATTTTAATAAATGGTACTGGAAACTGGTCCATTTTCTTACACCATACACAAAAGTTAACTCAGTGGATTAAAGCTGTGAATGTTGGGCCTGAAACCATAAAATCCCCGGAAGAAACCATAGGCAAAAATCCAAACTCAACAAGCAGGGACTCCACCAAACTAGAAAACTTCTGCACAGCAAAGGAAAACACTGATAAAATGAAAAGCAATTTACCAAACAGGAAAATATGTTTGTAAATCATCTAATTGATAAGGGGTTAGGAACCAAAATATATAAAGAACTTGCACAACTCAAATACAAAAAAACCAAAAAACAGTCTGAATAAAAAAAAATAGGTGAAGGATCTGAACAGACATTTTTCCAAAGAAGACAAGCAGATGCCAACAGACACACGAAAAGATGCTCAACATCACTCATCAGGGAGATACAAATCAAAACCACGGTCATATATAACCTCACACCTTTGGAATGACTATTACCAAAGAGACAAGAAATAACAAGTATTGGCAAGGATGTGGAGAAGGGGGAGCCGTCTTGCACTGTTGGTGGGAATGTACACTGGTATGGCCACTGTGGAAAACAGTATGGAGGCTCCTCAAAAAATTAAAAATAGAACTACCCTATGATCCAGCAACTCCACTCCTGAGCATTGATCCAAAGGAAGCAAAAGAACTGACTCAAGAAGACAATATGCACCCCATATTCATTGCAACATTACTTAAATAGCCAAGACACAAAAGCAAGCTCAACGTATATTGACAGATGGATAAAGGACATACAAAGCATGTGGGACACAATGGAATATTATTCAGCGAGAAGAATGAAATCTTGCCATTTGCTAAAATGCGAATGGAACTTCAGGGCATTATGCTAAGTGAAATAAGTCGGAGAAAGACACGTACACGGAATCTAAAAAATAAAATAAACTTGTGGAAACAGAACAGATTGTGGTTGCCAGATGCAGGGTGGGTGAAGTCCAGGGAGTCAAAACCCACAGACTTTGTTATAAAATAAATAAGTCTTGGGGATATAATGTGCAGCATGGGCCCACTAGGCAATCCCACCATGCTGCATGTCGATCTTAAAAATACTCGTCACGGGAAAAAAGAACGTATGTCTATGCGTGGTGGTGGACATAACTACACTACGGGGGGGATCGTTTCACGATATGCACAAACTCCAAATCACCACGGGGCACATCTGAAATACAGGTTGTCCGTTACGTCTCAAAAAAATAAGTATAACACTATTCTATTCCTATTTAACTATAGTTTAAAATTATCACTGTTATTATACGGAAACAATATAGTAAATGGATTATAGGCTTAATATTTATTGAAACAATAAATGGATGAAAATAGAAAAAAGTACATATAAGCATCAAGAAGTATTTCAGGCCACTCCTAATTCCACCACTCAGAAACGACCACTGTTGTTTTTATTTTTTTTAATGTTTATTTATTTTGAGAGAGAGAAAGAAAGAGAGACAGACCAAGTAGGGGAGAGGCAGAGAGAGAGAGGGAGAGAAAATCCCAAGCAGGCTCTGCACTGTCAGCACAGAGCCTCATGCAGAGCTCAATCTCACGAACCATGAGATCCTGACCTGAGCCAAAAATCAAGAGTTGGACACTGCGGGCTCAGTCGGTAAAGCGTCTGGCTCTGGAGCTCGGCTCAGGTCATGATCTTACAGTTTGTGAGTTCGACTCCCACATCTGGCTCTTGCTGACATGGACATGGCATGTGCGGGCTCGGGATTCTCTGTCTTTCTCTGCCCCTCCCCGTGGGGCGCGAAGGCTGTGACTGTGACCCCATGCTATGCAGAGCCTCTGCATCAGCGTTTCTCTACGTGCGGCCCTTAGACTACCTGCATTAGTCATCTGTCGTGATTTAAAATGCAGATTCTCAGGGGGCGCCTAGGTGGCTCAGTCGGTTGAGTGCTTTTTTTTTTAATATTTATTTTTGAGAGAGAGAGACAGAGTGTGAGCAGAAGAGGGTCAGAGAGAGAGGGAGACACAGAATCTGAAGTAGCTCCAGGCTCGGGGCTGTCAGCACAGAGCCCGACCCTGGGCTCGAACCCACGAACTGTGAGATAATGACCGGAGCTGAAGTCGAACGCTTAACTGACTGAGCCACCCAGGCGCCCCGAGTGTCCGACTCTTGACTTCAGCTCAGGTCATGATCTCAAGGTCATGGATCAACCCCGTGATTCTCTCTCTGTGCCCCTCTCCCCCATTCAAGCTCCCTCTCTAAAATAAAGTAATAAAATAAATAAAATGCAGATTCCCAGGCACCACCATGGCTACTCAGAATTTCTGAGGCTGAGGTCTGGGCATTTGCTTATGAGCAAGCCTCCCGGGAAATTCTAGCACACAATACTGTCTTGGTTGCAGGACTGGATGGATGGCTCCCACGTATGCCAGGCCGTATCCGTGAGGATTACCCAGAGCTCAGTAAAGCTGCTAATCTCATCCCCATAAAATTAGCTTTGTGCTCAAACCTGCCTTCCTCTATTATAAGAAGCCTTCCCAGTTGATTCAGGGTAGCCAGATTTGGAACCCCTGCTTAGATCTGTTGTTTCCTTAAGCCTCCAAACTCCGTTCGAGTGACTGGGCTCTCAATCAAGACGTAAAACAAATGAAAGCAGTTGATCAGTTTGATTCAGAGAAATGTGGGCAAAGCTCATGCTTCCCCATATGCCCAAGGGGCCGGTGCAGCTTGAATATCAGTGCTGGGTACCAGTGTGGCCTCTGTGGGCGACGTCGTGCCGGGTCCGCTTCCTGGGTCCAGCATGGCCAAGGGCCGCCTCTACCGTCTGACCCGGAGGCTCTCTGAAGCCTGGACAAGTTGTAGTCCCGTCTCTGACCATCTGCAGAGGACACAGAAGGGTGTGGCGTAGGGCAATCGAGCCATGAACACTTATGGAGCAGACGAGGTGAAGGAGGAACAAAGTTTGCTGACTCTGATGGCCACCAGTTCTGGAACGCGGCCCAGAGCGGATGTCAAACTGTGCACACAAGAAGGACAACACCAGGGGCACCTGGGGGGCTCAGTCGGTTAAGCGTCCGACGTCTGCGCTCAGGTGATGATCTCGTATTTCATGGTTTCAGGCCCCACGTTGGAAGCTGTGCTGACAACTCAGAGCCCGAAGTCTGTTTCAGATTCTGTGTCTCCCTCTCTCTTTGCCGCACCCTTCCCCCCACTCATGCTCAGTCTCTCTCAAAAATAAATAATCATTAAAAAAATATTTTAAAGAATGACACTCAAACACCACTGGCTCTGCTCCGTAAACACTGCCGTGTGCGCACAGAGTGTGGGCCCCGCACCGGCAGTGCTGGTTTCTGAGAGCAAACAAGAGGACTTTTCCAGCAAATGGGGTCACGCACACAATGAATCAGCTTCTGAGAGAAAACTATGAAATGATCCCTGTGTGCTGGGCCCTTTGTCAATTTCCAGAGTCCTTCCCACCGTGGCGGTAGGAAAATGCTAGAAGCTTTTCAGACAGCATTTCGGTTAAGAGAAGTGCAAACATAAGAAAATAACACTCAATGGCAGGGCTGTGCCAGGAGTGTGGCAAACAAGAATTCTCGGTGGCCTTCCACCTTCTAGAGGTCCTAATTACCGTAGCCTGTGGCTTTGACGTTCCTTTTGTGCTATATTCTCCCAAGCAGAGGACAGAGAGGGAGAGAGCACCGCGGAACTTCTCATATTAATGCTGTCCAGATTAAGATGCGGAATGCCACATGTGTATCTGGGCATCTGCGGTGTATTTGTTTTGCCGGGGGAACTGGGATGGGCCTATGGAACATGTTTGATCTCTGCCTTTTCAGGTGTGTCAGTCGGGATCCCAATAAGAAACCGATAGAACATTCAAATTAGGGTAATTTAAAGAGGTCTTAGAAGGAGACTATACACAGGTGTGGGCAGGCTTTTGGAAACCCAGCGGGGACAGTGTGGCCCCCGGGGCTGGGAACAGTGAGAGCAGAGATGGGACAGTCTGAGTAACACGTTCGTTAGCCGTGAGACAGAAGACCCGCCATCCAGGACAACATGTTTATGCGTAGTATGGAAGGACGTATCCCTCCTTACTGATGACGCGTGGAGACACGGGCTACTGTTATCCACGGTCCTACCGGAGCCCTCCCGATGCGGCCACAGGTGTGGGACTCGGGCAGGTTCCGGGTTTCCAGGGAGCCTGTGACCTTTCTGAGAGCTTCTGCCTTTTGTTTCCTCCCGGCCCAGGGTTAGACCAAGGGTGGCGAGAGGGGCTGCAGGGAGGCCTTCTCTCCCGCCTGGTGGAGCCTCAGGTAAAACGCCGCGGGTCAGGCCCTGGCTCTCCAGCCTCCGCAGGGGAGGCCTCGATAGGAAGAAGGGAAAGCTCCGGCCTGTCTCAGAACCGGCCCCTCGTCCCCTGCTCGCACATCTTCGCTGCGCGGACCTGCCCCAGGGGAGAACGCACAGCCCAGCGCGTCCCTGCCTGCGTCCCCGACCGCGAGGTCCCCACCGAGCCGCCAGCAGTTTGTCAGAACACGCACGTTCCCCCACCACTGCCGGCTCCCTCGGAGCCTCCCGTCCCTGAAATCTGTGAGTCCGATCCACCTGCTCGCCCCGTGACCTCAGGGCCCGGATGCGAAAGAGCAGGGATGACGAGGCTCACGCTCCTTACCTGCCAGGCCGGAGCCGGGAGCGGACGGGCAGCTCCTCGTGAGGTCAGGTGCGGCTCAGGGGCCCCAGACTCTATATAGTTGCCGCCAGCCCTGCGCAGTTCACACCTGTTCTGGCCTCCGCGGCCCCACCCCTGCACAGCTGTTGGGCCTGAGCCCCGTGGCCCCTGGCCTTGCGGCGTCGCCGAAGACTTCAGCTGGGACGATGAGCTTTCAGAGGCAAACCTCCCTCACCCGCCCCCGAGGGATGGCCGGCCCACACCGAGAGAGCCCCGAGGAAACCCTACCCCATCAGCACCCCTCTGCTTCTGCGATGGAAGATGAACGATGCAGGTGGTTTAGAGTTTTTTTCAGAGCAATGACAGGATCGCTAGCGGGAGAAGGTTTTCTTTTTTCTTTTTTTTTTTTTTAATTTTTATTTGTTTTTGAGATAGAGAAACAGGCTGTGAGTGGGGGAGGGGCAGAGAGATTGGGAGACAACAGAATCTGAAGCAGGCTCCAGGCTCTGAGCTGTCAGCACAGAGCCCTTTGTGGGGCTCGATGTGGGGATCAAACTCAAGAACTGTGAGATCATGACCTGAGCCGAAGTCAGATGTCCAACCGACTGAGCCACCCAGGCGCCCCGGTTTCCTTTCCAAATGTGGCAGAAACCATTATTGAGGAGAAAATCGTAGAACTCTAATGACAGCCAGCTGTGGGCCAGCGTTCACACCTGATGGGTGTCAGCCAAGACCAAGGGTTTCCCCAGGCGTGTTCCTACCATTTTCCTTACCGTAGTGAGTTGTGTTTCTCGCTGGGCTCCCCGTGAGCTCCGTAGGGGCCAGAACCATGTTGTTCATTCCTGCACACCCAACGCCTGGTCCCTAACAGTGCTTAATAAAGCGCCGACTGAGCGAGTGCCGATTGACAGGGTGCTCCTGCCTCTTCCTCGGGGGAGCTCTGTGCTGGGTGCTGCCGGAGGACCAGGGGGGAGGCCCAGAAGGAGGCAGCTCCTGGATGTTCCTCTTACCCACGGAAACGTAACTGCTGTTTTTTCTTTCTGAGATTCTCAAATCAGCTGGGACTAAACAAAGCTCAACAGAGCAGTGACTCCGATGTCAGATGTGGTTACACTCACTCAAACGTGCACCTGCTCCTCACACACACACTGACACTCGCACCACACCCGCGTGCACTCGCCACGCACACACCTGCACGCTCACACGCACACAATCTCAGTGCCAGCCCGAGTCCCTCCCCCAGCCGCTGGGTGAGTGCAGTGCGCCCTGACGTGGCAGCGGAGGCACCGGTCACCATCCCGGGGTGGGGGGGCGGGGGCGGAAACGGCTCCGGGCTAGAAGTGGAATCTGACCTAAACCTGCAACGAATTGCTTCTCGGAGTCGCTGCTTTAGGCAAGTCGCTTCACCTGGGCCTCCGTTTCCTCACGAAGTCAAGCATTGAGGGCTTTCCTGTAAGTGCATTTGCACTGGACTAAGAGCTCCAGGCGGCGGATGGGAGCCCGGGAGGCCAGGAGCTGCCGTGATGGTTCTGGAGTTCAGAGGCCTCTTTCCCACCGTCTGCTCAGAGGGCCCTGTGATTCTGCCGGGCCCACCTGGAAACCCAGGCTACTCCTCCACCTCCACTCAGCTGCCTGGCAGCCAGAATGTCCTGACTCCTTTGCAGTGTGACCGAACATGTCACCGTTTCCGGGATTAGGACTTAGACGTCTTCGGGGCCCTTATCCTGCCGACCACAGCTGGGTTGCTGCCCTTCATAAGAACAGTGTCCCACACAGGCACACGTGTCCTGGGCCATTTCTAGTGTAATGATTTGTTTTTTATTTATTTGTTTATTTATTTTGAGAGAGAGAGCAAGAGGGGGCAGAGAGAGAGGGAGATGGGAGCAGTGGTGTGGGGCTCCCCACACGGCTCGCCGCACCTGGAGCAGATCGCAGGGGCCTCTGGGACAGGAGCAAGGAACTCCGAACACTATCTCCATCCTCTTGGAAAGGCGTGAGGAGAGGTGGTCCTAACTGACAAGAACACAGCGCTGAAGGTCCAGCAGGATACAAGATACGGAACGCAAGCAAGTGGACTGCAGAGGCAGAGGACAGTGGTTGCCGACTGCGTACGCATCACATGTGCTCCAATTGGAGGCTCCCCTGTGGGAGCCGAGCTCAGAGAAACAATTTGCAGATAACACAGAAAGACATTTAATCATGTCTTCCCATTTGAAAAGGTTAGCCTGCTGCCGTGTTGCCATGTAGTCATTAATCTACCAGGGGAAGGAGAAAACTCAGCCCGCCCACTGTTTCTTCTTCTTGTTTAAAGATCTTTTTTCAGGGCTCCTGGATGGCTTAGTGGGCCGAGCGTCCAATTCCTGATTTCAGTTCAAGTCATGATCTCGTGGTTATGGGATCGAGTCCTGCATCAGGCTGTGTCCCGAGCATGGAGCCTGCCTGGGATTCTCTCTCTATCTCTCTCTCTGCTCCCCTTCTCAAAAACAAATATGTTTTGAGACATATTTGTGGGAGAGACGCTGGTCCTCACCTCACGGAGTCGAAGAAGGAATCTCGCAGACAACAGAGAGGGAGCAAAGTGATAGAGTTTGAGAGAAAGTGTGAAGTTCTCAAGAGTGTGGGGTCCCAACTCGGTAGCCACTGAGTGAATTTTGTCCCTGACTTTTTATTGGGTCCTTATCAGAAAGTCTTGAGTCTCCATGTGTGGCGCCTGGCCCAGGCAGGTCTGGAATATGTTTATCCTTTTTTTTCCAAATGCTGCCACTTCTTCAGCCTCCCACTTGCAGCTGCCATCTGTCTCCCTGAGGGTCCCTTGTCCCTCCCTGCCTAATGTTAACCCTTTCCCCACTCACGAATTGTTTTAAATAATTGTTTAAATATCCCGATGTCATAGCAAGGAAAAGCAGACCACTGAGAGTTTCTTGGTATAACTACACGGACAGCTAATATTTTGCAGTCGGGCAAATCAGAGGCTTTCTCATACCTGGAAATGCTTGGTGACAGGTGCAGGGAGGCAAGATGCTAATGCAGCATGTTCCACCCCAGGGCCGCCTGCCCCTCCCCACCGAGCTTCCGGTCCACACTCGGGGCCAAGAGCAAGAGCAGGAAAGAAAGCGAAAGAGGCAGATCTCTTGGGGACCCATCAGAGATGGGGGTTTGGGAGAACTCACGCATCGCTCCTCCCGGTCCACCCCACCCCCCTCTGACCTGCTCACAGAAGGCTCAACTTTACCCCAGAGCCAGGCTCTGTCTCAGTGGCGGGGGCGCAGGTGGGTACCCGGGCCAACGGGAGAAGGGAGAGGCATACCCATCTCCTACTGTGGGAATTAAATGGACGGCGACTCCGTGTGCCGTGTTTGTTGTCTGCAATCCAGCATTTCAGCCGAGAGAGTCACCCTGAAGGCAAGTGGAGAGTGGGGGAAAGAGGCTGCCACTACCTGGGAGTGACGCAGAGGAGCGCAGGACCACGAGCTTGAAGACAATGACAACGCCACAGGGGAAGGTGGTCTTTCTGCGGCTCGCTCTACTGTCCCCTCCCTCACGCCGGTCTTAGGGAGGAGGCCGGCTCAGAACTGCCTCCTCCAAAGATGAACATAACCAGGTAGGAATCAGCATGGGCCGAGGTAGAGATCCTGCAAACATATTAAACAGTGAGGCAGGAAACGCATTAAGCAGATGGAGAGTCTCCATGACCCATGACATTTAGGAAAAACACCGTGAGGCCGTTATCGCTACTCTTGTCTAAGTAGGGTTCCAAGCCACTGTGGCAAAATAAAAAATAAAAACAGAGCTGTAGGGAATGAAAATGCAGAGCACAGCTATCACTGTCACACAGATGACGTGATTGTCTACGTATAAAATCCAAGAGAATCTGTGAACAAACTGAGATTAAGGAACATTCAGCAAGATTTGCAGAGAGCAAGATCGATGCAAAAATTCATAGCATTTCTTTACAACGGCAATAACCACGTGGGAAATGGATGGAAACCTGTGTCGTTCGTGCACAGTTACAGCAAAACCAAATGAAAGGGGCAGGAAATTTATGGAGAAAAGTATCACAGATTATTGAACGATATAAAGGAAAAATTAAAGGGTGAGAAATGCAAATTGCACGGATGGGAAGATTCAACATTTTAAGGGAATTCTCCAAAATTTTTAAATTCAACAAAAATTCAATCACAATCCCATTAAAACATAAGGGGAACATACACTGGTTCTAAAGTATATATGGATACATGTGTGTGAAGAAGCAGCTTCGGAAATGGCGCGGACGTTCGCTGTCCTACAGGGTCTACTTTGGCATCTTTGAAACATTCTATAAGGTTTAAAAAAAGTTTATGAAATAAAAATAGCTAAAACTTTTTCTTGCAAAAAAGCCCTCAGGAGAAAGCAAATACATGACACAGTCACATAGAGTGTGACATTAGCACAGCAGGAGAGCAGGGGACCCTGGGAAACGGACAAGCCCAGAAACACACCTGCACGCGTTTGCGAATGTGGTGACGTGCTGGAGGTGGCCTTGCAGGCCGGTGAGGGAAACGGGCTCTCGGCACAGAGCGCGGAGACACCGGTTTCCGTATGGGGGAAACGCGTCAAACAAGACTCCCGTTCATGATTAAGACGAATAAAAGCCCGAATGTGATCAACAGTAACTAGGGGGGTGAAAGACAGGCAACACAGGACTTTCCAAGTCATTAAAGTCGTGTGAAAAGAGGGCAGAATCATAAACACAGCATGCGGCCATGTATGCAAAGTAATACTTTGAAAAAACAATTTTATATAATAGATATATGTGAGTGCTAACTTTTTTTTAAAAAAGAATAAAAATATGCAAAGAAACATACCAAACCAATTACCACTGGGTGAATAAGGATGAGACTATATTTTGTCGTTGTCGTTGTTCATTTATTTTTTAAGTAAATTCTACCCCCAACATGGGACTCGAACTCACAACTCCCAGGTCAAGAGTCACATGCTCTAGCCACTGAGCCAGCCAGGTGCCCCTATTATTTTCTTTTATTTTTTTTTAACGTTTATTTATTTTTGAGACAGAGAGAGACAGAGTACGAGCAGGGGAGGGGCAGAGAGAGAGGGAGACACAGAATGTGAAGCAGGCTCCAGGCTCTGAGCTGTCAGCACAGAGCCCGATGCGGGGCTCGAACTCACAGACGGCGAGATCATGACCTGAGCCGAAGTCGGACGCTCAACCGACTGAGCCACCCAGGCGCCCCTATTATTTTCTTTTAAAAAGACTAGAAACACATCTGACGAGTTAAATCTGGGTTGTGGGAACATGACTGTGTTTTGTAAAAATTCTTCGTACTTTTCCTGTATCTTTAAACTTTTTTCAAAATTGCAAAAAGGCAAAAAATATGAAATCATGCAAAGGAACAACAGAATCACTAAACAAAATCAGGATCAAGATAAGCTCTCTTCGGGAAAACAAACACTGAAGGGAGAGGTCCGGGTGTCTGGGGGGAAGGCTGCTGGGCAAGGCGAAAAAGACCCAGCTCCTGTTGCTCAGGAACAAGTGGACAAAAACCACGGTCACACCGGCCACAGCAGAAGCTTCCAGAAGTAGGATAAATGTGACGGGTAGCACAGTCCCTGGTGCTGGGAGAGATCGGAGGCCATCACACTGGATGACGTGCAGATATGGCGAGTGGCTACAGCGATGGTGCTGGGGACAGCGACGAGGACCATGGAGAAACTGCGCCTGCCTGGTGGCTTTCTTAAAGACAAGGACAGGAAACAAGGGGGGAAAAGTAAGGACATGAGAGCATGAAGCTATCTTTAAAAAATGAAAAATTTTTATATGTCGAACTTATGTTTCAGGAAAAAAGTGATACAGAAAGAATGATTCCATAAAACATCTTGACTAAGTCACCAACCTTCAAGGATGGGGAAGGATGTCTGGTGTCTACAAAGAAAATTGTCCACAGAGGCAGGAAGAGGGTCTCCAAAGAGCTTTCTTTCCAGCGGGCTCCAATGTTGACTTTTGACTCTGGTGACACTTGTATTCCTACTCCGTAACGCGGGCCTTTGTTTAGCTACAGTTCCATTTGGGTGAGTTTTAGTCTTCCAGGTGATTTTTTTTTTAAGTTTATTTATTTTCGAGATACAGAAAAGGAGTATGAGTGGGGGGGCAGAGAGAGCGGGAGAGAGAATCCCAAGCAGGCTCTGCACTGTCAGCACGGAGCCCAACACAGGGCTCGAACCCACGAACTGTGAGATCATGACCTGAGCCGAAGTCAGACACTTAACCGACTGAACCACCCAGGTGCCCCAAGTCTCCTAGGTGATTCTTTAGCCAAGAATCTGTATTTCTGTTGTTAAATAATGGAACTCAAACAGGTGACGATCTCGCTGGCCTTACTAAAGGTTCGTGATTCAAGCAGCACCACGTCCAGCAAGCAGCTGGGCCAGGGCAGGTTGGAACAAAAGTGGGGCGGGGCAAGAGAGCAAATGGTGGTTCCAGACGGGGTTGTTTACGAGGGGGGAAAGCAAGGCGTCTTCTCATGCAGATGGCCTCGTCTTCCTTTAGGGGCTCAGGAGGCCCAGGTAAAGACAGAAAGAAACATCTCCCAGCTAACCGGTTAAGGCCACAGCTCTGGAATGACACTGAGTGTTAAACTCTGATTCGGGAACTCCATCTAAGTTACACCTCTTTGGGCCCGCGGTTTCCTCTAGGGCTGTTTAGACGTGATCTGTGCTGCTGGGTCTTCCACTCTCTGCACACGGAATGGCCCAGAATAGCCTCACCAGGGATGCGTATCATATTCGATCTTAAACTTAAACTTAGACTTACACTTAGACTAAAGCATAGTGAAAAAACTTTCCGACCCCTGTCTTTCACACGTGGTTTATTTTCCTGTCAGATGGCCTCCCTATTATTTTGTTCAGAGTAGACATCTGTTTTGCTTTGGATGACTTTTACTGTTCGGATGTGTACTTTCATTTGCGAAGGAGTACATTGAAACCGAATGTATTTTTTACCAGGGATCATGCCTGATCATAGTCTTTCTTTTCCTCTTCTCTTTCCCTCCTCCGCCTCTCTTCCCCCATCCTCCTGTGAGAGCAGAAAACTGTGTTTTGATTCGCTGTTTCTGGTCTCCTCAAGAACTGTGCTCGACACATACACCTGTTGTCAGCCCAGCAAGCTTGACTCAGGGACCAGACTCAGGAAAGCAGAAACCAGAACCACAGTCTGGGCTTCGGGCTCAAGGATGGAGGGGCATCTGTTTCCCGGCAGATGTTCGAAACCAGGCTCTGAGCGAGGGTCTGCGGCAGGTGGGCAGAGTGGGGAGAACATTTCTCCAGAAGCCAGAGCCAAAGGAAGGTCCTGGGGCTGCAGGGCTGTCTCTCTCAGCTGCCTGGGGGACTCGCTCCTAGAGGGCAGGTTGCCCGGAGTCTTGGTTAGGAAGCAGATGTGAGTCACTCAGAAGGAGCCCACTGAAGGTGGCTGACTCAGCCAGCCGGGCACGTTTGCTTCCTTCATCCTGGGTCTGCACCCTGTCCAACGGATCGTACTTGGCAGGAAAGCTCTGGAAGGACCTCCAGAGGTGGTTCCACCTGATGGTTCATTCACTGTCCGGACTGGACCAGGTAGCTTAACTGATTTTCCAACCCTTCACAGCCAGTTAGAGAACACCGAAACTCAGCTGTAGCTACCATTGGATTCTTATTTCACTATTCTTTGTTGAAAAGGTCAAGTATCTATTATTTATGTTTTCTCCATTTAATTTTTTAGATGCTTAAAAATATTTTGTTTTCATGTATTTATATTTACATTTATATTCTATATATTTTATACTATCATACTATGTACTATATACTACATAGTAATACTATATGTAATAGCCTCATATTATAGTTATAATATATGTAACTATACTACATACCATATTTTATACTATATATATTTTGCATCCATATGATGTATGATATTAGTACATAATGTATACAGTATCATGTACATTATACATAGCATGTATTATATAGTATATTTAATATCTTATCGTTTATTACATCATCTCTTATAATATTACATATTACATTTATTACATATCATGTCATTTATTATATAATATATAGTGATAACTATAATTATATATTACATAAGCATATTATAAATTATAGTTATATAGTTATATATTAGACATAATTTTATATAATACATAACGACATATAATAATATAGGATCATATAATGTGTAATATATATGTGTGTGGGTATATCTCCGGCGAAAAGCAACGTCACTGGGCTCATTCGATGGCACCCTCGTCGTTGACCTCATCTGAATGACAGTTTCTCGGGTCTGTTTCCAGCAAATCCCAAGGAGGCTCTTCTGCAGCCTCCTGTTTCCCAGGGTCACGATATTTACATCGGGGACGAGCCTCGGTTTGTATTTGTCATTTATGGCATTTCTTTCTCTTTCACACAGTGGTGCGGCAAAGCTACTTTTTTCTCCCTCGAGCTCCCAGTATTTTTTCCACGGACGATGTTAGCCCCCACGGACACAGGAGTGGCGGCATCTGTAGGAACCCCCCGCGGCACAGCTCACGGGAGTGAACGGGCAGTGGGTGGAGAGCAAGTGTTACTTTTCTGCAGACTCGGAATTAGGCTTCGTCGGCTGAGAAAACATCTTATATAAATAAACTGTGTGAGGCTGGGATTGAAAAGCAGGATGCAGCCGGCAGCCAAACTGCCTTTGGACCGTCATCTGTGTAGACACGCAGGAAGGGTCTTGTGAGCCATAAAGTCAATACAAAGGCGCCTTTGAGTGATACATAAACGCGACTTAAAACAAACCCTGCCTAATCCTTTCGAACGGTGCGTCTCCCCGGGCGGAAACGGAACACGGGGATGAGATGAACACCCTGACCGACGGAATGTCTCCGGCCTGCCCTGGAGGGGAGGGAGGTGTGTTTATTTAAGGGGACCTCTCGGGGACACCAGCTGCGGTTCCGACTGCGCAGGCGCTCAAGACGCCGGCAGCCCCCTCGGAAGGGGGCTGATGCCAGTAAGCGCTGCGGGAGCGACGCGGATGGTGGCGGGAAAGGGGACACTGACTTTCCAGCTAACATCGCGGGAGGAAGCCCGCCGGGTGTCGTGTGTCGCTGCCGAGACGCTCGGTCTCCGGCCTGAAGGACCGGCCTCGCGGGCAAGCGCCCCGCCGGGGCCCAGGGGTCACGGGCGCCGAGCAGCACTGTGCGTGCAGGCTTGGTGTGAATGGCGCTTCCCGCGTGACCGGAACCCACGCCCGCCCCCACCCCCCAGGCCAACCACCACCACGCCGCTCAGATTCTGTACACCTGACCTTGCAGGGGCTTCGTGTGCACGCGGTCATGCAGCGGTCGTCCGGCCGTGACCGCTCTTTTCTGAGCATCGTGTCCTCCGGTGTCACCGCACTGTCGCACACTGAGGGATTTCCTTCTTTCTCAGTCAGACATGACTTCCCTTTGCCGCTTGTCACTACTCAGCCTCAATTTCTCCTCAGTCATATTGACCCAGAACACGTCTTTTGCTGTAAGTGGTGACCAAGTGTTGCTCCAAGTGATATTCTGGAATGTGGCAAGAGCAAGGCAAGAGGAAGTGAGGTCCTGAGTTAGAGAAGCGGCCTCAGGACCCAAGAGGAAGCATGGATCTGACACAAGGAAATCCAGAGGAAGCTGCCTTTGTTCTCACCAGCAATCACCAGGGCGGAGCTCCTGGTAGGGCCGAGAAACTCCAGCGGCTGCAGTCGCCTTTGAGATCCCAGCTTGGCGATTTGCTGAAAATTGTTGAACATGCCATGCAATGAATTTCCCTAATTATGTAACTTTGTGGACACATCAACGGAAGCATTCAGGAAAGTTACTTAAAGTGAGCATACCGGTCATGACGTCTCGTTTATGAATTTCATCAGTGGAAAAGGCCCAGCTTCGTTTACTGACATGCTCTTTGATTACGCTTAACCATATTAAATTATTACCACAATTAGGCCTCACTTACACCAAAAAACGCTTTGCTGAATTCATGAGCAGATGCAAAGTCACTGAAGAACATTTAATCTTATAATGCTCTCGGCAAATCAGCAAAGAAAATGCCAGAGAAACTTGCACATAAGTTGCTCTTTGGAACTGAAAAACAGACTGTTCTCTGCTTTAGGCCCGTTTCTCCTCATGGTTTTGGCATGACATCCCATTGTTCTAGGGGCTGCAGGCAGAAGCTGGCTCAAGAGCCACCAACCTGCTGTGTGAGCTGTGTGAGCCACGAACCTCACTGTGCCATGATCCCTCACCTATGAGATGGTGGTAGGAATAGTCACGATAACATTGTTGTAAGAAGGAAGTCAGTGAATATACGTAAAGTGTTCAGAAAGGCTCTGGGGGCACAATAGCAATACAGGAGTTGGCTGTTACTTGTGGTCATTGTACATACCTGCTCTGTAAATATTTTTGTGTGATTGACAATGTTTTTGTTGTTATTGTCTTCAAAGTCATCAAAACATGCCAAAGGCTAACACTGCAGAGGTGGTAAATTTCACACACACACGCGAAAAAATTGGTAGTGATGCTTGGCACAATATTTTAAAGTATGAGTCAAGGCAGGCTAGACTATGCCATGGCGACACACTGGGAATTCTCAGTCACTGGAAAGAGAAATCACTATTTCTTGGTCTTGCCAAGTGTACATCTTGTCTGAACCAGGGGGCTCTGCTCTGTGTACTCACAGAAGTGCTGGGCTTCCAGATTCTTTCTAGCAGAGACAAGACCAGAGGGACATGGCATATCTCTCCTGACTCTGATGTTTCCACTTGGAAGTGATGCACATGAATTCTGTTTCCATTTCATTGGTTAAACGGAGTCCCACAGACAGATACAGGGCAGGGAAGGGAGGAGAGCTGGAAACATTTGGGGAACAGTTCCTCCCTGCCCATTCCAAGCCGAGGTGTGGATCTTCCCTACCAAATGCAGAAGCAAATGAACCACATGGCTCAACAACAGGGTTAAGGGGCTCCCCATCCCAGTGTGTCTCTCACAAAACTGTAGAGATTGCATCCTTTCCCTTCTCCGGGAGCTCAATATGTGCTTGGTATTTTGAAATTTTCAAATCTTTTCCTGTTACTCTCTTAATTAGTAGGCTACTATAACTCCTGGAAACACAAAGAGAAGGGGCGTTTCTTTGATGGTAACATGTGAGAAGATGGGTGCCAAGGGGGAGTGTGATGTCTGGGAGAATGCAGGAGAAAGAGAATCAGAGGTTTTCCTTCTTCCCATCCTGGGAATTACCAGTCTCTAGCACAGAAGAGCTGTGGTAGGGGTGTACATTGTTATACACGTAAAACGGCCATTTTTACAGGTCTATTACACATTTTTCCAATATATTTTTTCAGTTCTGAGAAGGTACATAAAGCATATATGTTAATAATGTATTCTTTAGGTTGCTTGTTTCATTCACTGGTGTATAGTAAATTATTATTACTGTAATTAAGGCATTGAAGAAAGGGTTAGGATGGTCTGTATTTTAGTTGTACATCGTATATCATTTAGAGTCTGACGTATAAAGTAAAATCCCAACTCTGCCACTAGTAGACCTTGGTCACCTCAGTTTCCTCATCTGAAAAATGTGGGGAAATCTGCTTTTTATCAATTGAAAGCCACAGTGTATCATAGCTTAAATGGCAGCATTCTTTTCTTTCTGTGATACAAAATAATGCTGAGTATTTCCAAAGACGGAGACTTAGGTTCAGTGAAGTCCAGAAATAACTGTTTTGGAAGGCCATTGGGATGAATCAAGATTATATGAATGTCAAATGTTTTGTAAAGTTGAAGTACTACATAAATGCTAGCTATTATCTTACAGCAGGATTTGCTCAAAATGTGTCTTTTTCTCAAATTTGTAAAAAATATTAAAACACAGTTTGAGAAAATAAAAATGATTCTGGTCGGAGCAACTCATATATATGATAGCAATTATAATGTACACCAGAGATTTCGAGGGCCTCACCGGCACATCAGGAGGAGGAAGCGAGGTGCCAAGGCCAGTGATATTAAAGAATGTCTCCAGTTTCCACTCGGTGTATGGTTTCAGCAGCTAATGGAGCCAGGGAAGCTCTGGCATTCCACTCACTCACACTCCAAGCCTTGAAGCGTCCCAAGCTCTTGTGTGGTGAAGCCAAAGTTTATCCCTTATTCACTTATCCCTCCTGGTTTGTATCTTTGGGGGTTGGTTTAAAATTTAGAAAGTGGGGTGAGTATGGCTTTCTCTCTGTAATGACATTCTAGATAGTGAGGTTCAGAATGCAGGCAGAGCTGGTAGACCCATGGGCCTCAGAGAATCTGCGAGTTGGAAGGAAACTGCATGATCATAGTGTTTTCTCCAGGTGAAGAAACTAAAACTCAGGAAACACAGCAATTTCCAGTATTCTTTGGTTCTGTATCACTGGGACCTAGAGCAAGCCACTCATCTCATTTTCAGTCAGTCTGTTGTACTGTGTGCTTAACATGCACCAAGCGACACCTTTTTTCTTCTCCATGTATTGCCTGGTAAGTATTCCCCGAGGCTGAAAGCATCAATGGGTAGGAAGTGACTCAAATCCTGAGAAAAGATAATCTGATTCTGAAGAAGAATATACTTGTTTCGTGACAAGTGATGTCCCTGAAACCTGGGTATAGACAGAATAGCACAGCAGGTGGGAGCCCCATGTGTTGCTTGTGACCTGAACTTCGGTATCCACTAGATTCTGTTTGAAGACATGTAAAGCTATACCTGGCTCTGAGACAGACCTTCCCCTGACTCTTGGTTCTTGAACAACCTAGACATTTGTATTCTTTCTCTTTTATCTTCCTACTCTCTTTTAAATCATCCCCACTCCAGCCAGCTCTTTAGTCCCAGGCCAAGTCTGAACTCTTCCTTCTTGACTCTCGGCTTGAGTTGAAACTTCCGTCCCTCTGAGTCCCAGCACAGCGTCACAGTAGATGCCGTTCGCTCAGTGTCTCCTCCTCCCACTCACAGAGGTGGCGACATTCGTCAGCCAGAAGATAGGCTTTGTGTGGGCTCGAACTGACACTAATACTTTTCTATGAGTCCGGACCTGGCTAGTTTTAACGATACCTCTCATGACTCAGCGGGTGATTACAAAGCACATAATTACATCTAGAAACTGGAAATCATTGGGGCGCCTGGGTGGCTCAGTCAGTTAAGCGTCCGACTTTGGCTCAGGTCATGATCTCACAGTTCCTGAATTTGAGCCCCACGTTGGGCTCTGTGCTGACAGCTCAGAGCCTAGAATCTGCTTTGGATTCTGTCCCTCCCTCTCTCTCTGCCCCTCCCCTGCTCACACTCTGTCTCTCAAAAATGAATAAATGTTAAAAAAATAAAAAATAAAAAGAAACGGGACATCATTACATATAGTTTTCAAAATCTGGTCCTGATGATGTTCCAATTGTCAGAAGACATGCTGAATACTTGCTAGGCTTACTTCGAAGCAAAATTAACCCTCAAAATTGACTGTCCTACACAGTAAACTGCTATCCTGGGAAAGCAATTTTTTGTCTTTGAGCGAGGAGCCTCGATTGTATATTTTTCCAATACACATGTTCTTCAGTTCTGAGATGGCACCTGAAGCACGTAAGGCGGTACTGTACGTTTTGGGTCTCCAGTTCCCATTTGCTGGCCTGCAGTAAATTACAATGACTATGATTAAGACATTGAAAAATGGCTTAGTTTGATCTGGTTTGTTGTTGTAAAATCTAATTTCATCAAAGTCATGTAAAGAAAAGCAACAAGGGCAATTGAGTGTGCTCTCCATGTCTCAGTTCCTGAGCGGCTGATGGCTCGTGTTACGTAATCTAGTGGGGCACGGCCTGCGGATGTTTTCCTTTGCAGGCTGCGTAGTGTGTGTTCATGAATCAACTCTACTGTAGCAGGAAAGCAGCCACTTATAATCCATGGGTAAATGGGCATGGCTGCTTTCCGTTAAAACTTTATTTACAAAAACAGATATAGGCTGAATTTGGCTGAGGCATCTTGTTGACTCCTGGTCAAAGGATTTGAAATATTTACTTAAATCTGTTCAATAGAATAGACACTGTGCTAAGTAATAGGAAAGAATAAGAAAAGATATGGCATTTAGAGGTTTTTTTTAGGAGACAATCATTTCTTTTTTAAATTTCATTTTAATTTTTTATAAAGTATTTTTTAATGTTTATTTATTTAAGTGAGATAGAGCGTGCATGCGAGGGTGGGAGGGGCAGAGAGAATCCCGAGCGGGCCCTCTACTGTCAGTGCAGAGCCTGACGCGGGGCTCAATCTCATGAACTGTGCGATCATGACCTGAGCCAAAATTGAGAGTCAGATGCTTAACCAACTGAGCCACCCAGGGGCCCCTAAAGATTTTATTTTTAAGTAATCTCTACACCCAACATGGAGCTCAAACTCACAACCCCGAGATCAAGAGTCCCGTGCTCTATCAACTGAGCCAGATAGGTGCCCCGGGAAACAATAGTTCCAGTTAAATTTATTTAAGTTGTAATTAAACTATTTGAAACAAAGTATTTGACTACATAATATGCCTTTAGAGGTGAAAAATGGTCATACAATTAAAATATTTCCTTCACTGGTCTGGCATTGTACCTACATTGTCAGAAATGCAGTTCCTATACCTGGTGAGGTTAGACACATCTGTAAATTCTGTCTGTGGAACAGAATGTCTAGGGTTTGGAGCTATTATGCCTAGGTTTGCTACATTTGCACGAACTTTCCTAGTTAGGTGTGGACTGAATTTGGGTAAAAATGGGTAGCCTTTTGGCTGCAAAAGTTCTGTAGACTTTTTTTTCCTAGTGGATTAACATTGTAAAATTAGAATATTTTGGGGTTCTAGTTCAAGGTGGCCACAGAGGGAGATCCTGAACTCACCTCTTCCCACAGACACAGGATCTACATCCACATATGGATGATTTCCTCTGCAATAAAACTACAACTAACAGATTGAGCCCCACCCATTGGGCAAGTACTCACTGAACACACTGAAGCAGGTTGGAGACACTGAGACACAAGCTCACCATAAACTCAGCCCTGGTGCAGTGACCTACAATCAGGAGGGAACTCAGAACCTGGAGCTTCTTCCAGAGGGGTGAAGGGTTCCCACATCGGGAACCCCAACTTTTAGGTCCTGCGCCTGAGAGATAAGCCCCCAAAACGGTTTCTAGATTTGAAACCCAATGGGACCCATATCCATGATAGCCATAAGGCTATAAAGAACTGAGAAATGGCTCTTAAAAGGCTTGTGTGCTTAGACCCACCCAGTGCAGAGGCAGCCAACTGTGCCCAGACTTATGTGAGGCATTCTCACTTGCTTATATTAAAGCGTAAGCCTGAGGGGCAGGCTTCTCATTTAACACACAGATATAGGAACCTGCTGGGATACTTTCTGGGGACAGAGATTGGTGACCACCATCGTCGTGCTCTCTCTCTGTCTCGCTCTGGCTGGTAGGCACCATCTTTTCCGCTCCCAGGGGGCACCATTTGTAGGCTCCTACTCTGCCTTGATCCAGCTGGCAGGTGCCATTTTTGTGCCCTTCTCTGCTGTATTCCAGAGTGCCAGCACCTCCTGGAAGGGACCTTTTACTTGCATCTGGTGCCCTGGGTTTGTGGCTGCCACTCAGGGCACTCCCCTTGACTGCCCACCTCTGAAGACCAGGGAGCCTTGCATTCCGTGGTCCCATAGGGCTGTAACAATCAGATACGACTCCTGGCAGGCTACCACCCCCAGGGCGCTAAAGAGATAGCAGACGGAAACACATGTTGTCTTTCTGTGAAAGAGTCCTATTTGCTTGACCTGGAACTTCGGGCTGAGGCACAAGCTTCAGGTTCGGCACACACCTGTGCAGGTGCGCCCAGGGAAGGTAGGCTGGTGGGTGGCATGTTTGCATTCTCTGTCTGCCTCATGACAGCTCAATGGTATCTCCCAGAAAGGAAACAATACACTCATCTGGAACTCTGCCACCGGGGGACACCTCCAGATTGCCTGACTCTAGTGCTCCGTGGGGCTCATTCTTTTAGTCCCACAGGACTGTGTATATCTGCATACTTTAAAAGCTGTGATCTGAGGGTCTGGCTTCCAATCGACCTACATTAAGGTGCTGAATGAGATCCTCCCCTTTGGCACACTAATAAGTCTTGGCACACCCTTATATACGTATAAAAATAAAACAGGCGGCTTGGACCATCACGAAGGTTTGAGAGACAACCAAAAGCTAGGACAGGTTGAGTGAAAATGCTTATTTCCTACACGAAGCCACTCCTCATGACTGGGAGAGGTGGCTGTTTCATCTAATGCAGAGAAACCAAGACAGAGAGTCCATCAAAATGAATAAACAAAGAGATGTATTCCAAATGTAAGAACAAGATAAAACCTCAGAAAAAAAGTTAATAAAATAGAAATAAGTAATTTACTCGATAAAGAATTTAAAGTAATGGTCACAAAAATGAGCACAAGAGAAAAATAGATGAAAATGATAAGAACTGCAACAAAAAGAGAGGAAAGTACCAAACAGAGGCCACAGAACTGCCGAATATAATAACTGAACTAGAGAATACGATCGATGGCGGTCAGCAGCAGACGGGATGGAACAGAGTGGACCAGCGCACTTTGAAGACAAGGTAGTGGAACTCACCCAGTCACGGGAGCAAAAAGAAAAAAGAGAATGGAAAACCAATGTAGAGAACGTAAGGGATTTGTGAGACCATCTCGGGTGGGCCAATATTCGCATTATAGAGTCCCAGAAGGAGAAGAGAGAGAAAGGAGCAACACACTCACTTGAACAAATAATGGCTGAAAATGTGTCTAACCTGGGGAAGGAAACAGGCATCCAGATCCAAGGAGCCCAGAAAACAAGTAACAAAACGCCAATAAGCACATGCCCATCAGTAATTACTTCAAATGTATGTGACTATGTCCTCCAATCAAAAGGCATAGAGTGTCTGAACGGATAAAAAAGAAAACAAGACCCATTATATGCTGCCGACCAGAGACCCACATCACAGAAAAGGGGGGAGATCAGGGAGAGCATGTGCAGCTTTTAACTGTTCGAGGTAATTATGTTGGTACTGGTAGCATTTCATTGTTATTCTGAGGCTGTTGTATATATAAAGTGTGATAAAGTACATGAGTAATTGTGGGATATTCTAATTCTATCAACCCTATGAGCTTCAGAACTGGCATTCTTTTTATTTTTATTTTTTATTTTAGAGAGAAAGTGTGTGAGTCAGGGAGAGAGAGAGAGAAGAGAGAGAGAGAGAGAGAGAGAGAGAGAGAAAATCCCAAGCAGGCTCCACACTCAGTGCAGAGGCCAACTCGGGGCTTGATTCCATGACCTGAGCCAAAATCAAGAGTCAGATGCTCAACCAACTAAACTACCCAGGCACCCCACAGAACTGGGATTCTTTGAGCAGAAGGGGGTTATAGATGTAGTTCACAAAACATTGTGTAAGAACCCTGTGTTCCGGAATCGGATTGGGAAGTGGCAGTGTGAACTCACGACTGACCCAGGGGCAGCGGGTGTCCCCAGTGCACATACATGTGATCCTGAAATACCAGATGATCTGCAGCATCGGACCTCGTATAGGGAGGAAGCAAGGAAGCAACCAAAGTCTACTTGGACTTAAAAGGGTTAAAAGGATCCATGACCAAAATTTAAGAGGCCAAATACGGAACTATTGGAGATTTAACAAGAATGTTGGGGCACCGGGGTGGCTCAGTTGGTTGAGCATCTGACTTTGGCTCAGGTCATGATCTCACAGTCCGTGGGATCGAGGCCCGCATCTGGCTCTTCAATGACAGTGTGGAGCCTGCTTTGGATTCTCTGTCTCCCTCTCTCTCTGCCCCTCTCCTTCTCACTCTCTCTCTCTCTCAAAAATAAATAAACATTAAAAAAAGTTTTTAAATAAAAAAAAAGCATAAGAATAGCAAATTGCAGGTGACTGAAACCCATGCATTATATTTAAAACCACGACTTCGTGATAACGAAAATGGTCATTCAGAGAATGACAGCAAATCAATTTTTATCTTGAAAACTGATAAAGGACACAACCATCATTTATCTTCCCTTTTCTGTAGGTGCTATACCACTGAGTAATCAAGTAGATGAGAGGAGGTATGTTGTTAGAAGAGGGCCAACTAACAGGTGATGCAAAGGAGTTGAGCATTTTGATGAACTAATGGATCTGGAACTTGAGACTCAACAGCAGCCGACATCCCCCAGAGAGACGAAGGCGCCTTCCTTGCAGCCTGGTAACAGAAGCCGGTCTTGCCAGACAGGCAGTGCCTAAGTCTGAGGGAGCCACTGGACTCAGCTGCCGGTCTGAGCTGCACCACAAATCGCCATCTGGCCTGTAGGAAACCCTGCGGAAGTGACCTGGGTTCTCCGTTCTCCCAGGGAGGCAAGCGAGAAAGAGGAAGGAACAGGGGCAGGCCCTGGGGGGGAGGAGACTGCAGAGTAAGACCAGCCACGGGCCAGGGAAGGGGAGGAGGCAGAGCACGGGGCTCAGGGGCAGTGAGACTGCTCCGTGTGGCTGCAGCGATGGACCCGTGTCATCAGACATCTGTCCAAACCCACAGAACGTCCAGCGCCAGGGGCCACATGTGGGCTCTGGGCGATGGCGGTGTGTCTGAGGGAACAAATGTGCCCTCCGGCGGGAGTATTGGTGATGGGAGGCCACACAGAGATCTCTGCACCTTCCCCTCGGTTTTGCTGTAAAGCCTACACTGCTCTAAAAAATAAACATTGTAAAAAGGAGTGGGTAGAATGAAAGCACCGCCTGGGCCTGTGCCGTTGGGCAACGAATCTTTCACAAGTGCAAGGGAGCGCTTCCCTGAGGGGTCAGGACCCTGGCTGGCACCTGGGGAGAGACCAGGACAGGGCACAAGAACGAGCCTCTATTTTCATTCCAAAGGTGCTATCCTTGTAATAAATCACTGAGCGAAACATTTGTTTTCTACTGTTTTTGGTATCTGTGATTTATTAAAAATAAAAGAATTACAAATTGAGAAGCTGAACGCTCTAATGGACTCAGTACCTGGCAGGTGAAAGGTGAGGTTTGGAATCCGTGTCGGGTCTCCAAGCTGGTTGTCGGGCTAATTCGGATCCGCCGCCCCGATCCTCCATCCTTCATCTGTTAGGACGTGAAATACATTCGTCTTCGGGTTTTCTCTCACTTCTAAAAGCTACTGTGTCCTCCGTGAGCGAGGAATTGGCTGGAGCACAGATCTGGTGGGGGTGCACAGGAAGAGGTGGGCGGTGGGCGGGGTGTGGGTACCGCTGGGGGGCCGCAGACCATGGGCGGAGTCAGGCTGAGAGCGACACGTGGACGACCTTCGAGGGGGCGGGAAGGGGCCAGCAGGAGGCCTCTTCACCCCACCCTGTTGCTCCTGGCCGCCTCTACGGGCAACCTCTTCCAAGAAGACACACGTGAGCTCCCAGCACCGCCACAGCAGGCTCCCCTTCGTGGGATCTTTGAGACTAGAATGCTCTCAAGAACTCTACTTTCCAGTGGCTTATGGTGTCGGGTATTATGCTTCTCAAACAGACGGTGACTACCTTTGCGTTATGATCAGAACCTCTGCAAATACGTCCATCTGGAGGGGCCTGGAAGACTTCTCCGTGTTCAACAGGCGGCCTTGGCCTTTGCCTCCTAGGAGCACTGATTTGTAAACTCGCGTGGGAGCTCAGGCTGCTCTGTACATGTTCCGACGCCTTCTAAAAGTCGCCTTGAAAAGCGAACACAGTTTCGACGATTGCTCTTCAGGAAGCCCCGTCACTTGCCCACTTGGAGGTCTTTGCTTCCGTGAAAGACCCCGTCCAGCCTGCAAGGGCCCCGAGGGAGGGCGCCTTCGCCTGGCTGGGACCAGCTCAGCCTTCGCCACCGTAAAGATACGAAGTGACTCTCTTGCTTTCCACCTGTTCTCACTGGTTTCCAGTTGAGTTGCTGTTCTCCAAATTGGGAAGTCCATGGACACTCTCATTTCAATCATGTAACTGGATGGAGATCCCCTCCTGCTCCCCTGTCTCTGCACCCCCACACTGACCCACATGGTGACCGAAGCTTCAATAGCTTGGTCTGAGGAAAACAAGATATTCTGTGGCCCTCGAGAATCACGAGGGTGGCAAGGATTTGGGCAGCAGCTGTGAATAATTTTTCAGGTTTCTCCTGACTCTCTTTTATTAATTTGCTGACTTTCCTAATTTACACAGTGACTTGTGTTTCATATGGCTTTCTTCCTAGGACAAAATTATGCTGACAGTGAACAGGCTGTGCAGGAGAGGTGAACTGGACTTGAAAACAGTGTTTCTTCTGAAAGCCGACCTGTGTTTCAGCGGAAGTAGAAAAGCTACTGAACCAAACTGACGGCAGACAAGGGTCACAGTCGCTGCTTCCACCTCGGGTGAGGGGCTCGAAGGGGAAGAGAGAGCAGGACCTGAGTTTTTTGAGTATCGATTCTAAAATGCCACCTGTGCTTTAGTTCCTAGACTGGAAACATTGTATCAAAAGTTTGACCGCTTGGTTCCATTGCTGCAGAGGCTTTTTAGGAAATCACTTTGTTTTTTGTTTTTTTTTAATGTTTATTTAATTTTTGAGAGACAGAGCATGAGTGGGGGAGGAGCAGAGAGAGGGAGACAGACTCCGAAGCAGGCTTCAGGCTCTGAGCTGTCCGCACAGAGCCCGACGCAGGGCTCGAACCCATGAACTGTGAGATCATGACCTGAGCCGAAGTCGGACGCTGAATCGACTGAGCCACTCAGGCGCCCCGTAGGCTTTGTAGGAGCACGTAGAAGCCAGAGGCAACGTCTGAACCACCTTTAGGAAATACGGTTTACTCTCTTTTCCATGGGAGACTGGAAATATCTTTCCAGCTATTTAAAACTTTTTAAATGTTTATTTATTTTTCAGAGAGAGAGTGTGAGCAAGGGAGGGGCAGAAAAAGAGGAAGACACAGAATCTGAAGGAGGCTCTAGGCTCTGAGCCATCAGCACAGAGCCGGACATGGGGCTGGAACCCATGAACTTCGAGATCGTGACCTGAGCCACACGAGCGCCCCTTCCTGGCTATTTAAAGACATGATAGGTATAAGTTCCACCTGGTCCACTAAATAAGATGCTCAAAAGTACAGGAGTCATAAGGGTTTCAGAAAACTAGTCAAATTGGGCATTCCAGAAGGTGACATTCTGACCTAATCTATCTGAAAAGCAACAGCGAAAACTGCAGTTTGAACAAAGATTCTCTCTGCTGTGGTGTGGACCCCAGAAACACCAGGGCACCAGTTTCCAAACCTGGCTACACAGCCTAATTACTCAGGAGCGGGTTGAACTGCAGGTCTCAGCTCTGCCCAGGACAGTGGTGGCATTGCAGGGGTGAGCTGCTGATGGAGCGGGTGGTGGTGGCGGTGAGGCCCTGGAGGTGGAGTCCCATAGCGCTGTTGAAAGGAGGTCCCTGAGCAGCCGCTCCCTCGCAGGTCCTGCCGTTGGGAACACAGGGGCACCGTGACCGCGATGCAGGAGGCGTTCACAGCCCAGGCGGTGCATTCGCAGCCCGGGGTCCTGCACCTGCTCACTGACAGGGTTTGTCTCTCGTGGTTTGTTTCCTTCTCTCTTTTTCTTTTCCCCCTTCCCATATGTTCATCTGTTTCCTTTCTTAAGTTCAATCATGTGATTTTTTTTGTATACTGGCTACTGACTACTTTTATTGTATACTACTTGGGAGAATATCAGCCCTTCCAAGAATATATATGCTTGTATTTGCATTAAATATATATCTGTTTTTTAAAAATAAAAATGGTATCATTCTATACACAGTTTTTGATTAAAAAATTTAACAATATGCGTTGGCCTCTGTGTTGACAGCTCAGAGCCTGGAGCCTCCTTCAGATTCTGTGTCTCCCATTCTCTCTGCCCACCCTTCCCCCCCCACCCCCGCTCATGCTCTGTCTCTCAATAATAAATAAAAATGTTTAAAAAATTTATTAAAAAATTTAACAATAGATACTTGAAATCTTTTATACAATTCATTAAAATCTACCTCAAGTTTCACTGTATTCCATTTTATGGCAATTACGTTCATTTATTTGACCAATGTCTTTTTCATGAGTGTTTCTATTATTTCCAACAGATGTGAGGGGTTATTTTTCTATGACTTCAGTTATATTATTTATTGAAAATTTAATTTTTATTTCTATCCATTTATTACCATTTAAATTTTATCTTTTCATGTGCTCACTGATCATTTAATTATTTTCAGTGAATTTACTTTTCTTGTCCTTTGTCCACCCTGATTTGCTTTTCCTTTTCTTTGTTGATTTGTAAAAAGACCTTTGCATATAATGTAATCGGTCATTTTCCTGTCATATTTCTTGAAAACACTTTCTGTCAGTTTTGCACTATATTCTAGCTTTGTTTATGGTATTTTAAAAAATAATGCAGAAATTTAAATTTTTCATGTGGTCAAATTTGTTATATTTTTCTTTATAGCTTTCATAGTTTGGATTGTTTATAAATCATTTTTCTGCTCCAAGATTATAATATCAATTCTCTAATATTTTTTAATGCACTTTCACTATTTCATTTGTTTGTTTAAATCATTTATCGAACTGTAATGTATTTCGGTATAAAGACTGGAATAGAATTCAGCACGACCTACTGAACAGTCTGCTTCTTCCCAGGGATCCGAAGTGATGTTCTGTGATACCGAGTCCCATATGTACTTGGATGTTTGTCTGGCAGCAAAACTACTTTAGCAGTACGCCATTTCTACAATAACATGGAGGCTTTTCCTGGGGTGTTTCCTTGCTCACAGGCTCAGCAGTCCCTCCCACCTCCCTCCAGCCAGCCTTCCTCTCCTCAGTGTCCTGTGGCCCATAAAGCAGCCACCCCTGCCAGGCCGCGTGGCCCCTGAAGGACTCCTCGTGCACGTCCCTTTCTCGGCGCAGCTCACTCCGGAGCCCACCTTCCCTCACGCCTCTCCAGGCTGTGACGATTGGGGTGAAGGGCAGAGGGCCTCCCGGGTGGGGACACGGGGCTGGCGATGAGGCACATTTGTGCACCTAGAACGGTCGGCAGCGAGGCGATGCTCCCTAAGCCTTCTCCGCCCGGTCACATCTAAGAGCAACAAACGGACACCTCAGGCCCCCACATGCAGCCACCGTGTCCTCCTCTCCTTCCTCAGCCTGTCCCGGTGATGTCCGTCCCAAGGATGCTGTCACACCCCTTCCTGGCCACGGAGGGCACCTCCTCCAGGGACGTCACCTCCGCACACGCCCAAGCTGCCATGGTGGCCATCTTTAGCTGGGCTCTGTCCCGTCCTTGAGCCTGGCATTTTTGGTTCCTCTTGTGGTTCCCTCTCACCCCGGTGAGTGGACGCCCTGCGGGACGCATCCTCCAGGCACCACGTCACCCAGGTTGTCCTGCTCCATGCTCCCTCTCAGTGCCCTTTCTCCAAGACGATCTCTTCACTCCAAGAAGACCGTGCACAAACCCAGAAATGTCTTCAATTCCCAGAGAGCACACCTTCCAGTTCCAGCTGGACTTCTCTTTCAGCACTGCCTGTGCGAGTACAGTATGCAACGCACAATTTCACACACAATATCACAAATACATTTGGACACAACTGACCCCTCCAGAGCAGTGCCGAAAGTTTCATGATATAAATTTGGCACCATGATTATTGGCAACGTTCCAAATGAATGCTTCATTTTCAGAGTGACTAAAAGGCTTTCATTCAATGCGACGGCAGGAATGAGCTAAAAGGAATGATAGTTATCACAGAATATGCACTGACGTTGAACTGTTAGACGGATCCAATGTAACATGACCTGGTTGAAGGATTGTGGAGTTATTGAAAATGCAACACACGCAAGCTTTTCATAAAATTATATTTAAATGATTAATAAATTATTAAATTAATAAGTCATTAAAACATTGTTTTGATTACATTTAAAATATTTGAAGTTTCTCACAGCTAGACTCCACTCTAGCTAGGACTGCAATTCGGATTGCCTTGGTTCTGCCCAGCGTTTTGTCCTGGCATTATAGTGCCTCGTAAACTAACAAGAATGTCTCCAACAACTTTGAAATAATGATTTTGTTCTTAGGAAGCTCTACTGAGAAAACGTTTAATCTAGCATTTCTGCAGAACGCCAGCCCCGTGAAATGTGTTGGGGGAAAATTGCCTTCTAGGTCAAAGACACTTGGTGATGCCTACTGCTAGGTTCACATGTGTTACAGCACACGTTAGATGTTTCCGGAAATGCTGCAATAATGTTATTTAACACTAGTTTTCCAAACTCGACTAACGGTAGAAGATGTTGCCTTGATACCTATTAAGATCCCATGAATCAATAGTTCACAAAAATCCTGATTTATAAACTCTGCTTTAAACTAATCTTTTAGGGGAACCTGGAGGACTCAGTTAGGTAAGCATCTGACTCTTGGTTTCAGTGCAGGTCATGATCTCAGTTTCACGATTTTGAGCCCCATGTCAGGCTCTGTGCTGACGACATGGAGCCTGCTTGGGATTCTCTCTCTCTCTCTCTCTCTCTTTCTCTTTCTCTCTCCTTCTCTCACTGTACCTCCCCTGCTCACACTGTTTCTGTCTCTCTCAAAATAAATAAATAAATAACCTGAAAAAATTTTTTAAAGAAAAGAAAATAAAGTCTGTTTGAAAAAATGCACCGAGGGTCATCTGAGTGGCTCAACCAGTTGATCGTCTGACTTCATTTCAGGTCATGATCTTGCAGTTCATGGGTTTGAGTCCCATGTCGGGCTCTGTGCTGACAGCTCAGGGCCTGGAGCCTGCTTCAGATTCAGTGTCTCCCTGTCTCTCTGCCCCTCCCCTGCTAGTGTTCTGTCTCTAACTCTCTCAAAAATAAATAAACATTAAAAAACATTTTAAAAAACTAAAAAATAAATAAATGAATGAATAAGTAAATAAATAATTCACCAAAACAAAGAGGCCAGGAATCTACAGAGCCAACACAAAGTGACGCTTATGGAAGACCCAGGTAAATTCGAGATATGAAACGTGATTGCTCTAGAGAGGTTGAGCTGCCAGAAGACACTTCTTATTGAGCACCTATTATATGCTCACCTGCTGCTCAGTCGTATGCATTAGCTGCTGTAACTACTAAGTAATCTAACAACAAAGTCACTGCTCTCAGGGTAACATCAGTCTTACTGCAGTAAAGTTAACGAATTAATGTCAACGGAATGACAATATAAATAGGAGCATCTCCCAGAACGGGTACCGTGGAACACCTATTCCTGCAGTTATGCACAGCTGTTATTTCCAAAAGGGTCTGTGTAAGCTTGGGAAGTGCCTGCTTGGCAAACATTAGTGGGCATCCTTATTGCAAGATTTCTCAGAGTCCGTGTGCATTTTAAATGTCCAAGAGGGTAATGTAGTGAGCAACATTTGCCCTCATATTTGACCACCAGAACGGTTCCTTGGGGAGACATTAGGGCAGAAGCTTGTGTCCAGCTAAGTTGCTGGTAGAGATTAATCAATTATTTGCATTCTAGCCAGGCTCAGAGTGTAGATGGTCGGGGGGAAGGGACTGTGTCACTGAGAGGGTGCAAGTGAAGAAGGAAGTGAGCACAAGGCAGCAGGGTCGTCTGCTGCCGGCTGCGGAAAAGGACGAGAGATCCCGGCACAGATGCCAACTCTGCGTGAGGCCGGAAGACGGCGGGGTGAGTAGACAATAAAAGAGACTGAGAGATTTTCAAAGGAACTGATGAATCTGATTGATGGATTTCCAGTGTCAATGGCAGCATCTGGCACAAAGTAGGAATTTGAGTGAGTGAGTGAGTACAGGGTTGAACGGAGGTCTGGCATAGTGAGGAGCAATTCTGTAGATGTGAGGAATATGGCCAGGGTCTCCTGGGATCTGGATGGCTGGAAAGAAGAAATGGTGGTCTGGGTGGAAGAGGACTTCATGAATATTTCCATTTCTTCTAAGGTAACATTTCCCTTCCACCAAGAGCCACATCATCTTACAAAAAGTTAAGTTATTTCTGTGTCTTTCTTCCTTGAATACATTACCTTGTGTTGAGCCCTAACCACGAAGTAGCACTGATAGCCACATTACACATACTTGAGATAACACTCTGAGATTTACATTGTCTAATGGATCAGGATATCGAGGTTCAAGTGTCATTAAGTCACCTTCCTGACTCCTAGTTAAGAGGTAGCACTATGATTTGAATTCATACAAATCAGATTCCAAAACCTCTGACTTAAGTGTGGTGTCATCTTAGCCAATAAGCTCTTTGGGGGAAAGTCAAGGGCAGGTTCTGGCACCAAATATAACTGTGTTGGATTTTCCTCTGAACCCTATGACATAGCTGGTACTGCTCTATGAGGGGTCCCTGAAGACGAAGAGAGAGAAAAAGGAGTAGAAGGGTTATGTGAGCAATCCTAGTAGAAAACTTTCGTAACTTGGAAAAAGATACAGACGTCAAAATCCAGGAAGCACAGAGAATTACCATTAGATTCAACGAAAACCAACCATCAGTAAGGCATATCATAGTCAAATTCACAAAATACTCAGGCAAGGAAAGAATCATGAAAGCAGCAAGGGAAAAAAGTCCTTAACCTATAAGGGAAGACAGATCAGGTTCGCAGCAGACCTATCCACAGAAACTTGGCAGGCTAGAAAGGAGTGGCAGAATATATTCAATGTGCTGAATCAGAAAAATATGCAGCCCAAAATTCTTTATCCAGCAAGGCTCTCATTCAAAATAGGAGAGACAAAAAATTTCCCAAACAAAAATTAAAGGTGTTAGTAACCACTAAACCAGCCCTGCAAGAAATTTTAGGCGGGCGGGGGTGGGGGGACTCTGTGAGGGGACAAAAGACAAAAAAATAAAGAACAAAAGCAACAAAGACTAGAAAGGACCAGAGAACAACACCAGAAACTCCAACTCTACAGGCAACATAATGGGAATAAATTCCTAGCTTTCAGTACTCACTCTAAACATCAATGGACTAAATGCTCCAATCAAAAGACATAGGGTAACAGAATGGATAAGAAAACAAGATCCATCTATATGCTGTTTATAAGAGACTAATTTTAGACCTAAAGACACCTTCAGATTGAAAGTAAGGGGATGGAGAACCATCTGTCATGCTACTGGTCACCAAAAGAAAGCCAGAGTAGCCATACTTCTATCAGAGAATCTAGACTTTAAAATAAAGACTGTAATGAGAGATGAGGAAGGGCATTATCTCATAATTAAGGATCTATCCACCAAGAATATCTAACAATTGCAAACATTTATGCTCCAAATGTGAGAGTACCCAAATATCTAAATCAATTAATCATGAACATAAAGAACCTCATTAATAATAATACCATAATAGTAGAGGACTTCAACACTCAATGTACAGCAATGGACAGATCACCTAAACAGAAAATCAACAAGGAAACAATGTCTTCGAATGACACACTGGACTGGATGGACTTAACAGATACATTCAGAACACTTCATCCTAAAGCAGCAGAATACACATTTTTCTCCAGTGCACATGGAACCTTCTCCAGAATAGATCACATACTGGGACATAGATCACCCCTCAACAAGTACAAAAAGATTGAGATCATACCGTTTACATTTCAGACCACAATGTTGTGAAACTCAAAATCAACCACAAGAAAAAATGTAGAAAGATAATAAATACTTGGAGCCTCAAGACCATCCTACTAAAGAATTAATGGGCTAACCAATAAATTAAAGAGGAAATTAAAAAGTATATGGAAGTCAATGAAAATGTTAACACCATAGCCCAAAACCTCTGGGTTACAGCAAAGTCGGTCATAAGAGGAAGTATATAGCCATCCAGGCCTTCCTAAAAAAGGAAGAAAGGTCTCAGATACACAATCTAACCTTACGCCTCAAAGAACTGGAAAAAGAACAGCAAATAAAACACAAAACCAGCAGAAGACAGGAAATAATAAAGATTAAAGCAAAAATAAATGCCATTGAAACCAAAAACAAACAAACAAACAAAACAGTAAGAACAGATCAATGAAACCAGAAGCTGGTTCTTTGAAAAAATTAACAAAATTGATAAACCCTTAGCCAGTTTGATCAAAAAAAAAAAAAGGAAAGGACTCAAATACATAAAATCCAGAATGAAAGAGGAGAGCTCACAACCAACCCAACAGAAATACAAACAATAATAAGAGAATGTTACAAGCAATTCTACACCAGTAAAACGGGCAATCTGGAAGAAACGGACAAATTCCCAGAAACATATAAACTACCAAAACTGAAACAGGAGAAATAGAAAATTTAAACAGGCTCATAACCAGTACAGAAATAGAATTACTCATCAAAAATCTCCCAAAAAACAAGAGTCCAAGATCAGGTGGCTTTCCAGGGGAATCTATGAAAGATTTAAAGAAGAGTTAAGATCTGTTCTCTTGAAGTTGTTCCAAAAAGTAGAAATGGAAGGAAAACTTCTAAACTCTTTCTATAAAGCCAGCATTACCTTGATTCCAAAACCAAAGATCCCACTAAAAAGGAGAACTACAGACTGATTTCCCTGATGAACATGATGAACATGGATGCAAAAATCCTCAACAAGATATTAGCCAACTGGATCCAACAATACATTAAAAAAACTATTCACCACAACCACGTGGTATTTGTACCTGGGATGGAGGGCTGGTTCAATATCCACAAAACAATCAATGTGATACCCTCATATCAATAAAAGAAAGGACAAGAACCACGTGATCCTCTCAAATGCAGAGAAAGCATTTGACAAAATACAGCATCCTTTCTTGATAAAAACTCTCAAGAAAGTAGGGATAGAAGGATCATACCTCGAGATCATAAAAGCCATATATGAAAGACCCACTGCTAATATCATCCTCAATGGGGAGAAACTGAGAGCTTTCCTCCTAAGGTCAGGAACACAACAGGGATTCCACTTTCACCACTGTCATTCAACATAGTATTGGAAGCCTCAGCCTCAGCAATCAGACAACACATAGGAATAAAAGGCATTCAAATCAGCCAGGAGGAGGTCAAACTTTCACTCTTCCCAAATGACATGATGCTGTATATGGAAAACCCAAAAGATTCCACCGAAAAGCTGCTAGAACTGATCCATGAATTTAGCAAAGTCACAGAATATAAAATCAATGCACAGAAATCGGTTGCATCCCTATACACCATCAATGAAGCAACAGAAAGAGAAATCAAGGAATCGATCCCATTTAAAACTGCAACAAAAAACCATAAAATACCTAGGAATACATCTAACCAAAGAGGTGAAAAATCTATTCACTAAAAACTAAAAAAGGTTATGAAAGAAATTGAAGAAGACACAAAAAAATGGAAAAATATTCCATGCTTCTGGATAGGAAGACCAAATATTGTTAAAATGTCAGTACTACCAAAAGCAATCTACATATTCAATGCAATCCCTATCAAAATAACACCAGCATTCTTCATGGAGCTAGAACAGACGACCTAAAATTTGTATGGAAGTAGAAAAGACCCCGAATAGCCAAAGCATTCCTGAAAAAGTAAACCAAAGCTGGAGGCATCACATTTCCAGACTTGAAGATGTATTACAAAGCTGTAATCATCAAGACAGTACGGTTCTAGCACAAGAACGGACGCTCAGATCAATGGAACAGAATAGAGAACCCAGAAATAGACCCCCAAACATAAGGCCAACTCATTTTTGACAAAGCAGGAAAGAATATCCAATGGAATAAAGACAGTCTCTTCAGCAAGTGGTGCTGGGAAAACTAGACAGAAACATGCAGAAAAATGAACCTGGCCCACTTTCTTACACCGTACAGAAAAATAAACTCAAAATGGATGAAAGACCTAAATGTAAGACAGGAAGCCATCGAAATCCTCGAGGAGAAAGCAGGCAAAAACCTCTTTGACTTTCGCCGCAGCAACCTCTTACTGAACATATCTCTAGAGGCAAGGGAACAAAAGCGAAAACAAACTATTGGGACCTCATCAAAATAAAAAGCTTCAGCACAGCGAAGGAAACAATCAGCAAAACTAAAACACAGCTGACGGATTGGGAGAAGATATTTGCAAATGACATGTCGGATAAAGGTTTAGTATCCAAAATCTGTAAAGAACTTATCAAACTCAACACCCAAAAGACAAATAACCCAGTGAAGAAATGGGCAAAAGACATGAATAGACACTTTGCAAAGAAGACATCCAGATGGCCTCAGACACATGAAAAAATGCTCCACATCACTCATCACCAGGGAAATACAAATCAAAACCACAATGAGATACCACCTCACACCCGTCAGAATGGCTAAGATTAACAACTCAGGCAACAATAAATGTTGGTGAGGATGTGGAGAGAGGATCTCTTTTGTACTACTGGTGGGAATGCAAACTGGTGCAGCCACTCTAGAAAACAGTATCGAGGCTTCTTCAAAAAATTAAAAATAGAACTACCCTATGACCCAGCAATTGCACTACTAGGTATTTATCCAAGAGATACAGGTGCGCTGTTTTAAAGGAGCACGTGCACTCCAATTTTATAGCAGCGCTATCGACAATAGCCAAAGTATCAAGAGCCCAAATGTCCATCGACAGGTGAATGGATAAAGAAGATGTGGTATGTATTTACAATAGAGTATTACTCAGCAATCAAAAAGAATGAAATCTTGCCATTACCAACTACGTGGGTGGAACTAGAGGGTATTATGCTAAGTGAAATTAGTCAGAGAAAGACAAATATCATATGACTTCCCTCTTATGAGGAATTTAAGATACAAAAGAGATGAACATAAGGGAAGGGAAGCAAAAATAATATAAAATCAGGGAGGGGGACAAAACATTAGAGACTCATAAATACAGAGAACGGAGGGCTCCTGGAGGGCTTGCGGGAGGGGGGATGGGCTAAATGGGTAAGGGGCATTAAGGAATCTACTCCTAAAATCATTGTTGTGCTATATGCTAACTAACTTGGATGTGAATTTTAAGATAAATAATTAAAAAATTCAATAGCAAAAATCCAATCTGATTAAAAAACGAGCAATGGATCTAGATAAACATTCTTCTAAAGAAGACACACAGACGACACACAGATACACGAACACGTGCTCCAGAGCATAACCAGCAGGGAAGTGCAAATCAAAACCACAGTGAGAGACAGCTCACAGCTCTAGGACGCCTGTTATCAAGAAGATAAGAAATAACGAGTGTTGGTGAGGATGCGGAGAAAAAGAAACATTCGGGCACTGTTGGTGAAAACGCGCAGCAGTCATCGTGGAAAATGGCGCAGCCATCATGGAAAACAGCATGGAGGGCTTATATATGTGTATTTATATATGTATTATTCAGGCTTAAGAAACAAGGAGACCCTGCCATTTGTGACAACATAGATGAACCTGAAAGATTATGCTAAGTGAAACAAACCAGACAGGGAAAGACAAATACTGTATCTTCTCAGGTGAGAGCCAGTGCGGGGGAGGGGGAGTGCCGGTCAAAGGGCACAAGCTCCCAGTTATAAGGTGAGTAAGTTCTGGGGATCTTGTGCACAGTATGGGGCTACAGTGTTGCATACTGGAAATTCACAGAGAAAGTAAATCCCAGGTGCTCTCATCACAAAAGAAAAATGGTAACTGTGTGAGCAGATGATATGGTAATTAGCTGAGCTGGGGTAATTTTTTCACTAGCATATGTGTATCAGGTCATCATGTCCTAAAGGATTTTAGTGTTCATGCAACACAACTTTTATCAGATGCATGAACCAGAACAGAAAAAAACATATGAAGATATCAAGAAAATTACTGGACTAAGTTGAGGAAATTTTGAGTGCTTAAAGTGACATGTTCAAGTAAAAAGAAAAACTCTGCTTAAAAAAAGTAATCCATTCTCAACAAAATTTTGGAAAGCAAAGAATGAGGAAGAAAATTCAAATAACCTGTACCCATAACAGTAATGTACATGTAACTGGGAAATACGCACAGTTGGTGTTTCCTAACTTTCTCCCTGTGCAGGACTCACGCGTATCTGCTAACTTACGTGCAACGCTACAATATTCCACGAAGAGTTTCGTATTCCCTTTCATTTACAGTTCCTCCATTACGTAACATTTTTGAAACCATTTTAATGATGAAGTAGTATTTCACTGCATTTGTATACCATTTATATTTAACTAACTCTTCATTTCAAACTCAGATATTTTCCATAATTTTTCCATTATAAACAACACTGGTACAAAAATCTTCAGATGTGAATATTTGCACTTCTAATTATGGCCTTAGTCTGCTCTCCTAAAAACTCAAATTCCCAGGTCAAAAGGTCCACATATATCTTGACTGACATGTTTATTCCCATAAAGCCTGTACCACTCACCTCCCCCTAGATAGTGTCCTGAGGGTCCCTCACCAGGACTTCCACCGCATGAGTCCTCCTGGACGTGGCCAGGCTTTCCTTCGGAGCCTCCTTGAGTTACTGCCTGGAAACCGCCTCAGGGCCTCATGAGGGCTGATTTCCAGGATTCCATGGCTTCAGAGAGAATGGCATAATGCCAGGAGAGAAGGTGTTACGACCCCTTATTGTCTCCAACAATCAGAAAGGCAGATTCACAGCTGAGACCGAGCAGTGCTGAGCCACCCAGGAAAGACCGTTGTTAGTCATGGTAATACCTGCGCTCAGTTTCATTTCAGGTGCAGCCTGTGTACTGTTGACCACAAAGGGTTTAGTAGGAGGGTTGGGTTTAGTGGGGTTTAGCCATGAGGTTGGTGTGGCTGGAACGGGACATCTAGAGGAAGCTGGGAATGACACTGGAAACTTCTCCACCTCCTTTCTGCCAGATACTGAGGGTGGGTCCTACCCTGGCCTGCCCTCCCTTCCTGAGTCCAGGCCAACATTCCACCTGCCCCCTCGCACCTGCTGACCGAGGCCCGAGGCCCGCCGGACCGCTGCCCCCAGCACTCTTGTCCCCCAGTCTGGCTCTGCCCACCCGGAGGCCCTTCTTCTGCGCACTGGTCGGGGATGGAGCCCTCCCCACGAGGGGCCAGGGCACGCTCCCTCACCCGCACCCACAGCCAGCCCTGCCCATGCTCACGCCGTGCTAACACCACGGTCAGGCGCCCTTCCTGCGAGCCACCCAGAAAGCACGTCCAATGCACATGGGCTCCTGTCACACCTGTATTCTCTAGAACACTTTTGAACTTGGATTTTTTAAGGTGGCCCTTTTTTCTCTTATCCAGCCGTTAAGAGTTCCTAATCTTTGCATAGCAGGCAATGCAACGTATCAGCCTTGGAGCCTTCGATTTTAAAGAGGTCTCTCATTGCCAAGGAGAATTCATGAGAGCAAAGAGCTGTTTCTTGTCTGTTCGGTTACATTAAAATGTGGAAAGAACCAGGCGGATGGAGCAGTCAGACACGCCGAGCCCCATCAAGCAGCCACAAGCCTTGAGGAGGCTCGAACCACCGGCCAGGAGGAGCTCTCCAAACAAGAAACTGCCTTTCAGGGGTGCCTGGCTGGCTCAGTCGACGGAGCGGGTGACTCTTGATCTCAGGGTTGTGAGCTTGACCCCGCTGTTGGATGTAGAGATTAAATAAATAAACTTTTAAGAAAAATAGAAATTGCCTTTCACAGAGATGGAGGCAGAGGTAGAGAGCTAGAGACAGAGATAGAGAGACATGAAGGCAGAGAGAGAGTCAGAGACAGAGATAGATACAGATAGAGGTAGAAACAGAGGTAGAAATACGGACAGAGCCAGAGATGATTACACGCACACACGCATGTGTGCACGGGAGGTACGTAAGGCATCCCAGCAGTAAGGGGCAGAACCCACTTGATAACAGCGCGCCAGAGCAGACTGAGTGGCAGCCTGCTCTTAGCAACATTGTCACCTAGCAACAGGCGGCAATCCAGTAGGCATGGAGTAGCTGCCCGTGTGCGCTGCACCTTCCGCAAGCTCAGAGCTGAACGCTCGTGCCTGGAGGTCCCCGAGCCCGGGTCCATGCCCATGGCCAGCTCCTCTGTCATCCCCCACCTGCTTCAAGGACTATAGCCTTCAAGAAGGCTGCCGTCTCCTGTCATCTGCCGCCACTACACCAGTACCGAATCGATTCTTCTCTGACAGGGAGATTCATCAGGGAAGGATCAAGACATTTTACATTGTGACGGGCCGAAGCCCTTTCCAAAATGCCTTAGGCTACGTAACCCCAAAGTCCAGATGTGAACATCAGGCCTGGCTGGATCCAGGTGCTCATCTGGACATGTGTCCGTCCCCATCCTGGACTGCTGTCTCTACAGACGCCTCATCTGTAAGTTGGCTTTCTTCACATGACTAGCAACAATGCCTGCCCGAAGCTTGGGGCTCTCATGATGCTTTGCATGTAGTACATCAGGAAAAGATGTGGGGGCACCTGGGTGGCTCAGTCGGTTGAATGTCTGACTCTTGATTTCAGCTCAGGCTATGATTCCAGGGTCATGAGATCGAGCCCTGCATCAGGCTGTATGCTGAGCATGGAGCCTGCTTAAGATTCCCTCTCTTTCCCCTCTCTCTCTCTCAAATAATAAACAAAACAAATAAATAAATAAGAAATAAGAAAAAACACGGGATCCCCCTCATTAATTGCAGCAACTTTGGATATAGCCCATATTGGTTTCACTGGTGTCCTTGGTGAACCCATGTCAGTGATCAGGACGTGGAGAACCGTCCCAGGATGGACCCGGCTTCTATGCCTCCCCTAGAAACACAAGGGAGGGGCAGCCCCACCGAAGACACGCTCAGAGGGACCCAGGCTGCATGCTGTGGAGGAGGAAGAGGATGCTGGGCAGCTGGATGAAGCAGGTGCGTTCACGGCTGTCAACTCTAATTAGGAAGCAGGGGAGGTGGAGGGGGGACCGTCAGCTCGTTCACAAGGACAGTTGTACTTAGCTGTTACTCACATATATCACTCATTAGCACCATGCCTCCTTAACCCTTCTTTTCTTGGACAAAGAACAAGCAAATTTAGCAAACACACTTTGTACCAGCACTGTGGTGTGCAGCACCAGGCGCCGGAGGCGATCCTCCTACTGAGGTGCTCCCCCTACTGAAGTGCTCACTACACCACAGGGAAGGCGAAGATTTACACAAAACATCCAAGGAACGGGACGCCTGGGTGGCTCAGTCAGTTAGGTGTCTGACTCTTGATATCAGCTCAGGTAAGGACCTCACAGTTGGTGAGACCAATCCCTGCACCAGGCTCTGTGCTGACAGTGCGGAGCCTGCTTGGGATCCTCTCCCTCGCTCGAGGCCCCTCCCTCACTTGTTCTCTCTCACTCCCTCTCTCTCAAACTAAACGAACATTTAGAAAGATTCCAAGGAAATACCAGGTATAATCCACCCTACAGCAAAAGGCCACGTGAGCGACCACTCTGGTCGGGCACGCAGGGGTTAAAGGTTTCTGGGTTGATAACATTTGAACCGGCCCCTGAAGCATGTATGAGCAGGAACTCGTGGACAGTGACGGTGCTCGGCCTATGAGAAGCGGAAGCAGAATCTGAGAAAACGTAGAGTCCCACCCGTATCTATCCCAGAAACAGGACATGCGTGCTCCCGAACAATATTCTGAGCACAGGCCTTGTGGTGTAGTAATCTTGGTGAATATGTTAGAAAAATACTAACCATAGGATGTGTTTGGCAGGGGTGGGGGAGAGGAAGGAGCTGAAGCTGGAAAAATAAGGGCCAGATGCTGGAATCAAGGAGTTTCTGTTTCTTCCTACAGGAGGTGAGGTGCCCCGCACCCATTCATCCTACAGAGTGGGCTCCCCAGATATAGGCTCCCCAGAAAGCACCTGTGAGACGTCATCCCCTTTCTTGGAGCCCGTGCTCCATTTTCAGTGGGTGCGCAGCTCAGTGTGGGCACAGAACCCGTGGGTTATGCTGCCTCCACACGCGCGCTCACTTCGATTTGGCTGATCTGTCTGAGAAGATGACCGAAGCCGACCCTTTCAGCCACGGTCCCTCCTCACTGGTGCTCAGCTGGTGGGAAAACTCTGCCCTGAGAAGTGGATTCCAGGAGGAGACAATTTACACAGATTCTTCCCAAGGTGAGGACAGTGACCACAGTTCATGTCCGTGTGCCCCAGTGTCCTGGCCTGTACGATGGGCTGCTGGGCTAGCCCGGGTGTCACGGCGAGGGACAGCAGGCCTCACCTCCTCCGGCTTGTGCCCACGGTAAGGGTGGCTCACCAGCGACCAGACCAGGGAATAGGCTTCCCTCAGCTGAGGTTGTCAGAAACGGGAGGATTGTTCTAGAAACTGCACAGCTGGTACATTTTACCCAGAGGAGAGGCCCATGTCTTAACATGGTTATATTCTGGAATCACAAGGTCGAAAGACATTTCCCTGTTGATCGTGTTGTACATGGAATCCGTCTGTGGGACTGAAAACACATGCACACCTCCCTCCTGGAGCACATCCCTCCCTCCTGGAGCACCTCCCTCCCTCCTAGAGCACCTCTCTCCTTCCTGGAGTACCTCCCTCCCTCCTGGTGCACCTCCTTCCCTCCTGGAGCACCTCCCTCCCTCCTGGAGCACCTTCTTCCTGGAGCACCTCCCTCCCTCCTAGAGCACCTCCCTCCTTCCTGGAGCACCTCCCTCCCTCCTGGAGCACCTCCTTCCCTCCTGGAGCACCTCCCTCCCTCCTGGAGCACCTCCTTCCCTCCTGGAGCACCTCCCTCCCTCCTGGAGCACCTTCTTCCTGGAGCACCTCCCTCC
The DNA here is from genome assembly GCA_030068075.1 of Paguma larvata. Taxonomy (NCBI): domain Eukaryota; kingdom Metazoa; phylum Chordata; class Mammalia; order Carnivora; family Viverridae; genus Paguma; species Paguma larvata. Next base: position 39,475,252 of record CM057823.1, read on the forward strand.
CTCCTGGTACACCTCCCTCCTGGAGCACCTCCTTCCCTCCTGGAGCACCTCCCTCCCTCCTGGAGCACCTCCTTCCCTCCTGGAGCACCTCCCTCCCTCCTGGAGCACCTTCTTCCTGGAGCACCTCCCTCCCTCCTGGTGCACCTCCCTCCTGGAGCACCTCCTTCCCTCCTGGAGCACCTCCCTCCCTCCTGGAGGACCTCCCTCCTTCCTGGAGTACCTCCTCCCTCCTTCACACCTCCCTCCTTGCACAGTCTGTCTCATGCACAGACGCCTTGGACCAAAGAAAACGGTTTAGGTGTGCCTTTCTATAAGTTTTTAGGAAAAGGGGTACATAGTAGCTAATTGCACTAAAAACAGGCTACTGCTGGCATTCATTCTGAACAGCACCTGACATGGCCAAGCTTCTGCCTGCAGCATGTAATCTCAGTGCTTCCATGTTCAACCACCCCTGAACTTGCTGTCCGATCCACACCTTGTATTTTCCCTCCACGAAGCATTCTTAGCTCTCATCAGCACAGATGAGACTTTTAAACGCAGGAGCAGAGGTGAGGGGAACAAAGCTTTCTAACTGTAGGACATAGAATTTCCTTTAAAAAGTCCGCAATGGCATTGACGACATTAGAGCTATTTTGTGTCTTTTTACCTAAGAGCCCATCAATTCACTGGTTCTTTCTGTGATGACACCTGCACAATTGCCAAGGAATGTGCTAAGGATGGACCTGACTGAATTGCATGTTTCCTGTGGTTTAGGATGTGGATTGTTCTGGTACATCTTCCTCCAGCCCTGCTGCCACCATGCCCTTGGTCTCCTGTTGGGACTTTCTGACTGCGGCCAAGGCTGTCCTGCCCAGCCGCCTGTGCCGGGTTCCCCTCATCATGCATGCCCACCACTTAGGGCCTGGGCTGACTCCGTGTCGAGTCTACGGAAGTAGCTTCCAGTGCCTCAGCACGCTCCCAGCATCTTCCACGCTGGGCCTCTGACAGAGCCTCTCCCAGCACCCGGCGACCGCATGCATCTCTCGTTTCTGAGAAGGCGCTCCCGCTCCTGTCTGCGTGTCCTGTCTGTAGATGAGCTCCAGGACCACCCGGCCACTTACTCACCTGACAGGAACACATGTGACATGCGCTGTCTCCGCCAGGGGCGAGAGCCAGCTGGTCCCCAGCAGGAGGACGTGTGGGTTGGTCTCTTCCCCTGCGTGACTTTGGCAGGCACGTGGCTCCCCGAGCCTGTAAAACAGAAGAGGTGATGCCGCCCTCACTGTTTCTCAGAAGAGTTTAAGCGCCGACACCTGAGAGACGACAGGTGTGAAGACACCTGAGGAGCAAAACACAGCCAGCACCTGGATGGCGTTACTGACGCTCTCGCTACCACAGCTTCTTATGACCGTGATAATGCCCCGTACCTTCTGTGACTTTTCACAACCGTGTGATAATGAATCAGTTTGCCAATTGATAGACGGCTTTCTCTTCAGGCTCTGAACCGCACACATGACCCGTGATCAGTCCTAAAGCCACAGAGAACAGGTTTCGTGCTTTGAAAGTGTCTCAACCGTCAGCATTTACGGGTGTTCAGCGTGTGTTTTCTGCACAAGTTACTCGGGAAAGAGGAAACATGTTGTCTTTCTACCTCTGAGAAGAGGACCGGCCTGCATGCCTTCTCTGTACGTGGAGACGACCCCACAGAAGGGCGGAGGAAGCATCTGAAGGACGAGGTAGGAAAGATGAGGACAGAAGATAAAACATAGGTTTTACATAAAGGCTGCCACAGGCGTTATTATCATAGAGTCTATGCTGGCTCCGCCGCCACAACAAAGTAGCACAGACGGCGGCGTACACCAGACGCCAGGAAGCCTGGGATCCGGCTGCGGGCCTCCCAGTTCCTCCGGAGGCCGCTCGCTGCCCTGCACACACCGTGTGTCCTGTGTCCTCACGTGGTCATCCCTCTGCCTGTCTGTGTCCTCCCTCCTCCTGTCAGGAGGACAGCAGCCCTGTCGGGTTAGGGCTGCCCTGATGGCCCCCTTTAAAGGCCCTCCTTCCAAACACCGTCACCTTCTGAGGCTTTGGGGGTTAGGGCCTCAGCATATGAATCTGGGGGGATACAATTCCATCCATGACACCGTCCAAATACCTCAGCCTCTTAAGAACCAGTGTGGCCCTGGGGACCTCTAGCAGCAGACATGTTGTGATAAGGCTGAACTTTGGTACTGGCATGTTCACACACATGTCCTGTGAGCTTTACAACCTGGGGTCCTCAGACTCAGACGGAGGGCTGTGTGCGGGTGGGCCTGTCACCCTGGGGGTGAGGCAGTGGCCTGGCACCTGGAGTGTCCATTGTCTTGCAGACGGTTTCCTAGTGCACCTGCATCCTGCGTGTGTCCACACCCATGTGGGGGTGAGTGTGAGGGCTGATGCCTGCGGACAGGACGCAGAAGCAGAAAGGAAGAGGGAAGCAGGAGGGATTAATATCTGAATTCATTCGTTGTTTCCATGGATACACCCTGATTACAGAGACTTGTGGTTCGGGGCTGTGGCCCTTGCACACCCATCCACAGGGGAGCCACAGGGACTCACGGGAGGTGGAGACGGTCAGAACCGTGGAACAGACAAGATGCAAAAGACACAAACGTAATTCTTAAAGGTGCAGAAAAACTTACCTTCATTTCCAAATCTTGGCTATGTTAAAGAACACTACGCTTTTCGGGGCACCTGGTCAGTTAAGCATCTGACTCTTGGTTTCAGCTCAGGTCATGATCTCAGTTCATGGGTTCGAGGCCTGCATTGGGTTCTGCGCTGACAGATTGGAGCCTACTTGGGATTCTCTCTCTCTCTCTCTCTCTCTCTCTCTCTCTCTCCCCGTTCCCTGCTTGTGTACTCTCTCTCTCTCTCTCAAAAATAAACATTTTTTTAATTAAAAAAATTTAAATGCCAGCACGTGTCTTGTCGCCTTACACCTGATTCTAATGTTAGAGCGTCCTTACTTCACACCCGCAAAGGCAGAAAAGCGAGCCTCCGTGTCCCCTCATGGTGGGACCAGGAATGTCATCTAAGTGGCGGCTGCCTGTGAGAAGAGCCTGCTGCAGCCCACCTGTCTGTATTTACCCTCGAACAGCAGGCTAGCGAGGCCTTCTGGCCTCTAGATACCCTCTGCTGGGAAAAAACATATCTGCACAGGCCGCAAGTTCCTTTGAAGTCGAATCTTCATTTCTCTCGAGAGTTCACTTTTCCAAGCCACCCTTTAGGCACGAGTGCAATGGCCATGGTTCTCATGCGGTCTGTGAGGCCAGGGAAGCCCCTGACTAAGGAAACTGGACATCGGCCACCAAGTCTCCGGGCAGGGGGTCACTGCCATCGGGCAGCCCGTCTCCTCTGTCCCGTCGGGCAGGGAATTCGGGACAGACTTGATCCGTGCGTGCCAAGGCGGATCGACATTTTCCTGCAAACCACTGTTTGCCAGTTCAGGCTCCCAGTAACGCCTGGGACACAGCTCTGTGCCAGAGAGGCGTGGGGCACGCAGGGGTAGGAAGGCGCAGCCCCTGCCATCTCAAGTCCCTGCCGACTGCAGAGGTATAGACCCCTCTGAGAAAGTGGAACAGAACGAGTCAGTATTTCATAATAACCACAGTGGACGCTTTGGCTGGCAGTTCGAACAAGGGGCGAAGCAGGGAGCACCGAGAACCCTTCGCACAGGCTAGAAACACTGATGAGAGGGTTTGCACCAGTTACTAAGCCCCGAGCTTGCCAAGAACCTCTACCTTCATCAAGAGGTCCTTCCGTATCCCTGCGGCTTTATTTTCCTCTTTCTCTTGGATCCGCCCACCAATATGCAGACATGCTGATCTCCCTCTAAAACCAAAACAGGAATCAAACAAAAACCCGGCTTTGCTCTCCGTCCAGATTCCACTCACTTTTCTGTCCTCCTTTCCTGCCAACTCTCCGGCCTCTGGAAAGCGAGCATGGCACCGTGGATCCTTTCAGCAGACACGTTGCAACAAGGCTGAGCTTTGGTGCCGGCACGTTGGTTGCTGCACATGCCTTGTGAGCTTTACAACCTGGGGTCCTCGGATTCTGCAGGAGAATTGCCCGTTCCCCCTCTCGTTCTCTCTGGAATGTAGCCGAACAGGCTTCCCACCCCAGCATCCGCCTAAAACTGCTCTTGACAAAGTCTCCATCAACTTCCCGTCGGCGAAACCCAATGGCAGCCTCGGTCCTCGTCCTCCTCCCCGCAGTATTTGGACACTTGGGCTGACGGGAGTTGGGTGTAGTGTCCTTGCTCTCTCGCTCTCTCTCTCTCTCTCTCTCTCTCTCTCTCTCTCTCTCATACACACACACACACACACACACACACACACACCTATTTACCAGCACATGATGTTCTGTTACAGGAAGGGAACGTTTTAGTCAACACTCCAGTTCTTTATTACAGACGGTCTTCGCAGGAAGCTTCCCTTTGCTGTGGTCAGAACCGGGGCGCTCTACTTATTGCGCCTGAGGGAGCTCCTCGAGGCGAGCTAAAGTCAAAACACTTAGAGCTTAGTATGCTGTCTCCGCTTGTGGAAACTACTTCTCCAGATGTTTGTGGAGTCTTGCATATCAACGTTGCAGAGGGAAACCATCAGCAGCTGTGAACGCATACAAGCTACTTCTTCAATTTGCCAGAAAACTTAACCGAACATGACCTCTTTTTCCCCCCTAGGACTGGTGGAAGCTAAAATTCATGAAGATGACAAATGAGCATATGAAAAGAAGCTCCGCATTGTAGTTACCAGAGAAATGCACATTAAAACCACAGCGAGACACCACTGCCCAGCAGGAATGGCCAGAATCCGCCGGCGAGCGCGGACAATGACCTGGAGGAACACGGGCTCTCACCGCTGGCGGGAATGCAAAATGGCGCAGCCTCCTCGGAAGGCGGTTCGGCAGTTTATACAAAACTAAACATACTCTTACCCAACAATCCGGCAGTTGTGCTCTTTGGTATTTACCCAAAGGAGCTGAAGACATATCCACACAAAAGGCTGCAATGGGTGTTTACGGCAGCTTTATTCATAATTGCCAAATTTTGGAAGCAGCCAAGACGTCCTTCAGTAGGTGATGGATAAATAAATGGATTCACTCGGACAATGGATGTAATCGAGCACTAAAAAGAAATCAGCTCTGAGGCCATGAAAAACATGGAGGAACCTCGTACGCAGATCACCAAGTGAAAGAAGCAACGGATTGTATAAAACATTGTGACATGCGGAAGACAATGTGGTTGAGAAGCAAAAAGCAGAATTCAACAGAAATGATACCAGGAGCAAATTCCAGTCAGCGAGGCCATGGGTGGCTCAGACCAACTCTCCGCAGGACCAGCCGGGCAGGAAACCACCCCCCCACCGAGGACCCGGAGCCCCAGGTGCCGGATGTGAAAACCCTGCCGTTAGTCCTGGGCGCCTGGCACCTGCGCGCGGTGTGCTTACACGGAGCCCTCTCCTAAACACCAGTCCCGTGAGAAGGGGCTCAGGGCAGCACGCTGCCAGACCCACCCCGCCTGTGCCCACGACATCGGGACCACACGCTCCCATGCCCGCAACAATCCCCTCTCCCTTGAACTGTGGTCTCGCGGCCAAGACTGTAACTGGTTTGACTGGAACACTGATTTCTATCTTTCTCTTCCAGATGACCGCTTTCAAATAACATCGCATTCAGGCCCCGAACCCACGGAGCAGCGCCTGCCACGGACGCAGGAGTGGGGCTGAGGGAGTCATGCTCCTTTTTCCTGACCTCCCACCTTGGCCAGAGTCCCACCCATCACCCCTGTGGGCCCAGGTCCTTTCTCGGGATTCCTGTAGCTGAGGACGCAGTATCTGCCGGGCACGGGGCAAGCACAAGGTCCTTAAAAAGGGGAGGCAGGAGGGCCGGAGTCTGAGAGAGAGGCGGAGGGGGGATGCAGGGTCCAGAGGAAAGCGACAGTATTGCACTGCCGGCTTTGAGGACGGAGGGAGGCCACAGACAAGGAACGTAGGCGCCTCCAGAGCCTCCTGGGAACTGGCCCTCACTTCAGGCTTCTGATATCTGGAACTATAATAAAATCTGTGTTGTGTGAAGCCAGTAAACTCCCAGGACCACAGGCCCAGCTGAAACAACTTTCTTCGGAGACCCCTGACAAGAGACAAAGGAGCCTCCAGCCACCCACGTTTGTCCGCCACCATTCGGCAAGAAATAAGCCCGTGAGCCTGAGTCACAGCAAACCTCCAGGTGTGAGGGAACGTGGAATGACCCCCACAGGAGAGCTGTCCCTGGTGTACGCCCTGTGCGCACCTAAAAACATACAGGCAAAACAAATTGTAAAGTCAGGGGTCATGGAGAGGGAGGGGTGACGTTCTGACCAGGTGACTATCAACTCGTCACAGCTGGGCCCTCCAATCCAAACCAAAAATAGTATAATTTCGAGTCATTGGAGGAAGAACACGGACTTTTGCTCCTCTGTCTGCAACAATGCCATGACAACTGGAAGGCCTAAATTAGCACCTGCTTTTTTGAGCCAGGCACAGCAGGACAGCTGGTTTTGAGACAGTTGGGGGCGGGGCTGGCCCGCCCGGATGGCCCCTCCACCCGGGTGTGGGGCTCTCCCACGTTGGAGGCCTGTGGGCGCTTCCTCTCCCCTTTCTCAGAATGGTCTCTCCCGGGTGCTTAAGGCCACAGTGGCGTCAGGCTCCAGGAGCGGGCAAAAAGGAGTCTGTCAGTCCTGAAGGCTTATCGTCCCCCCCCCCCCACAGGAGCCCCTCCCCCCATCCTACTGGCTAAATAGGACTCAGCCTCCTAAGAGATGACTACAGCTGGTGCTTTCTTTCGCTAAGCAACTACCGGTAACTTTTGCTTGTGGCAGTTCTGCAGTTTATTTGCAAAGGGTTCCCATGCTTCGGAGACACTCGGGGTAGATGAAAGGCTGCGCCGACGCCTCTGGGGGAGAGGGAGGCAGGGTAGGACAGACCCAAGCTCACCAGCTGAGTAGCTGTCATAGCTGGCTGCTGGGCGCCTCCGTCTCTACTTTGGCAGGTATTGGTAAATTTCCATAATACAAAGAAAAAACAAAACAAATACACACCACGCCCCAGACCCATTTAAGTGAGAGCACGAATGCCCTGGGGCCTCCAGGGCTCCTGTGGGCTGGAGCACGTGCAACAGTGGCCGCAACCCGGACGCAGGTCTGGCACCTGCTGCGCGTGCCTTCCGTGGCACAAAGCACTTCACCTGGTGCCCAAACTCTCATCAGTGAGAGTCTCCCCGATTCGTCACAGCAAGGAGGTCGGTTTTATCTGTTGAAACGTGGAGCAGCAGGTGGTGACCTGGGGGCAGGAGGCGGGGGGTGGGGAGGCGCGGGGACAAAGCCGTGAGGGAGGAGTCAGTCCGCGGACCTCCCGCAGGGCACGGTGGCCATGGTGAACGATACCGTACTGAATATTGGAACTTGGTGAGAGAGCAGGTCTCAGGGGCTCTCAGGACACTCGCGGGTGACCGCGAGGACGGGAGCCGCGAATTCGTTCGGCCGCGGGAACCATTCTGCTGTGTGGACCTCAGAACATCGCGTCGTACACCGTACACACGCACGATGTTATTTTTCAATGTGTTTTAAATTCCGCTGCTCAGGAGCCGTGAAAGTCCCGGCGGGGAGGGGCATGCGGTCCTACCTTTGCCCCTGGAGAGAGGCGGGGTCCCCCACGCGTCCCCGGGTCCCTCTGCCCTCCTGCTCCCCGGTGGCTCCAAGGAGGGAGGCTGGGCTCTGACGTCCTCTCCACGCTCGTGCGCAGGCCCCGCCCCCGCCCCGCCCCTCTCCTGCCCCCTTCTGCCCCTCCCCCTCCTGCCTGCTCCTACCCCTCGCCTCCTATCCCTCCTCCCCCTTCGTCCGCCTACCCTTCCCCCGGCTACCCCATCCTACTCCTCACCCTCACCCCCTATCCCCTCCTTCCCCCAACCCTTCCCCTTCTCCTCCTCCTCCTCCTCCTCCTCCTCAGACGCTCGGAGAGCCCGCCGCGGCCTTTACACCACGAGTAGAGGCCCGCTCACCTCTCCTCTCGTCGGGGCTGAATCCCTGGGGGTCTCCCAGACGAGGCACCCTGTCCTCATGCCTGGGCCTGAGGCCTCCGCAGGCCTGGGAGAGCTCTGGCAGCGGGGCGGGCCTCCTACAAACGTCCTTTCCCTCCCTCCCTCGTCCCTGCCTGCGGTGCCAGAGCGCTTCCCCGGGGCTGCTCCGCCGCGTCGGCCTCCTGCCCGCCCTCCGCACGGATGGGGGGGGGGGGTGAATTAGGTGGGTCCCTCCGAGCTCCAGGCGGCCGCTCCGCTCCTGGCCCGCGCCCCCTCGGTCACGTGGCTCCAGCCTCGAGGGGCTCCTCTCTGAACAGACCGGCGCCCTTCCCCCCAGGGCCCTGGCTCTGGCTTTGGCAGGTCTCACGTTTCTCCATTCCTCGGAGTGGGCCCTGCTGAGGGGACCCAGCCGCCCGGGGCTCAGGTTCCACACCCGGTGTTCTCTGTTCCTTATCTGCCCTCCAGCCGCAGGCCTTCCTCCCGCCTCCTGCGCAGTCCCCTCCTCCTGTCGGGGTCCAGGACAGTGCCAGCCCTTGCTGCTTCCCCAAGGAAACTTTCTATGAACTGCCCCCACCGGACAGTTTCTCTCTCTTTTTTTTTTCTTTTCTTTTTTCTTTTTTTTTTTTTGTGAGAGGAAGGGTGCAAAGCCTTCCTAAGCTAAGGACAGAGTCCCCTTCAGTGAAATTTTCTTTTTTCTTTTTAACATTTTTTTAGGGACTGCTGGGTGGCTCAGTCAGTTGAGCCTCTGACTTCGGTTCAGGTCATGATCTCACGGTTTATGAGTTCGAGTCCTCCTAGGGGCTCTGTGCTGACAGCTTTGGGTTAGCCCCAAATGCCCATGGATCACTCACAGACACCCCCTGACCCCCAGAGTCACGGTCCTTCTAAAAAGCATGCTGTCCCTCCTTCTGTTACTGGCTGTCAAGAGACAAGATACGTTCGGAGCCCTTGCAACACCGGACCCCGAGAGAGTCTCATTTGGGAATCTAGTGTTCGTGGACGGGTCAGGTCTATGTTTGTCCACCAGACCCAGCTGCGGGAGCAAACATTTCTTCTATGAAAAAATCAAACCCAAAACTCCTTCAGTTATTTCAAGTTAATTTAAAAAAAAATCAGGGGCACCTGGGTGGCTCAGTTGGTTAAGCGTCCGACTTCAGCTCAGGTCATGATTGCGCAGTCTGTGAGTTTGAGCCCCATGTCGGGCTCTGTGCTGACAGCTCAGAGCCTGGATCCTGCTTCGGATTCTGTGTCTTCCTCTCTCTGCCTTTCCCTTGCTAGTGCTCTGTCTCTCTCTCTCTCTCTCTCTCTCTCTCTCTCTCTCTCTCACAAATAAACAAATAAAAAAATTTTTTAAACATCATTGGTGGGGCGCCTGGGGGGCTCAGTGGGTTGAGCGTCGTCCTACTTCAGCTCAGGTCATGGTCTCAGGGTTCCTGAGTTCCCCCTGGGACTCCATGCTGACAGTCCAGAGCCTACCGGGGATTCTCGGGCTCGCTAGCTCTGTTTCTCTGCCCCTGCCCCGCCAGCATGCACGTGCACTCTCGCTTTTTCTCTCTCTCTCCCTCTCTCAAAAATAAATAACCATTAAAAAAAAAAAATCATTGGTCTAAGTGCATGCTGTTTGCTTTACATAAAAGCTTGCCGCCTCTTCTAGAAAAAAGGTGGTGTAGCCATGATGCCACCATATTGGGGGAGGTGCTGATCTCCTGCTGGGTCTTAGTTCAGACTGGGGTGTGGACGCCTCCAGAAGGAAACTTTGTTCTCTGGACCCTGAGTGCTGGACACTCAGGAGTCCCTTCTGACTGGATAGTCCTCTACAGTGTTCGCCGGCCTGGAAGGAACAATTTTTTTCAGGCTTAATCGGCGATGATACACTCTTCAAAAATGTAATTTGCTGTGTAAACAAACAGCAGACCGGCTTCCTTTGCTGGCTCCATCCCCATCTGGGCTGACGGTCTTTCCAAAACTGTCTTCCTGCCATGACACCTTATCATCCAAGGGCCTGAGAAAGATTTAAATGTTGGGGAAAGCCTGGAGTCTGCATGAAAAGTGAATTTGATCCTTATTTAACCGAGTGAGCTTGTCTCTTGGGACCCCTAGCTGGTCACAGGACGCACCTGGCTTTGAAAGGAACTGAGCGTAGACATTTTTCCACAACTGAATGATTTCAAATGCTCAACTGGCATGCACGCGTCCCCATGCTAATCCTGTCTGAGAGTGTGTCTTGCCTGTTTGGATTACGTTGTTCCTGAGGAGGGCTCCGGGGATGTGTGTGCAGGGGGGCTGGGGGACCCCACTACCTGCGCTCCCTGCACCTCCCCACCCCTGAGTGGGCTCTCTGTCTGCTCTGGGTTATTTCCTCCTTCCTCTCAGCCAGCAGGGACCCGCCCTCGTCCTGGTCACACACCGGAGGGATCTTGGGGAGTGGCGAGCGTAAGAACACATGCTCTGGGGAAGGCCGAGCGCATCCCTGTTTCTGTACGCCGGCCTCGCAGAGGGCCAGCGGACGTGTCTGATCAAGGGACCCCCACACCGTGTTCAGGATCCAGTCCCTGAGCTCCGCGGGGCAGAAGCCGGGGGACTGCAGGATTACAGAAGGAACGGGGACTTGGGCAGACACTGGACCCGGGTTTGAATTGTCCCTCTGTCATTCAGTGCTTTGGGGACAACATACACCACCTTTCTGAACTAGAGTTCCTGCCCCGGCACATGGGGGTAATGCTGACGCAGACGGGAAGGTGCACAGAGGGCCCTCAGCATCCCACCCCGCCATGACAGGGGCTCAGCACATCCAGGCCCTCCCACCCCTCTGTGATCTGCGGCTGACACCCTACAGCCAGGGCGAGACGCAGGACGGCTCCCTTTCCTACTGAGAGCACAGTAGGCACGCAGCTCCCTCCTTCCCGCCTCTGGCGTGCAGGTGAGGAGTCACCGCGGTCCCTATGCACAGCTGGGGCCTCGGCCTCCCTTGGGCTCAGTGGTCATGAGCACATGGCAAGGAGTGAGGAACCCCAGCAGAACTGGCGCTCCCACCCCCGCGGTGCGGTGCCTCGAACAAGCCAGGGACAGATCTGACTTCCCGCCAAAGTCTCACTACTCTCTCCTCCTGCCCAGCGCCCGGGGAGTCAGCTGCAGTCACGCCCACAGGACAGGGGCCTTGGGCGCCTGGGTGATGTCTGTATGTGTTCTGGTTGTTACGGGAGAGAGGGGCGCTAGCTCCTGGCTTAGCCGGTGGGTGACGCAGGGATGCGGCTTGACCTAGTACCCCCAGACAGAGGACTGTCTGCCCAGAGTGGCAAAAATGTGGAGCCGGACACACTGCGCTGGGTCAGCACTGTCCGACTGTAAGCTTTCTGGTAACTACAGCAAAAAAGCACAAAGAAACTGGTAAGTTGATTTTATAATGTATCTTATTGAAGCCATACATCCACAATATTATTCTTTCAACATCTACTCAATCTAATTATTAGCAAGGTATTTGACACTGTTTTTTTTCTTTGTTTACTGAGTCTTTGGATTCTAGCGTGTATTCTATGCTTACACCACTTCTGGATTCAGCACACCTTGCGATCCCAGGGCTCGTGGCCCCCATCATTTTGGGACCGTCCCTAGACAGGTTCCTCTGCATGTCCCCTTTTCTGAGCAATAAGAGAACATTGACCTGACTCTGAATTCGGCCTCTATCATATATTTGCTGGTGTTACTCCCACCTGGCTCAAAGATTTTCTAAGAGTTTATACTCTATTTGTCTTCCCAAAGTCCCTGGGCCAAAAGGGCAGATGTGTTAGTCCACGTGGGCCGCTAAAACAAAGTGCCACAGCCAGATGGCTGGCCTAGACAACATGCTTTCTCACAGTCCCAGAGGCTGGACGTCTAAGACCGAGGTGCTGCCCGATCTGGCGTTTGGTCCTCCCGCTTTATAGACGCGTCTCCTCTGTGTCCTCACAAGGCAGAGGGCAGAGCTGGGGGCGAACTCTCCCCATCTCTTCTTAGGAGGTCGCTGATCCCACCTGTGGGCTCCATCCTTGCGAGCCCATCACCTCCCAGAGGCCCCCCTCCCAGTACCATCGCCTCTGGGTGAATTCAGGGGACACAGACATTCAGATGTGTTTGGGCCCCTTGTGTCCCTCGTGGTGCCTGGAGCAGGGTCCTTGGGGGAGAAGAGCCCCCAAGAACATGGCAAGGACGTTTACCGAGCACCTCTCTGGCTCTGGGGACGGTCCCACGTCTGTCTCCCACGTTATTTCAGTTCCCCGACAGCCCCTTTTCAGCAGGAAACTGAATTCAGAGATGCTTGCCGGCCTGCTGAAGGCCGTGGGGGTGGGGATCTGCGGAGTCTGGGGACGTGCTGGTGCCTCCCTCCCCCGCCCCCCCCCCCAGGTGAGCATCAGGCCCGGGGCTCTCTGAGGCAGCCCTCGGGCTTGCTGCACTTCCAAAACGACTCAAATCAGAGACACAACAGAGGCAATAGGTGGTCGATCCACGGGGTCACCATAGAAATATCTCCCTTCCAGGCCCTTACTGGTTTCTGAAATTTCCGCCAACTGAACAGTGCACAGGGGGTGCCTGTGGGGAACCCCCTTTCTCGGCAGCCCCAGAATCTCCGTGTGGCCGAGGTTTCCAGCTCCTGGCTCAGGGCAGACATGCTCAGACCGTGTCCTGTGGGTGTTCGGATGACATATGAGCAGTGCTGTGCCTTCCCCAGGCCGCCCATCGAGAGCCGGAGGATCCCTTGCCACCTGTCTCCCCGTATGCTAGCCAACGGGAGGCCACGGACAGGACGCACGGTGCCACGTGACCTGGGACACTGGGACTCGTGCTTGTCTGCTGCCCGGGGCAGAACTTGCCCGTCCCGATCACACAGCAGGCTGGCAGTTGTGCGAGAATTGAAACAGGACCTGGGCTCTCTGTGTCTCAGTGCCCCTCACTGCCTTTGCCAGGGGCAGGAGCACATCCAGGACACCATGGATGAGGGGGAGCTGTGGGAAGCTCTGAGGACTCTGCAGTCACAGCACTAGGCCCCGGGAGGCTCTGGGAAGGGAGGGGAGGCGTGCTCCAGGGGGGTGGGGCACTCACTTCCTCAACCTCAGGCTGGCCCTGCAGGACACTCCTCGTTCCATGGCACAGGCACAGCGCACTCAGTCGGCAGACCCTTCCCGGAGTGGCGAGGACGGTTGGCATGGGGTCTCTCTCTGCCTCACAGCCCATCTACCATCAAAGATGGGAAGTCACCCGAAAAGTCAGAATAAGGCAGACTGACCTGTGATCAAGACAAGGGAAGAAATGGGGCACCTGGTGGGCTCAGTTGGTAGAGCGTGTGACTTTTGATTTAAGTTCGTGAGTCCAAGCCCTCGCATTGGGCGTAGAGCTTATTTAAAAAAAAAACGAAAGTTAAGAGGAAAAACCTAAGATGAAGGAAGAAACACCTAGTCGAGGAGAGGGATACATCTCACAGTGGGGACTGCATGACCCAGCAGTGCGCTGCTGCAGACGTGCCTCCGATGTTTCTGGAAGCATCTGCCAAAAATGAGCTATTGATGTCCAGGAGAGGAGATGGACCATTATCCCGGGAACTTGCTCTTTGCAGCCCTGAAGTCCTCAGAAAGCGGTTTCTCTCAGGAAGTCGCAGGAAGGTCCCCGTGCAGAACGAGACGTCTGCCAGCGTGCACGTGAGCCGGCTCCCGGCCCAGGGATGGGAGCCGGCTGTCCACCTGAAGTTCAGCTGAGCCCGGCCCACCAGGTGCCACGTTTGGAACCACACCCTTGGGCCACTGAAGGAAGCTGGCAAGATAAATCTGTGGCTTCTGCCTTAGTCAAAACTTGTGTAGGCCCTCGATTTTCTTTTTCACATCTAAAATGAGTTCAGCGCACACTGCATCAGTGCCTTTCATATGATCGCGTGCTAGATACGATTGGAGGCGATGAGCTGTGAAAGTAAATAAGACCTCTGAACTGTACCCTTGGAAATGGTTTGGGTGTCAAGACAGAGACGCGGGGGCGCCCCGGTGGCTGGTCAGTTAAGCATCTGGCTCTTGGGTTCAGCTCAGGTCATGATCTCACAGTTCATGGGTTAGAGCCGCATGTCAGGCTCTGCTGAGAGTGCAGAGCCTGCTTGGGATTCTCTCTCCGTCTCTCTCTCTCTCTCTCTCTCTCTGCCCCTCCTCCACTTACTCTTTCTCTTTCAAAATAAATAAATAAACTTTAAAAAAAAGATTTCTTTAAAAACAATAAAAGAGACACAGTGGCAAAGTGCAACAGAGCCTCCAGTAGGGTGCTGCCGGGAAGGCCAAGGAGGAGGGTTTAGATGCGATCTACTGGTTCCCCCGGATCATCGTTGTGGTCCTAGGTGTCATTTGCAGAGTGCTACCTTGGCGAGGTTTCTCGGGAATCGCAGGATTCTGCGTGGTTGGTGCGGGAGTCCTGGACCTCTACTTCAGCAACTACCTTCAGATAGATGAGGAAGGACACAGTGCCACATGGGAGCTCACAAAAGAAGGGTTTATCCCATCTTTTACCTTGTTCGTGGTCATTTGAATCAGTTTTTACACTGCCATCCACTATGGCCGATGGCGTACAGACCCCACCAGCTCTCTCTCCGGTCCACGGGACCCTCCTCGTTACAGCACAGACACACGTGATTGTCGGGGTGCCCCAGCCACACGGAACCTGGGAGACCCATGTTTCCCGGGCCGAGAGTCAGTGTGTCGGGGGTTGGCATTTTCTGCAAGGGTTGTGATCTGAAACTTTTTAAAGAGCCATCCACCCTTTGGGGAAGCATTTCCGAATTGTCCATCACCAACCGTTTCTTCTTGGATAGCATCATGAAACACCTGTCCGCTGATCGGAGCTGTTGTCCAACGCGACACGCTTCTGGATCGGGGTGAAACATTCAATGTCTCTCCCCTTCTCCGTCACGCGCACAGCGTTAACAGTATCGGCGGCATTTCAAGTCATCTGAAAACAGCGTGGCCGTCCGTGTGAGGCCCACAGCACAGCACGAGCAGTGGCTAATGAGAGTTTCCATTGTAGAATGTTTTCAGATACTTGAGTAAATCAAATCTTTAATTGAGAAAAAAATATATATTATACTTTCTAAACTGGTCCAGTGGGCTTAACACAGATACACACATGGAAGAGAGAGAGGGAGAGGGAGAGGAGCCTGCTTCAGATTCTCTCTCCCTCGCTCTCTGCCCCTCCCCTGCTCACTTGCTCTCAGGGGGGAAAAAAGATCCAAGACTGGTTAATCAGACCATTTTTATAATGCACGGGAAAACGTGCTTCAGCCCGGGACACGAGGAAGCGTCACACTGGTCCCTGTGCCCGAGGCGTGTTTTCCACGGAAGGTGTGCTGCTCGCACGGGCAGTGGACACAACGGTGCGCGATGAATGAACCGTTCATGCCAGAGCCCCAATTCTCTGACAGCCCAGGAGGCATATCTTGACCCTCCAGCATCCTTATTGTTTAAGGGATACCATTTAGAAGGCTCTCGGATTCAAGATGCTCATAGAAGGCAATATATTTAACTTCCTCTCCTTCCTACAAAGACAAGAGAATGACCAGAAATGAGGAAATCTTTTTTGATAGTAGAAAGGAGAATCATAGACTTGTCAGGCAATTTCAGGGATTTCTGAGTAACATGGTGAGGACAAGCCAGGAGGTAGGATCCAGCACGTGGGGGGTCTGCCCTTACCGTTGCAGGGTCAGGGCCTGTGGAATATTTGCGGACGATGGACACAGGGTATAAAGAAATAGTGGTGATCAGAACAACCCACGCTACTGAGAGTTCATGCGGAAATAGTTGTTTCCTATACGATTATAAAACCTAAATTAATGTGAATAATACCCATTCTTCTGAAAGAAACATTTTATAATGTTAAAAGAATTTGAATAATAATTTGACACAAAAATGCAAGATTATTTCAACAAACCTGGGAGGTAGGGGGAGATCAAGGACACATTGAAACACAAAAACAAGGGGCGCCTGGGGGGCTCGGTCAGTTGGGTGTCCGGCTTCCATTCAGGTCATGATCTCAAGATTCGTGGATTCGAGCCCCGAGTCAGACTCTGTGTCGACAGCTCAGAGCCTGGAGTTGCTTCAGATTCTGTGTCTCTCTCTCTCTCTGCCCCTCCCCTGCTCCTGCTCTGTCTCTCTCTCTCAGAAATAAATATTAAAAAAAATTTTTAATAAAAAACACACATAAACAAAACAAAAATTGTCAGAGAATTTGAAGCTGAATATATTACCAAAATATAGAAATCAATGCAAATGCACCAAACTCCGGAGAGATGGAACAGCTCACTTCTAAAATCCTGTGCTTTGGATTGGAAACTGGGCCTGACGTAGATCAGATGGATCTTCTTCAAACAGTACCAGCCAAGCCTTCCTGTCTTGCGGTAGAACCATGGTAAAACGTGCCCACGAGCTCACAAGTTCAAGGCGCATCCTGACTGCCCACCAGGGTCCGACCATTTCCACGGGTGTTGGAAATTCCCGATGGCTCCTTCAATCTCCTGGGAGGGCCGGGCTGCACACCAGCGTTTGTGGGATGGTCTAACGCCATGAGAACAAAGGCCCGCGGGCGCCCAGGGCAGGGCACGGGTGTCTCTGCATCAGTCTATGGCATGGGGTAAAAGCACAGGTTTGGGAGACAGAACATTCGAATTTTGTTTCCAACACTTATGAGTCCAATCATTCTGAGCCAGTCACTCAGCAGGTCTGTGTCCTCTTCTGTAGATACGGAGGAGGACACCAGCCTCAGGGCTGTGGTGGGGATTAAACTCATTAATGCACTTCAGTGCCTTGAACAGAATCCACCATCAACCATCCCCTGAGGGTCCAAATAGTACAAAAGGGCAGAGGAAGGGCGAATCTGTGACCGGGTGAGCCGGGACACTGTCATCTCCCCTGAACATCCGCTCCTCGGCTCTCAAACCTTGGACTGAACGGCACCGGCAGCTTGGCTGGGCCTCCAGCTCACGGACAGCAGATTCTCAGCCTCCATGGTCACATGGGCCAGTCCCTCATAATGAATCTTCCCACATAACTGGATGGTTCTCTGCAGAAGCCTGACTAACGCAGGACTGCTATGGTAACCCGTGCCAGGCAGGCCCCAGCCGGCATCCGGGGGTGTCACTGCCCAGCATCCCCCAGTGATGTCCCTCCCACACCACAGGCTGGTAATTAGCGGCACCCGCCCCCTCTTTCCCTCCCCATGAGGCTGGGCATCGGCCATCATAGCAGAAGTCAGCCCCATTCTTCCCCTTGTGCTGGTTTTCTCTCCTGTCTTCCTCCCCGCCCCTCGGGATGTGGCCCAGGGCCACATCTCACGTGGTCTTCAGGCAAGCCTTCATCTCTCTGAATCAGCTTTAGCCCGGGAAGAGCCCTGCGCAGGCAGGCTGAGGTTGGAGCAAGGAAATGTGCAGGGTGTCAGGTGAGAAGTGCTAAGGAGCCAAGGAAAGCAGAGATGTCCTGGGTTGGAGACCGTTCGGTGGGTCCTCGGTGGTCTGCACACCTGGGGAACCCTTGGGGGTCTCTGGGAGGAGAGTTCTCCAGTCAGAGGGGAGGTGAGGGGAGGCGTCCTGGGTGCATTCTCCGTGTTTGAAGAATGGCAGTGTGAGAGGGTGGCCATGGGTTGGATCACAGAGGCAGTAGGGGTGCAAATCCTGGAGGGCCATTTTGGCACCCCGGAGAGGGTGACTTTAAGTGGAGCCACCAGGAATTTTGAGTATAAGGGAGACATAGTGGGACCCAGCCTGTAGCGGCCGCGTCAGTGTTGGATCTGCACACCAGAGGACAGAGGGTGAGGTCACCAAGTGGTTGAGAGGGCATTCTGGGAATCCGGGGGAGAGCAGACGGCGCTTAGGCCAGGTGGGGATGGACAGTGCTCAGGTGCTGGGTCTGCATGGACGGCAGAGCCCACACGATTCGTTCACGGACTACAGAGGAGCTTGCAGAGGCGGAGAAAAACCCGGGAGAACAAGGGTTTGGGCGGCTGCTATCACCACCCCGGGCTCCTGTTTTCTGAGATGGGGAGGCTGTGGGAATCACAGCTTTGGGGCTAGAAATGAGGAGCTGGGCGTTAGGTCAGACGCCCACTGGACATTGAGGTTGAGGGACCGAGACGCAGGCCAGTGCTCAGGGGCTCTGCTCACGGAAATTGTGGAGATGTGGCCTAGGGTTGAGATCTGTGGAACTGGACGGGGTCTCCGGGGAGGGAATGAAGATAGGAATGTGGGAAGATGAGAGGATGCAGTGAAGACGAGGGCCAGCCGCTGAAGCAGACAGACACCCCGAAGCGGCCGTGCTCCTAAGACCAAGGAAACAGGGAGTTTTGCCAATGGTCAAAGGTGGCCCAGGTCAGATACTGGCGGTGGTCCATGAGGGTAAAGAAGGACCTTGGACTGCCCGTGGGGTTCCCTGCCCGTCAGGTGCGGGCACTGCTTCCGTGGAGCTGGGCAGCCTGATCTCCGTGGACTCAGGAGAAACCGAGAGAGACGGACGTAGAGACACCCTTCTGTGGGATCCAGCTGACGGGGCAGGTGGAGCCGTGGCTGCAGGGTGTGTGAGATCAGTGGGAGAGGGTGCGGGGGGGGGCTGTCGTGCCACAGGACCCAGGTGCTTGCTGACCAGAATGGCCGGATCTATGGAATGACCCGTGTAAGCAGCGCTTCTCAGGGCACGGGGAAGGGATGGGGCCAGCCACCCACCCAGGAACAGGAGCCGGCGCTGGTCGAGGGCCCGGGAATCCGCAACAGTAGTCTCACCAGGGCAGGGAGAGGAGCTGTAACACTGTTCCCTGGAGCCTTGGGGACAGCAACAGCCAGCAGAACGCCATAGGGTCACCACCGAGCAGGGTCTCTGGAGCAGGTGGCCTGCATCCAGCCGCAAGCGGCACCTCAGGGGCAGGCAGGGAACACCCGGGGCTGGACTGAAGCCAGGCCCGCGTCCAGCTTAGTGGACTCGGAGGAAGGAGACAAGACAAGGGAGTCATAGGGAAAGTCAACAGGGGATACAGCAGCTTAGAAACCCATGCTTTGTCTGAGAGAAGGTCCCAGGAGGGAAGAGCAGGAGGAGCCCCTGGGGAACGGAGGTTGGCGGTCAAGGAAAGGGGAGGCCAGCTTGGGCAGGAGGGTGAACAGTGGATGGGGGTGGCTCTGGCTGTCCTCACTGCTGGTCGTCTGCACCACATCCAGCTGGGCCTCAAGAACTGAACAGACACAAACCTGTTTGCTGGGGGTTGTTTGAACCTGCGGACAGTCTCTCTACTCCCTCAGCAGGGATGCTGGACGGCAGGGAACCAGGAAGGGACATGGAGATACCAGGTAGCACAGGTGACCCAACAACCCAGTCCCAGCACCAAGGGGAGGGGGCTTCAGAACTGGGAGTTCAGAGTGTTTGTGACCTGAAACTCCTGTGTCACCTCCTCCTCACTGGGCCATCGCCTCCGTGGCAGTCCGGAGGGGGCTCAGGGCTGAGTCTCCACAGCTGGAACACTCGGCCTCTAGGGGAGGTGCGCCGGGAACACTGGCAAGCATGGTGACCTCCCCTGAAGCTGGGGATCCCGTGTGCAGCTTCAGAAATGCTGAGGAGGCAGCCTTGGAAATCCCGCATGTAAATCATAATTAAGTGCATTGAAGTCCCTTTGCAACAAATGCAATATATAAAAAAATCAATAAGTAACAACACCCTAAATTTTAAAAAATAACTTTTCCATTGTATTGACACTGGTCCAGAAGGCAGCCACTACATGTTACAGGACAACAATTGAGATAAAATGTGAAGCCAAGACTTCATTCATTGACGCAAATCTTGGGGCACAGCTAGTGTGTGTGTGTTTGTGTATGGGTGTGTGTGTGTGTGTGTGTGTGTGTGTGAGAGAGAGAGAGAGAGAGAGAGAGAGAGAGAGAGAGAACAGGTAGGATCCCATGTCGAGACCTCCAGTCGCCATTGGGAGGGGTAAGTTATCCAGAACGACTCAAGAGTTCCTCGAAGTTTCTAAATGGCTTAATTATTTTCAAGTAACTCTGTGTGTGAAATAAGACCTGTATCTTGCCCTTTGTATCACCTGATTTCACTGCACTAGTTTTTAGAATGCATTAATTGCATTTTTTGTTTTTAGGGAAGATGCATAAGATGGCCTTTTCCAGCAAGCTCTGACCAAGGTTGTAAAAAATGATACTTGTGAGGATACCCGCCGATCAGCCCGGTGTTTGCTCTGTGGCAGAAGCCATGTGGTCACCCACCATATTAGCTCATACAACGTACACTTCTTGGTGCCTGGGACTTCTTGTCTGGTAATGGACCTAGATATTTTTTCTTTTCTTCTTTAATATTTATTTACTTGAGACAGAGAGAGAGAGAGAACACGAACAGGGGGAGGGACAGGCAGAGGGGTAGAGAGAGGATCCCAAACAGGCGCCACGCTCAGTGAGGACCCCAACGTGAGACTCGATCTCACCATCATGAGCTCATGACCTGAGCCTAACGGGGGCTTAACTGACAGCCACCCAGGCGCCCCTCTAGATGATATTTTCATGAGCACAATCTACCTTCTTCTGTTTCATGCCCACTCCAGGAACTGCTCCCCAATGCCCCTCTCCAGACCCTGTCCTGCCACGTGCCACTCTTGGTCTCCACATAGTGCTTCCAGTCCCTTCAGACCCCTTTCCGGGTCATCCTGCGCCCCACTCCCGGCCCCCTCCAGGTGGCCCCCTCTCTTGTCCCCCCTTGAGAAAGGCGCGGAGCTTTCCCATACACCCCCTGCCTCACTCACGCACAGCCTCCCCTGTTATCAACCCGACGGTACATCTGTGGAGTCCATGAACAGCGACACATCGTTATCACCCACGGTTCACGGTTTACATTAGAGTTCACTCTTGGCATTGTATAGTGTATGAGTTTTCACAAATTTAGACTGACATGTATAGAGGAGACATTTTTATTTTATTAAAATCCATGTAATCAATTTTTTCTTGCATGGCTTGCTTTTTGCTGTTGTGAATAAAAATATCACCAAACCCAAGGTCATGTAGATTTTCTCCTATGGTTTCTTCCAGAATTTTCAGTTCTGCATTTTAAAGTTAAGCCTATTGATAAATTTGAACACGTTTTTGTGTAGTTTGTAAAGTTGGTGTAAAATGTTCATTTTTTCCCATATGGGTTTTCTGGGGGGCTCCCTTTGTTCCAGGTCGCTCTGTGATGAGGGAGCTTGGAGCAAGCTGAGGACAAAATGCATGTTGGCACAAGCGCACGCGCGCGCACACACACACACACACACACACCCAGGTGGAATACGTGTCGTATTCCTAGGACACTCCTGCCTACCCAAGAACAAAGGAAAGGGTATAAGTGCTTGCCATGGTGATGTGGGGAACTAAAGGAAATGAAAAATTAAATTCCCTTACTGCCTACAGCCCATTGACAAGTCCTTGAAACCCACAGAGTGACCTCCCTCCAGGAGCTCTGCTGCCTCCATGATGACACTTTGCTGGGGGCAAATGAGAACCTTAGCTTAACATTATGCCAACCTCAAGGATCCTGTAAGTCTATTTCCTTTATCTCAACTTCCCCAAGATATATGCTGGCACTCATACTCCAACTGTATGCCCCCTTCCGTATACACCTGAAGAGCCTCATGACTGAAGTTTTATTAAACGGTAATAAGTGGCGTTTCCCTAGCCACAACTAGCCCCTCAACAGCTAGCCCCTGAAAACCTTGCTTCCAAAATACCTCAGAGGCTTACTTTATCCCTGACCCCTCCCAACCTGAGGGTATATAATGAGTTACCCTTCACGACTCCATGCAGCTCTACCTGCCCACAGGTCCTGTCCCCATGCTATAATAAAATTACCTTTTTGCACCAAATACATCTTCAAGGATTCTTTCTTGACTGTCAGCTCTGGACCACCCCACCATCATCCCAAAACCTCATCATCTGCATCTAGTGTTCCTTGCCAAGATCACTCACTTTACTATTCATTATACTTATGTAGGTCTTGGAATGTGGGTGTGTGAATTCTTTAGCTTTATTCCTCAGTCCTATGTTGTGTATTCTCGCACGTCCCTTTGCTTGCATTCTGATTGGGATTTAGCACAATCCTAAATTAGTACCTCAAATTAGTAAGAATTGTCATTTTAAGAACATTGAAATCATGAAAAACTAACATCTCTTCATTAATTTAGATTTTACTTGCGATCTTTCAGCAGGGTTACGTCTCTGAATGCAGATTTTTACACATGTTGTTAGGTTGATACCCAAAGAACTCAATTTGAGGGTGGCCAAATGACTGTTAAAAACGCCATTTTTAAATGTTCAGATTCCGACCGTTAATTATTAGTGTGTGGGAAAGCAGTTGGCCTTTATAAGCTGACTTTATGCTTTGATTGCTGGTCTCTCAGTGCATTGCAGTCCAAGCCACGGGTGGCAGGTGCATTTCGTTAGGATCCACACCCACGAAGGCCTGGAGGGGGCGCCAGGCAACAATAAACTGGGAGCTGAGCCCCTGCGCTGCTCCCGGAGGCCAGCAGGCGGCGCGCGAAGCTGCCCTTTCTGAGCCCCGAGGGGCGCGTGCGCTTTCCGGCGGCGGCAGGCGGGCCCTGGAGAGCGACCGCCCTGGATAGCGACCACCCGGGACGCGCTCACCGGCGGCTGTGGGCTGGTGAGGGGGCTGTGCCCGGCGTCCCGGAGGCTCCTCTCAGGCGGGGAGCGCAGAGTCTCGCTCCTGCGCGTCCCCGCGTGGGCCACTCGCCGCCCTCGCAGTGCCGCTTTAGGGCGACTCGGCGCAGGCGCGCGAAGGACAACCGCCGCGGGAGTCTGCGAGGCTGAAGTGGAAGTCCGGGGCAGTCCGAGCAGGTCCGGACTGACCCCAGCCTCCCCCCGAGGCAACTTTCCCGGAAAGGTGCATTCCTTGCTAGTGAACTTTTTCTTTCTAGTCCCCTCTCTTTGCCTTTAAAACCGCTTTCCTGTTTCGCTCAGAGGAGCTCCGTCTCCTTGCCGGATGCGATGCTGCCCCCACCTACAAAACGTGAAATAGAGCCAATTAGATCTTCAAGTTGACGGGGTTGAATGCAGTTTTTTAGCACATCGAGGGGAAACGGAGCCCCTATGTACGTGCTTCTACTGGCTTTTAAGGTTTCATTTCCTTACACCTCTAAAGTAGCTGAAAACACAGATGTGGTAACACATTTGAAATTCCAGAATTTTATTTATACCCCAAACAGAAGTATTTCCAATAGCTTACCTTTTTTCCAAATTCAGAAAGTGTATTCCTAAGTTCTTTTAAAGCTTTACATACATCTAACCGGCTTTCAAAGGCACTTTCTCATTAGTTTTAAGCACAGGGACAGGCTTTCTAATAGCACACTTCATATATTGCCAGTTTCTCCTTTGTTCAAAATAATGTATCAGTTAATTTGCATTAAAAAACGGTTTTGATTTCAGCAGTGTGCACTTCCTCTTTTAAGATTATGTATATTAGTACTTGGTAAAATGTTAATTTGTGAAGAAATGGTTCCAGTAGCATTCAGTCTCGGTGCCCTGGTGTGTATTTATGTGTTTACAGGTAGTTTCTAGAACAGAAATGAGACTATTCCATGTGCTTGCTGAATTAGAAAAAAAGAATGCATTTATACCTTGTACCCTATTTTAAAAGATTATTCTATTTACATTCACAGAAACGGAAGTTTTAGATACTTGAGATTCTGAGCTGAACACAGATTTGGCACAATGATTTTGGGAAGGGGACATAATAACTTCTCCCTTTATCTGGGTTGCCGTAAGTGTCCATTATTGTACCTCTGGCCAAGAGCAGTTCTATATCATGTTGCCAACTAAGAATTACCTAACCTAGACCAGATCCAATTTTTTAAAGCAAAATGATGTCATACGGGTTCACTGCAAGGTAAAAGGTGAACAACCAGGAAACCTCCTGCATGTCATTATCTTCTATCTTGCAGAAGTGTGTTTTTCTTCTAAAGAGTAAACCGGGCTCTGTGAAATGTGATGTAGTCCTGTATCATAATTTATTTAACATGATGGCTGATATTTTGCATTTAACTTTCCCTCATGTAAAATACTTTAGGTTAGTTATTTAAGATTGCATTGCTCAAGACAAACACACATGACAACCCATAACCTAACATGGCTTTGCATGTCTTTCTTACCTTGTAAGAAACTGTACAACCTAAGAAACACAACAAGCAGGAGGGGTATGAAGTTTAATGCTAATTTCTGTTGCACCCTGTAATCATTTTTCTAATCTAGACTCTGGGAGACTGTGTTGCACAGAATGGGTGAGTTGCCCCGAGCAGACACCCTACGAATGACCTCCAGTTAAGGTGGGACATGTAGAACATTCCTCACGTACTGGTGACTGCCAGAGAAGAGAGGCAGGGAGAAATGAAATGGTCAACTGATGTGGAAAACAAACGCAAAAGGAAATACAGATAACATTAAATCTCCTTCTCATAACCTGCAGCCCATGAACAAATACTTGAGATGTGCAGAGTATCTCCCAATCTTAATGCTTTGCTAGAGACAAACCAACCTTAGCTTGACAATAATAGCCGGGGTTCCTGGATCCTGTGTCTTCTTTAACATATGAAAATCCCTTTGGAAACTTCGTCTACATATTCCTGTATAGTATATACAGGTATATACCCCCCTTAAAAGTATATAACCAATCACAACCCCAGTGCAGCTTTTTCTGCCCAGGGATCCTATCCCCATGCTTTAAGAAAAACACCTTTTTTTTCTTGCATCAAAAAAAAACGGACCTCAAGAATTCCTTCCCAGACACTAGATTGAGTCACATCCATTACAGTAATGCTGACACAAAACTTCACTAGACTGTGTAACTGTACTTTTTGTTTTGTTTTGTTTCATTTTTAGAGAGAGAGCCTGAGCAAGGGAGAGGGACAGGGGGAGAGAGAATCTTAAGCAGGCTCCACACGCAGCCAGGACCTCGAACAGGGACTGAACCCATGACCCTGGCATCATGACCTGAGCAGAAATCAAGAGCCAGACACTCAACCAACTGAGCCACTCAGGCGCCCAGTTTGTTACTGTCTTAATGATTTACAACAAAAACACGAAGTTAATAATAGACCTCCAGGAACCTACAGACTCATTTCCTGGAGCCTTAAGGTCACCCTCCCCTCTATAGGATAGAAAACCTTCTATTAGTCACTCTGTATAACCTCAATGCGGTGCTTTCTGCCCATGGCTCATGTCCCCGAGCTTTAGTAAAACGATCTTTTTTTGGCACCAGAAACGTCTCAAGAATTCTTTCTCGGCCGTCGGCTTGGAAAGAACTCATTTCCGTGTCAGTATCTATCTGCTGGTACCTGTGCAGAATTTTGTAAGTGCCAGACCTGGGATGCCAAGTCATCCTCTAGTGGAGGGGGAACACTGAGAGGATGCCCAGGGACCAACCCCATGGCGCATCAACAGCCCCAGACCAAGAACACAGACCCGGAAGCGCAGACGGGAGGGTGGCTGGCAGGAAGAGCAGCAAGGCAGTCAGCACTGAGACAGGGCTGTGTGGCCTGATGTTTGGTGCAGGCGGGGCTTTGGAGCAAGGCAGAAATGGATCCTAAGTTCAGCTTCCCTGGAAAACACACGCACAAACCAAAATAAGAATGGTCTCTGAATGACAGATTGTTTTCCAGATGAATTTTCATGCCCTGCCCTATTCGGTGAATTTCTATTTTCAGCATTTTGGAACAACGAACACATAGAAATAGTAATCTAAAATTTTTGAAAGAGAGAAGAAAAACAAATACTGCTCCTAGGATATGAATTGGGCTACCAAAAATAAGTATGACCACCTATTCTAGGACATCTTTCTTGATATAAGTAAAATTTATACAAACATATACTGTGACATTTGGAAACCACATCACAAGGAAATAAAATGCACGCAAGTAGTTTTTACATTAAGTGTGATGGTTTCCATGCATCACTTGACCTAGGGACGACAAAACCATGAGTTCTATGCAAAGGAGTTCCTGCTGCCCCTGAATACCTGTTTCTAATGGATGATGCTAAATAAGGTATGAATATTATCTAATAAGGTTTCCACGACTCGCTACACATTATGAACATAAAAACTTTGTGCTGACTGTTGGTCTTCCATATCTCACACATGGTACACACTTCACAGACCTCACTTCTTGAAAAGCAGCCTTATGGGGCGCCTGGGTGGCTCAGTTGGTTGAGCGGCTGACTTCGGCTCAGGTCATGATCTCAGGGTCTGTGAGTTTGAGCCCCGCGTCGGGCTCTGTGCTGACAGCTCAGAGCCTGGAGCCTGCTTCAGATTCTGTGTCTCCTTCTCTCTCTGCCCTTCCCCTGCTCATACTCTGTCTCTTTGTCTCTCAAAAATAAATAAATGTTAAAAAAGAGAATAAAAAAAAGACAATAAAAAAAGGAAAAGCAGCCTTACAACTTCCATGTTTGTATTTCCATTCTAAAAATACTGAAACAAGTTCACTGAAGTGGAACCATATAAAAAAATATTTGAAGGCGAAAGATGGATATTGTATGTACTGTACTGTAGCAAAAACTGAATACCAAAATAGGATATTCACTCACTCCCTTTCGCTTACTGTGTCTTTCCAAGTCCATCAGACACCCTGCATCCCGTATTTTACCTTCTTTTTCTAGTGGGAAACGAAAACGGTGAAAACAGCAGCCAGGGCATTATGGCCCATCAGAGCCACCAAAAAAGAAAAAAAGAAAAAGAAAAAAGAAAAAAAGTTGTAAGTCAAGCCAGGAGCCACTTTTGTTACTGTGGACCACTCGCGAACTTCATCTGTGCTCTGCCTGACTCTCTGGAAATTTTCTAAGTGGCCATGAGGACCCAAGAGCCACTAGAGTCGGCCTGGAAAGGTTGGAGAGGGTGTCTATGCTACTGAATTCCTATGCAGAAATTCCTAGGTTACTTCGGGAGCCCGGGAAATGCCACTGCCCCAAATGGGAATCTCAAGGGAAGCCTGCCGCTGAAAGGTGATGCGCACACTCAGAAATGACAAAGTTTCTAAGTCCTGGGGGGGGGGGGGGGGGGGCGGGCAGGGAACGACTGTACCGTCCCTGAACCTTTGTACAAAAAGGACAAAGTTAACTTGAAAACACACACTTAGTTGGAAACCTTAGTTCACAGCCAGCTCAGTCAAAAAGGTCACAAGAACGAAGGGAAGCTGTTAGACTGGGTCTGTTAATATGAAAAATGATCACTATCTTCACTGAGTGCACATGAAATTGGTGTAAAATTACTGAGCACCCAACAGTATTTTCGAGATGTAACGAAGGCTGGGAAAGCAGGGAGGCCTCTAGCATGCCCCTCACACAATACGGATAAAAGGGGAAGGCCTGTGGACAGTAGGAAGGGAATGCATTTGCGATGTGCCCCGTGCTATCCACCGCCCGCCGCTGCTACGGGTCAAGGCCCCTCCCCCGGCCCCCGCCGCTTCCGCGTCGAGCCCAGGCATTCCTGTCCACTAGGACCGTTCTCCCCAGTGCACAGGGCCCCCCACGTGGCATTCTCTAGGTTGCTCTTTTTACTCACTCTCGCTTCGCGGTCGCCCGGTGTCTCCCTCCCGGTCTTTCTTCTCTTAAGTCGCCGCCCACTCGGCCCTTGGCGACCGAAAGGATGCCGTCTGCGTCCTAGCAGCTCACTTTCCAGTCGGATATCGGGAATGTAGCCACGCTCTGGCAGGTACGGCCAGGCGAACAGGCTTTGGAAAAGAACAGCACAAGGTGTCACACAACGGGATTGTCCCTTCCCCAAGCCCGGGGCCCAAAGTCCTCTCTCAGGTGACCGCGAAAGGGAAGCCTGGCGACGGCAGGGCCTCACTACAGGAGTACGAGAATGGCTCGGAGGTGGGTCTGGGCGAGCCATGGGGTCAGGTCAAACTCAGATCCAGGGGCGGGGGCGTAGGCGGAGGCGGCGGCTCAGCAGCTAGCTGGATGTGGGGGGAAGAACGTGAAGAGCAAGAACCCGGGACCCGAGTGAGGACACCACGCAGGGCGGAGGCTAGGGAGGGTGAACCGAGACCAGGGGGGGAAACATCCGCGAAGGGGCGGGGCCGCTGTAGGACGTGACTTGCGTAGGGCGGGATCTAGGGAAGGTGAAGATTAGCGCGTCCTTTGCAGGACGTGGCCAGCGTGAGGCGTTGCCTACGCAGGGTGAGTGGGAAGGACGTCAGCCCAAGGGCGGGGCCGTTGCAGGGCGTAGCCTGCGTAAGGCGGGGCCTAGGGATTGTATGAGGAAACCGGAAGCGGACGTAAGCGGGGGGGGGGTAGGGGGGCGGGGCCGGTGCAGGACGGCTCCATGGGGAGGATCCAGGAGAGGGAAAGTGGGAAGGGTTCTCCGCCGAGGGGCGTAGCCTAGGGAGGATCCCCAGTGGGCTCAGGTATAGCGTCACGAGAGGGGCGGGGCCATGGAGACTGACCAGGGGCGGGGTCTGGGCAGGACTTGTCCAGCGTGGGGCAGGGCCTAGGGAGAGAGCAAAGAGCGGGGCCTGGTCGTAAACGGAGGGGCGGGGCTAATATAGGACCCGGAGACGTGGGGCGGGGCATAGGAAGGGTCAGCGGGACCGGGACAACTGAGGGGCGGGGCAAGGGTAGAACGCGGTCACCGTTAGGGAAGGCCTAGGGAAGTTGAACTGGGACAAGGGCACGTAAGCGGAGGGGAGGGGCGGTGTAGGACGGGACCAGCGTGGGACGGGGCCTACAGAATGTGACTCGAACGGGGTGTCGGCCGAAGGGCGGAGCCCACACAAAGCCCCGCCAGTGTTAGGCGAGGTCTAGGAGGATCAGCAGAGACCAGAAGCGAACGTGGGCGGCGGGGCGGGGTCAATGCAGGGCGTGGCCATCGTGGGGCTGGTCCTAGAAAGGGTGGGGAGGGGCGTGACCGGCGTGGGACGTGCCAGGCGTGAGGCAGAGCCTAGGGAGGGTGAATGGAGGGCCCGACAAGTCGTCAGTGGAGGGGCGGGTCCTAGGATGGAGACGGGGGCGGGGCCGGTGCAGGACGTGCCCTGCGTCAAGCGGGATCTAGAGACTGTGAGCCGTGAGAGGACGTCAGCGGACGGGCGTGGCCCGTTTAGGACGTTTCCAATGTGGTTCCGGGCCTAGCGAAATTGAGCAGAGTGAACGGTACGTCAGCGGAGGGGCGGGCCCTGTGTAGTACGTTGCCAGCGTAGGGCGTGGTCTACATAAGTTGAGCGAAGGCCGGGCCGGTGCCGGACGTGGCCAGCGTGGGGCGGAGCCTGGTTGGGGCGTGGCCCTGGTCCGCCCCGCCTTTCCGGGTCCTCCCCTCCTTCCGTCCCACGCGCCGGCAGCCTGGCCGCTCTGGTCGTTTTGGGGGTGTTTGGTGTTGGAGGGAGCCGATGCCTCTTCCCTACCCGCAGTGACTCTTTCGGGCAGTTCCAGGTGAGACTCAGAGACTTGGGGCCTCTTGCATTGAACGCGCCGATGCGTCCCCGTTAGGGTGACAGGCGTGTGCACAGCCCAGTTGGCTGGACACGCCGGGCTGGGGCAGCGGGCCTCGCGGGACCCCGGCGACCGCGGGAGCCGCGCTAGGCGCAGGGTAGTGGACCGAGAAAGGTAGGCGGGGTCTGTGCTGGTGGCTTAGAGCCGGAGGGAGAGGTGGGATATGGCCCAGAGCAGGGGGGTGCTCAGCGGGAGGCTGAGTGTCCGGGACTTGGGAGAGAAGCGTGGGTGCCACCGAGAATCGCTTTGGGTCGTGAAGTGGTCGGTGTTGCAGCTTCACGTTTTCCTGGGGCGACTCCCAGCGCTATCTGAAGATTTTTTTTTTTAAGAAGTATGAGATTTTATTTCTTTTCATTTAGAGAGAGTGCAAGTGGGGGAGGGGCAGAGGGAGGGACAGAATCCCAAGCTGGCTTGCACACCCAGCGCGGAGCCAATGCAGCGCTGGATCACAGACCCTAGGATGATGACCTAAGTCAAAAATCCAGAGTCTGATGCTCAACCGTCTGAACCACCCGGGCGCCCAGAAAAGTATGGGTTATTCTAATCAGTGTTTTTGTTTTCTAATTCTTAATGTAATGTTAAGTTGGGATAATGAATGAGGCTTATAAAATGGATACCATTTAGGAAATAGGTGGATTTTGCTTTAATTGGTGAAAAATTAATTTTTCAGTATCTGAGGACATATGGTAGAGATGTTTCTTGTTTCCCATTGTTAACCTTAGAAACAAAACTGCCAGGGGGCGCCTGGGTGGCTCAGTCAGTAGGCATCGGGCTCTGGATTTCTCAGGCCTTGATGCAGGGGCTGTGGGATCGAACACCAAATCGGGCTCCACACTGAGCGTGGATTCTTGCTTCCCTGTGCCCCTCTTCCCTCCCGTGCACGAGAGCGCATGCTCATTCGCTCTCTTTCTCCTTCGCTGAGGGAAAAAAAAAAAAAAAGGAGAACTGCTTGTTATTTTAGCAGCAACTGATGGAGTTATTTGGGAATTAATAAAAGAGAATTGCAATCCAGGACAAACAAGCTTTAGAAAAACTGTAGGGAAGCACGGGAACCATGGGGAAGGAAGCTGTTTTAAGGAGAAAAGGCTAAATTCGGGAAGGTTGCTGTGAACTAAAAGTCCATTGGAGTAAACTCAGAGTTTGAACTGTGGTGGCTTCTCACTGGCTGAACTGTTGGTCCTGGGGGATTTAAAAAAAGCGTCTCTTTCTCCTGCTGCAGTTGTTGAGTAGTATCCACGTTGAAGGTCAAGTGCCTGAAGGGTCCAGTCCCTCTTCCTGTTGGGTCTGCAAGTCACTGTGTGTTGTAGGGTGTGAAAGTTTTCCCTGCCACATTTTAGGGAGGTTTCCTATTGCTGGGTTTCACACCATAAACTTTAAAAAGTCAGTAAGCAAATTGGATTTTCAAATTTCAGTAGCTGCATTTGTATCTTTTTTAAACTTGTATTTATTTTGAGAAAGCATGACCAGAGGAGTGGTTAGAGAGAGAGGGAGACAGAGAATCCCAGGCAGGGTCCCCACTGTCAGCACAAAGCCCAATGCGGCTCTGAGATCATGACCTGAGCTGAAATCAGGAGTGGGACGCTCAGCCCATTGAGCTCCGTGGGTGCCCCAATATACATTCACAAACTTTAACATGACAGTGTAGGTTAACATCTTTTTTTTATATTTCCTTTGGAAAATCTGATCATGGTTAGAATTTGGCAATACCTGATTCCAACCACTCATGCTGCATAACTTCTCGATTATTTACAAGAGAAATACTCTGGCTCTCAAAACTTAGTTTAATAGTTTCCTTTTTAACGTTTACTTATTTTTGAGAGAGAGCAAGGGAGCAGGAGAGAGACAGAGAGAGGGAGACAGAGGATCCAAAGTGGGCTCCATGCTGACATCAGAGAGCCCATCGTGGGGCTCAAACTCAGGAAACATGAGATCATGACCTGCCCCGAAGTCAGATGCTTAACCATCCAAGATGCCCTCTTTCTCAAACTTTTTAAGTTGATTTAATATTAGCATTTGAACTCAAAACAATTCAGAAATTGGAAGATATTTTTCTGTTAAGCCACAGAACAGTAACCACTATGGAGTTCCTGAAAAGAAGGGGACTCACTGCTCCTCCAAGTCTCCGAGACTCCATTCCCCTGTGCTCCACTTGCTCCGCTCAGACCTCCTGGGAAGTGGACTCCATTAAGGAGCCAGGACTTTACGCCATTAGTGGTGAAGCGGCCTTGACATTTGCACTCTCCTTTTGGTTTTCTTTATCCCTTTCAGCTTACTTACGAGTCAAGTGATACAATTCTGTCAGTGTGACCCATCCAGCCTCCAGACCACCTTCTCCGTCAAAGTCTTCAGTGTTTAGGTGAATACATAATATGTACTTGGGAGTCTCCACATCAGATGGAGTGAGTCTTTTCGGGTCTATGTGGGGTGCATATCTCCCCATGGGTAACTTGAGTAAATCAAACTCTATACATAACGTCTTTGAGTCTCTGTTTTCTTGGATCCTTTTTTTCAGTGGAAAATTCATCTCTACATAAGTACTGTTTATTATAACGGAAACTATTATTAAACCACCTTTCATTGAGGTTACAAGTTATTTCACATACTTCTGTGAATTTTGACTTGTGCATGGGCTTTTCTGTAGGTGAATCTTTGCATGTTATCAACAGTCTCTGAAGGAAGAGCTCTGAACATAGGTCTGTGGAGTATACAGACACAAACTACTGGTGGCATTTGCTGCAATATAGTAGCTGGTCAGGGCTAGGGATTATTGATGCTTTCATGGCATGGAGAACGGTGATGAGTGATGTCAGCTGACAACACATGAAAGATCACATTGGTGATCTGTAAAGACTCAAAAGGATGACCAACCTGATAGATTGAACATAACGTCTCCTCTCTCATCTGAATGACCAATGTCCAGTGACTGAATGTTAACACTGAGAATGGATGACTGAGACAAAACCCAGGATGCCAGAACTTCAAATGACCCCCCCAATCCCATATTGAAACCTTGAGCCGCTCTGCAGCTTCCCGGCACCTGGACATAGCAGCTGTCCCTCAGTCATGTTGAGCTTCCATCAAGGAAGCTTGTCTATTCCAGTGCAACATAAGGACTAGGATACCCTGAGAAATCTTTGGGAATTATGTCTCTACAGGGATGTGATGTTCTCTTATTGTTTTCTGGAATGAACATTGCTTATGTTCTGTCTGATAAACGCTAATTTTCTTGGACTGCTAAGTTAAAGGGTAGAAGGAACCAGGGGCGCCTGGGTGGCTCAGTCGATTGAGCATCCAACTTCGGCTCCGCTCCTGATCTCACGGTTCGTGGGTTCAAGCCCCACGTTGGGCCCTGTGCTGACAGCTTTGAGCCTGGAGCCTGCTTCAGGTTCTGTGTCTCTCTGCCCCTGCTCCAGTTCCACTCTCTCTCTCAAAATAAATAAAATATTAAATAATAATAATAATAATAAAAGTATAGAAGGAACCAGGAGTAGGAAGCCTACTATTGCAGACCCAATGTAAGTATCTGTCTTTTCACTTTAAGATCACCGTCTGCCTTCTCCACTCTGCCTCAGATATCAGTATATTGGGATAAACATGAGGAGCTCTGGCTCAGTAATTGTATCTTAATGCTTCTACCCATTTTCCTGTGCAAAGAAGCTTCCATGTTGTCTTCTGTTTGCCCCAAAATTACACAAACTGATTTTAATACTTTTTGCCAGCGATGAACACAGCACAAAACAAATATATTTAATAAAACTTAAAACCTAGCTTATTTGCTGCCACCCGAGGGGTGTTACTGTGACTCTGTATCCCAGTACCTAGACCCCCTTGCAAAATCACAGTCCTATTTGGCTTATCCCACCTTGGAATCATCTGTTCTTGTATGGGTCTTCCCCAGATCTCATCATGAAGGACTGCCACTATCATTTCTCTTTGCTTTCTCAGAACCACATTATCTGAACATGTTGTTAAAAATATGTTCTTTTTAAAACAACTTTTCTTTTGTAACAAATGTCTTCAGGATTTATTCAACTGTTTCACATTTAGAACTGTGCCTAGGGACACCTGGGTGGTTCAGTTGGGTAAGCATCTGACTTTGGCTCAGGTCATGATCTCCTGGTTCATGAGTTCAAGCATAATGTCTGGCTCTGTGCTGACAGCTCAAAGCCTGGAGCCTGATTCAGATTCTGTGTGTATCTCTCTCTGCCCCTTCCCCATTCCCCCTTTCTTTCACAAATAAATAAGCATTAGAAAAGAGGGGGTGGAGGCGCCTGGGTGGCTCAGTCAATTAAGGTTCCTACTTCTGCTCAGGTCATGATCTTGCAGTTCCTGAGTTTGAGCCCTACATCCAGCTGTGTGCTGACAGCTCAGAGCCTGAAGCATGCTTCAGATTCTGTGTCTCCCTTTCTCTCTGCCTCTCCCCCACTCATTCTCTCTCGCTCTCTCTCTCAAAAATGAATAACAACAACAACAACAAAAAAGAACTGTGCCTACAATTCAAAGAAGGAACTCATATATATTTTTGGGTTTTTTTCCTATAGAAATCTTTGTAAACTTTTAAGCCTATATAATTTATCACACTTCTGGGTCTTGCATCCATATGTCTATGACCCCATTGCATGCCATTCTGCAGAATGGATGCTGTGTTAGCAGGCTTGAAAACTAAAGTAATATTACTGTCTATTTCCATCAGAGCTCTTGGGTGACCAGGTGCGTTGTTAATGAGCACTGATATTTTGAAAAGGATTTTTTTTCTGAGCAGTAGGTCTCAACAGTGAGCTTAAAATACTCAGAAAACCATGTAGTAAAAAGATGTGCTATCACCCAGCCTTTGTTCCGTTGACAGAGCACAGACAGGGTAGATTTAGTATGATGCTTAAGGGCCCCAGGATTTTCAGGGTGGTACACGGGCACTGGCTTCAGCTTAGTCACCAGCTGCATTAGCTCCTAACACGAGAGTCAGTCTGTCCTTGCAGCTTCGAAGCCCGCCACTGACTGCTCTCTGGCGATGAAAGTCCTGGATGGCATCTTCTTCCAACAGAAGGCCTCTGGTGCATTTTCTAAGTTAAAAGGTGTTGGTCAGTGTAGCCACCTGCATGAATCGTCTCAGCCAGATTCTCCGGATAACTGGCTGCAGCTTCTACATCAGCTCTTGCTGCCTCACCTTGCAGTTTTATGTTACGGAGACGACTTCTTTTGTTACTTCCACCAACCATCCTCTACTCACTTCAGACGTTTTCTGAGGCTTCCTCAACTCCCTCAGACTTGGCAGAATTGAAGACAGTCAGGGCCTTGCTCTGAATTAGGTTTTGGCTTAAGGGAATGTTGATCTTCTATCCAGACCACTCAAACCTTCTCCATATCTGCAATAGGTCTGTCTCAATTCACTTTCTTTTTTTAATGTTTATTTATTTTTGAGATAGAGACAGAGCACGAGCAGAGGAGGGTCAGAGAGAGAGGGATACACACAGGCTCTGCCCTTTAGCACAGAGGCTGATGCAAGGCTGTATCCCAAAAACTGTGAGATCGTGACCTGAGCCAAAGTTGGAAGCCCCATCGAGTGAGCCCTTACTTCACATTCTTATCATCCATGTGTTCACTGGAGTAGCACTTTTAATTTCCTTTAAGGACTCTTCCTTTGCATTCATAGCTTGACTATCTGGCACAAGAGACCTAGATTTCAGACTGTCTCTGCTTTCAATATGCCTTCCTCACAAAGTTCATTCATTTCTAGCTCTTGATTTAATGTGAGAGACATTGAAGAGTATGAGGCCAATGTAGGGTTATGCATTGGCCTGATATCCATATTATTGTGTCCCATGGAACAGAGGCCCAAACAAAGGGAGAGGAGGACAGCTGGTAGGTGGACCAGTCGGAATGCACTTAATTGATTAAGGTAGCCATTTTCTATGGATAGCACCCCAAAATGATTGCAATAGTAACATCAAAGATCACTGAGGATAGACCACCGTAACATGATATTGACAATATTTTGAAATGTGGTGAGAATTACCACAATGTCACATGGAGATAACATGGTGAGCAGTTGCTATTGGAAGGATGATACCAGTCAACATGGCGTTGCCACCCACCTTTGTAAAGAGCGGTATCTGTAAAGCACAGTAAGACAAGGTGTACCTGCCTGTGGTAAGACCTGAAGGGGAAGAAGTGCTGTATCTTCTAGGCCCAGGCTACTGCCTTCAGTACCCCCTCCTCTTCATCCCAGAAGAGCAAATGAAATCTTAGAGCAGACCCTTCATCTTCTCCAGGTCAGATTTACTTGACATCCTACTGACTGCCATGCTCTACACGCTTCAAACTACGACAGGTTCCCTGAATAAATTGTACTTTTAATGTTCATTTTCCCATGAACAGGAAGCGTTTCAACTATTTTTGAATAATACGCAAAAGTACATACATTTTAGGACCTGTCTTCATTTATAAAAGAATAAATTACTTGTGAGGAAAAATCAGGCAATATATTTTCATTTCAGGCACAGGCATTTGGTTCCAAAAAGAACACATTGTCCTTTTTTTCTTCTTAATGTGTTTGTATCAAATATAAAAGTGAACCTATAGTGACTGTCAAAAGGGAGCATCGTTTTTACAGCAGGCATTTAAGGTAATCAAGGTCTCATTTCCCTGGTTCTCTGGCACGTTCCTGTCTTGCCAGCCTCGTCACGCTGCACCATCCTTGAGGCAGTGAGGGTTCTCTTCAGCAGAAAGGCGTGTCTGAGGTAGGAGACTGTGGGCAAGGCTTGTGCCAGGCGGAGAGTGGAGCTCTGTCAGAGAGTAAAAGGGATGCGTTGTCAGATCCATGTTGTTTAAAGGCTAATTTAGAAGAGAGCCTCTAAAGAAATTTTTTTCAAAGAAGAAAACTTTGTGTACAGAATCCTAAAGGATAGCATTATCTTTAAGAAAACTTGTGGAAAATATGGATATTTTGGTTAATTTCTTAAAACCATCTTTGAGCAAAGCCTTAGGAATCCTCATGGAGGTGGGTAGGAATACAATTAGAGACTCCCCCCCCCCCCCACCCCAACACACATGGTAACAGAACTTGTGTAAAATTGCTGAGAGAAGCCAAACCTTTTGTATCCCAGGGGCTGAGAGCAGACTACAGTCAGGTGAGGTGGGTGGACTGGACGGGGCGGCAGGCTAGTGGATTTCTGAAGACGATGGCAGGTCTAAGATCCTACTTGTAAGGCCAGTGAGAAAGCAGGGAAGAAATTAAAGCTGGAGAGTGTTATGAATCAATTTGTGTTTGTAAGTGCTATCAGCCCCACCCAGCAGCCTCTGGGGAGGGGAGTGGTTGCTGCAGTTTGAGCTCTATAACCACTCTTGAACAACCAGTATTGGAGTTTAGAGACCTACCTCCGGGCTGGTGAGTGCTTCCATCTGCTGCCCACCTCCATGGGGATGGCAGGATCGTGCACTGGGGACCCCTCTGAACCTCACCCAGTAAAACTAACTGAAGTGTTTTCCTAAATTCCAGGAGTCACTCTAGAAAATTACTAAACCTAATTTGAGGAGTTGTGGGAACCCTAGAATCTACAGTGCTCTTGGCAGAAATGTGGGCAGTCTTCGCACTACTTTTGTGGCTGGCATCTGAAGTAGAGGAAGTCTTGTGGGGTTAAGTCTTTGAACTTGCAGGATCTGATGGCTAACTCCAGGGAGATGGTGTCAGAATTGAACTGAATCCTTGGACACCCAGGGAATGTCAGAGAATTAGTTGTTGGTGTGAAGACAACTACTTATGTGAATTTTTAGATTTTGAGAAATCTAGGACTTACGTATGTAATAGAGTGTTGGTCATTAAGTGGGTTAAAGACATGGACCTGTAAGTAAGGTAAGGCAAAACTAACAAAGTACGGTTTTTCATCTCAGATAAAATTGAGCACGAGCCATGTAACCAGGCATTGGGATTGGTCCTGCATATGCGGTTGGAATAAAACT
The DNA here is from genome assembly GCA_030068075.1 of Paguma larvata. Classification (NCBI taxonomy): domain Eukaryota; kingdom Metazoa; phylum Chordata; class Mammalia; order Carnivora; family Viverridae; genus Paguma; species Paguma larvata. The sequence continues at coordinate 39,512,765 of CM057823.1, forward strand.
GCATTTTTGTTTGTCCTGGATGCTTGCAGAAAGGAGTACATGGGGATTGAGATGGGAAGTAAAAGGGATGGAATTAGGGGCTGATAGACTTGAAGTTGTGTCAGTGGATGTAGGTCCCCAGGTGTGGAGAGCCTGGACATGGAGAATGATTCTGTGGATGTGCTGGAAAGAGAGAGGCTGACATTGCTGGAGGGATCTCAAATTCTGCATCTGACAGGGGCCATTTCTGGTAAGACTGGCAGGGGTCTGTACCCCTTAAGAGGACCATGTTTAATAATCTAAGTTTGGGAAACAGAACATAATTGAAATACTACTCTTTCATTCCTTAGCCCTGTAATTTTCTTATATTACTAAAGCTTTATGAAACTGTGTTCATGTCATTTGTTCATTAAATTCCGGGATGCAATAATAAAATACTTAGTGGCTTCAGCAACCCACAGTTGTTTTTCACATTTCTGGAGCCTGGGAACTCCCTAGACCAAGGTGTCAGCAGATTCAGTACTCATGGATGGACCAGATCCTGGCTTGCAGGAGCCTGCCTTCTCACTGTGTCGCATCATGGTAGAGAGAGCGAGCTGTGGTCTGTTCCTCCAAGAATGACTCAGTCCTTTCGTGGGTGACCTCCTCTGAAGACCTCATCTAAACCTAATTACTTCCCAAACACCCCACCTCCAGATACCATCATCTTGGTAATTAGGGCTTTGACATGGATTTGGGTGGGGGTGGAGGGGACACGGACATTCTGTCCATAACAGGGACTATACTGAAATCAGCAGACTCTTTGTGAGGATTAATTCAGTGAATGTTTGTTTCCAAGCAGAGAGTCCTATTTATTAAACTTTGATTTTGTGTTCCTTATTTTCTGGACCCTAGGTGTAAGGAGGTGAGTTACATCTACTTTGCTTGTGATATAATGTCACTTTTCCATGAAATACAGTTAAGTACTAACAAAATTTAGGTAGGCATTCAAAGTTTACTGGTATGTTTAAAAATAAGATTTATGACAAGCTGGGGTGTCATTTGTGGTGATGACTAATATAGAACAATAATCCTGTTACAAGTTTACTAAACTCTCAGATCGAACAAATATATTTCCCCTTGTAAAACCTCTGCATTGTACATTTTCTACATCAGGGACTTTTAGGTGTGGGTTCAGGGAGGGATTTAAATAACCCTATGAAAAAGTGCTAGTTAACCTAAAGTAATGATTTTCATTTCCCTGTCTGAAAATAAAAAAAGAATATTTCTATTTCATTGACTAGCAGCAGTAACCAGACCTTGTCACTTCTGATCCAAGCAGAAGTGAGATCTCCCCCACATGCAAGTGGCATGTTCTTGTAGGGGGAGCCGGGGGGTTGCATGCAGGCACATCAAAGATTCATGACCAGGGGGTCTGGGAATTGTGGGTAAGCCTGGAGTCTCTTGGCTTTTTCTCCTTGCCCAGCCTTTCCTGCATACGATTGCACTCTGCGAGTGGAAATCCAGAGGAAGAGATTGGCCGAACCCTTGATGATGCGACTGCAGGTGAGTGGACACGCGGTCCTTGTCCCGAACGATGCCTCTCTTGCCTGTGGCTGGGAGGGCTTCTCTTGGCCCAAGTCTTCTAAGTGCATCCAGGCAGTATTCAAGGATCTGGGCTCTACTTCATATTTCCCAGGACGCACGGATACTTTTGGTTGGCCAGGGATGGATCAGGAAGTAATCTCCTTTCCAGCATCAACGACACTGCATCTCACTCTGCGTTAAGGATGTCCTTGCAGAAAAGAGATGTGCAGAGTTTCATTTCCTCATCCAGTGTGTGGTCTTGGTTGGGAAGCCATTTACCCATAGGCCTTAGTAGTGGCTGCCATACGGGCCTCGGCTAGTGGTGGCCAGAGCCAGAGAGGACCAGGACCAGCAGTTTACAGTCCAGTGAGGAGGCAAGCGTTTCAGCAAGTCAGCTCTGCAGTTTTCCAGAGAACACAGAAACATTTATATAAGAGAAGAAACCAGAAATCATTTCTTTTCCCCTCAGTTTTAAGCTTACTAAAGGTTTGGTAACATACACTTGACTAATTTGGAAATTTCCAAAACTGACTAAATCGTCTTTACTTACCCCATTTCACCCATTTTCCCTCTTTGTAATTAAACTTGGTTAAAATTGGAAATCAGAAAACAATACCTAGAGAGTATTTTTAAAAAATGAACTCTGCATTTGGCAGAATGTGGATAGAAATTAGAGTACAATGTAGAATCCTGTGGCAATTTTAGAAGGACTAAGAGAGGCTAGACCTAATCCAGAGCTATCTATTGCCTTTGTACAGAAACCCTGGAATACCATACAGAGGATTGATGCGGTGATCATTGGTGTTAAGGATGGAGAGCTCACTGCAGGAGAGATCACTGTGGGGCCATCCTTCAGGCGAGCCATCTCAGGAGCCCCTAACCGGACCCCAGGACCTGTCTCCTCTGATATGTTATAAAGAACAAGTGAGTTTTTAAGATGAAAGGTGCCACTTGCTGACCCCTAGTTCTGCATTAAAGTTGTTCATTCTGCAGAATGCTGAGCCTTGCTTCATAGTTCTCTACCTTTAATATTAATATACCTATTATTTGTACATAAGAAGTGTTTGATGTAAAAGAAGCATCTCCACATTAGCTAATTGGAACTCTCTGTGTGCGTGTGTATTAGTAATTTCCACTGTAAACATGGTGCTCTAACTCATGACCCTGTGGCCAAGAGTCACATTTTCTTCCAAATGAGCCTGCCAGGTACTTCTCAATACTACTGTTTAACCTAGGTAATACTCGCCAACTAGGAAGTCAAAATTACCAGGTTATTAGAAAATTGCCAGGTTATTTCATATTGAGATTCCTATGTGATGAAGTAATTGTGTGTGTATTTCTTGAATGTATCTGAAAGGCAGAAGGCTGATCAGCACAGGAGAATATTTGATATGAACCACAAATGAAGTTTGTGCTTTCTATACATACAGCTCCCCCCTCTGCTATCAGTATCATGTTGACAGCTGTCCCCTAAGGATTGTTAAGCCTGGCCCAACTGACATGATATCTGATATTTTAGGAATCAGTGACCTTCAAAGATGTAGCTGTAGACTTCACCCAGGAAGAGTGGGCCCTGATGGACACATCCCAGAGAACACTGTACAGAGATGTGACGCTGGAGAACATTAGTCATCTTGTCTCCGTGGGTGAGTCTCTCACCAATATTCATTAATCCATTCATCCATCCTTTTATTTATTAACCTTGTATCCAGGATTGCTTCCACATATTCTAATACAGCCGTCTGCCCTAACTCATTCTTTTGTAGCATTTCTGACTACTACATGGAATTTGTAACTTTCTTTACTTTCATTATGTGCATTACATGATAACTTAAATATAGTCTTCTTGGCCACAAGTATATATCTACTGCACTTTTTTCAACACCCAGAACAATGCTGGGAATACAGTGAATATTTTTTGAATCAATAAATAAATATCCTAAATATTTTCTGTCCTGGGAATTATGATAAAGCATGAGCACAGTACAAAATATAACATCTTGTATCACTTTCCAGATAAAACTTCACAGAATATTCTGGTGGAGCTTATGTTCATTGTATTCCTTTGAAAATAGTGCTCTCCCCCTTGTGAGAACATTTATTTCCTTCAAGATGCAAACTCTAAGCCTTCCACACTCTCTCAGCTTGGGCAGGAGCATCAGCAACCAGAGATCTTACTGTCTTTGGGTGCAGTGTCAGGCTGAGAACCTTTATCAGTGTTTTTAGTGTTCAAGGTGTTATTCTCTGGGCTGTTCTTCAACGCTCACGTTGTTCTTCCTCGGTAGCCTGTACAGTACGATATCAGGCGCTGTTCTCAGCACGAAATTGCAATTTCACATACCATTCTCCATTGATATAGGGTGTCATTTCTTCAGATCAGATGTGATCTCCCAGTGGGAGCAAAGAGGGGAGCTGTGGAGGGAAGAAAGAGGACCTCCCCAAGGCTGGAGTCCAGGTGAGCTGCAGACATGCGCTCAGTGTGAGAAGGCTAGTGAGTGAGCAGGGTCTTATTGACGTCAGTGCAGATTTCCCTGAGTGAACCACAGCTTCAGAAATGTTGAGTGGCCAATGAGACAACATTCCTCAGATTCTGTCATTATTTGTCTCAAATCAGTTTCTTTTCATGTACCTGTACTTACATTTCACCTTAGGCAAGCAATGTCCCTGTCCTTGTTGGAGGTAAAATTTCACATTGTGGTCTTTGTCATGATTTCTGGTCTCTTTCTATTATGATTTCCAATCTGATATTCTCTGCAACAACCCATAATTATTTTATTTTCCTTTAACGAAAACACGAGTTTTGTTCTAATTGATATTATTCTTAAATGTATGTCTGTTCACCAGTATTTTCCTCAATTTTACATTTGGTCGTGTGTGCTTACCTGGTCTTGTGAGCTTTTCAACACTTAATTCCCGTATGCTACTCAAGGTTAGGTTAATTTCTTTTTTTCTTTGGTTAATTTCTTTTTTTCTCCAATTATTTTAGGCATGAAAAACAGCCATAACAAGCAAGAAATAATATCTCAAGGTTAGGTTAATTTCTTTTTTTCTTAGGTTAATTTCTTTTTTTCTCCAATTATTTTAGGCGTGAAAAACAGTCATAACAAGCAAGAAATAATATCTATGCAAGATATCTGCACAAAGGACACACCTAACTGCTGGACATTAGTAAGTGTCATGAAGACGAACCTTACCTATATATGTTTAAACCCTGGGAAGAGTCTAAGTAATCAATTGAGAAGAAACACATAACACTTTTTAGAGTTTGCTATAAGTACCTTCTCACAGAATGTAATTGAAAATTTAAATCTGGGAAAGAAATAAGCCTGGATTTAAGCTATAATTATCCTGATAAATGGATAAATTGCATAAGCATGGTTTATTGGCATGACACATAATGATATCTTCAAAAACACTCACCATTCCAATAAAGATGCTACCAAGGGTAAAAATGTGCATGCCAGAGATGAACACCCCATGTGGGTGTAAGTGATGTGGGGGGGGCGGTTTTAGTTGGAGATTATCACTGAGCGGTCCGCCTGGTATTTATAGCCAGAGAACTGGATGCATGCATGTTTGGGAAAAGTCCTATAATAGTCTCTCATCTCTTTCCCAACAGCAGAAATGTCATGCAGGGGAAGACTTCTCCTTATATAGTGGGTATGATGAATTTTTCACTCACACCTACACATTGACTCAGCATGTCTTAACTCACACTATACGGAAACCCTATAAATGTAATGAATGTGGAAAACACTTCACCCGAAATGCCAACCTTCGTACCCATAAAATAACTCACACAGGAGAGAATCCATTTTCTTGTAATCAGTGTGGGAGGCGCTTCAGGTATTTTTCATCTTTAACTAGACATAAGCGAATTCATACTGGAGAGAAGCCTTATGAATGTCGTCTGTGTGGGAAAAACTTTGTTCGAAGTTCCATTAAAAGACATGAGAGGACCCACACTGGTGAGAAACCATATAAATGTCATCTATGTGGGAAAGGCTTTGTTACAAGGTCTAATCTTCGAGAACATGAGAGAACTCACACTGGAGAGAAACCATATACATGTCATCAGTGTGGAAAAGCCTTTGTTACAAGCTCTAATCTTCGAGAACATGAGAGAACTCACAGTGGAGAGAAACCATATAAATGTCATCTATGTGGAAAAGCCTTTGTTCAAAGCTCTTGTCTTAGAGATCATGAGAGAATTCATACTGGAGAAAAACCATATAAATGTCCTATATGTGGAAGAGCCTTTGTTACAAGCTCTTGCCTTAGAAAACATGAGAGAACTCACACTGGAGAGAGACCATATGCATGTCATCTATGTGGAAAAGCCTTTATTCAAAGCTCTAATCTTAGAGACCATGAGAGAACTCACACTGGAGAGAAACCGTATACATGTCATCTGTGTGGAAAAGCCTTTGTTACAAGCTCTAATCTTCGAGAACATGAGAGAACTCACAGTGGAGAGAAACCATATAAATGTCATCTATGTGGAAAAGCCTTTGTTCAAAGCTCTTATCTTAGAGACCATGAGAGAACTCACACTGGAGAGAAACCATATAAATGTCATATTTGTGGAAAAGCATTTGTTACAAGTTCTTGTCTTAGAAAACATGAGAGAACTCACACTGGCGAGAAACCATATACATGTCATCTATGCGGAAAATCCTTTGTTCAAAGTTCTAATCTTCGAGAACATGAGAGAACACACACTGGTGAGAAACCATATAAATGTCATCTCTGTGGAAAAGCCTTTGTTACAAGCTCTAATCTTAGAAAACATGAGAAAACGCACACTGGCGAGAAACCATATACATGTCATCTATGTGGAAAATCCTTTGTTCAGAGCTCTTATCTTCGAGAACATGAGAGAATTCACACTGGAGAGAAACCATATACGTGTCATCTATGTGGAAAAGCTTTTGTTCAAAGCTCTTGTCTTAGAAAACATGAGAGAGCTCACACTGGAGAGGAACAATATATATGTCATCTGTGTGGAAAAGCCTTTGTTACAAACTCTGATCTTAGAGACCATGAGGGAACTCACACTGGAGAGGAACAATACATCTGTCATCTATGTGGAAAAGCCTTTGTTACAAACTCTGATCTTAGAGACCATGAGGGAACTCACACTGGAGAGGAACAATATATATGTCATCTGTGTGGAAAAGCCTTTGTTACAGACTCTGATCTTAGAGACCATGAGGGAACTCACACTGGAGAGGAACAATACATATGTCATCTTTGTGGAAAAGCTTTTGTTACAGACTCTGATCTTAAAGACCATGAGGGAACTCACACTGGAGAGGAACCATATATATGTCATTTATGTGGAAAAGCCTTTGTTACAAGCTCTGATCTTAAAGACCATGAGGGAACTCACTTTAATTATAGTGACTGAACATGGAAGTGCCTTCAGCCACAGCTCTAATCTAAAATCAAACAGAAGACTCACGTGGGGGACGTTCTATGGCCATATTCATTATAGAAATGCCTTCATTTTTAATTTATCCTTACACACCATGAGTGAACTGCATTTGGGGAACCGTATATTTATAATCAAGGAGGAAGAGACATTAGCTGGTTTCTTGTCATAGGGTGCACAAGCATATCCAGTACAAATAATAATCTAATCTCCCTTAAATGGGAAATTACACAAGCAAATCTTTACAGAAGGAGATCACTCGAAGGGAGTAACAGTAAAATTAATGCTGGAGAACTTATTCATTGTTATATGCATGGATAAAACCTTTACTAGTAGAAAAACTATTGTAGGCATGTGAAGTTCACACTCTATATAATAGTGAATGAATGGAAGTCTTCAGTGATTTTTAATTCCTTAGTCAACTTGTAGTTTCTTTCACTGTATATATATATCATTGCTAAAATGAGATGAGAGGTTAGACTTTGCATTAGAAATCCCTGATTAGGAAAAACATTTATCAATAATATCTTGATACAGTTTAGACATTAATTTGTAATTTTACCTAATGGCCTATTGTTATAAAAATGTAAGAAAGATATGTAGGATTGTGACATCATCTGGGAATTCTAAGTGCAGAATTTTGTAACTTTCTTTTATTGGAGTAGTTCTTGGAACTGCATAGGAAGCAGAGTTATTGCTAAAAAGTCCATGATGTTGGTCAGGACCTATTTTTCATGCAGCGATAGTAATTAGGATGATTGGGTTCATCTAGAAAGTATCTCTGACTATTAATACGAAAAACATGGAACACACAAGATGATGCGTTATTACTACATATTGTTAACCATGTATATAGGTCATCATGATGAATTAAAGATTGTTACATAGATAGTTGATGACTGAATTCACTTTCAAATGTCAATATTGAGACAGAGAAGAGTAAATAACAATAAGGGGTTCATTCAACCACATGATATCTGTAAATATGCGCTCAACATAGGAGCACCTACATATATAAAACAAATATGAACAGATGTAAAGAGAGACAGTTATGCAATAGAAGGGGGACGTTATACACACTTTGATCAATGAAGGAATCATTCAGACAAAATCAGAAAACATCAACCATAAGTGACACATTAGAGGAGATGGTCTTCACAGGAGTACACTGCACACTTCATCCAAAAGCAGCAGAGTTACATATTCTTCACAAGTGCACACAAAACCTTCTCAAGAATTGGTCATAGGGTGCGCCTGGGTGGCTCAGTTGGTTAAGCATCTGACTTCAACTCAGGACATGATCTCGCGGTCTGTGAGTTCAAGCCCTGCGTCGGGCTCTGTGCTGATGGCTCAGAGCCTGGAGCCTACTTCCGATTCTGTGTCTCCCTCTCTGTCTGCCCCTCCCCTGCTCACGTTCTGTCTCTATGTCTCCCAAAAATAAACGTTAAAAAAATTAAAAAAAAAAAAAAAAGAATTGGTCATAGTACCAATGGGTAATTTTTTTTTCTTTTACCCAAGCCATGTAATCGCCCCTCTTCCTGTTCTAAAAGTCTCTTGCTTTTGCCCCACAGATGGGACACATCTGGTTACTGCTGGAGTCGATGCTCCCCAAACTTCAATTCTTTAATTCCAAATAAACACTCACTTGCCTCTGATTGCAGCTCTTGTTTTCAGGATGGCAGAGGGGACAAGAAACCTCTACTTTCCTTTCTTGACCAGGCACTACAGAGTGAGATCTGGGAGAGATGACTTTGGAAGGAAGTCTTTCTTAGCGTTTTCTGACTCTCCCAGTTTTCGGGATCCCATCCGCAGCTCCAGAGTGAATGTGCTCAATCTGCTACTGCCTCAGAAGGTGCCATGAGAGACCACCAAACTACTGAAGACCAATAATTGCTAAAAAAAACCAATCTTTTTTCGATTTTAGAGCATGAGCAAGTGAGGGATGGCGGGGGTTGGGGGTGGGGAGAGAATCCAAGCAGGCTCCACGCTGTCAGTGCAGCGCCTTATAGCAGGGCTAGAACTCACGAACTGTGAAACCATGACCTGAGTCAAAATCAAGAGTCAGACGCTCAACCAACTGAGCCACCCACGCGCCCCTCTATTACGCGTTTTGATGACTGCCCCAATGTTTTGTCCTAACTCAACAACTCTGCCACTCACAGCCCCCATCACTAGTGCACAAAGGGTCCCCACCTCTGAACCATTCAGACCCTGGATTCTCGTTTTGCACTGGTCAGGATCTGGCCTTCCTTTGTCACGGGCCCAGCAAGTCTCCCAGGCCTGATGCCACGATGCTTGTTTCCCTTCTCCCAGGCCCCCTAGTGTCCTGTGGGCCTGTAGTAGACTCGCTGGTCATCCTCGCTGGTTGAACTGCTGCCAGGCAGACGTTGCTTTTCACCTCTTGCATCCTTTGAAACACACCGATCCCATGGTGAACATAACACCCTCGACACACACGCCATCTGATAACCTACAGGGTGACAATCACCTGTAGACCTTCCACCCTGACCACACTCTCAACAGACACAAAAATGGCCAACACGCTCAGTCAGACAACGCAGAGAAACAACTGTATATGGATCATATGACTATACTTTCTGGCCACGCAGAATTGGCGCATATCCATACAGTTATCATATAAAGGGAATTGGCTGTGCATGTGAGTTTTGATGATGAGGTGTTTCACACGTTGACATGAACATGAAAACCCAGGGCTTAGACGGGAGAGGCTTGATCAAAGCACAGGGACAGAATGTGCTGATGCCCGTCAGAGCCTGGCAGTGCTCGTTCTTGGTATATCGTGTAAGAGGCAGGTGGAGCCTAGGGATCTGCATACTATGTTTGATACAAACATACCAAAGAAAGGCTAAAAAAGAAAATGCAGGACATTTTGACCAGGGTCCTGTGAGAATGCATGAAGGATTCAGTATGAGCCTGAACTCTCAGCTGAGGGTTTTCCTCAGAAGACTCGTATTGCTCTTAAAACTTTGATATGTTTTGTACATATAAATACTGAAGCATTGGGGCGCCTGCGTGCCTCACTTGGTTAAATGTCTGACTTCAGCTCAGGTCATGATCTCGTGGTCCATTAATTCAAGTCCCACAGTGGGCTCTGTGCTGACAGCTCAGAGCCTGGAGCCTGTTCAGATTTCTGTATCTCCATCTCTCTCTGCCCTACCCCACTCATGCTCTGTCTCTCAAAAATAAATAATTAAAAATTTAAATGCTGAGGCATTGTTTGCATTAAAATATTTGGAGTAGGGGTACCTGTGTGGCTCAGTCAGTTAAGTGTCCGATTTTGGCTCAGGTCATGATCTCACAGTTAGTGGTTTGAGCCTCACATTGAACTCTGCACTGACACTTTGGAGCCTGGAACCTGCTTTGGATTCTGTCTCCCTGTGTCTCTCAAAAACCAATCAACTTTAAAAATAAAATATTTGTGGCGCCTGGGTGGCTCAATCAGTTAAGTGTCCAGCTTCGGCTCAGGTCATGATGTCACGGTTCATGAGTTTGAGCCCCAAGTCAGGCTTTGTTCTGACAGCTTGGAGCCTGGAACCTGCTTTGGATTCTGTGTCCCTCCCTCTCTGCCCTACCCTTGCTTGTGCTCTCTCTGTCAAAAATGAATAAACATTAAAATATTAAGAAAATAAAATATTTGGAGTAAAAAAAGTTCAGTTCCTGCCCTAAGTAGATTTTATTGGTCTTGGTCATAAAAGCAACATCAAAACCTGGTTAAAATACACAGATCTCTAAAGACATTGTCATGTAACCGGTTTAACCAGGAGTCTTTGAGGTACAATCCATAAGACTACAGAAATCCAATGAGGTGACTGCCATGTCCACAATGGATTTTCTGAGGCAATTGAAAATTAGCAGAGTGGGAGACTGAAATCCCAGAAGACAGATGGAGCCTTCCTGGGCTGGTATGGTAGAATTAAGTTGGAATTTTGTGCACACAAAATATTGGCACTTTTGGTTCCAGGTAGGGTGTTGTGAGTAGAGGTGGGATAACAGTAGAAATTAAATATTCATTTAAAAAGTGTATTTGTTAAAGTTTAAAGAGTTGTGGGACCTTAAATGATTACCTGACCTGAGATTCCACCCAGGTAAAAGTCCTTGGTAGGAGGTATTTCTACACCTGAAGAAATCGCTTAGTATGGACAATGACAATCTTAGGGAGAAAGCCATTACGAGCGAATAAAAACAAGCGGATGGGCAAACAGACTGACATGGCAGCTTGAAATCCGCAAGAATCCCCCCAAACAGGGCTGCTTTCCTTTACAGGCTCTTAGGTGGCGACTGGTCAGAAAGGTGGCGTAATACAATCCCATGGTTTTGAGTTATTACTTCCAACCGCAGGAAGACCTCTGCAGTGATTTTACAAGAATTAACCTGAAGGCATGGAGGTCAGATTCACTCAAATCAAAGCAGCAATACAGAGTGCATTCCAATTACTGAATGGGAAAAATGTGACGTGTCCTAAATTCTATCTGCCTAAGGAAGGGGATAGTCACCATCTTTATATAAAACAACATCAATGCCAGCATCTCCCTTTTAGAAGATTTCAGAGCAGCACTCTGCTGGCCCAGTTGATGGAACATGCAACTCTTGATCTCGGGGTTGTGAGTTCAAGCCCTATGCTGGAGGTCAAAATTACTAAAAAGTAAAATCTTAAAAAAGGAGGAGAAGGAGAAGAAATTCAGGTATCTAAGAAAAAAGTAAGGGAATGTGGGGGGGAAAAGACAAATATAGACAAGACCAAAAAACCCATGCATATTTTTAGATTGGAGTCATGAAGAAAGGAATTTACAATTATAAGTATGTTAAATCGAATAAAGCAACAAAAATATATGAAAATATAGACAAGTGCAATGGCTTTGGCTTTAGCAATCCCTGGTCTATAAGTGAAATTAATGGAGGAGGTTACAGACTTTATATATAGAAAACCAAATTAGTGGGCCGCATGGGAGGCTCAATCGGTTAAGTGCCTGACTCTTGGTTTTGGCTCAGGTCACAGTCTCACAGTTCTGGCGGATGGCGCGGAGCCTGCTTGGGATTCTCTCTCTCTCTCTCTCTCTCTCTCTCTGACCCTTTGCTCGTGCTCACGCTCCTTCTCTCTCAAACTTTAAAAGTTGAAAAAAAAAAAAAGAAAACCAAAGTAGTGAACTTCTGGACATGTTTATATGAAATATTCACAAAAAAGCACAAAAAATAAAGTGGGGAAACTGAGAAAGGCATTGTAAGACCCTTCAAAAAGCACTGGCTGACTAGATTCTCAGTGTTCCCACATATGAAACAGGGATATTAGTCATTTCTAAATGAACACCAGGAGCCAGTTACTGCCTTGTCCTCCTGGCAGAGGAGAAAACCTCTCTCTCTCTCATCTCAGCCTTCTACACGTATTATTGCGAGGAACTAATATGGGACTCATTCCCATTAAGTGATTTGGGGATTCATGGCTGTTGAGCAAAATCAGATTTTCATAGCTTCTTTCTGCTCCACCACTTTTGCCAAACAGTATACAGCCTGTCACTAGAAGAGATAATGATTTGTTAAGTGATTATTTAGACTCAATTTAGTTAATATATACTGTAGTATAGTATCAGAAATAGAATTTAGTGATTCATCACTTACATACAAAACCCAGTGCCTTCCTTAATGCCTATCACCCATCTAGCCCAACTCCCCACCCACTTCCCTCCATTCATCATCCTCAGTTTATTCTCTTTATTTTTTTTTACTGTTTATTTACTTTTGACAGAGAGACAGAGTGTGAGCAGGGGAGGGGAAGAGAAGGAGGGAGACACAGAATCTGAAACAGGCTCCAGGCCCTGAGCTGTCAGCACAGAGCCCGAAGCGGGGCTCAAACTCACAAACTGTGAGAACATGACCTGAGCTGAAGTCAGTGCTTAACCCACTGAGCCACCCAGGCGCCCCTGTTCTCTTTATTTAAGATTCTCTTATGGTTTCCTTCCCTCTCTGTTTTTATCTTATTTCCTGTCCCTAGGTCCATCTGTTTTGTTTCTTAAATTCCACATATGAGTGAAATCATACGATATTTGTCTTTCTCTGATGACTTATTTCACTTAGCAGAATATACTCTAGTTCCATCCATGTTGTTCCAAATGGCAAGACTTCATTCTTTTTGGTTGCTGAGTAGTATTCCAGGATGTTTGTGTGTGTGTGTGTGTGTGTGTGTGTGTGTGTGTGTGTGTGTGTTGTGTTTATACTGAGTTAAACTCAACACATAAACAGCAACTTCTATTTTACCCATTCATCAGTTGATGGACCTTTGGGCTCTTTCCATAATTTGGCTATTCTTTATAGTGAGGCTATAAACATTGGGGTGCATGTTCCCCTTAGAATCAGCATTTTTATACCCTTTGAATACCTACTAGTGCAACTGCTGGGTTGTAGGGTGGCTCTATTTTTAATTTTTTGAAGAGCCTCCATAGTGTTTTCCATAGTAGCTGACAGGCTGCATTCCCTACAATGGTGCAAAAGGGTTCCCCTTTCTCCACATCCTTGCCAGCACCTGTTGTTTCCTAAATTGTTAATTTTAGCCATTCTGACAGGTGAGAGGTGGTTTCGATTTGTACTTCCTGATGATGAGTGATGCTGAGCGTCTTTTCATGTGTCTGTTAGCCATTTGGTTGTCTTCTTTGGAAAGTGTCTATTCATGTCCTCTGCCCAATTCTTCACTGGATTAGTTGTTTTTTGGGTGTTGAGTTTGATAAGTTCTTTATAGATTTTGGATACAAAAACCCTTTATCTGATATGTCATTTGCAAATATCTTCTGCCATTCAGTCAGTTGCCTTCTAGTTTCGCTGATTGCTTCCTTCACCATGCAGAAGTTTTTTTTATCTTGATGAAGTCCCAACAACTCATTTTTGCTTTTGTTTCCCTTTCCTCTGGAGTCAAGGTGAGTAAGAAGTGGTTGAGGTCAAAGAGGTTGTTGACTGTTTTCTCCCCTAGGATTTTGATGACTTCCTGTCTTACATTTAAATCTTTCATTCATTTTGAGTCTATTTTTGTGTATGGTGTAAGAAAGAGGTCCAGGCTCATTCTTCTGCATGTCACTGTCCAGTTTTCCCAACACCATTTGCTGAAGAGACTCTCTTCATTTCATTGGATATTCTTTCCTGCTTTGTCAAAGATGAGTTGGCCATACATTTATGGGTCCATTTCTGGGTTCTCTATTCTGTTCTGTTGATGTGAGTCTGTTTTTGTGCCAGTACCATACTGTCTTGATCATTACAGCTTTGTAATATATCTTCAAGTCTGGAAATGTGATGCCTCAAGCTTTGGTTTACTATGATCAGGCTTAGGTTCTTAAATCCTGACCCTTGAGGACTAACCACAGGTGAGCTACATTCTTCTAAACTAGATAAACCCTCTCATCCTATGGTGCTGGCTCAAACTTCTCACCTGGGGTCGAGGATATGCTTGTGTTCTTTCAGATTCCTGACTTCTGTGGATTCCCTCTTGGTTGGTGAAGCTGTATCACCAACCAATTCTGGTGAGACCCCCCAGAATATCTTCCAATCAACCAGGACTTACAGAGAATGACTGTGAATGAGCGACCACTGCTCCCATTTTTCAAGATGGAAGGAGCCTCTTCATTGACTCCTCATCTAAAGCTATTCCACAAACGCAAGTCCTTGCCCCTGATACAACATGGGGAAGCCTTAAACGCCTGTCTAACTGGGCCGGCATCCTCTTACAACACAATGATACTGCATGTACCCCTGATTAGCATCTGATAGCCATGATCTTCACCACTAGTATTCATTAACCAGGCAAAGGTGATTCATAGGTTTCTTAATCCTGGGGATCCTAGGCACAATAAGCATTATAGCCTTTGCTATTGTTGCTGGAATCAGTCTTCACCAGACTGTCAAACTGCTCATGTACTTAACCCATTTATGGTCAAATCTTCCATTCTAAGTTGCCCTGTGATAGAAAATTTAGATGTAACATTACACCAACAACTACAATACTCTGAAGAACTAAGACATGAATGGGCCGACTCATGGTCCTTTTGGAAAGACTTTAACCCTCTCTCTATTGGCTAATGCCCATCTCAATTTCTGCATAACTCTAGGAAGTGGAATACTTTTACTGTGTCTCTTTTTATGCCTTTGCTAAATCACCCTCCAAATCACCCGACAGCAAAAGAAGTCACAGAAGCTTGTCATGACGATCCTTGCATGCAAACTTAAGAAGAAGAAAAAAAAAAAACAGGGGAACTGTGGGGAAACAGGTTCTACTTACATAAATGGTTCTGAAGTAGAAAAAATCATAGGGTGGAAAGCCACCATCATGGGGTGAAAACACCCGAGGTTAGCTAGCGAGATAGTGTAATGGAATCTCGAGTAACTTGTTATATCACCTGCAGGAAATTACTTTCCATTTGGCACCAATGTACCTTGATCACAAACTCCACTTGCCCTCCAGGACCCATTGCTTCTTACACACACAAGTTAATGATTACTGTCTGGGTGTTTTGTCCACATTCACGTGTGTAAGGTCTTGTTTTCTTTACATTCACCACGTGGGTAATATCTTGTGAGCTCAATAAATACAGAGATGAAAGCCCTGTTCGAGGTTCTTGTCTCCTCCCGGACATTAGCCTCTCTCGCCTTCAATTCTGCATCTGCTCTCTTGCTGAAAATGAGAGAACTCCAGACTCATAGTGTCTGTGACAGGAGACCATGAGAACCTGGGGTGTCATTCCAGTATGAAGGCCAGCAGACTCAAGACCCAGGAAGAACTGACGTGTCAGTACCAAAGCATTCAGACAAGAGCAGGTGTCTAGTCCTGGGAGATGGGTGACCTTTCTGCTCCAGAAAGGCCTCGAATTGACTGGTTGAGGTCACTACACTTAGGATGGCAATCTGTTATGCCGGTCTATTTATGTCAGAGATAAAATAGTATCTACAACTTTTCCATTGAAACCCCTGCAATTTCACAGGAAAAGATGAAAACCCAATGGAAACTATAATAATTAAAAAACCAGATCCAAACTCAGTGCATGCCAATGGATACTTAAGAACAGTGAAAGATGTGCTTTTTCCCTGTCCCCCACTAATGCCCCCCCCCCAGTATCTGCTCTATTCTACTTAGGGAGAGGTCCTGAGAGTAAATGGTGACACACTGGCCAGGTGTGGGGAGAGCCTAAGTGTGAGGTGTGGCCAGTTGAGGCATTAAGAGGATTGGGAACGGGTGTGATGATGGGTGGGGCAAGGATAAGGATGATAGGTCTAAGGGTAGGGCAGTGACCTGGTGCCCAGGAGATTGAGTGAGGCCAGGCTGAGGCTGGAGAAAGCTGTGGGCGGGGCTGGAAGGCACCCAGACTGGGACTGGGCCATGGCTTTAGGGCCAGGGACAGAGGCCACAGGAGCAGCCTCCTGGAGAAGATAGGAAAGGCCAATTCAAAAGTCCACACAACGTCCAATACATGCCAATCTTCAAGTAGGAAAACTATCCAGAGTGCCAATGGCATTGCAAATGCAGGCCCTCCACCTAGGCTAGTAGGGTCAGTAATTGTTGGACTGCTTTGGGAGAAAGATGTTTGCACGGATTACAGTCAGGAATGCCCAGAGAGTATTCCACCTTTCTACTGTGAACTGCCTCTTAAAAGGATCACAGAGACATCTGCCTGACACTGTCCATGGCTGATCGCAGGTCATGGGACATGGTGGAAATCACACAAATATTAAACAAGAGGAGAAAAGGCTAAAAGGTAAAGTCCCAGTTGATGGCCAGGGATGGAAGAATGGATCCAAAACTAGAAGAGTAGAAGACATAGAGCCCCACGGGTCAACATAGGGACTGGCCAGGAACAATGATTGGATCACAAGACAAAGTGCCAGAGAAGCTACTCCCAAGGGGGCACCTAGCATAGGATAACACTCCTCTGAATGTCCTAGCACAGTCAACGTCCGAGAGACAAGGGAACGTGGAGGGCAGGGGTGTGTAGTGAAGGACAGTGGAAATATGCCATGGACACATGGTTTCAAAATGAGAAGCCTGGACATGGAGGGTGCTGATGGGCTGACAACAATGTGAATGTACATGATACCAGAGGACCCCACGCTTCCGTCTAGGTAAACAAGGAAAACTAGGTTATGAATGAAACAGTCATACACAGACATGTCTATTTTTCCTAGAGTAAATGCATATTCTGAAAAGTCTATCTCCACATGCATACTATTTAAAAATGTATGAAAACACTAAAGCACAGGGATTAGTTCCTGGTGTCTAGAAGTGAGGACCACAAAAATAACTGGCTGGATTGGATTAAAGTGCCTGAGAGGGTCACGCAACTTTGGGTCAGTACAAAAGTCAGTGACGGAAGGAAGGGTCCCTTACTGACCGTTCCTCGGGCATGCACACTGGACACTGAGTCTCCTCCGCTGGAGTCTGCCTGGTGCCCACCTTTCTGAGTCTCTACTGACAGGCAGGAGGAGCACATTTGCATTTCATGTAGGTTCCTGGACAATTTGGGCCTCATATTTAGCTATCAGAGAAATAGGACAGTGAAGAAGTTGATGCTGTGATGTGTGTTTACTCACTAGTTTAAGGACTCTTTAGTGCTGAATTGTATTCTGAGAACAGAGACAGATGAAAGGCATGGCTCTAAATGTTCCTGATGACATGAGGTTCAAATTCCAAAGGAACTGAACCCGAGTCTGATTTGTGTGGAGTCATGCAGGAGCAGTGACAGCATCCTGCTCAATTTCACCACGGGGACCGAAAGCTTAAAGTATTAGCTTGTTTACTGGAAGATAAGATACTTGTGAGTTCAGAGTGGGGCCCTGAAAAGAAAACACTAAGTAAAAGAGTTCAGACCCTCAATTGGGAAGCTTCCAATCAAGGAGAGAAGAGCCTAAGTTTTTGGAAGTAAATTTATATTTGAAAAGGGCTTCCTCTTGTGTCAAATGCAAAATTCAGATTAAAAACAATTTTTTTTCCACATTTATTTTTGAGAGACAGAGCACGAACAGGGGAGGGGCAGAGAGACACACACACACAGAATCCAGGCTTCAGGCTCTGAGCTGCCCGCACGAAGCCCTATGTGGGGCTTGGACTCACAAACCGCGAGATCATGACCTGAGCCAAAGTCAGATGCTTAACCGACTAAGCTACCTAGGCGCCCCAGGAATTCAGATTTTTGAGAGACAAGCATATTTCCTTTTCCACATTCAACTTTGTGTGCCACAGATGGTATTGCCATAGCATTGATTCTGGTGTCCATCGGGGTCAGGACTTTGTGTGGCTTTGCTTCCAGAGTACACTGTGAGAGACTTCATGAAAGTCTCCCCAATGAGTCATTCAAGACCACCTCACCTGTCTTGCCTGAGGGTGCCCTCCTGGGGGCGGGTCCTCAGGAGAGTGTGTAGAACATGCAGGCAGGGAGGTCACTCAGGGTGACGACTGTGTTTGACCTGGTGGTTATGATGCCCCCTCATGCCTCCTGGGAGAAGAAGGTACATGAAGGAGTCTTGTGTCTGTGTGAATGACTGTCCCTTTTCCTTAGACTCAGGAATCCAGAAATTCGTATCCAAAGGCGGCTGACGTGAACCTCCAAGGAGGTAGGGCAGATGGCAGGTGGTGAATTCTCCTAAAGTTCTCTGGTGATCCCATTTCTCCATTCATAATTAAATGATGGTACCACACAGGAACTTGGTGCTCAAGAGATGCTTGGGTGTCGGCATAAGAAACCTCAGGGAAAGTTAGCATCTCCTAAAACACACACGCTTCTCTTCATCTGCATCTAGGGATGAGGTCCTCTCCAGTTGACGCTGCTGAGATCCCCTCATAGGGGTAGTAGACAGGAAAACCTTGAAAACACTTTTCCAACTCTGACACAGTGCTCAGTGCTTTCCTGCCCCTAGCACTTGTCACTCTCCCTCCAGCCCAAGGGTCTATGAAAATGCCATACCTTTTGTTTGGGGTTTCCTCAACAGTGAGACCAAGCCCACGTTTTCAATCACCTGATCCGTGATCTGTACAACATCCCAGGTGATGGGGAATAGAATGAGAGGAGTCAGAACTTCTGTGGCTAAGGCTCTTGCTTGTGCCACCACAATAAGTCACTACAGGTCTAACTTTTTCATTTTTGACCTGATGCTTTGGCATCTTTGGCAACTCAGATCTTTCCCCAAGGTCAGTTCAGCTCCTGGCAGGAGAAACACATGAACTGTCTTGGGTCATGGGGATAGGGAGATGGTGAAATGAGTTCCATGATGTGACTGTAAAAAGGGATGAAGCATCATGTGGGCTGGCAGAGGGTGCAAGCACAGGGAACACAGACCTTTGAGACTGGCAAGAAATCCTGGCAGTGGGATTAGAAAAACGTGATGACAGACATGGGTCATGGGCACAGGGGTTGGAAATATACAGAGGAAGACATGGCGTGGAGATACTGGAGAACAGATATGGGCTGCGGGCATATAGGGTCGAAGCCCTGGAGGGCACGCATGGCTGGCAGGCACAGGATTTGAGGAGACAAGAGAGAAGACATGGGACCCAAATGAATCAGTGCTTAGGGGTACATTTAGAGATTGACACGGAAATGTCTGAATAGAAGCAAGACTCAAATCCATCATGTCGGTTTCTTTCTTAGGAAGTAAAGAAGAATACAAACACTGGAAGAATACAGAAGTAAGAATATAATAAAGATAAGAGTATAAAATAATGACATAGAAAAAGATAATATAAAAATAAACAAGGGCAAAAGTTGTATTGTTAATAACAATAGTATTCATAAACCAGTAGTAAAGGTGCTAAGGAAAAGAAAAGGAGAGTGAACCAAACTACTGATACTAAATAGTCCAGATATGCTCTACAGCGCCTACAGACACTGACAAGACCAGAACACATTCTGCTCATAACCAGCCCACTTCCCTGCAGGGACCCTCTCATGGAGCACTGCGTCTTCCCAGCCACAAGCTCAGGATCCCCACGTAAATGCACAGCGAAAGGGTACACCCTTGCCAAGTTCCCCCATATCATGTTAAATATACAACGAGATTCTTCTATTACATACATATACACTGTGATGGATTCCCACAGTCAAGTTAATTAACACATATATTGCCAGTTGGAAATCCAAGCATAACTTCCACCTCCCTCAAAACTGAGTTACTAATAGCCTAGTGTTGC
This sequence comes from Paguma larvata, assembly GCA_030068075.1. Lineage (NCBI taxonomy): Eukaryota > Metazoa > Chordata > Mammalia > Carnivora > Viverridae > Paguma > Paguma larvata. The sequence continues at coordinate 39,532,915 of CM057823.1, forward strand.
CTGGAAGCCTTCCCCATAACATAATCTGTCAGTTATCATGTACTTGCAGGTTATGTGTGTTACATACTGTATTTTTACACTGAAGCTAGAGAAAAGAAATTGATATTGAGAAAACATAAGGAAAACACTCTTAGAGCATTCTACTGTATTGAAAAAAAGCCATGAATAAGTGGTCCCATGCAATCCAAACCTGTGTTGTTCAGGGTCAACCGTGTGTGTGTGTATACATGCACACATACATGTTTGTGTGCATGTGTGGTGTCTTCTCCCACAGCATCCGAACAGGCCTGTGCTTGTCTATGCAATCAAGAAGACATCTACCCTGGGCCTTATTCCCCCCAAGTCAACTGCTGGGAAAGAAACCTGGTATGAGACCCATGTGCCCTATGGGGTTTCCCATCAAAAGACCCGAACTGAGCTTCACCTCACTTCATGGACAAAAGAGGACACAGGAAGTGGCTGTCACTGACACCCCTTTGCCAGCATCCAAGCACTTTGGCCAGGATCGTGCCCTCGTCATCCTGCTGACAGACAACAGGCCTTAAGTTTGCTCCCGTGATGTTCCCCAGGCTGCCTCTAAACCGCATGGCTTGACCAGTCCTAACTCATCAGACACAAAACAAGTGTCATAACAGGAGTTCAACACTGAACTCACAGCCTGCTGTATGTATATAGGGCCAGGCCTCTAAGCTCAGCCTCGAGGCATCAGGTAAGAAATTTGACCAGATGTCCATCCAGACTGGCCAGAAGTCCCCAAATAAACTAAGACATTCCGGATCACCCAGGAGAGCACTCAGAGACCTGATTTGGAGGCTGTCCAGACTCTCCAGTTTCTGTCCACTACAAATGGACTCAGACGAAAAGCAATACCCCACGTGACCAGGAAGACACCAGCCCAGGTCCTGAGCACTGACCTCTGGCCTCCCGGCAACACACCTCCCCTTCAATGCTGTCTATACCTGTACTGTGCCTCCTCCTCCACCATCCAGGAATGCTCTTGGCCGTCCCTCAGAATGGTCTTCACTGGCTAAGACAAAGGTTAATGGAGCTCCAGATTCATGGCGGCTCTGATTCCATCCTCCTAGGAAGCAGGAGCCCTCGGTTTTTGCAGACACTGTCCCTCTGTCCCCTGGAGTGTCCTCTGTGAAGACCTCTGGTCTCCTCTCTGAGAAGGATTGGGAGCGAGTGACTTGGGCGGGGACTGTGAAGTTGACAGGAGGAAGATGTAGGAACAGCTGTTTCTGGTTATTCAGTGCTTCCTCAGCTGTGGTATGTGTCAAATGGCAGAATATCCCAGATAATGCTTGGGGGACACACACACACGGACACTACATATTTAGTTATGTAAACTTAAATTGTATGTATGTAAATGGACTTATTAAACTGGCATATAAATTATTTTTAAATTAATGAATTCTATTAAAAATGAGTCAAGTTGTATGAGTAGGTTTTAAACTGTAATGTAAATAGAATACTATGAAATTAATCTACATTTGGTCTGCAAATGATTAAATTTTGATAAAATCTGGGAAAAAGACCCATCTATATGGTATGCGTCTTTTCAGCAGTGTCCTCTCCAGAGGCAAGAGTTTTTGACTTTGCTGGTGTTTCAGTGGAAACGTGGTGGGGAATAGTCTATTGTCTTGTACATTTTGACTACTAAACATCATTGAAACTAGGTCTTTTAAAAATTACTTCACTATTAATAAAAATCTTTCAAATATGATCTACTATACAAGTATTTTAACTTTTAAGCATTGGAGATCAGTTTGTAAATTTTTTTTATTCATCAAACTTTATCTGAGAATTAAAAGGAGCTTGGTAGGACCTGTGTCTTATTAAAAACACTAAAAATCTTAGGCACAATTCAGCCCCAATGCATCGAGATATGCATATAAACAATATCCCGAAGTGGATGTTTATGTATATCAAGTTGTGAAAAGCACTGCATGCAGACTGGCAGTTTTTCTCAAACTGGAAACAGTGGTTGAGTTTTAAAACTTTTTGTTCTCTAGGCACTACCCTACAGATACCATTTATTTGTTGTTGGTTTGTTTTGAGGCCTAGGCCTCGAGATTTTAAGTCTCCAGAGGATGGTTATGGGCAGCAAAATTTGAGAACCACTGGAGATGCTGGTGAAGATACGGCAGCACACGCATGCTGTCTGTATTTTCTAACTTTGGAAAACCCTAACTAGTACCAAAAAAAGTCGTATGGCTCTGGATGACAAGGATTTCCTTCTGAATGGCAAGTAACTTCTCCTTCCTCCCTGTCTAGCACTTACCTCAAAGGTGCTTTGTTCTCTGGACGGGAATTTTGTCCATTAAGTCCAGGCTGCCTCCTGTAGAACAAGAAAACGTCAGTGAAAAACACAGGGAAAGGAAAGAAACCCAAGGTCGGACCAGCCCCGAATCCACTGTAACCCATGGAATGGTCCAGTTCCCATGTTGCTTGGGTCATGGGCTGTTTATTTTTCATGCTAGACTGTGCTCTCATTGTCTAAATCCTGCCCCATTACCGTATCACAGCTTTTCGCAAAAACAAAGTAACATGGCTCTTCATTTCTGGCAATAATGAAAGGGTCAGGAGAAACAGAAAATTCCTCTCCCTTCTGGAATCTATTAAGGACCATCGGAGTTAAAGAATTTTGGGATCTGGTTGGCTCAGTCAGTTAAGCGTCCAACTTCAGCTCCAGTCAAGATCTCACTGCTCATGGGTTCGAGCCTCACATCTGGCTCTGTGCTGACGGCTCAGAACCCGGAGCCTGCTTCAGATTCTCCCTCTCTCTCTGCCCCTCCCCCATTCACACTCTCTCTCTTTCTCAAAAGTAAATAAACATTAAAAAAAAAAACCTTGAAATGTTCACGTAAAACAATAGACATCCAGAACAAATATGCCTGGAATTACTGAAAACTTAATGTTTCCTTAGTTAACAACAAAATGAATTATATCCTGAGAAATACATACTTTAAATGCTTCATTATCCACACGAGACACACAATCCTTGGAAATAGAGAACAAAATCATAAATATCTCATTTTTCAAATTCTACTAATAGGAACAAAGATATGAAAAGATTAAAATGGTTTAGAATGGTTTAAGCAAATTATGGAGTGCCATCCTCATTTAACCCAAAGATATTAGAATTCATAAATCATCTGTACAAGTTTTTTAACATATTTTTTTCTTTTTTTAAAGTGTGTTTTTGAGAGACATAAAGCGAGCTCGTGTGTGTGCACACACAAGTGGGGAATGAGCAGAGAGAGAGAGAGAGAATATACGAAGCAGGCTCCGCACTATCAGCACAGAGCCCCATGTGGGGATCCAACCCACAAACATCACGATTATCAGCCAAACTCAAGATCTTGAGTCCGAAGCTTAACCGACTGAGTCACACAGGCACCCTGTCATCTGTACAATTCTAAACCGGATAAAGCAAATGTAAAGAAGAAAAGAGTTCGAGGCCATGTAGGAGTCCAGGGCTGTGCCTCTGCCTCCCGCGTGGACCTGGCCAGGACACGGAGTCGGGTTCCACAGTGTCTCAGCCTGGGCTGCAGGCAAGGGCTCACAAGATGGCTTCCCCCCACACCTGCTCCATCCCCTCGCCCACTGGGTGTGGCCACCATCCCCCACCACCCCATCTACCTGCTGGTGCCCCGGACACCACAGACAGCCCCCTCTGCTCCTCCTGCTCCACACCCCCGCCCACCAGGGTCCCACGACACCACCAGCCCGCCTCCTCTATCAGCTCGATGCTCCCGCCCACCGGGGTCCCCGGCCCCCACAGCTCCACTCCTTTTATCTGCTCGATGCCCCCGCCTACCGGACGCCACCCGTTTCCCTTCTCTTATCGCTCGATGCCCCGCCCACCAGGGTCCCCGGCTACCACAACCCACCCGCAGCAAACACTCGGAAAAAGCCGTTTGTGACATAAGCCTTTCCAAGCGGTTGAGAAAAAAACATCTCAGCCTTTATTACCTGTCCTCCGAACTGCGTAGTCTAAACTTAAAGTATCTGAAGTACTTAACTTGCAGAACGGAAGCGGCCCAGCACACCTGCGTCGACGCACCGAGACTCCGCGCGAAGGACAGATCGGAAACGCGGCGCCCGGGGCGGAAGGAAGGGCTGAGAGGGCTCACACTGGCCCCGCCCACTCAGGACTCCGCTACCTGCAACCCGGAAGCGCTCTCTGGAAGAACCGCACCTGCTCGCGAGTCTGAGCTTGTAGCTTCTGGCTGAGATCGGCGCTTCGCGGCCCCATCCTTCCCCTGAGTCCTGGGCTGGGAGAGACGAGGGTCCCGGATGCCATGTCGCTAGTTATGCCTGCTAGGGTGTGTTTAAACTCCGGCCGGAAACGCTCCCCGCCCTCCCGGGATTGTCTTGATTGTGTCCCTCTGAACGCGGGGGTGGGAGCGGGACTGGGGGGACCGGGCGGGGGAAGGGGTATAGAGGTTTGACGGGTCCTTGTGAACGTGAGGGTGTGTGTGGCGGGGGGGGGGGGGGGGAGGGGGGGGGGGAGGGGAGACCAGGAAGGGGAGGGTGTGAAGAGGGGTGACGGTCCCTATGGACGTGGTGGTGAGCGCTGGGAAGGGAGGATGGACGCGGGAGGGGTTGATGAGGGGTGACAAGTCCCTGTAAACGTGAGTGGGGGGATCAGGCCGGGGAGGGGGCGATGAGGGGTGACGGGTCCCTGTGCACATAGGTGTGGGCGCGGGAGTGGTTTGGGCGGGGGGGCGGTGAAGAGGAGTGATGGGTCCCTGTGAACATGGTGGTGTGCCTTCGGAAGGGTGGATGGACGGGGGAGGGGGACAATGAGGGGTGACACGTTGCAGAGTATGTTGGGTCCCTGGTCTTGACAACACAGTTGGATAGTGAAGGACAGGTGAAGTGAGCAAGCAGTGAGAACAGAAGGAACGGACATTAGTGTAGAGATGGAGTGGGGAGACTAGGAGAAGGGGAGAGGGAGAGTAGGATAGATACCAAAATAATTACAGTTTGTTTTTCATCTTCCACATTTGTCGTGTCATACTCAGGTTATGAAGCGTCAACAGTTATCTGCTCTTTATGATGAACATATTCTTTGGAACTTAATTTTACACTGTTTCAATGTGCATGTGTTAAGGATACTGACTTTTATTTTATATTTTAGTTTTATTTATTTTGTGTGTGTGAGAGAGAGTGCTTTCGTGAACAGGAGACAGGCAGAGAGAGAGGGAGAGAGAGAATCCCAAGCAGGCTCCGGGCTCAGTGCAGAGCCCGAATTGAGGCTCAGTCCCACAATGGGGGGAGATTGTGACATGAAGCTGAAATCAAGAGTTGAAAGCATAACTGACAGAGCCAGCCAGGTCCCCCTATTTTTTATTTTTGTAAAAATAGTCAAAATTCTGTTTAACCAGTTTGTATAATAAATTTCCTTTATGTGACATTTTTTAAAAAATATATTTATTTAAATTCAAGATTGTTAACATACAGTGTGGTCTTGGCTTCCGGAGTAGAATCCAGTGATTCATCTCATACATAGAACACCTGGTGCATATCCCAACAAATGTCCTCTTTAATGCGCGTCACTCATTTAGCCCATCCTCCCCCAACCACCTCCCTCTAGCAACCTTCAGTTCGTTCTCTGAATTTATGGATCTCTTATGGTTTGCCTCCCTCTCTGTTTTTATCTTATTTTTCCTGCCCTTCTCCTATGTTCATCTGTTTTGTTTCTTAAATTCCACATATGAGTGAAGTCATGTGATATTTTGTCTTTCTCTGACTGGCTTATTTCCCTTAGTGTAATACATTTCAGCTCCATCCACGTTGTTCCAAATGGCAAGATTTCATTCTTTTAGATTGCTAAGTAGTATTCCATTGTATGTATCTACCACATCTTCTTTATGTATTCACCAATGCTAGAAAGAGCCGAAATGTCCATAGGAGCCTATACCTGGTGCAGGATTATTCAGCATGGAAAACGGAAAATCACCATGCCATTTCCAAAGGAGGGATGAAGCTCCACAGCAGGGATGATGAAGCCAAACATAAGCTTGGCCCACTCCATAGACTGGCACTTGAACCTAAAGACTAAGCCTGACCCACACATTAACATGCATCCTCAACTCAGCCTTCTGACCCACACATTAACATGCATCCTCAACTCAGCCTTCAGGGGAGACCACTGAGCTGCTGGAGGTTCAGCCCATGGCACCTCCTGGGACCTAACCTTAACCCTTCCCAGGGCTCGGGTCTTAAGGAGGTCCACCATTGAGGTCTGAGGAAAGAATGGATTTGGGGCCAAAAACCAATGAGTTTTTCAGTGTAGATGCCAGAATTTCTCCATGACATTTCCACAGCCGGGATGGAGCTGCAGGAGGGGATTCTGAGCCTCAACCTAACCCTCACCCACACAATCTTCTGACTCCTGACCCCAAACTCTAAGCCTGAATCACAGTCTACAATCCACCCTCTACGCAGCCCTCCAAGGAGATCACTACATTGCCAGTGACTCTGCCCCTGACACCTTCAAGGACCTAACCCTAACCCTAGCTCAGGCTCTTTCTCGAAGGGGGGCCCACTTCCTATGACAGGGGAAAAAACTTTGGGACACTTGAGTGGCACAGAATTATTCAGCAAGAAGCCCAGGAGTCAGCCATGACATTTCCAGGGTCAGAATGGAGATGTTGAAGGGGATCCAGGGCCAAAACTAAAGCCTGGAATACACTGTCGTATGTCCCCTGCCATAAAGCCTAAGGGTGTCCCACACCCTAACAGGTGCCCTCAACTCAGGCCTCCAGGGACATCACTGAACTGGTGTCAGTTCATGTCCTGGCACCTCCAGGGCCCTAACCCTAGCCCAGGCCTTTTCCTCACGTGGCCCACCTGCTAGGTCTGAGGAAAGAACGCATCTGGGGCCCATGACTGGCACAGGATTAATCCACAAGGAACCCAGATACTAACCATGACATTTCCTAGGCATGGATAGAGTTGCACAAGGGATATACTGAGGCCAAACCTAAGCCTAACCCCCGCCATAACACACACCCTCAACTTCCAGGGAGATCATTGCACTGTAGGGGTTCAGCCCCTGGTGCCTCCTGGGACCTAACCCTAACCCTAGCCTGGATTCTGGCCCTAAGAGGGCCCGCCATTGAAGTCTGAGAAAAGATTGGATTTGGGGCCAATGACTAATATGCAATAGGTCAGTATGGAAGCCAGAATTTTGCTATGACATTTACGTCATAGCAGGATGGAGCCGCAGGAGAGGATCCTGAGACCTTGCCTAACCCTGGCCCACACAATCTAATGGCTCCTCGATCCAAACCCTAACCCTGACCCACACCCAACCATGTGCCCTCTACTCAGCCCTCCAGGGAGATCACTGCACTGTTGGTGGTTCTGCCCCTGGCACTTCCTGATTGCCAAACCTAACCCTAGCCATGGCTCTGGTTCAAAGGGGGCCCACCTTCTAGGTCTGAGAAAAAAACAGACTAGGGGCCCATGCAAGGTGCCAAAATATGTAGCGAGGAACCCAGAAGTTGACCATGATATTTAGAGGGCAAAATGGAGCTTCGGAAGTGGATCTGGGTCCCAAACCTAAGTCTGGATCATGCACTCAGCCGTCTACTGCACCCAAACCCTATGCCTGTCCCACACTGTAACAGGTGGCCTCAATTCAGCCCTCCAGAGAGATCACTGCAGTGGTGATCATGTTTCAGCCCCTGAAACCTCCTGGGACCCAACCCAAACCCTAGCCAAGGCTTTTTCCCTATGGGGGCCCAATTCCTAGGTCTGAGAACAACGGATTTGAGCCCATAAGCGGTGCAGAATTACTCACCATGGAACTTGGAAAATCACCATACCATTTGCAAAGCAGGGATAGAGCTGCATAAAGGGCGGATTCTGAGGCCCAACCTAAGCTTGGCCTACACCATAGGCTGAGCCTTGAACCCAAAGACTTAAGCCTGTCCTGCACCCTAATGTGTGCCCTCACCATAGCCCTCTGGGGAGACCACTGTGTGGCTGGGGGTTCAGCCACTGGTGCCTCCTGGACCTAACCCTTCCTTAGCTCAGGCTCTCTCCTCAAAGGGAACCCACCTCCTAGGACAGAGAAAAGAACAACTTTGGGGCCGACTGCAGCTGCAGAATTATGCAGAGATGTACCCAGGAGTTGGCCATGACATTTCCAGCGTCAGAATGAAGGCGAAGAAGGGAATCCAGTAACAAAACCAATGCCTGGGATGGAAAATCTGTGGTACCCTGAACACAAATCCTAAACATGTTCTGCACCCTAACAGACAACCTCAACTCAGACCTCCAGAAAAATCAAGGAACTAATGTTTCAGGTTCTGACACCTCAGAGAAATTACACTAAACCTAGCCCAGGCTCTAATCCTAAAGGGGCCCAACTCCTAGGTCTGAAAAAAAAAATGGTTTAAAGGGCCATCACTGGCACAGGATTAATCCACAAGGCACTTATAAGGAACCTAATCCTAATCCTAACCCTAACCCTAACCCCTTACTCATAACCCTAACCCATAACCCCTAACCCTAACTGCAAACCCCTAATCCCTAACTTCTCACACTGACCCTAGCACTAACCCTTAACCATAACCCCTAACCCTTAACTCCTAACCCCTAACACATAACCCTTAAACACGAACCCAAACCCTAACTCTTAACATTAACCCTAACATCTAACCCCTAACCATAACCCTGAAACCTAACTATAACCTGTAAATGTTAACACTAACCCTAACCCTAACCCTTAACCCATAACCCTAACCCTTCATAGAGAAATGTCTTCATAACTGTGTACCCTTCCCCTATCTCATGCGGACCCTCTCTCCAAAGAGTTATGTCTCATACCTGCTTCCCCTTTTGTCATCGCAGGTGTACCCTTCACCCATAGAGTGATGTCCTTATAACTGCGGTGTTTCCCCTCTACTCCCTCAACCCAGTGACTCCTCATACCTATGTCACAGCACCTCATAGTGTGATGTCCTCATACCAGTGTGCCCTCTGCTAATCTCAGGTGGACCCTCGCTTCATAGACTGTATTCTCATACCTGCATCCCCTACTCTCCCCTCTGTTCCCTCCATACAACCGACTTTCCGTGCCTGTCCCCTCTCCTCATCTCAGGTGGACCCTCCCTCCACTGAGGGATATCCTCATACCTTTTTCCTCTCCGCTCCATTCAGGCGGATCCACCCTCTATAGAGTGACTACTCATACCTGTGTCCCCTGACCTCACGTCAGGTGGACCCTTGTTCCATAGAGTGATATACTCATATGTGAGACCCTTCCTCTCATCTGAAGTGGACCTCCCTCCATAGAGTGATGTCCTCACTTGCGTCCTTGCCCCTCATCTCAGGTGGACCTTCTATCAGCAGAGTGATGTCCTGGGGTGCCTGGGTGGTTCAGTCAGTTAAGTGTCTGTCTCAGCTCATGATCTCGCAGTTCATGCCCCGCGTCGGGCTCTGTGCTAACAACTCAGAGCCTGGAGCCTGCTTCAGATTCTGTATCTCCCTCTCTCTTTGCCCCTCCCTGCTCACACTCTGTCTCTCTCAAAAACAAAACATTTTTTTAAATTTAAAAAATAGAGTGATGCCCTCCACATGGGTCTACTCCCCCAATCTCAGGTGAACCCTTCCACCACAGTGACTCCTCATACCTACATCCCTTCCTCTCATCTCAGGTCGGCCCTCCCTCCATAGTGTTGTTCTCATGCCTGCATCTCTTCCTTTCATCTCAGGTGGGCCCTCCCCCTCCTTAGAGTGGAGTCCTACCTGTGTCTCCTTCTCTCAATGCAAGTGAACCCTTTATCCATATAGTGATGTCCTCATACCTGGGTCCCCTCCCTTCATCTAGGTAGACCCTACATCCATTAAGCGGTATCATCATAACTGTGTCCCCTCCCCTCATCGCCAGTAGACCCTCCCTCCATAAAGTGATAATTTCACACTGGCCTACTCTCCCCTTATCTTAGATCGATGCTCCCTCAAAGTGATGTCCTCATACTTGCATAACTTCCCTTCATCTCAGGGGCCCATACACTGATGTCCTTATAACTGCATCTTCTCCTCTCATCTCAAGTGGACCCTCCATCCATACTGTGATGCCCTCATATCTGCCTCCCCTCCCCTCATCTCAGGTGGACCGTCCCTCCATTGAGTGACTTCCTCATACCTAAGTCCCCTTCACTCAGCTCTGTTCATAGAGTGACTCCTCATAACTGCCTCACCTCCCCTCATCTCAGGTGTACCATCCTCCATAGTGTTATGTGCTTATACCTGCCTTGGTTCCCCTAATGTTTGGTGAACCCTCCCTCCATAGTGCGATGTCCTCATACCTGCATCCTCTCCATTCATTTCAGTTGACCCTCTCTCCATAGAGTAATGTCCTCATACCTGGGTCAACACCACTCATCTCTGTCAAACCACCCTTCATAAGAGTGATGTCCTCATACCCCTGCATACCTTCTTCTCATCTCAGGTGGACCTTTCCTCCATGGAGTGATGCCCTCACACTTGCATCTCCTCACCTCATCATAGGTGGACCTTCCCTACATAGAGTGATGTCCTCATACCTGTGTCCCCTCCCCTCATCTCAAGTGGACTATCTACCATGGAGTGATATCCTCATATATGCATCACTTCCCCTAATTTCAGATGTCCACAGATTGAGATCCTCTTACCTTCATTCCCTCCTCTCATCATAGGTGGACCCTCCCTCCATAGATTGTAATCCTAATACCTGCATCCTCTCCACTCATCTCAGGTGGACCTTCCCTACATAGAGTGATGACCTCATACCTGCATCCCTTTTCCATATCTCCTGGTAGACTCTCTCCTCCCTCCCTGCACCCAGTGACATCTTTATACCACCCTAACTTACCCTTCTCTTTATTGCGGACACTCCCTCCCTTGACATTATAATTCTTCATACCTGTGTCCCCTACCCTCATCTCAGGTGGACCCTCCCCCTTCCTTCCCTGCACACAGTGACATCCTTATACCTGGTTCCTCTCCTCACGGACACTCCTTCCTTCCACACCCACCCTTCTTACACCTGGTACCCAGGTCCCTGTGTGTCCTTCCACCCACACCCACCCTTCTTACACCTGGTACCTCCACGGGCCTAGCAGCTCCATGTAGTACTTGCATCTGCCCTAGAGTTTTGGGATGCTTGATCTCTTACAGCTGTTGGGCTGTGAGCATGCCTGTGCAAGTGTCCTGACTCACACTCACCAGGGCTTTCAGCAGCATTATGGCCACAAGCAGTGCATGGGTGTGACCAAAAGCTGGGCAGAACTGCTCACAGGGAACCTCCCCTGGAGTGGCCATTCAAGGCAGGAGACATAGAGTGACTAGTGGCTGTAAATGAGCTAAGGTGTCCAGGGCCTACAAGAGCTGATACGTGTCACGTCACTTCCAAGTCACAAGTGTGCACAGTGAGATCACCTAATCAACTGCCCAACACCCAAGAAAACATCTCAGCATCTGGACAGCATTGTGCATGCCCCAGGGCCATCCCGGCTGTGAAATCACGCCAGTAAACCACAGCTGGCACTTATCAAGAGGTGGGAAATGACCTCAGAGGGCACATGGGGCATGAATCAGACCTGGGGACATTCATCCATATTGCATGTGGGGAGGTCCAAACCCCCTAGACCTTGCACCTGGGGTCATCCATCTACACTGACATGGAGGAACCTGAAATCTCCCAGAACTTGAGCCTGGGTGGTCACACGTCCACACTCTCCAGGGTGCATACTCCTCTTCTGGTGCCTGCACCTGAGGTCACTCATCCATACTTACTCACAGAACCTGCAATCCTCTCTAAGCTTGAGCTGGGGTGGTCACATGTCCATACTCACCATGGTGACCCCACTTATCCCAGATTCTGCACCGGGGGTCACTCATCCATACTGACACAGGGTGACTCCCAAATCTCCCAGACCCTGCAACTGGGTTCACACATCCATACTGACACACAGGACCACCAAATCTCACACACATGGTAACTAGGGTCTCTCTTCATATTGATACAAGGGACCCACAGATCTTTCAGACACTGAGACGGGGTGATTACTCATCCACACTCACCACAGTGACCCCACCTCTCCCAGACACTGGATAGGGTCACTCATCCATACTGACACAGTCACAGTGTCAGGACCCCCAAATCTCATTGACCCTGCACCTAGGGTCAGTCATCCATACTGACAAAGAGGAACCCTGAGATCTCCCAGACCCTGAGTGGTGGTAGTCACATGTTCACACTCACCAGGGTGACCCCACCTCTCCCAGAACCTGCACCTGGCATCACTCATCCATAATGACAAAGGGGGAACCCAAAATCTCCCAGAGTCTAGGAGGTTGTCAAACACCTATACTGACAAAGGGTGACCCCCAAATCTCCCAGTCCCTGAGCTGGGGTTCTCACAGGTCCACACTCACCAGGGTGACCCAACTTCTTCCCGACCCTCTGTATGAAGTCCCACAAAACTACTAACACAGGGAACTCCAAATCTCTGAGCACATGCATGTGTGATAACTCATCTATACTGACCCTGGGGAGCCCAAATTCCAAAACTTGCACCTGGGGTCCCTCATCCATATTTACATAGAGGGACCCCCAGATCTCCCATATCCTTAACCTGGGTCACTCATCCATACTGACAAATGGGGCCACCCAAATCTCCCAGAATAGAGCTGGGGTGGTCACACATCAACACTCACCAGGGTGACCCAACCTTTCCCTGATCCTGCACCTGGTGTAACACATTTGTACTGACCCAAGGGGAACCCCCAGTCTCTAAGATCCTGACTTGGGGTGGTCACACATCCACACTCACCTTTCCCAGATACTGCACCTCTTTTATACTGAAAGAGGAGACCCCCAAATACCACAGAACCTGAGTTGGGGTGGTCATATGGTGACGCTCACCAGAGTGCCCACCTCTCACAGACCTTGCATCTGCGATAACTCATTCATACTGACACAGGGGGACCACCAAATCTCCCAACCCTGAGCTGGGATGGTCACACATCCACACTCACCAGGGTGACCCCACATCTCCAGGACACTGCAACTGCAACCAATCACTTATACTTGCACAGGGGACCCCCAAATCTCCCAAAACCTGTGCTAAAGTGGTAAAACATCCACACTTACTAAGGTGACCCCACCTCTCCCAGAACCTGCACCAGGGATCACATCCATACTGAAATGGGGGGACCCCCAAACCTCCCAGACCCTGCATCTAGGGTCACTCAACAATAATAAACAGGAACCCCTAATCTTCCAGACCCTGATCTGGGATGTCATATGTCCACACTCACCAGGGTGACCTCACCTTTCCTAGACCCTGTAACTGCTGTCACTCATCCATACTGACAGAGGGGCCCGCATATCTCCCAGACACTCCACCTGGCGTCACTCATCAGTACTTACACAGGAGAACCCCCAAAACTGCCAGATCCTGAGAATGGGTGGTCCCATGCAATTCAAGCCTGTGTTGTTTGAGTCAACCGTGTGTGTGTGTATATATGCATACATACATACATACGTACGTACGTATGTACGTACACGTTTGTGTGCATGTGTGGTGTCTTCTCCCACAGCATCTGAACAGGCCTGTGCTTGTCTGTGCAATCAAGACGATATCCACCTTGGGCCCTATTCTCCCAAGTCAGCTGCTAGGAAAGAAACCCGGTATGAGACCCATGTGCCCTATGGGGTTTCCCATCAAAAGACCCGAACTGAGCTTCACCTCACTTCATGGACAAATGAGAAGACAGGAAGTGGCTGTCACTGACACCCCTCTGCCAGCATCCACATCTCCCAGACCCTGAACCAGGGATCATTCATCCTTATTGACAAAGGGGGACCCCTAAATCCCCCAGACCCTGAGCTAGAGTGGTCACACGTTCATATTCACCGTGGAGAATCTGGGGCCACTCATCCATACTGACACAGAGAGACCCCAAAGTGTCCCAGACACTGCACCTGTGGTCACAAAGTCTGCAGGAGACCCCAAAGGAAGGTGAACCCTGTAGGGAGTTCAAAGCTAGAGGTGCTAACCCAGAAGGTGGGTCCGTGGCAGCTTGCGGACCCAAGGTGCTCAGGAGATGTCTGTGGAGCAGGTGCTCACCTGACATTGTGCCCCATGTGCTCTGCTAATCCCCCATGCTGTCATCCCCACGTGCAGCCCTCTGTACCCGTTCAAATTCCCATCTTTGCAGTGCCACATTTGTGAGCCACTGTCATGCACGCCAACCCCCACTTTGTGCACAGAGACCCCATGCCTTGCATCCATCCCCCACGCACCAGGCCTCCCATGTGCCATGTCCCCCACACCTCACTCTGTCCTCCCAGCCCCCACCATGTGCCAGGACCCCTATGCACCTCACACCCTTGCCAGGACCGGTGACCACACTCAGGGTCTTAGCAAGGTTATCCAAGCGAGGCAGTCTCAGCTGTGCAACTCCCCATACTGAGGTTAAACCATGTCTCTAAGAAATTCCAAGGTCTGTTCTCAATTTCCAAACTTTCGGTGCACTTTGTGAGGAAAACTCTACACCTTCACTGTTAAGATGGGTTGGACTTGTGAGATGTTAGGGAATTAACAATATGAGGGACACCTAGAGAATCACCAGCCTTCATGACAACTGCAGCCATTGTGCTAGAGGCAGCCACCCAGGGCTCTAGAAGTGTCCCTGTTCTAACTCATGTCCACGCAGGATTTAAAACACTATAGAAACCCTTACTGGTTGTGGTCATTTCAACGTGATCATCAAACGACATTTAGAGGAAAATGCACAAAGTACATGGTCAAATGTAAAGGTACCAGGGTAGACAACATAGAGAACACAATTAAGACTAAATGCCCAGTGTAGACAGAACACTGGTCTACATGACCCACTGTAGACAGCACAACCATCTAAATGTCCCAGTGTAGACAGCCCTGGACAGGTCTACATATATTCTGTGTAGACAGAGCAGGGCCAGGTCTAAATGTACTGAATAGAGAGAACATGATCAGGTCTACAAGTCTTGTGAAGGCAGAACATGGTCAGAACTACAGTGTCCCAGTGTAGACGGGACAGGGTCAGGTCCTGTCTCGACTTCACCTTCATTCTCTGTAGACAGAACACAGTGGGTTCTCCGTGCACCATGTCTGCAGAGCGTGGTCAGATAAGTGAGCTTAGCACTGCTCTCCCCAGGAGCATGTCCCATCCATGAGGTTCCTCTGTGATGCGCAGGGAGCTCACTGTGTGCTGGCAAGGAGAACATAAACTACACTGAGGTTCAATCAACATACACCCTCGCCAGGAAACTACGCAGAACCATCCCATTTTTAAACATCTCAAAATGTGACACGAGTGTTCCCGATGTCTCTGGCCACCTGATGGTCAGGATCCAGGGGGACGCCAGAACCCTGCAGTAGCATAGCCCGGGCTCCTGCACAGACAGAGGAGAGGTGATTGTGATGTGAAGTATCCCCACCTGCTGCACGCGCTGGGCACCCAGCAGGGACCGGCCCATGCTGGCCCAGCATGGGGCGCTGGGGGCCGGTGTCCATCCACCCCGGGGGCCAAGGCCTGCGTGGGTGGGACTACTCGGGGCAGCCAAAAGCGTGCACACCCTGCCTCTGTGACAGGGGCCCGCATCCACCTTCACATCAGTGTCCTCGGGGCAGGTGGTGATGGACTGCTTCTGCAGTGCTTGGCCACTGTGTATACATGGCTGACACTCAGGACATGCGCTGTTCCTCTTTGAAGGCAAGAACACGAAGAGGTCATGACACAGAAGCCACTCTGAGCAGAGAACCTGGAAGTGTTTGAACTTGTCACGCTCACCTCCTCCACAAGGCTACTGCCGTGGACATGTGTGTCGCCTTTCCTGCTGTGGGCCCTGCACTCCAGGACACTTCCAAACATATACTTCCAGGTTCCTGCTCTTTCAAAGTACAGGGTCTCCTATGAGGGAGACAGGCTGGGGGGCTGGCAAAACCCCCACTGCTGATTCTAAGGTTGGGGGAGGGTGAGCAGGACCTTCACCTGGTGATGAGGGCTCTCTGTAGAGAGGCCCAGTCCAAGTCAGGGCCACGCTAAGTGACCCCAAGGAAGGAACTAAGTTGTTCAGGGACATGGAGACCAGAAGCATGGCAGGGGTGTCCTCCGTTCAACAGGCCTGGGCTCTCCAAACTGCCAAGCTGTGGCTTAAAGGGAACCCAGGCATAGGACAGGTAAATGTAACATAGGTCCTTGGTTGGACTCTGAATGTGACATAAAGAAAGTATGAAGGGCATTCCTGAGACAGGCATGGCAATCTGCACGGACTCTTCACTGGGACGTTGTCTTCTGGCCATTTCAAGTGTCTGAGAGCGATGACTGTAACACGGTCACACAGGAGCACACACAGCAACGCATGAGGGCCCAATGCAGTCTGCAGCCACCTTGCAAGTGGTTCCGGTAAACACACATGCACACACATGCAGTGAAGGAAACTATGTAAAGACAAGGAGTTAGCTGATGGCCGGGTGACCCCAGACAACCCTTGCACACAAGCGGGGCTGGGACATACAGGACAGCACACTGCTGTGTGCGATGGCCTGAGGCTACCTGTTTATCTAAACTACTTATTCCAAAGTTTGCTGACATCACAAAACATGAACCCTGCAGCCATGCAATGATCATTATCCTTGCCTAAGGCCAGTAGATTTGCAGATAGTAAAGAGATAACTATCATTGTCCCACCTAAGGATTACATTGATTACTCTTGAAATAAAAGACCTGCCTTTGCTGTAGCCAAGGCACTCAAGATAGACTGATATCTGAGTCCTCTATCTTTCTTTCAATCCTACGCTCTCCATGCCTGACCTGAAGAGAACGAGACTCAACAATGCAGAGTGTACACATGCACATGCAGAGAATAAAATTGAATATGGCAAAGCATTGACTGCTGAATGCAGGTGAAGGTTTTGAATTCTTTTTCCTATATTTTTCAAAATAAAAAGTTAAGGGGTGCCTGGGTGGCTTGGTCAGTTAAGCGTCCAACTTTGGCTCAGGTCATGATTTCGTGGTTTATGAGTTTGAGCCCCACATTGAGCTCTGTGCTAACAGCTCAGAGCCTAGAGCCTGCTTCAGATTCTGTGTCTCCTTCTCTCTCAAAAATAAACATTAAAAAAATTTTTTTTTGTTAAAAAAGAAAAAGTTACAGACAAAAGATAATGGTAAATGACCCAATTCACAGGACTTTCTGAAGATATTCAACAAATATTTTAATGTATGAGAAATTAATGTAGATATTACATCTGCCCATCGATAGATGAGTGGATCAGCAAACTGTTGTCCAACCAGACAATGCAAGAGTACTCAGTGTCAAAAAGGAATGATATTCTGACACCTGCTACAACATGGATGAGCCTTGAGGACATGATACTGAATGAAAAAAGGCAGCCACAAAAAGATAAATACTTTATGATTCTGCTCATAGGAGGTCCCTCAAGTAGACAGGTCCATAGAGACAGGATAGGATGGTGGGTGCCAGTGGCTGGAGATGAGGAGCCAGTGTTCAATAGGGACTGAGTTTCAGTTTTACAAAAAGGAAAAAAGTTCTGGAGATGATGGTGGGGATGGTTGCATAACACTGTGAATGTGCTTCATGCCACTGAAGAGTACACTTAAAAATGATTAAAATAGCACATTCTGTTTTGTAAAAAGTTTTTTAATGTTTATTTTTGAGAGGGGGGGGGAGGGGCAGGGAGAGAGGGAGACACAGAATCTGAAGCAGGCTCCAGGCTCTGAGCTGTCAGCACAGAGCCCGACACGGGCTCAAAGTCACAAACCATGAGATCACGACCTGAGCCGAAGTCAGATGCTTAACTGACTGAGCCACCCAGGTGCCCCTAAAATGACACATTCTTTATGTTTATTTTACCACAATTATTGGGAAAAAAAAATAGAACTACCCTATGATCAGGCAACTGCACAATTAGGTATTTACCCAAAGGATACAAAAATACAGATTCAAAGGGGTACATGCAACCCAATGTTTATAGCAGTATTCTCAACAATGACCAAGCAGTGGAAAGAGCCCAAATGTCCACTGACTGATGAATGGTTAAAGAAGATGTGGTATATATATAATGGAATGTTACTCAGCGATCAAAAAGAACCAAATCTTGCCATTTGCAACAATGTGGATGGAACCAGAGTGTCTGATGCTAAGCAACATAAGTCAATCAGAGAAAGACAAGTACCATATGATTTCACTCATATGTGGAATTTAAGAAATAAAACAGATGAACATATGGGAAGTGGGGGGAGAGAAGAGAGGGAAACAAACCACAAGAGACTCTTAACGACAGAGAACAAACTGAAGGTTGATAGAGAAGATGGGCTGGATGGGTTATGGACATTCAGGAGGATACTTGTGGGGCGCCTGGGTAGCTCAGTCCGTTAGGTGTCCAACTTCGGCTTGGGTCATGATCTCATGGTTCATGAGTTCGAGCCCCGCGTCGGGCTCTGTGCTGACAGCTCAGAGCCTGGAGCCTGCTTCAGAGTCTGTGTCTCCCCTCTCTCTCTGCCCCTCCCCCACTCACATGCAGTCTCTCTGTTGTCTCTCAAAGATGAAAAAATGGTAAAAAAATATTTAAAAAAAAAAGGAGGACACTTGTGATGTATGTAAGTGAAGGATCACTGAATCCTACTCCAGAAATCAATATTATTATATAAAATGTAAACTTAAAAAAGAAAAGAAAAAGAAAACAATTCGGAATTACATAGTAAAGTAAAACATGCACATACTCTGCCCCTCAGTTATACACAAACACAAGAACACATACACTAGGACACACAAACATGGACATTCTTAGCCACAAAGAGAGAAAATCTGGAACCAATCTGAATGCCATCAGAAACAGAATGGAGGGGCGCCTGGGGGGCTCAGTCCATTGAGCTCTGACTCTCAGTTTCAGCGCAGGTCATGATCCCAGGGTGGTGGGATTGAGCCCCTGTCAGGCTCCACGCTGACTGTGGAGTCTGCTTGGGATTCTCTCTCCCTCTGTCTCTCTCCCGGCTTACGTGCTCTCTCTAAAAAAAAACCCAAAAACCAAAAACCAAAAACAAACAAAAAAAAAGCAGAATGGAGACTACACATATGTATGTGATGGAATATTCCATAGCAATAAAATAAATTTTTACTTTACATTAAAATTCCTAAAAGTTATTTTAAAAAAATTATATCGACACTATAGAAGAATGTCACAGACACAATATTGAGCCAACAAGAAGGACAAATCTGACTGCACTAGTGCCTCCCTCATACACAGGTGAAACCAGGCAGAGCTGGGCTACGTTATTTATGTGTGTATATGTGGGACATACCACGAGCACCACAATATTGTCACCACCAAATTCAGGGCAATGGTTAGCTCGTGGCAGGGAGGAGCTTAAGAGGGCAGTGCACCTCAGGGCACTTACCATGTAAGCTCTATTTCTTGGATGATGGCTCTGTAATTATAATTTTATGATTATATTTTCCATATACAACCAAATTTCTAAGATATAAAGTTATTCTGTTTTTTAAAAAAGTGGTACCAGAAGTAGGATGGCTTCTACCAGTGAAATCGAAATGCCTTGGCTGCTTCAACCCTCAAGTAAGACAGCAAACCCCCCATACTTGGGGGTACAGAAGGAAGCTCCCCTGGCCTCAGGCCCTAGGGTCCCAGACTCCGTGGAGCCCACCACACCCAGTCGAACTTATTGGTCGTGTTGTGCATCGCGCTGCCTTGGCTGCTCTGCTGAGCTCTGCTGCCCCCACCCCCGGGAGGGAAAGAAGAAGTATACCCAAGAAAGAAGGGCTGTTCAAGCCGCCCCACTTTCTCCTGGGGAGCGATGGCTGGTCTCTAAGGGAGTACGGCAAGGCCACAGAATCCAGCCTTGCTGGCTGAGGTCTAAACATGTTCTGGCCCCAGGTATTTCATGCTGCAAGGATTTTGTAAGGACCCTCGGCGGCCCAGGGAGGTCCCACCACATTCACAACCCCTGTGACAGATTCTAGACATGGGGCTGGAATCCCCTGTTTCCTCCTGAGAACAACTTTATTGAGATATAATTCAGATACCATATAACTAATTCACTTAAAATATAAATCTCAGGGGCACCTGGGTGGCTCAGTCAGTGGAACATGCAACTCTTGATCTCAGGGTTGAGTTCGAGCCCCACACTAGGTATAGAGATTACTTTAAAAAAAAAAAAAAATCTTAAAAAAATAAAATAAACCGTAAACCTCAGTGTTGTTTTGTAGAGTCATGGAGTGGCAAAACCATTGCCACAGTCCAATCCCCATTATCCTACCCTTAGGTGGCCATCTCTCACTCCCCAGGTGCTTCCCATCTGGGGACCTACCTGTCCTGGACGTTTCGTGGCCTTTCGGGTCTGGTTTCTCTCACTGAGCACATGCATCCACCCTACTCCTGTTTATAGCTGAGTATTATGCACCCTCTCTGCTTCCGATTTAGTAAGGAAGGAGGACTCCCAGCTCTCATTCCACGTGGCTGGCGAGAAGTGCACTTTCCATCGTCCTGCCAGAAATACTTGGTACGGTTACTAGGCCCCCAGGGCCCCAAGCAGAAGCTGAAAGCCCAGCTTCCGTCAGCCCCAGTGACATCTTTTGTGGACCAGAGCCCCAGGAGGAAGGCTGCGATGGTCGAGCAAGTGTAGACGTGCAGCACCCTATGGTTTCCTAGGAAACCAGCTGGCTGGTCAGCAAGCTGTGGGAGCTGCTCCATGGCCAGTGTACAGACATGGAACCATCAGGGACCACAGTGCTGCCCTCCATTGAGGCCCACCCACAGCGACTCCCAGCTGTGAAAGTGCCGAGGCTCCAGAAGAGGGTCCTTCCTGATTCTTCCAGCTTCTGGGAGCTCCAGGTATCCCTTGGCTGTGTCCCTTTCGTCGCTGTTTTTAAATAGCTTTTCCCCTTCCTACAAGGACGTAAGTCATGCAGGGCCACCTTAATGACACCTATTACCTACTTATATCTGCAAAAGGCCTACTCCTGAATGAGGTCACATCCTGGGGTCCTAGGGTGAACCTCTGGGGGCACAATTTACCTTTCACTCTGAAATAATAGATACTGTTGCTCAGAAAAGAAGCAAGTTCTCCTGCTTAAACACGCCCCTAGAAAAGGTCTTACCTGCCCGGTCTCTTCAAATCCCACATCGGCAGGGCAGTGAGGCCCAGCAGGCCCGCCTGTGAAGGACACCCAGAAGTCTGCTGATTTCCCACTGGCCTGCTGGGCTTGGGTCAATTTCCCCATACCTGCACAGCCCAGGGTCGAGAGAGCTTCCTCTCCCAAATTCTTTCTTATATGGCAGCTTGAAACTGGCCAGATGGACTCCTCTTGGAGTGCACACTTGGTTGGGCCCTGGGCTTCCCAGGTCTGTGTTTGGTGGGTCCCCTAGACAACCCTACAGAGGGGCTTGCCTGGGGCCTCTGGGACCTCAAGTGGCTCTCAAAACACCTGAACACCCTCCAGGGTGGAAGGTACCCTCCCCTACAAAATGTTTCTGAGCCAACGGTCAGTCCCTATGCAGCTGGCTGCCTCCCTGGTGGTGATCCAGGCTTAACAGAAATCCGGGTTTCCAGGCCCAGACAGACAGACAGACAGGCCCTGTCTGGCCAAGGCAGTCCACACTCCTCCGGCTTTACCTTTGAGAGGAAAAGTAGGCTCATCTATGGAGCACAGAGCTGGGAATCAGGCAGAGGACTTGGCCTACCCACGACACCCAACCTCTCAGCACACTCGCCCACTCCCGGTGCCTGGCTGCCTGCACCTGCACGCCTCATCATGCACACTAAACACCCTTTCACCTGTTTTGAGGAAGTCAGATCTCTCTCTGCTTGTGGAGCTCTGCCCACACCCAAACCACCTGTATAGCCTCTTGAGCAGCAGGATTCCACCCCTGAGAATTTTTCAGAGGTGGCAGTCGGTCCCCATGTAGCCTGTCTACCTGCCAGATGGGAGTCCCCAGCTTTACCAGCAATCAAGGCCCCCAGGGGTCTTCTGTGGGAGCATACTCCAGCCAGGTGGTATATTGACCAGGCAGGGCAATTGCTTCTAGCTCGGCCACCAGTGCATATAAGTAAGTCCATGTCAGCTAAGGCTTCCAGTGAGACTGATTTCAGAGGCACCCGTGACCTGGCCTCTTCCCTGTCAGGTCAGCCCAGATTCCGCCAGCTCTGCTTCAGGGGTGATAAATGCAATTGTCTAGGACATGGCTTGAGATTCCACAGGCCACTAAGAGCTTGGTCCCAGGTCTAGGCTCTGCTTATGGCCGTTTCTTTAAGGTCCTGGCCATGTAGGGCTTGTGGCAGCCATGTAGCGGCCATGTGCGCTCAGCCCCCATCGCTGGCCTCCAAGGCCACCCTACTGGTCAGGGCCATGCTGGGCTGTTGGGATCAGACCAGCCCCCCAGGTGTCTGCTCTGGGGCCAGAGTTCTATCTGTGGTCTCCCGTCTCAGCTCCAGGATTCCCCTCAGGCCTGAGTGGCCTCTCCATGTGTAGTCAGCCTTCCTCATTCACTTGCCCTACCAACTCTTTCGGCTGAGCCCCTCTGGGAATGTCAGGCTTGGGCCTGTGCCCCAAACTGCACCACCTGAGGGTGGAGAGGGGTTGCTCCTTGAAATTCTTTCAAAGGCGGCAGCTTCAGGCTGCCACACAGACCCCTTTGGAACTGGGGGCTTCATGGGTACCAGGGCTTCTCACACAAACCAGTGCTCCCTGGGATCTGTCTTGAGGTCAGAGGGGTCAATCCACAGCCTGCTTCAGGGCCCAGACTCTCCCTCCTTCCTATTCATTCTTTCCGCTCCACACAGTGCCTCAGGCCTGGGCCTCCTGTTCATGCCCTGTCAGACATCTCTCATTGTGGGTTCCCAATGATCAGGTTCAGCCTGAGGGTGCACAGTTGAGCCCCTCACTACTACTTTGCTTTTGTCTGCTGGCAATCTCACGGGCTGTTGGGCTCAGCTTGGTCTCCTAAACCTATGTACCACCGTGGTCCAGACTGGTCACTCTCTGAAATGCTTTCAAAGGTGGCAGCTTGAAACTGGCCACAGACAGAGCCCTTTTGGACTGGATCTCTCATTGGGCCCAGGGATCCTCCAACACCCAAGGCTCCTACGGGCCCGTGTTTGGAGGGTCCCTGAGAACATCCCATACCTCCCCCCAACCTGAACAGAGCTGCCTAGATTTCTCCACCTGTGCCCTCAGGGAAAGTATGCCCAGTGGTTTTGAGGAGTGATTAAAATGAGGTGGCTTTCTCCTGCTCCTAATGGGCCACCCTTAACAGCTGCCTTGTGCCCATGTCGCTGGCTTTCCTGGCTTTTGTGCTCATGGGTGCACAGCACAGCACCTCTTCCACTGCTTGAGGGCCCTGCAGGAACCACCCCAACACCCTCCAGGGCAGAAAGAGCCCTCCTGCCCCAAAGTGCTTCTTCGGAGCCAGTCCTCACTTCAACTCAGTGGCTGCTAATGGGGTCCTTGGCTTACCAGGAATCAAGTCTGTCAGGTGTCACAGTGAAGAATACCTTAGCAGCAACACAGTCCTGCGCAGAAAACGCAGCCCACACATTTTTAGCAACACATTCTGGGATGAAATGTGTGCGTTTTTCTAACAGAGAAATATAAATTAGGGAGGTTTGGGGGCCGATACTGAAAAACTTCCCCAACACTAACAGTTCTCGTCTATCTGTCCGACCCCCAGGCAGAGGGAAGCCACCCACTGAAAACCTTTCTGAGGCGGCAACCTTCAACTGGCCACAGTCACTCAACCTTTAGACACGCTACACGAAAGGTTCCCGGGCCTTCCCAACACTCGAGGCTCCCAGGTACCATCTTTGGCTGGCTCCGTGGTCCCGTGGGCAGGCCCCAACCTGGCAGGGTAAACCCAAGTACTCTGGGTCTGCTCCAAGGGAGACCAATATGCCCAATTGGGCAGATAAGGCTTGGAAAAATGCAGATGCTGCCACGAACCCCCCCAACAGTTCCCGCCAGTCCTCCAGCCTGGCTGGACGTTGCCCTGTTTTGGGTCCTGGCTCCCCTGACCTGCCACACCTGACCCCACACAGTGAGCACCCTGGGAGCTGGCCCCAGGCTGCCAGGGATGTTCCCGGCCCGTGAAGGTCTGGCCTAACCTGTCCACCTGCACAGCCTCCAGGCTGCAGGGGGCCCACACTCTGAATGGCTTTCTGAGGCTTCACCTGATACTGTCAGTCCTTTTGGGGACTGGCTGTCCGGGGCTTCTTCAGCAGTCAAGGTCTTCTAGGTGTCTCTCCTTGCTGGGCTCCCTAAAGTGCCATTTGGCCAGAATGAGCAAGTATTCCTTCTCTTCTGAGCTGAATGATTCAGCCACTCATATTTCTAGCCAGAAAACTTACTCAAGCCATATATCATCAGTTAGTATAATGCCAAATTAAAACAACCAACCCATCGACTCCAACCTCTCGAAGTTATTCCCACCTAAAGAACACTAGCAGTAACCTTCAACAGCTGGAATCAAAGTCAGGATCCTCAACCTAAATTGAGGAGGCTGGGATATCAGGAGAACTCACCTGAGAAGCCCATGAGGTGCAGAGAAGTTAGAGGGGCACAAAAGGTCTTGGCTGGAATCAAGCGCTGTACCCTGTTGACTGCAACAAGAAATGTGGATGCAAAGTGAACACCCCGTTTGGAATCTCTAGAAGAGTTTTATTCCACCCCAAGTTAGGACAGCTACCTGGGAAACACACTCTCCACAGGGAAGAAAGGGCTCCAGAGAATGAACAGTTTTTACAGATTTATACACTTTTTACATCTTATAGAAGCTCAAAAGATTATAAATGAACACAAAGGCAGCATTCACGACTTTTACCATAATGGAATGGAGGTAGTAGGAGTGTTGATCGATATCTCAAGGAGAAAAAGGTTTTCCTTTAGGCTTCAGGCCACTAGTTCACAAAGCAGATGTACAGGTCACTTGTGGTAGAATCAGGCTCGGGGTTTGAACAAAGTTTATATACAGTTATGTTGACCTAGAAAGAAATCTAAAATGATTTCCTTTCTATATTAGCCCTTGAGAAAGTTTTTCTCTCATCAGTAGAGCAATGATACTTTTCACATACCAGATTTAATTCCTGCCTTCAGGGAGAAAGAGGAGGGTCTGAGTGTCCTAGCATAGCCTGTCTCTCAAGTAATTTTTACTTAACGGGGGCCTGGGTGGCTCAGTCAGTTGAGCATCAACTCTTGATTTCAGCTCAGGTCATGATCTCAGGGTTCATGAGCTTGAGCCTCAAATCAGGTTATGTGCTGATAGCGTGGAGCCTGTTTGGGATTCTCTCTTTCTCTCTCCCCACCCCCCTACTCCTTCCCTGCTCGCACTCTCTCTCAAAATAAATAAACTTTTAAAAAAGTGATTTTTACTTAAAATAATCAGCATGTATTGTGGTACATTTTGGGGAAGGCTGCCCTTAGCCCCCACAGTATCTGGCCAGATCCCGCATCCTCCACTAACTCACAGATGATGTACGATCGCCCTGGACGATCTTCAGCAAGAAACCTATTAGTCACTGTAGTCACAATCCCCCTATCCCTCATATCTCCTCTTATTTATTTTCTACTCACTGACCCCCTACCTCTGCTCCTCCGCTATAAATTAACAATCGTCAGGCTGTATTCAGAGTTGAGTCCAATTTCTCCCTTTGCAATACAAAAATCCCACTTGTAGAGATAGCCCTACACCCTGAAAAAAAAGTATCCGTAACTGTGCTTTAACAAACGTCATTGATTTTTTTTCTTAAACAATTACACACTTTGAGGAAGCTCTGGAAGTCGCCCCAGGAAAACTTGAAGCTGCAACACCGACGACTTAACGACCCAAAGCGATTCTCGGTGGCACCCACGCTTCTCCCCAAGTCCCGGACACTCAGCCTCCAGCTGAGCACCGCCCGGCTCTGGACCACGTCCCGCCTCTCCCGCCGACTCTCCGCCACCAGCACAGACCCCGCCTACCTTGCTCTGCCCACTAACCCGCGCCAAGGGCGGCCGCTGGGGTCCCGCGAGGCCCCGCGCCCCCAGCCCGGCGTGTGCAGCCAACGGGGGCTGTGCACATACCTGTCACCCTACCGGGGACACATCGGCGCGTTCAGTGTAAGAGGCCCCAGGGCTCTGAATCTCACCTGGAACTGCCCGTGTTGTCATTGCGAGTAGGGAAGCAGCAGCCGGCTCCCTCGGACATCAAACACTCCCTAAAGGACCCGAGCAGCTAGCCTGTAGGCGCTAGGGACAGAAGGGCGGGCTGGCCCGAAAGGCGCGGGGCGGAGCGCGGTCGTAGCCACACCACAAACTGGCCCCGCCCTACGCTAGCCACGTTCAACACCCACCCCCGCACCTCCGCTGACGTACCCTCCCCAGCTCACCCTTCCTAGGCCCCGCCCCACGCTGGCCACGTCCTACCATCGGCCCCTCCCCGCTCACCCTCCCTAGGCCCCGCCCCACGATGGCCACATCGTATACGGTCCTCCGTGACGTCCCGTCCGCTCTCCGCGCACCCTCCCTAAGCTCCTCCCCACGTTGGTTACGTCCTACCCTGGCCCTGCCCCTCCACTGTTGTGGCGTCGCCGCTTTTCGCTCACCCACTCTATGTGGGGCCCCACGTTGGCCCGCCCCTCCGTAGACGTCCGGTCCCCGCCTGGCCTCTCTAGGCCACGCCCTCAGTCTAATTTCCTAGTAACCCGGAAGCGGATTTCCGGAAGAGCAGGTATCGCTCGGTAAGTGAATTCTGGTGTTTGAGGTTTAAACCCGCTCTCCTCAGCCCCTTCCCGGCTCCATTCTCCACACCCGGGGTCCAAGGATTCCTGCCACTTACAGGTCCCCGCCACAGGCCCTGTACCCTCCCGTCATACCCGCGAGGAGTTCAACATTGCCCTGAGACGCTCAGGACGTCGATCCCTCCGGTCCCCGGTCCACTGGTCCGTTTCCGGTTGAAGTCGTCCCGAGGCCTCCCGCAGAACCCAGTTCTTTCCTGAGACGCTCGGCATCCTCGTACCCCCGCGGCCAGAGGCACGGCCACCGCCGTGGGCCCCAGCCTGAGGGCAGAGACTGTGCTAGGAACCCCCGTGTACTTACGTCCCAATCCTGCTCACGCTGGCAGTGTCTGACAGCGTGTGTTTGCACTGTCCACGTCCCACTGGAAAGGGAGCTCTTCCTGGGCAGAGATCAACTGTGATCCTATCCCTTTGAATGTCCAGTTATGTCCGCAGGATGAGGATACAAGAGGCACAACAAGGAGATGGAGGGAGTAAGGAAGAGTCAAGTGGATGATGGGAAGTGGGTGGTTACAATGGACTTTCAAAGAAACAGTGACAGAAAGAAAGTGACCTGGAGAGAAAATAGTACAGTATGTAAAAATAGACAAAAAGATCAGTATGGAAATAGGGACAGAGTATGTAATGAGACTCTGACCAACAGTAGTATTGGGCGAAAGAAGGGTAGATTGCAGACTCATTAGATTTTTTTAAATTTCGAAATTGCTTTCCCTATTAAATTGATTGTCACATTCAGATTATGAGTCCGCAGTGCTTTTCCTGTCCACTATATACAGAAAGTATTTTGTTGATTAGTAAATAATTTTACAGTATTTCTGCGTGCAGTTGTTGATGCTGATGATTTTTGTCTTGACATTCAAAACAAAGTTTAAATAGGTATTCTAATATTCAACAGCTTCCTTTCTTCTCCGTGATCTTTTAATTATTTGGTCTGAGAGCTAAGGTTTCCAACTAAGTATATGATTTCTTTGAGTTTCCTTTGTCCTTTTTCTTTTTCTTTTTTCTTTTTTTTTTTTTTTTGGTGGTTGTTGTTCTTTCACCAAATACTGTAGATGAGCTGCATGGTCCTGGAACCTTTGTTTTAACATCATCTTATCATGATAAATACAATGCTCAAAGGTACTTCCATACCTGACCTTGTATGTTTCTTCATGCCAATAATTAGGTCTTCTTAATATTACATTTTTTGATGTATTAATATGGTGTTCTGATAAAAAGAGAAATTAAATCTTTTATTCAGTATGAGTAAAACCATGAAATAGGGTGCTCTTGCTCAGGAGAATGAAATACGGGCAGGAATTTTCAGGGGCAGGGGTGAAAAGGGCAAGCCTTACCACTATCAAATGCAATCCAACTCATGCATAAGGACAATAATGGTTACCCTCCCCTGCCTTCTCCTTTTCACATCTCTGCCCGGCCCAAAATACACAGAGCACAGGGCACCTGAGAAGGGAAAGCCCAAGAATTTTATAAATAATCACTGAACGAAGATGTCTCTCCAGTGAGGAGGTATGACTTGGTTCTGTGATGGAAAGGTAAAGCACTTGGGGTGTTAATGGACGGGAGGGAGCCTGGGAAGATCAGAGACAGGAGAAACAGAGAAGCACGCACATCCTCCTTTGGGGGTCCTGTGTTCGGCATACACTACAAGAGTGCAAGGACTGTGACTTGAATGGGTCACATGGACTCACGGTCCCACAGCTACCAGGTGGCGTGTGGGCTTCACCAGGATACAGAGTATTGTGAAGAACAGGGTAACACGTGTTCCTCTCCACTTACAAGTTTATGATCCCTGTTCCCTGGTGGCTTAGTGGAGAGCAGGGGACCATCTATTCCACATGCCGATTCCCTCCCCACTTGAGTGCTCGCAGCCCAGGAATAGGACAAGTTGTTCAAAGACCTGACTGGCACAGTTTCCAAACGGGAAGAGTTCATTTATCTGACTATTCCCCTCTCCTTCCTGAAATGGTGTTTTTAGGACATACTGATCTCTGATCTCTGACACTCGGGCATCCTGCCTGACACATTTCCTCACTCACCCATGGCTTTCCCTCAGTATTCTCCCGACTCCAGACCAGTCCTATCTCTCTGTGAACCAGCGATGTGGAACTTGTGGAGTGGCTCTGTTTAGGGGAATCCTTGTGAGAAGTGCTTCATGCCCAGACATCGAGTAGGGAAAGGACTGGACACCGTGGTATTGGTGAGGTTTGCCAATAGGTATCGTGTAGGGACCAAATATGGATGTACTGTTAGTTTTACACACCAGGTTTAAAGAAAGTCCACACATTAGTAGTGAATGGCAGGCGTACCTGAAGAATCCTGGAAAAGAATACCAATAAGGGGAAATTGGTTGCACCCAATTGTGTAATGTATTTGAAGCTTAAAAAAGTGAATGTGTGCATTTGAGCTAAAAATATTAGCAATTTGCAATAGAAGGGGGAGACAACAAACTAATAGCCACGACAAAATAAGGTGGCATTTCAACACATGATGAGTGTTTATTCACTAATTGCTATTTAAAATCAACCTAAATGTCTGACATAAAGAGGGTTTTAAATTGTTCACAGCACACCGATCCCAGTGAGACATTAGTATTCATGGATCTGTAAAGAACCAACTTCTCTGCAGATATCTGAGGGTTTCTACACTCTGGGTAAGTAGGAGCTTTCTGGGCCAAAAGATGGCACCTTTTATATTGTGATAGTTTCTGGCCCGGCAATCCCCCTAAACTGCAAAGAAATGTTTATCAATGACAACTCTTGAGGTTTTCCCCCTGCAAAAGCCAGGAGTTAATTATATATGTTCATTACATGCATACAACATACAGATTTAGATGAAATGACAACTCTTTGTTTTTATTTTCATTTCACTAATTACTTAAGAGACCAAATATATCTTATTTTTGTAGACATATGTATAATTAAATGTTTTCCCAAATATTTATTTTATATTATTTATTTATTTAGAGAGAGAGAGAGAGAGAACGAGCAAGTGCACAAGCAGGGGAGGGGCAGAGATAGAGGAGAGAGTCCTAAGCAGGTTCCATGCTATCAGCACAGAGCCTGATGTAGGGCTTGCACTTACAAACCGTGAAATTATGACTAAAATCAGGAGTTAGACACTTCGACTGAGCCACCCCGGCACCCCTCCAATTCATTTTTGATGTTCATTTACATACTATTTTTTATTTTATAGTTTAACCATGTACACACAGGCACTTACACATTTTGGTATTATAATGTTTTTGTGGTGAAGTCAAAATCCTTTCTTCATGCCCTTTGCTTTTTATTTTTCCTGTGGAAGGCATCACCTGTTTCACATTTAAAAGTGTTATGTCCCATTCAGTTGTAATATATCATTGAATACTGTTTATTTTAACTACTTCATTTTAGTTGTGTTGAAGTTTCAGATAATGTACGGGAGCTTGGCTGGCTCAGTTGGTTGTGTCTGACTTTGACTCAAGTCATGATCTCGTGGTTGGTGAGTTTGAGCCCTGCGTTGCATTCTGTGCTGACAGCTCAGAGCCTAGAACCTGCTTCAGATTCTATGTCTCCTTCTGTGTCCCTGCCTCTCCCCTGCTCATGCTCTGTCTCTCTCTCTCAAAAATAAACATTAAAATTTCAGATAGTGTATCTTCAGGAATAATGTGACCTTTAATATTTTTCTGTTCCAAAATGGTTTGGTTATAGCTTCGCCCAAAATCAAAATTGACACAAAATTGACTTTTAAGATAATTCTCAGTACCACATGTTACTTTTAAATTTAGATTATACCAAATTTCTGTAGTCACTGAGGTTTTTATGTCACGATGTCCTCTAGGTTAAGAATTGGTTTGGCAGGCTTTAGTCCTGTCATTTTATATCTTCAGAAAGTTTTAAAGGCCTTTTTATATGGGTCTACAAAATGATTTCAAATGGGAGCCATAATATTTTGCTATTGTTAAGTAGACTGTTGTGTGTGTGTGTTTGCTTAGTTTTAAAATTACTGTAACTAAGCAGTATTGATTTCAGTATATTAAGAATAGCTTTGTCCACTTTTTAAGATATTTTTTATTAAGTATGATCATTAAAAAGGATTCTTTTTTTGGAATTTGAAATCCTGTCTTTTGAGAACAGCTCCTGTTCCGGTTCTTTGGCTCCACACTCCTCCCTTTCTCTCTTTGCTTGCCCTGAATCCAGCCTCCTGTGCAGTGGAGTGACTGCAGTCCTGGCCAGCCCTCCTTTCTCAGCCTTCACTTCAGTGAGACTGCTTCTTTGTCTGCTGCTGAATATGTTTGCTGAGCTATTCTTGATTAACAGGAATTATTCCCCACTATTTGACATGAATTTTAAAGATTTCCAATTATTTTGAAAGGTCATATGTTTTTCTAAGGGCCTATTGGTGTGATCTAATTATTGGGGTATTTAAAGTTATTTAATGAAGGTAATACATTTTCTAGTATTGAATCACTCATTATTGCAATAAACTACACTTGACAGTGTTGTATAAGTGCTTTAACATAATTGGGAGAAATCACAAATCCATTTTATGAATGGAAGCTGATATATATAATTTATATATTAAAATTGGCTGATGACATTGTTCTTCCTTGTGAATGAATATTCATAACATTTTCTTGGAAATTAATCAATTTCTCCTACATTTACAATAACTATAATTCCCGTTTTTCTTACATTTAAGTTACTGCTTTTAAATTAATAGATGGTCTATTTTATTTGCCAGTATTTTTTTCATAAGTTCTTTGTAATTGCTTGATTTCAATGTGCAGACTTTTATTAATTTCTGTCAAATCTGTTTTTTTTAATTTCGCTCTTTATTTACTCTTTTTATTCTTCTTTTATATATATATGCTTTATTTGTGAACATTTGAAAACTCAAAAGTCTTCTTTCCTTTTTTTCTTCTCTTGGTTTATAAGCGTTTTTAAAGTCATTGAAAGTTTTGGCTTTAACTCTTCTCCAGAGACTTAAAACGTAGAGCAGTTCTTGTTACAAAGCTATTCTTTACACTGTGGCCAACCAAATCCAAAGTTCACTTCTCTAAGAAAATATCTTTAGGTTATATAATAACATAGTATTACAACTTTATGTCTTTATTGTATTTTAAATGCATTCAAGGAGAAAAATACTCCTTTCTTAAGTACATACACAGCCTGACTCATAATTAGCACAAGGTCTGAGTCATAATTAACGATCAATAATAACTGACAGATTTAAAAATGTGTTATTTTGTTTATACTTCCTTTTCTTTTGTTCTCATATCCTTCCACTGGTTTCACTGTCAACAGCCTATGCCAAATACCTAATTCTTAAAAATTAATCAAACCCTTCCTAATTGCTTTACTGCATTCTTCAGCAAAAGACTAATTTACAAACAAATCTATTCCTATTTCTTGCTTGGATTCCCATTAGCTTTGAAAATTAAAAGAAAGACCAATCCAATTACAGGGGCCTTTGGGCCCTAAAATCTACTTGCCTGCCACCATCTCAGGTTCATCTCATTACTCAGCTACCCACCAGTATGTTTGGCAGGGCGCACTGGGCCCTGCAGTGTGTCTACAGTGTTATACTTGCTCCCTCACGGTGGTGGGGGTGGGGGGGGAAGGAGTGAGGAGGGTACAGGCATGGGGGCGAACCTATTTCTATCTGTGGTGAACTTTCTGTTGCTTTCCCAAGTAAAATTTTAAGGCATCAGATAAATGGTACATTCATTTTAAGAGTGTTTCCCCTCTTCCACACATGAAATGCTTTACTATATGTACAGAGAATATCCTTGTCATTATTTGTTTAAAACTCTCTAGTTCTAAACTAGACAACTCCACAAGAACAGATGATCTCTGCTTTATTCATCCCATGTAATTTCATTGTCTGATATAGTCTTTGCTCTGAGTTGACTTGAAATTTATTTAAAAATTTTTAATGTTTATTTATTTTTGAGAGAGAGTGTGTGAGTGGTGGAGGGGCAGAGAGAAGGAGGCACAGAATCCAAAACAGGCTCCAGGCTCTGAGGTGTCAGCACAGAGCCCGACGTGGGGCTCAAACTAACAAACTGTGAGATCATGACCTGAGCCAAAGTTGGACGCTGAACCGACTGAGCCACCCAGGCGCCCCTTGAAACATATATTTATTAATGACAAAAGGAGTTCGTCACATGTTCTCAAATGACTCAGATGTTGCAGTAAATAGGTTGGAAAGACAGCACATATCAGAGATACATGAAAATCAAAATGCTCATCAACCAACGGTTTTCTACTAAAATAATATATGCTAAAGATCTTTTCCTGTCAGAAGATTAAAATGTTTAGAAAATGACAAAGTGTTTCTTATGGCATCCTGCCTAAAAGGAAAATATGTTGCATGATTTTTCTTCCAAAATAATATATTCTATAAAGGAATGTCTTAATATTTAAAAATTTTTATTCCTTTTACCATCAGTTTAAAACATATGCTATTTAGAGACAGTAGAAATTCCATGGTTGTCAGAGGGTGAGGGTGGGGAAGAGGAATGAGAGTGGTTTAATGGGAACAAGTGTTCAGGTCTAGGAGATGGGAAGAGCTCTGGGGACAGATGGTGGTGATGGTTGCACAACATTATGAATGTATTTAACACCACTGGACCATACACTTAAAAATGATTAGAATGAGGGATGCCTAGAGTGGAGTGGAGCTCAGTCAGTGGAGTGTGTGACTCTTGATCTCAGGGTTGTAAGTTTAGCCCCACGTTGGGTGTAGAGATTATTTAAAAATAAAATCTTTAAAAAACATGATTAGAATGGCAAATGTATGAATTTTACAACAATAAAATAAATAGAAAAATATCCTATTTATAGTAAAATCAATGCTTACAGTGATCGTTCACTCTGGAAATAAAACATCAAGTTATGTAATTCATTTACTTAGTGAGGAAAATCTCATTTTTGGAAAGTGAGGGGGAGAAATCAGAATGTGTGAGCTCAAAGGCATGGAGAAGGTTTGAAATATTTAAGGAACATGGAAGACTTACTAGTTACCAAACAAGAACGGTGTTGCCACATGTATGTGAACGCCGCGGTGAGTTGTGACCTCACGTATGGAGGCGGCTCAGCGTACTATTGCCGTACTGCTGGATGCATCATGGAATAGGCAGGTATTTGGAGTCCCTTTCTGTTGGGGCCCTGATGAGCAGATGTAGTGAAAAAGACATAAATGACGTTAGTCTGGGCAAATATCTATCGAAATGGGTGACAAGTAAATTGGGCAGTAAAAACGGGGAGGGCTGAAGGCTGATCT
Source organism: Paguma larvata (assembly GCA_030068075.1). NCBI lineage: Eukaryota > Metazoa > Chordata > Mammalia > Carnivora > Viverridae > Paguma > Paguma larvata. Next base: position 39,567,040 of record CM057823.1, read on the forward strand.
GGCAGTGCCATGGTTCTTTTGTGGTAGAAAACATGAACACAGAAACAAGTTTTGTGAAAAAGGCCAAGGAGAGTTAAGTTATAAAAACAGGGTGAGGCGTCTGATCATTAATGTTAGGGGTACTATTCCAGGTAAAATCTATGTGCGACATATAACCCTTAAAGAATTTGATATTAGGAGGCAGGAAAGAAAAATTCAAATTCTATCTGTCCCACTTTCTAACATGCTTATGTGTATGTATATGTTGGTATGCATGTAGTTGTGTCCTATTACTAAAATTTCCTGGACTGCTGATGATGGCATTAATAAAAATCATAACTACCAGAATTTTTTTGAGGAATAAATGACCAACTGTATGTAAATTTCCAAGCACAGAGTCACATAAAATACAACTATTGTTATCTTGTCTTGACATGAGATACAAATGGGTGAGTTAAACCTACTTTGTTTTTGACTCATTATTGTCATTTCTCTATGAAATATACTTACTATGGACGTTTTAGGGGAGGATTTACAATTTACAATTGCTTTCACAGATACACACAGAAATTATCAAACCGTGAAATTCAAGAAAGTTGCAGCTAATGCAGATTTCAGTGAACAACTTTCTAAAACTTTAGTCGGAGCAAATAAATGGCCTCCTAAAATCCTTACATTGTAAAAATTGTTGGACATGACAGTAGTGCTGTAACCCACATGTTCCTACAGTTCTCTGATGCAGAGGATTTTATGGGTTAAATACATGGCATGGGTGTCATTGATTATCAAAATGAAGTAAGTCACTGAATTGACTAACCTTACCATAAAGTGCATTCTTAATTCTGTTGTTTCATAACCAAACACATTCAGAACAAATCCAAAGGTCAGTGTTGAGGGAGAGATAGTGCTAGAGATCCTTCTTGGAGGAGACCATGATTGATCTGGAGTCCAGAGGGCTGAGGGCAGGGACGAATAGGAACAGAGTGAGATACCAGAGGGCTGAGGAGGAGCCAAGGAAAGTGCTAGTTAGTACACAAACTAATACCTCAGCCTGAGAGCTTTCACAAGGGTTCCACATATGGCAGGTGCCAGAAATCCTGTTTTGGAATCAGGAGGGAAGTGGGTTTTCATATTCTTCTTCCTAAATTGAGGGTACTTCTATCTTCTCCAACCAACAAGAGTCAGAGCCTTAACTTGTTTCCTGGTAGTGAAGAGCCATCGCCCCCACTCCCACATTTCCTTTGGAGTACCGTGCATGTTTCTGTGGTTGTGCTGGGGATCACTTCCAGGTGAAGGACTGGGGCTTCATAACAAGTGGGTATGGAAAATGTGGGCAACTGAAGTTTCATGGCTCCTTTCTCCTTCAGCCTTGCCTCCTGTTGCTTGGACTGTATGAATGAAAACCCGGAAGACAGAATGGAATCACGAGTGAGTAGTAGGGAATTATTCTTTCTACTGAACTATCATGTCCATTGCCATCATATGGATATGTATCTCCTACGAGCATTCATGTTCTTAGTACACTCAAGTTTTTCAAGGATCTGAACTTTAAGTTTTCCAAGAACTGTGAAATCATCGTGTTTGGTCAAGTGATTCTTCATGTGATAATTTCCATCCCAACAGTACACTAAGATATCTCAGCCTAGGTTTATCCTAGGTATTTACAAGACAGTTATCAGAGATTTTCTTTTTCCAAATCCATCCCAGGCCTTCTTGGCACCAAAAATGCACTCATTGACCATTTTATTGACTGTACTGGGCTTAGGATTGAGGTCAATGCAGGTGATAAAGATGATTAAGAGCAAAACCTAACAGCCCAGTAGGGACGTAGCCATTGCCACAGGTGAGCTCCAATGCAGTGTTCTATGTGCTTCCTGCAGGGAGTGCTAATTAATGTTGAGGGAAGGTGAATGATGGTCATGCCAGAGAAGACAATGAGGAGTCAATCTCCTTTTTTTTTTTTTGCAATTTAAACCTTGTAAAAGTTTTTATAGAATGTATTTGTACTTTTTGAAACTTAGGACAGAGAAAACAAATTCTCATTACTTCTCATGTACCAAATCCTACTTTTTCCCTCTTTGTAATTTCCCTTTGTTCAGATTTGGTTACTGGAAACGATGTATAGGGAATATTGTTTTCTTAATTTTGACTGTAATTCAGTAAAAGCATAGGAGGTAAAATAAAATTTAAGGACCTCTGGAAATTTTTGATGAACTGAATAGAAAAGAACAATAGTGGCATTAAGTATGCTTGAACAGAGACACAAGATAAAAAAACACAATGTTGTGGCACATATATACAATGGACTACTACATGGCAATGAGAAAAAATGAAATCTGGCCATGTGTAGCAACATGGATGGAACTGGAGGGTATTATGTTAAGTGAAATAAGTCAGTCAGAAAAAGACAGATACCGTATGTTTCCACGAATAGGTGGACTTTGTGAGACTAAGCAAAAACCAGGGGGAGGGCTAGAGGGGAAAGGAAAAAAAGACACAGAGAGGGAGGGAGATAAAACATAAGAGACTCTCAAAGACTAAGAACAATCTGAGGGTGAGGGAGGTGAGGGAGGGGGGAGAGGGGGTGACGGATATTAAAGAGGGCACGTGTTGGGATGAACACTGGGTGTTATATGTAAACCAATTTGAAAATAAAATATTATAATTAAAAAAAACACACACACAATGTTAACTGCTGTTGGGAGGACCTCAGGCCATAGGAAGGGTCAGGATAATACTGTCTTTCATTCCAGAAGTCTGAGAGCCTCTGGCTTGTGCTCATGAACCATTTAACCTTATATTTTATAATGAACAACATAGTTATGTGACGATTAAAGGATGTGCCTGCTGATCTCCTATCCTGTAGGAATTCTGTTCAGTTTTGCAGAATTGTGGACAGTGCTTCAATAGTATCTGACATTTATTGAGTACTAAAACTAGAAGTTGTGTTTAGTGAAATGTTTGGAAAGGGTGCCTGGGTGGCTCAGTCAGTTGAGCATCCAACTCTTGATTTCAGCTCAGGGCATGATCTCATAGTTCGTGAGTTTGGGCTCCATGCTTAGGATTCTCTCTCTCTCTCTGCCCCTTCCCCACTTACGTGCGTGTGTGCGCACACGCACTCTATCAAAAACATTTAAAAATTTCTAAAAATTAAAAAAAAAATGTTCATTACCGGTTTACTACGTCTTTGGATCTTTAAGAACTCATAAACGGTCACTACACCATTTCATGGATGACGAAACTGAGGTCATAAAGGGGAATAATCTAATCATAGTACTTAAAAAGTGGCAGGTTGTATAATGGGTCCATAGATATCCTTGAAATTGGTGGAGAATAGTGTTGTTAAGTTTTCAAGAGAAACTTCTATACTCATGATGTGGTGGTATATTTTTTTTTAATAGAGTTTATTTATTTTGAGAGAGACAGACAGCACAAGTGGGGCATGGGCAGAGAGAGAGGGAGAGAATGAGAATCCCAAGCAGACTCTACGCTGTCAGTGCAGAGTCTGATGCAGGGCTCGAACTCACAAAATTGTGAGGTCATGACCTGAGTGGAAACCAAGAGTCAGACACCTAACCAGCTGAGCCACCTAGGTAACCTGATATGGAAGTCTTGATTACAAGTTTATTGGGAAATTCACAGGTTACACTATGCCACATCTCATTTGATATCTCTTTATAATGAAAGTTACGTATTTAGAATGTGTATGCCTCTGGGTCTATCTGAAAGTAAGATGTCCAGGTGTGCACTGCAAATGATGACCAAACCCAGCATCCTATTCAGACTTTCTGTACATGCAGCCCCCTGCTTCCTTAGTGCTGTCACCTATACCATCCTCCCCTGAATATTGGCAGAAATGGCCCTGTCTGAAAACAATGTCCATAATGATCTAGGAATCAGTGACCTTCGAGGATGTAGCTGTAGACTTTACCCAGGAAGAGTGGACCCTGCTGGACAGGTCCCAGAGAAAACTCTTCAGAGATGTGATGCTGGAGAACATGAGTCATCTGGTCTCAATTGGTGAGTCTCTTACTATTTATCATGTATGTATATGTCCGTTCACTCATTCACTCAAAAACATATAGAACAGCTTCCTCATTTCTCACTGCAGACTCTGTCTTGATTCTTAACTCTCACAACTACCTTACAGCAGTCTTGTTTACGTTTTACTTTAATTTATTATCCCACTAGAATGTAATCGTCCTCACACAATTTCATGCTGTTCTTGCTACTTAATCTCCAGAACACTCAAACAGTGGTGAGAACTCATTATTTTTGAATTGATAAGTCAGTGATTGACTTTTAAAAAAATACTTTTTTTTCCTGTGGGGATTGTAGTTAGATCAGACCACAGTATTTTTTTTTTTAATGTTTATTTATTTTTTTGAGACAGAGACAGAGCATGAGTGGGGGAGGGGCAGAGAGAGAGGGAGACACAGAATGTGAAGCAGGCTCCAGGCTCTGAACTGTCAGCACAGAGCCCGATGCGGGGCTCGAACTCACAGACCGTGAGATCACGACCTGAGCCGAAGTCAGACGCTCAACCGACTGAGCCACCCAGGCGCCCCCAGACCACAGTATTAAAAACAAACTTTTTTCCATATAGAACCTAGATTTTTCTTGTCGAGTTATTATTTATTCGATTCATTTGGGATATAATATTCAAACACTGTGAGAACTTATATCTTCTTACTGTATTAAAATATCGAAGATTGCAGTTTGTCTTTGAACTTGGTTGGTCATCAACAATAGGTTCTTAATGTCTTTGGGAACAAGTGATGAGTTAAGCTTTTGTTGGTGAAGGACTATCCATGTTGTTTCCAACATATTCTTCCCTAGGGTGACTTTCAGAGTTACCTTATTCTTTCTCATTAGTTGGCACTGTATTGATGATCATGCACTGTTTTGGGCACAAAACCCAAAATTCGATTATCTTTTTTCTACTAACAGGCAAACAACTCTACAAATCAGTTATAATTTCCCACTTGGAACAAGGAGAGCAACTTTCAAGACAAGCTGTAGGTGTGCTGCAATGCCAGAGTCTAGGTGAGCTACAGGAAGACCTAGTCAGTGAGTGAGTAGGCCCTAAGAATTATCAAATGAAATTTAGTGACTTTTTTTTTTTAAAGATAGACAATGTGATGGGGGAAATTTCTTCAGATGTTGTCATACTTTATAGGTGTCAATTTCTATTCTGTCTTTGGTTTTGGGAAGGTAATAGTTATGTACTTATTGGTTAAAATCCACAAAAATGTCCCTTTTTGTGATTCTCTTCCATGAAGATTTTCTCTCTTTTCATGCCCAATTGTCATCTCCATCGTATTTTTCTCATATTTCAGACCTGAAAACATCAACTGCTAATGTCCTATAAATGTGTTTCTTCTTATAGTATTCCTTAATTTGGCATTTTTCCTTCCCATCTCTGTGTTAGTATTTAAACATATTCAAATGAGCATTTAGTGTCTTCAGCATTTAAATTCCCTATATGTCACTATTGCAATTTTTTCCCCAATCATTTCAGATAGGGAAGATGATCTTAAAAAACAAGAAATGATATTCATGCAACATATCTACAAGAAGGACACAACATTAATCGGTGCAATGGTAAGCTTTAAGGGTGTGAACCTGTTCTTCTAAATGATCTGGTATTGAATAAGTAAGGAATTGGGCACAATTACCCAACCATAATTGAATTTGGAATCAAGGGCTTTCATAGTTAGAAGTTTTGGTTAGTTTGATTTTAGGGAGGAAGTTAACCTCAGGTCAAAACCATAACTTGAGTTCTTGTAAAAAGATAGCTGCATAATCATGACTTGTTATACCTAACCTTTGAAACCTAATGTGTTTAATCAGATATCTGTGCACTTGGTATGCTACAAAAATCTCTGCTTGCCGGAATGTAATACCTGTGTTTATGTAACTAATATAAAAAGTTTTGTAGGACTCTGTCACTGAATGATAAATGTAGAATTTATATGTAGATGAATGAAGGAAGGAATATGAGCAAATTTTTAACAGTCTCTCATTTCCTTTCAAAAACCAGAAATCTCACACCCAAGAAGATCCTTTTGAATGCAATGATTTTGGAGAAAATTTTACTGAAATATTAACAAGGACTCAATATATGGTACCTAAAATGGGAAAGAATCCCTATATCAGCAACAAATGTGGACAAGACAGCAATTATTTGACACCCGTTAATATACATAAGCAGAGTCATGCTACAAGTAAATCATATGAATGTCATCAAGGTGGGGATGCCTTTATTCAAAGCTCTGCCCTTAGACAACCCAATAATATTCAAAATGGAGAGAAAACATTTGAATGTCATGAATGTGGTAAAGCCTTTGGAAAAAGTTCTAACCTTAGGCGACATGAGCTGATTCACACTGGAGTAAAACCACATGGATGTCATCTCTGTGGGAAAGCGTTCACTCATTGTTCCGACCTTAGAAAACATGAGAGAATTCACACTGGAGAGAAGTCATATGGATGTCACCTGTGTGGGAAGGCCTTCAGTAAGAGTTATAACCTTAGACGACATGAGATAATTCACACTAGAAAAAAACCTCATGAATGTCATCTGTGTGGGAAAGCCTTCACTCATTGTTCTGACCTTAGCAAACATGAAAGAACTCACTTTGGAGAGAAACCATATGGATGCCATCTATGTGGGAAAACATTCAGTAAAACATCTTACCTTAGACAACATGAACGAACTCATAATGGAGAGAAACCATATGAGTGTCACCTCTGTGGGAAGGCGTTCACTCATTGTTCTCACCTTAGAAAACATGAGAGAACTCACACTGGAGAGAAACCATATGAATGCCATCTATGTGGGAAAGCCTTCACTGAATCTTCTGTCCTTAGACGACATGAGAGAACCCACACTGGAGAGAAACCGTATGAATGTCATCTGTGTTGGAAAGCCTTCACCGACTCATCTGTCCTTAAACGACATGAGAGAACTCACACTGGAGAGAAACCATATGAATGTCACCTATGTGGGAAAGCTTTCAATCACTCTTCTGTACTTAGACGACATGAGAGAACTCACACTGGTGAAAAACCATATGAATGCAACGTATGTGGGAAAGCCTTCAATAGAAGCTATAACTTTAGACTACATAAGAGAATCCACACTGGAGAGAAACCATATAAATGTTATATATGTGGGAAAGCCTTCAGTAAATATTTTAACCTTAGACAACACGAGAAAACACATGTGAAGGTAATAAATGTGGAAGATTCACCACCTATAGCTTCAAACTATAAACACTCTTGAGGGCCCAAACACTTAAGAAACACGTTATAATCAGTGTGGGAGACCCTTTATTTATCCTTGACTTCACTCAAGCGAAGTTAATCCAAAATGGAGAGAACCGTATATGGGCCATCTGTATGACAAAGCCTTCAGATAATGGACTGACTTAGGGGTCAATATATGACCTGGGAGAATGTAAATGAAATGAGTGTGGAAGAATTTTCATCCACAGCTCTGATAAACAAAATGGAGAAGTCACATGTCAGAGATAAATCTAGGTTGGTAATCAGTGTAGAAATACTTTCATTTATCGCTTAAGTAAACAAATTGCACAGGAGAGATTCTAGATCTGTAATCACTTTGTACTCATTCAATTTAGCAACACATTTGACATGAGGAAAACTCAGTGGTGTGTATCTGCTAAAACAAGGAATAAGTGGGAAAGAATCATTACTAGGAAGACAAGAGAATTTTGTTGCCAAAGGATGTAATCAGCGAGAACTAGGACATGAAAATGACTGAAGGTATTTTGGAGTAACCTATTTCCAGAATGCCTAATATACTTACACTAATCTCTATAGTGACAAATACTACTAGTAGCGACAAAAAACACTGTTTGGCAAAGCTGAAAGCAGAAGCAAAGACAATCTGGCCTTGCCTATATCCCCATCACAACAGTTACGAATCCACAAATCATCAGGTGAGAATGAGACCTGGGAGTCCCAGCACCTCCCACATGCAAATACAGAAAGCTAGGAGAGTGGTTGGTGCTTCTCTTCTGCCAGGATGACAAGAGAAGGCTAAGTCATTGGTACTTACTTGAATGTGATTAGTAATCCTGCTTCATAAGTGGCAAAAAAGAGAATGCTTATAATATTATTATAAGGGAGTATGCGATGCCCGTTTCAATCCCCCACTTTATTTCTGTCCTTTGGTTTGAATATTATATATTATTTTGTGTCCTTAAACTAAGTTAATTTTGTTTTCAGTGTAAAGTCTATTAAACTCATCCATTAATGTCACCAACAGGACATAGTTTCTGAAACCTAGAACTATTAAATTTCCGTATCTTTTCATATTTCTTATAACTTCTATTTAGTGTAATATTTAAAATTTTCCTAACTCCAGTCTCATGATACATGTGGATTTGTTCACTGTGTCTTTTTTATTTTGCCACCACCTTTCCTGCTGCTTGGTTTTTTTGTTTTTAAGTTTCACACATGGTCTTTAAAAAAAAGGAAGAGACTGAAGTTGTTATTGTTTTACCCAGAGAAGTTTATTCTCTTACATCATTTCTTCCATCCAGGAATTGAAGTACACTCATAAAAAAGGGGCACCTGGGTGGCTTAGCTGGTTAAACATGCACTCAGTTTGAGCTCAAGTCATGATCTCAGTTTGTGAGTTTGAGCCCCACATTGGGCTTCGCGCTGACTGCACGGAACCTGGTTGGATTCTCTCTCTTCTGATCCTCCCCTATTCATTCTTGTTCTCTCTCAAAATAAACTTAAAAATTACACTCAGGTTACGTTGCAGCTTTGATTTCATTCAAACGTTCATGCCTTTCAGGTCATTCTTCTAGACTTATTGAAGACATCTCTGATGTACTATAAACTGAGAAGATAAAATACTGACTTTCTTTTCCTATGTATCCGCACCTAAAAACCTATGGAGAAAAGGATCCCAGTATTGGACCTTCTCTATATTTCAATCAGCCTATGCCAGTCCCACATGTTTACGTATCGGTCTACATGTTGTTATTCCCTGGTGGTGAACTTTTGCCTATGACTTTTAGTGTCTGTACTAGGCAAATTCACCCAGGTGTGGAGATCAGAGGATCTCTTTTCCTAGAATTGTGGTTCTGACAGTCCTCTCTGATTCCACAAATCTCTGAATTTAGAACAATACGACTTTTATTTGAATCTTTAACTTCCTCTTGTCTGTTTTGTCTCTCTATTCACATATCTTACCTGGAAGCAGAAGCCTCAGTATTTTGCTTAAATAAAGGGAAACTAGCATCACGGCATCAGGCCTGTGAAACTTACTGGGGCCGTGGCAAAGGGAAGGCCAGATCCCGACCAGTGGAAAACTAGAATCCAGGGTCTGAATGGTTCAGAGATGAGGAAACTTGTGTGCACCAGTGATGGGGGCTGTGAGTGGCAGAGTTGTTGGATTTGGACACAACATTAGGGACTGAGTTATAGAGATATGTGGTGGAAAACCCATAGGTTGGGGGATCAAAGATCCTAAACTCTCCACCAAGGGAAAGGACCAAGGCCACTTTGAGGCCACAATCCCAAGGTGAAAATGTGAGATGATACATGTTGGAGGAAGGAGGGGCAGGTGCAGAAATACCTGAGAGTAGGGTAGATGACGCATAGACTGGTGACGCTGGCCATTTATTTCTCAAGGCCCAGCACTATCCAAGCCTCATAGTCCCTGTTCTTTCCTAGGTGAGGAGGGCTTTTTGGCCACACCCCTCTTTGACCAACACCACCTGCTCTGTAGTTTCCTGTTGAGCTAGAAGCTGATATCCTGGAGCAAAGGTGACACTCTAGTGGACCAGGTGCTCCTGTCTTTAAGATTCAAATCCTGCATCCATTGGCCCCCTCCCCACCCATTCTCCACGTCTGGTTACAGTGGTCTCTGTAGACATCACAGTCCACGTACCTGCCCATACCATCATCAGAGAGACCCACATCACCCTGAGAGGCTCAGGATACTGGTTATTCTGCTGTCAGGTCTGACTCATTTCAATTCTGGTTAAGAATTAATGAGGCGCTATCCCTCTCTGGACTTTCTGCCTTTTGGCCCTTCACTGACTCCTGTCCCAATACAATGTCGGGTCACAATTAAGGGAAGTGGATTATCGCCCTTCACCACCATCAAACCTGTTGGCCCTTAAGACCATTCCCCAGATACCATGCCATCTCTGGTCTTAGGATTTTCCAGACTCCAGTCCTCTCTTGAGACCACTTTTCTGGGAGCTGCACCCTGCTGCTTCTCAGGCCTTCCCTTCAGTCTGCCTTAGGGAGGACCCTGAGCCCTGGATGGGGGAGGTCACCAACCACTCCTTATGACATCCCATGTCCTCTGTTCCAAATTTCACCTTCCGTGCTGTGCTGGCATGGTGTGTTTACATTCCCAGCGTTTTCACTGGAAAGTGAACTCTTTCTAGGAGGTGGGCATCTTTAGTACATCTGTACAGATGTCTGAGTTGCATGTGAGGATAAGAAGGAAATAACAAATCCAAGAGGGAAAACAAGGGAGACAGAATGATAGTAAAATAAAGGATGGGAGGGGTGAGTGGGTCCAATGAACTCATAAAGACATAATGGAAGCAAAATAAGTGGTCTGGATAAGAATCAGTGGGATAAATGAAAATAGATAAAAATGAGAAGATCAGAGATGGAAGAGGACAGAATAGAATTAGGCCTTAAACAACAGCAGCACAGGGGACAAAGGAAGGGTAAATGCCATATTCATTACGTTTTTAAAATTTTTCTAAATTACTTCCCCCGCAAAATTTATTGTGTCACATATGAGGCTTCAGTGTATTTCAGTAGTACATACTGGAAATATTCTTCAATCCTTGTTAAATAATTTGGCATCATTTCAACATACAGTGTGTAAGGATATTAGATATTTTACGTAAATCAGTAAAACTGTAACCAGTTACTTCAATATTCAGCACCATTCATCCTCTCCTTATGTGATCTTCTGACTTAATAGATTGCATAAAGCCATGTCTGTAGCAGACTGTACAGGGTTTCCTGGATCTTATAATTTTATGCAATCAAACATAAAAACTTTCCTTCATGCCCTCTTTTTTGCCTTCCTGTGAAAGGACTCCCTGTTTTGTTATTAAGAAATGTTACTTTCTGAGAAAACAGACTTCATCAACATGCCAGAATAAGAACACTGCTTGGACAGTCATCCATGGATAAGAGGGCCTGTGTGGAAATCTGGGAGTCCAGCAGAGAAGCTACAGCATGCTTTGGAGCCAGGAAAAAGAAGAAGACTGGATGCATTAAAAAGGACAAGAGTCAAAGTTTCAATTTAACTATATCATCCTCCCCCAAGATGGCACATCTCAGTGCCAAGAGAGACCATCCTGGCCCATGTTTTCTCCAATGGGGGAAAGGGAGAGCATGTGAGTGACCTGTTCCTCTAGCTGTGTGGGATGCTTCCAAAGAAACCCAGTTCTTTGTACAATACTGGGGTATCCTGCCTGACTTGCGATGGGGAAGCACCTGTGAGAAGAGCAGATGGATCTCTTAGAGGACCTCAAAGAGATGTGGATCCTACTAACTCTGTTGTAGACTCTATCAGGAAGCATGTCCACAAGCTGCCAGGGACACTGCACTTGTAGACACCCCAGTTAATATAAGGGCTCCCCCAGTTCTCAGTACACATCACTCACACATCTCCAAACCATGTGGTTAGCTCTCTTGAGTGCACTCCCAACTGCGTCCAGAGTGAGCCATTGCAGGTCACTAGTGAGCAGGAGACAAGACTGGCCTAACTCTATAGGATTGTGAGTCAACACAAAACAAGAGCATGTATGTAGCACCATACTAGGGAAAGCAAAAGGGAGGCTCTCTGCACATGGCCTGGCTCTGCAATATCAAGAGAAGGCATATAATCAGGAATTCCACATCCCTGAACAGGAGACAAGAAATGCAGTTCAGGACTACACACAGAAAAGGTATGAGAAAGGATATACCAAATACAAGATTTAAAAGATCATAAAAAATGAAGGAAACGTGAAACCCCCAAAGTTACACAATAGTTTTCCAGCAACAGACCACAAAGAAATGGAAACGCTCAAGTTGCCCATTAAAGACTTTGAAACAGTTGTTTTAAGGAATGTCGTGAACTACAAGAAAACACAGAACAATTCGACAGAATGCAGAAATCAGTACATGAACAAACTGGGAGGTTAACAAAGTGATAAAAATTTTAAGAGCCAAACAAATACTGGAGCAGAAGAATACAATGAATGAAATAAAAAAATGGAATGGGGTACAGCAATAACAGACTGGATCAAGCAAAAGAAAGAATCTATGAGTAGAAGAGAGGTAATCTGAAATTATCCAGTTAGAGGAGACTGAACAAAAATAATGAAAAAGAGTAAAGAAAGAAAATATTAACAATGGGTACCATTAAGACTTTATGTAAGTCCCACAATTAGAGTCTGAGAAAGTGGTACACAGGTTATTTAAAAAAAAAAATGACAGAGAATTTCCCAAATCTAGGGAGAGAATAGGACATTCAAGTTCATGAAGCTCATAAACCCCTAAAAAAAAAAAAAAATTCGAACCAAAGAAATCTGCAAGACCTCTTGTAGTAAAACTGTCAAATATCAAAGGCAAAGAGGGAATATTGAAAGCAGCAACAAAAGCTTATCACGGACTGTGACAGCTCCTCCCGCAGTAACACTGTGACAGTTTGTCAGCAGAAACCTTGCAAGCCAGGAGGGGTTAGACTAACATACTCCAAGTACTGAGAAGGGTAAAAACCTGCCAAACTGAACACTTCACCTAGCAAAACTCTCTTTCTAAATGAAGGAGTGAGAAAGACATTCTCAGATAAACAAAAACTGAGGTAAGGCATCACCCATGAACTTCCTTACAAGAAATGCTGAAGGGAGTTGAAATGAAAGGACACTAGTAACAAAAAACAAACAAAGCACATAATATAGTTAAATTGTCAAATTCAGAATACTGTAATACTGTTTGTTATACAGTGACTCACTAACCACTTACTTCCAGCATACAGGTTAAAGGACAAAAGTACTGAAAATAACTATAGCGACCATAACTTTTTAAGGACACACAATATGAAAAGAAATAAGTTGTGGTATCAAAAACAAAACATGAGGGGGAAAGTTAAGGTGCTTATCAGCTTACATTAGACTGTTATATCTAAATGATGTTTTATGTAGGTCTTACAGTAACCACAAAGCAACAATAAAGACACAAGATAAAAAAGCAGGCATCAAAGCATTATTGCTACAGAAAATCAATACACAAAGACAGGAAGAAAAGAACAAGAGAACTGCAGAACATCCAGAAAAGAACTAATAAGATGGCATTAGTAAGGCCTTTCCTATAATAATTAGTTAAAATGTAAGTGGATTAAATTCTACAATAAAAAGGCATATACTGGCTGACTGGATTAAAAAACAATACCCAGGGGCCCCTGGGTGGCCCAGTCAGTTAAGCATCTGACTCTTGATTTGGGCTCAAATCATGGGCTTACAGAATGAAGCCCCCCATTGGGCTCTGTGCCCACAGTATGGAGCCTGTTGGGATTCTCTCTCTCTCCCTCTCTGCCCCTCCCCCACTTGTGCTCACATACACTCTCGAAATAAACATTTAAAAAAATATCCAAATATATGCTACCTACAAAAGATTCACTTCAGCTTTAAAGACACACACAGACTCAAAGTGGTGAAACAGGAAAACATATTCCATGTCAATGGAAATCCTAAGAGATCAGAGGTAGCTATACTTCTATCAGACAAAACACACTTTAACTCAAAAGCTGTAACAAGAAACAAGACTATTATGTGTCAACACAGAGATAAGTTCATCAAGAAAATATAACGTGTAAGTATATTAAACGATATAATACTCAGACTAAAATCAACAGAATATTATTTAGTAACAGGGAAAGATATAATAAAAAAGGTGATAGCATGAAGATTTATATTTCAATGTATAAAAATTATTAAAATAGATCAAAGTGCACACATGTTGGTGTAAATGACTGTGTGCGTATAAAACTACAGAATATAAAATACGTGAAATTACATGAAAAATGAGCCACGGAGGAAAACTAATTGACACAGACATGTCTATGAAATATAACTGTCTTAATAACATTTAATAATCAGTGAAATATAAATAAAACCCACACTTTTCCTTATATACATAAAAATAAAGAATGTAATATGAGTCCTGTTTACAGTTGAGTAAAAAGCCTACATTGTGGTGGTTAAGAATGTGACTGCAACTCTAGGTAGGGGCGATCTTGCCAGAATCTATCAAAACATGAATGCACCGTACTTCAAACCAGCACTTAAACCAACTTGCCCAAAGCACAAAAGCACGCACACATCTTCAGAGAAGTCACTGTGCTCAGAGGCAACAACTAGAAGATTCTTTACAAATCCAAGAATGTCAAGGTCTCTCTGGAATGTAGGTGTTGTGAGCTATTTTTTTTTTAAAAAACACCTACTCTAAGGCATTTAAGTTGATTCCATTTTTAAGAAGCAATTGTGGGATGCCTGGGTGGTTCAGTCGGTTGGGTGTCTAACTTCAGTTCAGGTCATGATCTCAAGGTCTATGAGTTTGAGCCCCGCGTCGGGCTCTATGCTGACAGCTCAGAGCCTGGAGCCTGCTTCGGATTCTGTGTCTCCCTCTCTCTCTCTGCCCCTCTCCTGCTCATGCTTTGTCTCTCTTGCTATCAAAAATAAATAAAACATTAAAAAAAATAAAAAGCAATTGTGTAATAAAACCCATCCCATCATGTGGATTAAATGCAACCTTAATTTTCATGATCAGTTTCTACATTTTCTCAATTTAGTCCATATAATTACTATTTTGAGGCCAGATCCACACTGACTCACTTTGCTAACATTGGAATGCATTATAAAGTGAAACAGATCAGGTTTTCCATTATCAATCTTATTTTCTAGGATTCTCCAGCAATTCCTGCACATTAATAAACAACTTTTCTGCAGTTTCTTTTATCCTTATTCATAGATATATCCTGAAGTCCTTTCACTGACTCACCCTCAAATGAAGATACTTCAAAAGTTTGATGGCAGTGGTTCATAGTGAGATGGACTCTATCTGGAGATGGAAAAGGGCTCAGAAAACACCATAAATGACTGAGAGCAAATGTTAGGTAGGATACCTCAGAGTTGAAGATTAGTAGGTTCTAAAAAAGCATTTCAGGAGGGAGAGAATGTATCAATAGAGAATATAATTTTTTTTTCTAAGAAAGAGGCAGTCTTGACTCCTGTTCATCTTCCTTCTTGTCTGAGCTTCCTTCTCAGGCAAGATCACTTGTAACTCATCCCTGAGTGTTGAGACTATGCCTTTCAGGGCTTGGAATCAATATACCCCTTGTTGTGCCTCAACCATACACATAGGGAGGAATTCACCATTGGATATGCAGTCCTCTGCTTTCCACTGAAACACTGGGACATCTCCCACAGGAACTCCCACGTGGACAATATTCTTCAACATGGAGAACCAAAGTTTGTTGTTTCTGTTCATATGTTCAGAAAGCCTTCCTATCCTAGTTAAATCCACATCACTTGGCAACTTTAGTTATGTGATAGGAACTGACCTTCACATGAAATCAGATGCTAAAGACACTTCTAATATATGCTGAGCTTAGGATCTCCAGATGAGGATGGCCAGAGATTTTCATGTCTCCCATTTCTGAGCTTCCAAGTGTCCCACCCATTCCAGGCTCTTCAATTCCCTTCAGCACTCTTCTTTTCCTTCTCCAAGCCAGTTCACATTGCCAGGTTCCCCTCTTCCTGGGAGAGGCACTTGCATTCTGTGCTTAACGAGTCTTGGTCCTCTCCTACCCAACTACCTTGGAACCCTGTTCACATGCAAGGTGAGCAGAAGCCAGCAGAATGCAACCTGCACTACCCTAACAGGAATAATGTGACCTGAATGCCATAGGGACAGGACAGGCTCTCTCTTCTAAACCCTACGTCCAAAGATTACTCCTTATTCTTACTCCTCAGCAAAAGCAATTTCTCTTTCATTGTTTTAATCATAAAGATCTCAAGTATTTCTCTTTTCTGAAACAACACATTAAAGTATCAGAAAATATGAAGTTAAAAATTAATTCCTAGCACTGAAAATCATGAAGGATAGCCATGAAAGTCGCTACCAAAGTAAATAGCTCTACGTGAGGTATATTATTCTTGAACAGATGGGCTTTGATAAAACAAAACATAGGTATAATTGAGATCATTCCTGAACATTTGCTGAGAAATGATAAAGGGAGCATGTACTTAGTTGACAACTTCAGTTTGCAGCCCACAAATTTAAGAGATCACATAAAGGGAGGAAGCAATTAAGATGATGGAGAAGTAGGGAGCTCTGGGCTTTCATCATCCTCAGACAACTCTGTTGAGGTCTGATCCCTTGGACCACCCAGTAAATGGATATGCAGACTGGCAGATCTCCACAGTTGAGAGAGATGGTGTGACAAGTGTAAGGTGCATGGATGGGAATTGGGGGAGAGAAAAACTGTGGTGTCACAGAGAGAGGGAACTCTTTCTATGAAGAGACAAAAGGGACAGAAAGGAAGAGGGGCTAAGAAAGTGCGGTATCAAGTTAGTACAAGAAGAAAATCTCTGAGGGTCGCCTGGGTGGCTCAACTGGTTAAGCACCGACTTCGGCTCAGGTCATGATCTCACGGTTTGTGAGTTCGAGCCCCGCCTCGGGCTCTGTGCTGACAGCCTAGAGCCTGGAGCATGCTTCAGATTCTGTGTCTCCCTCTTTCTCTGCCCTTCCCCTGCTCACACTCTGTCTCCCTGTGAAAAGTAAATAAACATTTGAAAGAAAGGAAGGAAGAAAACCTCTGGACATGGACTGGGGAGCAAAAAGTGCTGAGTGTCCCAGGTTGTTTGTTTTTTTTTTTTCCAAACAGTATTAGGAACTCAAACTCTGAGGTTTTGGAAGTGAGCAACATTCTCCGAGCAGTGCTGTGGTGTGCACTCCTGAGAAGGAAGCTGGCCCCAGAGCATATAGCATGGTGTAGAGATATCCAGAGCGCACTGGGAGGAAATAGTACCTTTCCTGGAGTACTTTCGGAAGAGAGTTTATTGCCTCCCCAGGGAAAAAAGGCCTTGCAGATGCCTGCCAAAGGCCTTTCATCAAGAATCATGGAGAGGCTCTAATCTGGATGAGGCGAGTGGATCCGCACAAGTGCCAGGTACTTTAAGACTGCGTTTTTAAACCCAGCTATGCACCAAAGAAAAAAATGGGACAGTTGTGGCACAAGGCGAGCTGACCACCCTCATTTTGTTGTGTTGAGGGCTGCTAGAATAGCGGGGGCTGAGAACCCCAGTCCGAGGAAGAGAGATTGGGGTGATGCTATTTTCCCCCTACACCAACATGGTGGGACTTCACAGAGCAACACAGCAGCCTCCAGTGGAGGCGGGAGCCGCTTACTCCAACCTACGCCCCTCCCCCCCCCCCCCCTTCCTGGCAACTGCTTATTTACTGGGGCACGAATGGCTCTGAGCCATTGCATCCAGCCTCTCCTCCAGAGCAGCACAGGCAGCACCTCCCCGCACCATGTGCACTGGAAATTGAGTGCTTCAAAACGACACCTACAGTTTTTTTTTTTCTTTTCTTCTTTCTTCTTTTTTTTCTCTTTTGGAATCAGGCTCATAGTCTCTTGTTTTTTTCATTTCTTTTCTTTTTGGATCAGGCTGTTTTCTTTTTCTCCCTTTCTTTTTCTTTGGAATCAGCTTTATAGTTTCTTGAATCTCTGTTTGTTTTTTTAGGTTGTTCCCATTTCTCCATTTTACGATCAGGCTTCTCCTCCACACCTTTTGTCCAGAGTAACTTCAACAAACAAATCAAAGCACACCTAGTTAAAGGTTTAAACATTCGACCACTGCAAGCAAAGAGGAGCTCTGCAGAGGACTGACCAGTGGGAAAGAGCAGCCAAAATACAACAGCAAGAGTGCATACAGCACACACCAGAAACACTTCCTGAAGTGCCAGGCCCTGGACAGTGTATGGCCTCCATTTAATACAGCAGTACTCTTAGGTGTAGGACACAAAACAAGCTTTCAAAACACGCAAAAGACAGATACATAGCCAAAATGACAAGATGGAAGGTTTCTCCCCAAAAGAAAAGTCAAGAAGAAATGACAGCCAGGGATTTGCTCAAAACAGGTATAAGCAATAAATCTGAACAAGAATTTAGAACAGTCATAAGACTACTAGCTAGGCTTGAAAAAAGTATAGAAGACACCAGAGAAACCCTTGCTGCAGAGATCAAAGATCTAAGAAATAGGATAAATTTTAAAATGCTATGCCAGAGATGCAAAATAAACTAGATATACTGACAGTGAGGATGGAAGAAGCAGAAGAGAGAATAAGTATCATAGAAGTCCCAGAAGAAGAAGAATGGGAAAAGGGAGAGGAGGGTTCATTTGAACAAATTATAGCTTAGAACTTTCGTAATCTGGGGAAGGAAATGGGTATTCAGGTCCAAAAGGCAGAGAACTCCCCTCAAAATCCACAAAAACAGGTCAACACCAGGACATATCATACTGAAACTTACAAAATACAAAGATAAAGAGAATTCTGACAAACAGGCCTTAAACTACAAAGGGAGACAAATCAGGTTCACAGCAGACCTGGTCCACTGAAACTTGGCAGGCCAGAAGGGAGTAGCAGGAAATATTCAATGTGCTGAACGGGAAAAGTATGCAGCCAAAAATTCTTTATCCAGCAAGGCTGTCATTCAGATTAGGACAGATAAAGACTTTTCAAGACAAAAATAAATGAATGAATGAATGAATGAATGAATGAATGCATAAATACATACATAAATGAGTTTCCAAGCACTAAACCAGCATTGCAAGATATATTAAGGGAGACTCTTTGAGTGGGGGATGGGGGAGACCAAAGCAACAAAGACTACAAAGGACTAGAAAACATCACCAGAAACAGCAATTCTATAGGCAAAACAATGGCACTAGACTCATCTCTTTCAATAATCACTCTGAAGGTAAATGGACTAAATGTTCTAATCAAAAGACATGGGGTATCAAAATGGAATAAAAAACAAAACAAGATCCATCTATATGCTGCCTGCTAGAGACTCATTTTAGACCTAAACACCTGAAGATGGAAAGTAGGGGTGGAGAAACATCTATCATGCTACTGGACTTCAAAAGAAAGCCAGAGTAGCTATACTTAGACAAACTAGATTTTTAAAAAAAATTTTTAATGCTTATTTTATTTCTGAGAGGGAGACAGAGTATGAGCAGGGGAGGGGCAGAAAGAGATGGAGACACAGAATCTGACGCAGGCTCCAGGCTTTGAGCTGTCAGCACAGAGCCCACTGTGGGGCTTGAACTAACGGACCACGAGATCATGACCTGAGCTGAAGTCAGACATTTAACCAAGTGAGGCACCCAGGCGCCCCAATGCTTCAGTATTTATATGTACAAAACATTTATATCCAAGTTTTAAAAGCAATACGAGTCTTCCAAGGAAAACTCTCAGCTGAGAGTTCAGGCTCATACTGAATCCTTCATGCATTCTCACAGGACCCTGGTTAAAATGTTCTGCATTTTTTTTTCTTTTAGCTTTTCTTTGGTGGATATGTTTGTATCAAACACTTAGTATGCAGATCCCTAGGCTCCACCCACCTCTTACACGATATACCAAGAACGAGCACTGCCAGGCTCTGACAGGCATCAGCACATTCTGTCCCTGTGCTTTGATCAAGCCTCTCCCGTCTAAGCCCTGGGTTTTCATGTTGATGTCAACGTGTGAAACACCTCATCACCAAAACTCACATGCACAGCCCAATTCCCTTTATATGATGACTATATGGATGTGCGCCAATTCTGCGTGGCCAGAAAGTATACAGTCATATGCTCCATATACAGTTGTGTTTCTCTGCATTGTCTGACTGAGCGTGTTGGCCATTTTTGTGTCTGTTGAGAGTGTGGTCAGGGTGGAAGGTCTACAGGTGATTGTCACCCTGTAGGTTATCAGATGGCGTGTGTGTCGAGGGTGTTATGTTCACCATGGGATCGGTGTGTTTCAAAGGATGCAGGAGGTGAAAAGCAACATCTACCTGGCAGCAGTTCAACCCCTGGACGACCAGCGAGTCTACTACAGGCCCACAGGACACTAGGGGGCCTGGGAGAAGGGAAACAAGCATCGTGGCATCAGGCCTGGGAGACTTGCTGGGCCTGTGGCAAAGGGAAGGCCAGATCCTGACCAGTGCAAAACGAGAATCCAGGGTCTGAATGGTTCAGAGGTGGGGACCCTTTGTGCACTAGTGATAGGGGCTGTGAGTGGCAGAGTTGTTGAGTTAGGACAAAACATTGGGGCAGTCATCAAAACGCGTAATGGAGGGGCGCCTGGGTGGCTCAGTTGGTTGAGTGTCTGACTCTTGATTTTGACTCAGGTCATGGTTTCACAGTTCGTGAGTTCTAGCCCTGCTATAAGGCACTGCACTGACAGTGTGGAGCCTGCTTGGATTCTCTCCCCCACCCCCATCCCTCCCCTGCTCATGCTCTAAAATCGAAAAAAGATTTTTTTTTTTTTTTAGCAATTATTTGTCTTCAATAGTTTGGTGGTCTCTCATGGCACCTTCTGAGGCAGTGGCAGAGTGAGTACACTCATTCTGGAGCTGCGGATGAGATACTGAAAAATGGGGGAGTCAGAAAACGCTAGGAAAGACTTCCTTCCAAAGTCAGTTCTCCCAGATCTCGCTCTGTAGTGCCTGGTCAAGAAAGGAAAGGAAAGATTTCTTGTCCCCTCTGCCATCCTGAAAACAAGAGTTGCAATGAAAGGCATGTGAGTGTTTATTTGGGATTAAGGAATTGCAGTTTGTGAAGTACCGATTCCAGCAGTAACCACAAGTGTCCCATCTGTGGGGCAAAAGCAAGGGGCTTTTAGAACAGGAAGAGGGGCGATTACATGGCTTGGGTAAAAGAAAAAAAAATGACCCATTGGTACTAACTATGACCAGTTCTGGAGAATGTCTCCTGTGTACTTGTGAAGAATATGTTACTCTGCTGCTTTTGGATGAAATGTGCAGTGTACCCCTGTGAGGTCCATCTTCTCTAATGTGTCACTTATGGTTGATGTTTTCTGATTTTGTCGGAATGATTCCTTCATTGATCAAAGTGTGTATAACGTCCCCCTTCTATTGCATAACTGTCTCTCCCTTTACATCTGTTCATATTTGTTTTATATATGTAGGTGCTCCTATGTTGAGCGCATAAATATTTACAGATGTTATATCCTGTTGTTGACTGGACCCCTTTATTGTTATGTAATACCCTTCTTTTCTCAATATTCGCATTTTAAAATGAAAACTTATACATAATTCACTCACAAACTATCTATGAAACAATCTTTAATTCATCCCTACGACCTACATACATGCTTAACAGTATGTAGCAATGACGCATCATTTTGTGTTCCATGTTTTTCGTGTTAATAGTCAAAGATACTTTCTAGTTGAACCCAATCATCATAATTATTATTGCTGCATGAAAAATAGGTCCTGACCAAAATCGCAGACTTTTTAGCAATAACTTTGCTTCCTATGCAGTTTCAAGAACTACTTCAATAAAAAAAGTTAAAATTCTCCATTTAGAATTCCCATATGATGTCACATTCTTACATATCTTTCTTACATTTTTATAATAATGGGTCATTAGGCTATATTATAAATTAATGTCTAAACTGTGTGTGCGTTAAGACATTCTTGATAAATGTCTTTCCTAGTCAGGGATTTCTAATGCAAACTCTAACCTGTCATCTAATTTTAGCAATGGTATATACACAGTGTGAGAAACTACATGTTGATTAAGGGATTAAAAGTGACTGTAGACTTCCATTCATTCACTATAATATAGACTGTGAAATTTCACATGCCTACAATCGGTTTTCTACTAGTAAAGGGGTTTTCCATGTATATAATAATGAATAACTTCTCCAGCATTACTTTTTCGGTTATTCTCCTAAAGTGACATCCTTCCGTAAAGATTTTGCTATGCAATTTCCCACTTAAGGACATTAGATTATTAGTCATACTTATTTTGTTGTACACCCTATGACCAGAGACCAGCTAATGTCTCTTCCCCTTTGATTATAAATATAGGGTTCCTCCAAACGCAGTTCAGTCATGTAATATAAGGAGAAGTTAAAAATGAAAGCATCTCCATAACGAATATGGCCATGGAACGTCCCCCACCAGACTACTCTGGCTGGTTTTGCATTAGCACTGTGGCTGAAGGCACTTTGATGTTCATTCACTAGAATTAGATGGACTTCCCTCATGGGCTCTAAGATCACAGCTTGTAACAAAGGGTTTTCTACATAGATGACATGTTTATGGTTTCCCTCTAGTGTGAGTTTTCTTCTGGTATCTAAGACAAGACCATTGAAAAAGGTTTTTTGACATAGATGATATTGATACAGTTGCTCACCAATGTGTTCTCTCATGTTTTCGAAGATTAGAGCTTTGGACAAAGGCTTTTCCACATAGATGACATGTATATGGTTTCTCACCAGTGTGAGTTTTCTCGTGTCTTCTAAGACAAGAGCTATGATCAAAGGCTTTTCCACACTGATGACATGTATATGGTTTCACCCCAGTGTGAGTTTTCTTGTGTTTTCTAAGATCAGAGCTTGTAACAAAGGCTTTTCCACACAGATGACATGTATATGGTTCCTCTCCAATATGAATTCTTTCATGTCTTCTAAGACAAGAGCTTCGAACAAAAGCTTTCCCACACAGATGACATTTATATGGTTTCTCTCCAGTGTGAGTTCTCTCATGTTCTCGAAGATAAGAGTTCTGAACAAAGGCTTTTCCACATAGATGACATGTATATGGTTTCTCTCCAGTGTGAGTTTTCTCGTGTTTTCTAAGACAAGAGCTTTGAACAAAGGCTTTTCCACATAGATGACATTTATATGGTTTCTCACCAGTGTGAGTTCTCTCATGGTCTCGAAGATTAGAGCTTGTAACAAAGGCTTTGCCACATAGATGACATTTATATGGTTTCTCTCCACTGTGAGTTCTCTCATGTTTTCTAAGACAAGAGCTTTGAACAAAGGATTTTCCACACAGATGACATGTATATGGTTTCTCTCCACTGTGAGTTCTCTCATGTTCTCTAAGATTAGACTTTGTCACGAAGCCTTTTCCACATAGAGGACATGTATGTGGTTTCTCACCAGTGTGAGTTCTCTGATGTTGTTTAAGGGAACTGCGAACAAAGGCCTTCCCACATAGATGGCATTCATAAGGCTTCTCCCCAGTATGAATTCGCTTATGTCTAGTTAAAGATGAAAAATACCTAAAGCGCCTCCCACACTGATTACAAGAAAATGGATTCTCTCCTGTGTGACTTATTTTATGGGTATGAAGGTTGGAGTTTCGGGTGAAGTGTTTTCCACATTCATTGCATTTATAGAGTTTCTGTCCAGTGTTACTGAAGACATGCTGAGTCAATGTGTAGGTGTGAATGAAAACTTCATACCCACTATATATAGAGAGGTCTTCTCCTATGTAACATTTCTGCTGTTGGGAAAGAGATGAGAGACTATTATAGGGCTTCTCCCAAACATGCATGCATTCAGTTCTCTGTATGAATACCAGGCAGACTGCTCAGTGATAATCTAAAACTAAAACCTCCCCCACATCACTTACATGCACATGGGGTGTTCATCTCTGGCATGCCCAAACATTTTTACCCTTGGTAGCATCTTTATTGGAATGGTGAGTGTTTTTGAAGATATCATTATGTGTCATGCCAATAAACCATGGTTATGCAATTATCCATATATCAGAATAATTATAGCATAAATCCAGGCTTATTTCTTCCCCAGATTTAAATTTTCAATCACATTCTATGAGAAGGTACTTATAGCAAACTCTAACAATTCTTATGTGATTTTCAATTCATAATTTAGACTCTTTCCAGGCCTTGAACATGGATAAGCAAGTTTCATCCTCATGACACTTACTACTGTCCAGAAGTTAGGTGGGTCCTTTGTGCAGATATCTTGCATAGATATTATTTCTTGCTTGTTATGGCTGTTGTTTATGCCTAAAATAATTGAAGAAAAACAGAAATAAACCTTGAGTAGTGTAGGGGAATTAAAGTGTTGAAAAGTTCACAAGACTAGGTTTGCACACATGAGCAAATAATGTGAAATTGAGGAAAATCCTGGTGAAGAGACATACATTTTAGAATAATATCAGTCAGAACAAAACTCAATGTTTAAGTTAAAGAAAAATAAGGAAGGGCTGTTCCAGAGAGTATCAGAGTGGAAATCCTAAAAGAAAGAGACCAGAAATCATGACAAGGACCACAATGTGAAATTTCCTCCAATGAGGACAGGACATTGCTTGTCTGAGGTCATGTGTAACTCAGGTACATGAAGAGAAATTGATTTGGGACAAATAATGACAGTATCTGAGGAATGTTGTCTTATTGGTCACTCAATATTTCTTAAGCTGTGGTTCACTCAGGGAAATCTGCACTGACGTCAATAAGACCCTGCTCACTCACTAGCCTTCTCACACTGAGCCCATGTCTGCAGCTCACCTGGACTCCAGCCTTGGAGAGGTCCTCTTTCTTCCCTCCACAGCTCTCCTCTTTGCTCCCACTGGGAGATCACATCCGATCTGAAGAAATGACACCCTATATCAACGGAGAATGGTATGTGAATTTGCAATTCTGTGCGGAGAACAGCGCCTGATATCATACTGTATAGGCTACAGAGGAAGAACAACGTGAGCGTTGAAGAACAGCCCAGAGAATAACACCTTGAACACTAAAAACACTGATAAAGGTTCTCAGCCTGACACTGCACCCAAAGACAGTAAGATCTCTGGTTGCTGATGCTCCTGCCCAAGCTGAGAGAGTGCGGAAGGCTTAGAGTTTGCATCTTGAAGGAAATAAGTGTTCTCATAAGGGGGTGAACGTTATATTTAAAGGAATACAATAAACATAACCGCCACCAAAATATTCTGCGGAGTTTTATGTGGAAAATGTTACAACATGTTATATTTTCTATTGTACTCACGCTTTACCATACATCACAGGACAGAAATATTTAGGATATTTATTTATTCATTCAAAACATCTTCATTATATTCCTAGCATTGTTCTGAGTGTTGGAAAAAGTGCAGTAGATATACACTTGTGGCCAAGAATACTATATTTAAATTATCATCTAACGCACATAAGGAAAGTAAGTTATAATTCCATCTAGTAGTCAGAAATGCACCAAAAGAATAGGAGTTAGTGCAAACAGCTGTATTAGAATATGTGGAAGCAATCCTGGATACAAGGTTAATAAATAAAAAGATGGATGGATGGATGAATAGATGGTTACAGACTCACCCACGGAGACAAGATGACTAATGTTCTCCAGTGTCACATCTCTGTACAGCGTTCTCTGGGATGTGTCCATCAGGGCCCACTCTTCCTGGGTGAAGTCTACAGCTATATCTTTGTAGGTCACAGATTCCTAAAATAGCAGATATCATGTTAGTTGGGGCAGGCTGAACAATCCCTAGAGGACACCTGTCAACATGACAGTGATAGCAGAGGGGGGAGCTGTGTGTTGAGAAAGCTCAAACTCCATTTTGGTTCAAATCAAATATTCTCCCAGTCTGATCTTCCTTCTGCTTTTCAGAGACATTCAAAAAGAGATACACAGACAATTCCTTCATCATAAATCAATCTCAATATGAAATAACCTGGCAATTTTCCAATAACCTGGTAATTTTGACTTCCTGGTTGGCGATTATAATCTAGTTAAATAAGAGTACTGAGAAGCACCTGGCTGGCTGAGTTGGAAAAGCATTTGACTATTGGCCTCAGGGTCATGAGTTTGAGCCCCATGTTTGCTGTAGAAATTACTAAAAAAAAAAAAAAAAAACACATGTATATAGAGTTTCAATGAGCTAAAGTGCAGATGCCTCTTTACAAACACTTCATATGTACAAGTAATAGATAGATTAATATTAAAGGTAGAGAACTATGAAGCAATGCCCAGCATTCTCCAGGAAGAACACTTTCATGTGAAACTTGGGGTCTGCAAGTGGCACTTTTCATCTTAAAAACTCACTTGTTCTTTATAAGATATCAGAGGAGACAGGTCCTGGGGTCCGGTTAGGGGCTCCTGAGATGGCTCGCCTGAAGGATGGCCCCACAGTGATCTCTCCTGCAGTGAGCTCTCCATCCTTAACACCAATGATCACTGCATCAATCCTCCATATGGTAATCCTGTTTTTCAGTTCAAAGGCAATAGAATTCTCTCAATTAGTTCTAGCCTGTCTTAGTCCTTCTAAAATTGCCACAGGATTCTAAGTTGTACTCTAATTTCTATCCACATTCTGCCAAATGCAGAGTACATTTTTTAAAAATACTCTCCAGGTATTGTTTTCTGATTTCCAATTTTAACCAAGTTTAATTACAAAGAGGGAAAATGGGTGAAATGGGATAAGGAAAGTAAAGAGGATTTAGTCAGCTTTGGAAATTTCCAAATTAGTCAAGTGTATGTTACCAAACCTTTAGTAAGCTTAAAACTGAGGGGAAAAGAAATGATTTCTGGTTTCTTCTCTTATATAAATGTTTCTGTGTTCTCTGGAAAACTGCAGAGCTGACTTGCTGAAACGCCTGCCTCCTCACTGGACTGTAAACTGCTGGTCCTGGTCCTCTCTGGCTCTGGCCACCACGTGCCCAGGCCCATATGGCAGCCACTACTAAGGCCTATGGGTAAATCGCGTCCCAACCAAGACCACACACTGGGTGAAGAAATGAAACTCTGTATGTCTCTTTACTGCAAGGACATTCTTAACGCAGAATGAGATGCAGTGTCGTTGATGCTGGAAAGGAGATTACTTCCTGATCCATCCCTGGCCAACCAAAAGTATCCGTGCGTCCTGGGAAATATGAAGTAGAGCCCAGATCCTTGAATACTGCCTGGATGCACTTAGAAGACTTGGGCCAAGAGAAGCCCTCCCAGCCACAGGCAAGAGAGGCATCGTTCGGGACAAGGACCGCGTGTCCACTCACCTGCAGTCGCATCATCAAGGGTTCGGCCACCACGTCTCTTCCTCCGGATTTCCACTCGCAGAGTGCAATCCGTATGCAGGAGAAGCTGGGCAAGGAGAAAAAGCCAAGAGACTCCAGGCTTAGCCACAACTCCCAGACCCCCTGGTCATGAATCCCTGATGTGCCTGCATGCACCCCCCACCCCGGCTCCCCCTACAAGAACATGCCACTTGCTCTGAGAGAAGTGGGGGAGCTCTCACTTCTGCTTGGATCAGAAGTGACAAGGTCTGGCTACTGCTGCTAGTCAATGAAATAGAAAAATTCTTTTTTTATTTTCAGACAAGGAAATGAAAATCACTACTTTAGGTTAACTAGCACTTTTTCATAGGGTTATTTAAATCCCTCCCTGAACCCACACCTAAAAGTCCCTGATGTAGAAAATGTACAATGCAGAGGTTTTATAAGGAAATACATTTGTTCGATCTGAGAGTTTAGTAAACTTGTAACAGGATTATTGTCCTATATTAGTCATCACCACAAATTGTCACCACCCCAGCTTGTCATAAATCTTATTTTTAAACATACCAGTAAACTTTGAATGCCTACCTAAATTTTGTTAGTACTTAACTGTACTTCTTGGAAAAGTGACATTAATATCACTAGCAAAGTAGATGTAACTCACCTCCTTATACCTAGGGTCCAAAAAAGAAGGAACACAAAATCAAAGTTTAATAAATAGGTCTTTCTGCTTGGAAACTTAAAAACATTCACTAAATTAATCCTCACAAAGACCTGCCCTCATCTTCAGAAATCCACTAGCCTGCTGCCCCGACCAGTCCACCCAACTCACCTGACTGTAGTCTGCTCTCAGCCCCTGGGACACAAAAGGTTTGGCTTCTCTCAGTAATTTTACACAAGTTCTGTTACCATGTGTGTTGGGGGGGGGGGTCTCTAATAGTATTCCTACCCACCTCCATGAGGATTCCTAAGGCTTTGCTCAAAGATGGTTTTAAGAAATTAACCAAAATATCCATATTTTCCGTAAGTTTTCTTTAAGGTATGATATCCTTTAGGATTCTGTACACAGTTTTCTTCTCTGAAAAAAATTTCTTTAGAGGATCTCTTCTAACTTAGTCTTTAAACAACACAGATCTGACAATGCATCCCTTTTACTCTCTGACAGAGCTCCACTCTCTGCCTGGCACAAGCCTTGCCCAGTCTCCAACCTCAGACACGCCTTTCTGCTGAAGAGAAGCCCTCATTGCCTCAAGGATGGTGCAGCGTGACGAGGCTGGCAAGACAGGAACGTGCCAGAGAACCAGGGAAATGAGACCTTGATTACCTTAAATGCCTGCTGTAAAAACGATGCTCCCTTTTGACAGTCACTATAGGTTCACTTTTATATTTGATATAAACACATTAAGAAGAAAAAAAAGGCAATGTGTTCTTTTTGGAACCAAATGCCTGTGCCTGAAATGAAAATATATTGCCTGATTTTTCCTCATAAGTAATTTATTCTTTTATAAATGAAGACAGGTCCTAAGACGTATGTACTTTTTCGTATTATTCAAAAATAGTTGAAACGCATCCTGTTTATGGGAAAATGAACATTAAAAGTACGATTTATTCAGGGAACCTGTCGTAGTTTGAAGCGTGTAGAGCATGGCAGTCAGTAGGATGTCAAGTAAATCTGACCTGGAGAAGATGAAGGGTCTGCTCTAAGATTTCATTTGCTCTTCTGGGGATGAAGAGGAGGGGGTACTGAAGGCAGTGGCCTGGGCCTAGAGGATACAGCACTTCTTCCCCTTCAGGTCTTACCACAGGCAGGTACACCTTGTCTTACTGTGCTTTACAGATACCGCTCTTTACAAAGGTGGGTGGCAACGCCATGTTGATTGGTGTCATTTTTTCAACAGCAGTTGCTCCCATTGTTATCTCCATATCACATTGTAAATCTCACAATATTTAAAATTCTTACCAAAATTTTGTTAGACTTAACTGTATTAATGATATTGTCATTATCATGTTTGTTACTGTCTGTGCTAAGTGATCTTTGGTGTTACTATTGCAACCATTTTGGGGAGCCATCCTTAGGAGATGGCTAACTTAGTAAGTATTGTGTGTATTCTTACTGTTCCATCTACCAGCTGCCTCCCACCCCCTTTCATTGGGCCTCTCTTCCATGAGTTACAACAGTATAGATATGGGCCAATTAATAAACCCTACACTGGCCTCGTAAATGTTTAAGGTTTATCATATTAAATCAAGAGCTAGAAATGAATGAACTTACTGAGGAAGGCATGCTGAAAGCAGAGACAGGCTGAAAGCGAGGTCTCTTCTGTCAAACAGTGAGCCAAGCTGTGAACGCTAAGGAAGAGGCCTTGAAGGAAATTAAAAGTGCTACTCCAGTGAACACATGGATGATAAGAATGTGAAGTCAGGGGTGCCTGGTGGCTCAGCTGATTAAGTGTCCGATTTCGGCTCAGGTCATGCCTCACGGTTCATGGGATCCAGCCGCGCATCAGTCTATGTACTGACAGCTTGGAGCCTGGAGCCTGCTTGGGTTTTTGTGTCTTCCTCTCTCTCTGCCTCTCCCCGACTCATGCTCTGTCTCTTATCTTAAAAATAAATAAACGTTTTAAAAAAAAAAAGAAAGTGAACTGAAATAGACCTATGGCAGATATGGAGAAGGTTTGAGTGATCTGGTTAGAAGATCAACATTCCCTTAAGCCAAAGCCTAATCCAGAGCAAGGCCCTGACTTTCTCCAATTCTGCCAAGTCTGAAGGAGTTGAGGAAGGCTCAGAAAACGTCTGAAGTGAGTAGAGGACGGTTGGTGGGAGTAACGAAAGAAGTCATCTCCGTAACATAAAACTGCAAGGTGAGGC
Organism: Paguma larvata; assembly: GCA_030068075.1. Classification (NCBI taxonomy): domain Eukaryota; kingdom Metazoa; phylum Chordata; class Mammalia; order Carnivora; family Viverridae; genus Paguma; species Paguma larvata. The sequence continues at coordinate 39,597,000 of CM057823.1, forward strand.
AGCAAGAGCTGATGTAGAAGCTGCAGCCAGTTATCCGGAGGATCTGGCTGAGACGATTCATGCAGGTGGCTACACTGACCAACACCTTTTAACTTGGAAAATCCACCGGAGGCCTTCTGTTGGAAGAAGATGCCATCCAGGACTTTCATCGCCAGAGAGCAGTCACTGGTGGGCTTCAAAGCTGCAAGGACAGACTGACTCTCTTGTTAGGAGCTAATGCAGCTAGTGACTAAGTTGTAGCCAGTGCCTGTGTACCATCCTGAAAATCCTGGGGCCCTTAAGCATCATATAAAATCTACCCTGTCTGTGCTCCGTCAGGGAACAACAAAGGCTGGGTGATAGCACATCTGTTTACTTGTGGTTTTCTGAGTATTTTAATCTCACTGTTGAGACCTACTGCTCAGAAAAAAAATCCTTTTCAAAATATCACTGCTCATTGACAATGCACCTGGTTACCCAAGAGCTCTGATGGAAATGGGACAGTAAGATTACTGTAGTTTTCACGCCTGCTAACACAGCATCCATTCGGCAGAATGGCAGGGGCAGTGGGGTCACAGACACATGGATTGAAGACCTGGACCATTGATAATTATACAGGAATAAAAGTTTAAAAAGATCTCTATAGCAAAAAAAATCCAAAAACAGATATAAGAATTTCCCCTCTTTAAACTGTAGGCACAGTTTTTTTTAAATGCTTATTTATCAGTGAGAGAGAGAGAGAGAGAGAGCAGGGAGAGGGGAGACACAGAATCAGAAGAGGCTCCAGGCTCTGAGCTTCAGCACAGATCTCCACATGGGGCCGAACCAATGAACTGTGATATCATGACCTGAGCTGAAGTTGAACACTTAACCAACTGAGCCACTCAGGTGTCCCTAGAACAGTTCTAAATATGAAAGAGTTGAATAAATCCTGAAAGGATTTGTTGTTAGAAAACAAAAGTTGTGTTAAAAACATGGGTTCTGAGAAAGCAAAGAGAAATGATAGCTGCAGTCGTTCATGATGAGATCTGGGGAAGACCCATGCAGAGAAGAACAGACAAGTGCAAATGCTCTGTTTTTGGCTTATCTTGGGATAAGCCAAACAGGACTGTGAATCTGCAAGTGGGTCTAGGCACTCAGATAGTCACAGTAACACCCCTCGGGTGGCAGCAAATAAGCTAGGTTTTAAGTTTTATTAAATATATTTGTTTTGTGCTGTGTTCATCACTGGCAAAAAGTATTAAAATCAGTTTGTGTAATTTTTAGGGAAACAAAAGACATCACGGAAGCTTCTTTGCACAGGAAAATGGGTAGAAGCATTAAGATACAATTACTGACCCAGAGCTCCTCATGTTTATCCCAATATACTGATATCTGAGGCAGACAGGAGAAGGCAGACGGTGATCTTAAAGTGAAAAGACAGATACTTACATTGGGTCTGGGATAGTAGGCTTCCTACTGCTGGTTCCTTCTATACTTTTATTATTATTATTATTATTATTATTTAATATTTTATTTATTTTGAGAGAGAGAGTGGAACTGGAGCAGGGGCAGAGAGACACAGAACCTGAAGCAGGCTCCAGGCTCAAAGCTGTCAGCATAGGGCCCAACGTGGGGCTTGAACCCACGAACGGTGAGATCAGGAGCGGAGCCGAAGTTGGATGCTCAATCGACTGAGCCACCCAGGTGCCCCTGGTTCCTTCTACCCTTTAACTTAGCAGTCCAAGAAAATTAGCGTTTATCAGACAGAACATAAGCAATGTTCATTCCAGAAAACAATAAGAGAACATCACATCCCTGTAGAGACATAATTCCCAAAGATTTCTCAGGGTATCCTAGTCCTTATGTTGCAACTTTTTATGCATCTTTTATTTCTACAGGGCTTCTCACTGGAATAGACAAGCTTCCTTGATGGAAGCTCAACATGACTGAGGGACAGCTGCTATGTCCAGGTGCCGGGAAGCTGCAGAGCGGCTCAAGGTTTCAATATGGGATTGGGGGGGTCATTTGAAGTTCTGGCATCCTGGGTTTTGTCTCAGTCATCCATTCTCAGTGTTAACATTCAGTCACTGGACATTGGTCATTCAGATGAGAGAGGAGACGTTATGTTCAATCTATCAGGTTGGTCATCCTTTTGAGTCTTTACAGATCACCAATGTGATCTTTCATGTGTTGTCAGCTGACATCACTCATCACCGTTCTCCATGCCATGAAAGCATCAATAATCCCTAGCCCTGACCAGCTACTATATTGCAGCAAATGCCACCAGTAGTTTGTGTCTGTATACTCCACAGACCTATGTTCAGAGCTCTTCCTTCAGAGACTGTTGATAACATGCAAAGATTCACCTACAGAAAAGCCCATGCACAAGTCAAAATTCACAGAAGTATGTGAAATAACTTGTAACCTCAATGAAAGGTGGTTTAATAATAGTTTCCGTTATAATAAACAGTACTTATGTAGAGATGAATTTTCCACTGAAAAAAAAGATCCAAGAAAACAGAGACTCGAAGACGTTATGTACAGAGTTTGATTTACTCAAGTTACCCATGGGGAGATATGCACCCCACATAGACCCAAAAAGACTCGCTCCATCTGATGTGGAGACTCCCAAGTACATATTATGTATTCACCTAAACACTGAAGACTTTGACGGAGAAGGTGGTCTGGAGGCTGGATGGGTCACACTGACAGAATTGTATCACTTGACTCGTAAGTAAGCTGAAAGGGATAAAGAAAACCAAAAGGAGAGTGCAAATGTCAAGGCCGCTTCACCACTAATGGCGTAAAGTCCTGGCTCCTTAATGGAGTCCACTTCCCAGGAGGTCTGAGCGGAGCAAGTGGAGCACAGGGGAATGGAGTCTCGGAGACTTGGAGGAGCAGTGAGTCCCCTTCTTTTCAGGAACTCCATAGTGGCTACTGTTCTGTGGCTTAACAGAAAAATATTTTCCAATTTCTGAATTGTTTTGAGTTCAAATGCTAATATTAAATCAACTTAAAAAGTTTGAGAAAGAGGGCATCTTGGATAGTTAAGCATCTGACTTCGGGGCAGGTCATGATCTCATGTTTCCTGAGTTTGAGCCCCACGATGGGCTCTCTGATGTCAGCATGGAGCCCACTTTTGGATCCTCTGTTTCTCTGTGTTTCTCTCTGTCCCTCCCCTGTGGCTTACCCTCTCTCAAAAATAAATAAATCTTAAAAAAATTTTTAAAAACGCTTTGAGAAAGTCAGAAGAGTGTCTTTTCTTATAAATAATCTTGCAGGGGCGCCTGGGTGGCTCAGTCGGTTAAGCGGCCGACTTCAGCTCAGGTCATGATCTCACGGTCTGTGAGTTCGAGCCCCACGTCGGGCTCTGTGCTGACGGCTCAGAGCCTGGAACCTGCTTCCCATTCTGTGTCTCCCTCTCTCTCTCTGCCCTTCCCCTGTTCACCCTGTGCCTCTATGTCTCTCAAAGATAAATAAACATTGAAAAATTAAAAAAAAAAAAAAAAAGTTGAGTTGAAGAATAACAATCAAAATGACTCAACCTTTAAAATAAATAATCTTGCAGAAGTAATTCAGTGTCCATAGTTGTAATCAGGTATTGCCAAATTCTAACCAGCATCAGGTTTTCCAAAGGAAATACAGAAAAGAGATGTTACCTTCCACTTTCATGTTAAGGTTTATGAAGTGTACATTCGGGCACTTGGGGGGCTCAATGGGTTGAGCGTGCAACTTCTAATTTTGGCTCAGGTCAAGATCTCACCGTTCATGAGTTTGAGAACCACATCTGGTTCTGTGCTGACACAGCAGAGCCTGCTTGGAATTCTCTCCCTCCTCTCTCTGTCCCTCTGCAGTTCATGTTCTTTCTTTCAAAATAAATAAAGGTTAAAAAAAGCATAAATGAAACCATGATATTCGAAAATCCAATTTGGTTGGTAATTTTTAATGTTTATGGTGTGAAACCTAGTAATAGGAAACCTCCCTAAAATGGAGTGGGGAGATGTGGCAGGGAAAACTTTCATACTCTACAACCCACAGGCAATTGCAGATACAACAGGAAGAGGGACTGGACCCTTCAGGGACTCGACCTTGCAGGTGGATAATACTCAACATCTCCAGCAGGAGGAAGAGAGGCTTTCTTCATCCCCCACAATCAAGAGTTCAGCCAGTGAGAAGCCACCACACTTCAAACTCTCAGTTTACTGCAATGGATTTTAGTTACCCCTTTTCTCCTTAAATAAGCATGCCTCTCCTTTGTTCCTGTATTTCCCTACAGTTTTTCTAAAGCTTGTTTGTCCTGAATCACAATTCTCTTTTATTCAATCCCAAATAACCCCATTAATTGCTTCTAAAATAACAGGCAGTTCAAAAAAAATTTTTTAAGCGGGAGAGAGAGAGAGAGAGGGAGAGAGAATGAATGTGCTCTCGACCATAGGAGGGAAGAGGGGCACAGGGAGACAGAGAATATAATTAATCTCCATGCTCGGTGTGACGCCTGATTTGGGGCTAGATCCCATGACCCTGGCATTAAGACCTGAGCTGAAATCCAGAGTGTGACGCCCACCGACAGGCGCCCCCTGGCAGTTTTGTTTTTAAGGTTAAAGATGGCAAACAAGAAACATCCCTCAGATATCAAACGTCCTCGGATATTGAAAACTTAATTTTTCATTAATTAAAAGTAAAATCCGGGGCACCTGGGTGGCTCAGTCGGTTAAGCAGCCGACTTCGGCTCAGGTCATGAACTCATGGTCTGTGGGTTCGAGCCCCGTGGCGGGCTCTGTGCTGACGGCTCAGAGCCTGGAGCCTGCTTCAGATTCTGTATCTCCCTCTCTCTCTGCCCTTCCCCTGCTCATACTCTGTCTCTATGTCTCTCGAAAATAAATAAACATTAAAAAAAATAAAAGCAAAATCCACCTATTTCCTAATGGTACCCATTATACAAGCCTTATTCGTTATCTCAACTTGACATAAAACATTACGAAATAGAAAACAAAAACAGTGATTAGAATATCCCATACTTAACGGGGGCCTGGGTGGCTCAGACGGTTGACCATCAGACTCCTGACTTTGACTCAGGTCATCATTCCAGGGTCGATCCAGCGCTGCATGGGCTCCGTGATGGGTGAGCAGCCTGCTTGGGATTCTGTCCCTCCCTCTGCCCCTCCCCCACTTGCACTCTCTCTAAATACAATAAAAAGAAAGAAATAAAAGAATATCCCATACTTCTCAAAATAAAAAATCTTCAGATAGCTATAGGAGTTGCCCCAGGAAAACGTGAAGCTGCAACACCGACGACTAACGACCCAAAGGGATTCTCGGCGGCACCCACGCTTCTCCCCAAGTGTTGGACACTCAGTTGAGCACGCCCTGCTCTGGGCCACGTCCCGCCTATCCCGCCGGCTCTCGACAACCAGCACAACCCCGCCTGCCCTGCTCGGTCCACTAACGCGCCAAGCACGGTCGCCGAGGCCGCTGGGGTCCCGCGAGACACGCGCCCCCAGCCAGCCCAGCGTGTCCAGCCAACCGGGGCTGCGCACACACCTGTCACCCTAACGGGGACACATCGGCGCGTTCAGTGCAAGAGGCCCCATGGCTCGGAGTCTCACCTGGAACTGCCTGGAACTGTCACCGCAAGTAGGGAAGTAGCAGCCAGCTACCTCAGACACGAAACACACCCAAACAGGAGCAACCAACCTGCCCGCGCCTGTCACCAGAGGTGGGTCGGGCCCGGAATGGCTGGGCGGAGCGGGGTGTGTTCACGCCCCCAAACCGCCCCCGCCCCCACCCGCGTTCCTAGACTCCGCCCCAATGTGGTCACGTCGAGCACCGGCCTCGCCCCTCCGCTGACTTACCGTTCCCGCTCTTCGCTCTCCTGCCCTAGGCCCCGTCCCACACTGGCCATGTCCTGCACCGGCCCCGCCAGTCGTTGACGCCGCGTCTGGGAACACCACTCACCCTCCCTAGGCCCCGCCTCACGGTGAACACGTTTTACGCCGTCCGGCCCTTCGGCTAGCGCCTCGCCTCGCTTATTCTCCCTAGGCCCCGCCCCACGCTGGCCACGTTCTGCGCCGGCCCCGCCCCTCTGCTGACGTCCGGTCCCCGCTCATCCTCCCTAGGCCGCGCCCCACGCTGGCCAGGTCATTCACTCGCCTCGCCCCTTCGCTGACGCCCCGGTTCCCACTAACTCTTAGTCCCCGCCTCTCGCTGGTCTCGTCTTGCATCGGCCCCACCCCTCTGCTCTCGTCCCCTTCTGTTCTTTGTTCAACCTCCCTAGTCCCCGCCTCACGCTGTCACGTCACGCGCCGGCCCTGCCCCTGTGCTTTTGTCCCGTTCCCGCTCACTCTCAATAGGCCCCGCCCCACGGAGACACGTTCGCTACGTCCTACACCAGCCCCGCCCCTCAATAGTCATCCAGGTCCCCTCTCTCTACTCACCCTCCCTAGGCCTCATCCTGCGCTAGCCACGCCCCAAGACGTCCCAGTCCTTCAGCTACTGTCTCCTCCTCGTCTCACCTCACCTTCCCTAAGTTTCGCCCCACGCTGGTTTCGCCCTGTACCGGCCCCGCCCCTCGGCTGGCGTCTCGCGGTCTCTCCTCACCTTCTCTAGTCCCCGCCCTACGCCTCCTCACTCGACACCTGGATTTCTGCTCCTCAGGCTACCTCCCACATCCAGCTGCCGCCGGGACCGTCGCCTCCGCCCCTGGTCCTGAAATTGGCCTGATCCCATTGCTCGACCAGACCCGCCTCCGAGCATCCTCCTGCAGTAAGGCCCTACAGCCTCCAAGCCTCCCCTTCGCGGTCACCTGGGCGAGGCCCCTGGGCTCCGGGCTTGGGGAAGGGACAACCCCGTTGTGTGACACCTCGTGCTGTTCTGTCCCAAACCTGTTCCCCCGGCCGTACCTGCCAGAGCGTGGCTACATTCCCGATATCCCACTGGAAATGAGCTGCTAGGACGCAGACGGCATCCTTTCGGTCGCCGAGGGCCGAGTGGGCGGTGACTTGAGGGAAGAAAGACCGGGAGGGAGACGCCGGGCGACCTCAAAGGGAGAGTGAGTAAAAAGAGCAACCTAGAGAATGCCACGTGGGGGGCCCTGTGCACTGGGGAGAACGGTCCTAGTGGACAGGAATACCTGGGCTCGACGCGGGAGCGGCGGAGGGCCGGGGGAGGGGCCTTAACCCGTAGCAGCGGCGGGGGGTGGATAGCACGGGGCACATCGCAAATGCATTCCCTTCCTACTGTCCACAGGCCTTCCCCTTTTATCCGTATTGTGTGAGGGGCATGCTAGAGGCCTCCCTGCTTTCCCAGCCTTCGTTACATCTCGAAAATACTGTTGGGTGCTCAGTAATTTTACACCAATTTCATGTGTATCACAAAAGATAGTGATCATTTTTCATATTAACAGACCCAGTCTAACAGCTTCCCTTCGTTCTTGTGACCTTTTGACTGAGCTGGCTGTGAGCTAAGGTTTCCAACTAAGTGTGTGTTTTCAAGTTAACTTTGTCCTTTTTGTACAAAGGTTCAGGGACGGTACAGTCGTTCCCTGCCCGCCCCCCTCCCCCGCAGACTTAGAAACTTTGTCATTTCTGAGTGTGCGCATCACCTTTCAGAGGCAAGCTTCCCTTGAGATTCCCATTTGGGGCAGTGGCATTTCCCGGGCTCCCGAAGTAACCTAGGAATTTCTGCATAGGAATTCAGTAGCATAGACACCCTCTCCAACCTTTCCAGGCCGACTCTAGTGGCTCTTGGGTCCTCATGGCCACTTAGAAAATTTCCAGAGAGTCAGGCAGAGCACAGATGAAGTTCGCGAGTGGTCCACAGTAACAAAAGTGGCTCCTGGCTTGACTTACAACTTTTTTTCTTTTTTCTTTTTCTTTTTTTCTTTTTTGGTGGCTCTGATGGGCCATAATGCCCTGGCTGCTGTTTTCACCGTTTTCGTTTCCCACTAGAAAAAGAAGGTAAAATACGGGATGCAGGGTGTCTGATGGACTTGGAAAGACACAGTAAGCGAAAGGGAGTGAGTGAATATCCTATTTTGGTATTCAGTTTTTGCTACAGTACAGTACATACAATATCCATCTTTCGCCTTCAAATATTTTTTTATATGGTTCCACTTCAGTGAACTTGTTTCAGTATTTTTAGAATGGAAATACAAACATGGAATTTATAAGGCTGCTTTTCAAGAAGTGAGGTCTGTGAAGTGTGTACCATGTGTGAGATGTGGAAGACCAACAGTCAGCACAAAGTTTTTATGTTCATAATGTGTAGCGAGTCGTGGAAATCTTATTAGATAATATTTATACCTTATTTAGCATCATCCATTAGAAATAGATATTCAGGGGCAGCAGGAACTCCCTTGCATAGAACTCATGGTTTTGTCGTCCCTAGGTCAAGTGATGCATGGAAACCATCACACTTAATGTAAAAAACTACTTGCGTGCATTTTATTTCCTTTTGATGTGGTTTGCAAATGTCACAGTATATGTTTAGTATAAGTTTTATTTATATTGAGAAGGATGTCCTAAAATGATGGTCATACTTATTTCTCCTGTAATCCAACTCATATCCTAGTGAGAAGGAAAGCCAATTAGAGCAGACAAAAAAAAGGGCCAGCCTGATGTCCGTGGGCGGATACTCCCCTTGCATGATTTTGGCTTCTCCAATCTTGCTTGGCTCTTGTATCAACCAGCAGCAAGGAACCAGAATCTTCACTATACTAGTCCCACCCAACCTGGAAGCACATATGTATAAAAGATCAGTAAAACCCGAATCTGGTACTCAGCCTTTGGAGATGACTCCACTGCTGGCACCGGTGCAATGTAAAGTCTTTTCTGATTCCCTGAGTGGTTGCTTGTCTCTTCCTGGGTGCCGAGTATTTGCTGTAACATTTTTGGTACATTGGTCAGGAAGCCGTCAGCCGCCGTGGCCCCTTGAGTTACCGTTGTGGGAGGCCAGTGGGGAGGCCTTCATCGTGGGCCCCTGTGTCATGGAAAAGGAAGGTGCGCTGCCGATGATTTCACTGGACCCCAACCCTCCCTGGGCCCAACAATAGTTGGCCACCACTGCGCTTGAACGAACTCCAGGGTGAATCAGAGAATTATGACAGGACGGGACATCGGATTGGGTAAATGTCCCGGGGACCTAGGACCGAATTCAGGCCTGCCCTAGAAGCGGAAGGGGAGCTTAATCACCTCCTGGGTGAGAGTCACCATATAGGACAGGGAATTCCCGGCTAGAAGTCTGTGATGTGTCTGAATGTGTGTGAGTGGCCGTGCTCCATGGTCTCAACTACAGAGCCTGAGTGGGTCCTACCCTGAGATTCTGTGAGGCCCTCCTAAGGCTCAAGGCAGAATCAGGTCCGAAGAGGCCTGATCCGAGTCGGGGGTTTATAGTGACCTGCCAATGCTAAGAAGCATCTAAATCCCCGTGAGGGGAGCGGCCAGGCAGATGAAGCAACCTCTTCCCTTGCGTATGTTCTGTGACACCGTACATTGGGAGGGACCTATCTAGGATACCAGGATGGGGGGAAATTCCTCAAAACCAACTGTTTTGGAGTGTATGATTAAGAATTTTAAAAAGGGGGGCACCTGAGTGGCTCAGTCGGTTAAGTGTCTGACTTCAGCTCAGGTCATGATCTCACGGTTCATGAGTTCGAGCTCTGTGTCAGTCTCTGTGCTGACAGCTTAGAGCCTGGAGCCTGCTTCAGATTCTGTCTCTCCCACTTTCTCTGGCCATCCCCCACTTGTGCTCTGCCTCTCTCTCTCAAAAATAAACATTAAAAAAAAAAGAATTTTAAAAAGGGATTTTCAAGTGACTTATGGGGTCAAATCGACCCCCAGGAAATTACACACCCTCTGTTAATTAGAATGGCCTACGTTCAGTGTAGACTGGCCCTCTGAGGACACCCTAGCTGTCCTCAGAGTCCGAGCTGTTTATAAAGTACTTACTGGAGACTCTGGCCACCTGGACCAATTCTCATACATCTATCAGTGGCTGGAAATAGCCCAAGTCAAGCCTCTTCGGGTCCAGTTCTGCCTTAATAGTAATGGACAATGTAGAGTCTTAGTGGCATAGGATGAGAAGACCTCACAGCAGAAAAAACCACCTCCATTCTCCAAGAAAATTCAGAAGTCCTTCCATTTCCACCACCATCTGACCCCAGCGCCCCATCAGTCGAGGGAGGGGAAGCTCACCTGCCTGACAGTCCACCCCCGTCAGTCTCACCTCTACCAGCAGCCAGTCCACCCCAACCAGGGACACTTGAACTGGTAAGAAGGTGCCTTCGGTATGCAGCTCAAGGTCCAAGGCTCCCAATGTCAATGCAGATGCCATTGCAGGAGACTAGGGGTCCCCAGAGCATAGGCCCCAACAGGACCTACAAGAAGGGGATTGGTTTACTGCTACCAACCGTTCTCCACCCTTGACCTCCTCAACTGGAAACACCACAGGTTGCCCTGCTCTGAGAAGCTGCAGGCGATGATAGATCTCCTAGAATCCATATTCCAGACTCACCGTTCTGCCTGGATCAACTGTAAGCAGCTTCTGCTCACACTTTTAAATACAGAAGAGCACTGATGAGTCGTCACCAAAGCCAGAAAATGGCTACAGACTCAGGCACCAGATGGGCAACTAGCTGGGAACCCAACACAGAAGTGGGAAGGGCCAGATTAGAAAGATACCAACCCACCTGCCTTCAAGGGGTAAAAACAGGGGCCTAAAAACCCACCAATATGGCAAAGGTATCTGAGGTCCTACAGAGCCAGAAGAGAGCCCAGCTGACTTCTGTGAAAGATTATGTGAAGCCTTCAGAGTTGATACTCCATTCAACCTAGAAGCCCTTGAAAACCAGCACATAGTCAATGCTGCCTTTGTGGGACAGGCCAAAGTGACATTAGACAGAAGCTCCAAAAAATTGAAAGGCTTTGCTGGACAGAATGCCACGAAACTCTTGGAAATCGCCGACAAGGTTTTTGTAATCATGACCGAGCTCCCAGAGGGAAACAGACTGAAGAATGAAAGAAAAGGCAGTTCTCCTGGCTGGGGCTTTGGGATAATCGCCCCCTCCAGAAGGGCCCCCACGGAAACCTTGAGGGATTCAAGGACAAAAAAGAAGGGCACCACTGGGACAAGAACATGTGTCTACTGCAAAGAATTTGGACACTGGAAAAATGAATGCCCCAACCTCCAAAAAGGAAAACCAAAAACTTCCACTCCTCCCAGCCGCTACCAACCAGAACCACCTAAGGCTGACCTGATGGGACAGGCAGGTGTGGACTCTGAGTAGGAAAGACCAGGCTCTATCCAACTGGGCCCTCATGAATCCACAGGCAAAATGAAGGCAGGGGGCCAGACAATAGACTTCATGGTCGACACTGGGGCCGAACACTCTGTGGTGACACACAAGGTGGCACCTCTGTCAGGTGGAGAAGTCACCATTGTAGGAGACACTGGGATGGAAACACGAAGGCCATTTTGTGGTCTGTGACAATGCCGGCTGGGGGCTTACCAAGTAGTTCATGAATTCCTATATCTACCTGACTGCCTGGTCTCACTGTTAGGTAGAGACCTCCTAGCCAAGTTGGGTGCAGAAATAGCCTTCACTTCAGATGGACTGACACAGTTGTGCCTAAATAAAAAGGCCCAACCGATGATTTTGTCCCTGACAATACCATGGGAAGAGGAACGGAGATTATATACTTCCCTTCCCGGTGAGCCAACTGTGGCTCCCAAGCTAGAAGCTGAGCAGAAGGAAACCCCTGTGGTCTGGCAAAAAACCACCCCCCAATATTAATTGACCTAAAGCCTGGGGTCCAACCTGTTAAAAGATGCCAGTATATGGTCCCATGCGAGGGAGGCACGCCTGGGCATCCAGATAAACTTAGGCTACTCAAATGGGGACTTCTAAAATGATGTCAGTCCCCATGGAATACTCCCCTGCTGCCTGTGAAAAAGCCTGGGACAGATGATTACCACCCTGTGCAGGACCTAAGAGCCATTAACGAAGCAGTCTTCATGCTGCAGTCAGCGTTGCCTAACCTATACAGTCTACTAGGACTCATACCTTCTGAAGCAGGATGGTTCAGATGTCTAGATTTAAAAGATGCCTTCTGTCTCCAGCTAGCACCTAATAGTCAACCCCTATTTGCTTTTGAATGGAAAAACCCTACTACAGGGGCAAAAGAACAGTTCACTTGGACTAGACTGCCACAAGGATTCAAAAATTCATGGGGCGCCTGGGTGGCTCAGTCGGTTGAGCGTCCAACTTCGACTCGGGTCATGATCTCACTGTCCGTGGGTTCGAGCCCCGCATCGGGCTCTGTGCTGACAGCTCAGAGCCTGCTTCAGATTCTGTGTCTCCCTCTCTCTGCCCCTTCCCCACTCATGTTCTGTCTCTCTGTCTCAAAAATAAATAAACATTAAAAAAAAATTTAAAAATTCACCAACCTTATTCAGTGGGACACTGGCATCTGACTTAGCTAGGTTTCTGGGACAGGACCTAACATGTGTCCTCTAATATGTGGACGATTTCCTGCTAGCCAGTCCCACGTAGACCCAAAGCTGGAAGGGAACCAGGGCCCTACTCAGGCTACTAGTAGAGGCACGATACCGGGTATCAAAGAAAGAGGCACAGATTTGCCAACAGGAAGTTAAATATTTGGGCTTCAAAATTACCCAAGACAAACAGATGCTGGGAGCCGAAAGGAAACTGCCAGTCTGTGCCATTCTGGTTTCCACTATCCACCGGCAGGTCTGAAAGTTTCTGGGAACAGCAGGATTCTGTTGGGTATGGGTCCCAGGGTTCTCCGAGTTGGCCACACCTCTATATGAGGCACTAAAGGGGGAAGAAAGGGCACCCCTTTTCTGGGGCCCTGATTGAGAAAAGGCGTTCGAAACCATAAAGACAATATTCACAGAGGCACTGGCCTTGGGACTCCCAGATGTATCATGAGATTTCAACCCATTTATACATGAGAGCAATGGGGTGGCCCTGGGGGTTCTTATCCAGGAATTTGGACCTTGGCAAAGAATAGTGGCATACCTTTTAAAGCAGATTGACTCATTTGCTGCAAGATGGCCTCCCTGTTTGAGGGCCGTGGCAACCACCACACTTTTAATCAAGGAAACAGACAAACTCACATTGGGGCAAAGCCTAAATGTTAAGGTTCCCCATTCTGTTATTACCTTGATGGATGCCAGAGGGCAACACTGGCTAACTCATGCTCGGATGACACGATATCAGAGACTACTATGTGAAAATCCACAAAAAAGATTGGAAGCCATAAAAACTGTAAACCCTGCCGCTTTCTTGCCCGCAGCAGTGGGGCCCCCAGAGCCTGACTGTGTAGAGGTACTTGATGAAGTCTATTCTAGTCGACCTGACCTATCAGACAGGCCCTTACAAAATCCAGACCTCATCCTGTACACCAATGGCAGCAGCTTCATGAATAAAGGCAAGACATATGCCGGTTGTGTAGTAGTCTCTGATTTTGAGGTCACAGAAGCAAAGTCCCTTCCACTAGGATGGTTAGCCCAAAGAGCGGAACTGTGGCGCCTAATAAGAGCACTAGAACTCAGTAAAGACAAAAGGGCCAACATATACACCGATTCAACGCTATGCCTTTGCCACTCTACATATACATGGGGCTCTATACAAAGAGAGAGGACTTTTGACTGCAGGAGAGAAAGAAAGAAAAAAGCGGGTAGAAATCCTAAAACTATGAAGGGCAGTCTGAGAACCGAGGGAGGTTAACAGTCATCCACTGCTAGGGACACCAAAGAGGAAAAGACTCAGTGTTGGAAGGTAACCGACGGGCAGACACTGCAGATAAACAAGCAGTGGGAGAACAAACAACATCCTCAAAGATCATGCTGGCCCTGGAACTGCCAACATCTCCAAGGTACACAACCCAAGAAATAAAATGGGCACAACAGGAAAAGTGAAGCCAGATAAAAGAAGGATGGTAGGTACTTCCAGACCAAAGAGTCTATGTACTGGAGCAGCTAGCACACCAGGTGGTTCTCCAACAGCATGAGCTCACCCACTTAGGAAAAACCACCTTTGAAACCTTAATAAGTTGTTACTATGTAATTGCTTGGCTCCCATCCCTCTGTGCCTCTATCTCTCAATGCTGCCTCCTCTGCGCTCAAAACAACGCCAAACAAGGCCCCACTGGGCCTATGGGAATCTAAATGCTGAGGTCAGGCACCTTTCAAAGATTTGGAGGTAGATTTTACTGAAATAAGACCCAGCGGAGGATGTAAATTTCTTCTGGTATTCATCTGCACGTTTTCGGGCTGTGTTGATGCCTATCCTACACACACTGAAAAGGCAAGAGAAGTAACTAAGGGTCTGCTATGGGATATTATCCCCAGACATGGAATGCCATTAACCATTGACTCACACAGCAGCCCAGGTTTTGTGGCCATGGTGGTGCAACAAGTAGCCAAAACCCTAGGCTTCTAATGGAACTTACATGGAGCCTACCCACCCCAGAGTTCAGGGAAAGTGGAACGTATGAACCGGACCCTTAAGTCAGCCATGGCAAAACTGTGTCAGGAAACTAACTTATCCTGGCTAGATAGACTACCCCCAGCTCTTCTCCAAGTATCCTGCACACCCCAGAGAAAAATAGGATTATCCCCATTTGAGATCCTATATGGAAGTCCCCCTCCACTAGTCAAATTCAGAGGAGACCTGACAGAGCTAGGGAATTTAGAAATATAAAAACAACTACAAGGATTAGGGAAAACTATATTTAAGGTACATAGATGGGTGACAGACAGGATACCCATTTTTCTAGGAATAACTGTATACTCCCACAAACCTGGGGATCAGTTTTGGATAAAAGATTGGAGAAAGGAACCACTCAAATCTACCTGGAAGGGACCCTATTTAGCTGTGCCAACCACACCCACAGCCCTCAAGGTTGCAGGACTAACCGCCTGGATCCACCATTCTTGAGGAAAGACAGCCCTTCTGTCACCTGACAACCACTTGGAATGGAGAGTAACTGCTAACCGGAATAATCCTCTACAGATCACCCTTAAGAGGAAACCAGATCATAAGCAGCCTGCAGCCAACACCTGAGAACTCTCTATAACCAGAAGCTTGAGGAAATCACCAAATGGCTTAAATGAAGTATAGCAAATCGTTCTCTTGAATTTCATTGTCATCCACTACCTATTTCTCTTTCCGTACTTGTTGTTATACTCTTTGCTGTAGGGCCGACCCAAGTTTCTTCTGCAGATTGGCGTCTGAATCACAAACTCTTGTTAGCCTCCCTCTACTTGCTAATGTCAGGATGCCTTATTCTCCTTAATTTATATGATCTGAGTTGTGATTGACGTCCTTCTCTGCATGTTGTTCTCTGCCTTTATAACCGACTCCTACCCCAGGATGGGATCGCCCTATCTCCTGTCCGTGTTGCACATATTCCTGTTCCTAACCTCTTCAAAAGGACTCTTCTCACTCCCGCCATGCAAAGAACGTGATTTATCATCCCCTCCTTGTCCCCCAAGGCCCGAAGAGTCACTCTGTTCTCCCAATCGCTGGACCCCATCTACTGTCTTCATGAGGGACAAACTTATGTTTCAGGCGCACAAGGTTGCACTGCCTGCTGCCCCACTCAGCCTCCTAAAGAGACCATTCCTCCCCCTGTGCCCTTCCTGACTCTTGCTCCAACTCCTCCCCCTTATACCAATTCCTCCCCCTGCTCCTCTTGTCCACATAGGTGAAACAACACTACCACCATGCCCCTGTGCCGCCATGTACTCCCACATGCCGAATGGATGTTACGATACCGGGAGAGTCACTCCCTGTACCAGAAATGGGAAAACTGACTGGACGGGAAAAATGAAAAGGAAACATTATTGGGGGCTGCCTAATCCAACCTGCCCTGATGTTCCTCATGCCTGTTGGGTCACTTCTGTCCTAACCCTCGACCTCTGGGGGTACATAAATCAGGTAGACCACTTGTCTACCTGAGGAATGTTCTACACATTTGACCTTAACTGGGGGACGTTTGTAGGGTGTCTGCTCAGGGTAACACACATTCTGTGCAACGCAGTCTCCCAGTCTAGATTGAATGCAGAGTGCAGTGGAAATTAGCATTAAACCTAGACACCCCACCCCCGTTTTTTTGTTTTTGTTTTGTTTTTTTTCTTCTTCAGCTTTACATTTTCTTGCAAGGTAAGAAACGCAAAGCCATGTTAGGATGTGGGTTATCGTGTGTTTTTGTCTTGAGCAATGTATACTTAAATTACTTACCAAAAAAAATATACATGAGAGAATGTTAAATGCAAAATATCAGCTATCATGTTAAATAAAATATGATATAGGATTAAATAACGTTTTACAGCGACCTGATATACTCTTTAGAAGAAAAACACACCTCTACATGTAGAGGATAATGACATGAAGTAGGTTTTCCTAGTTGTTCACCTTCACCTTTTATCTTGCAATGAACCTATATTATATCATTCTGCTTAAAAAAAAATGGATTGGTCTAGGTTAGGTAATGATTAATCGGCAACTGCTCTTGGCCAGAGATACAATAATGGACAATAATGGCAACTGTAAAGGGATAAGTTATTATGTCCCCTTCCCAAAATCATTGTGCCAAGTCTGTGTTCAGCTCATAATCTCAAGTATTTAAAACTTCTGTTTATATAAATATAACTAGAATACCTTTTAAAATAGGATACAAAGTATAAATACGCTATTTTTCTAATTGACCAAGCACATGGGATATTCTCATTTCTGTTTTCAAAACTACCTGTAAACACGTAGATACACATGTGACCCCAAATATTCAATACCCAGGAAGACAAGCAGCATGCACTCAGGAACTCAGAAAAGACTGTTTAGGGGCACCTGGGTGGCTCAGTTGGTTAAGCAGCCAACTTCGGCTCAGGTCATAATCTCAAGGTCCGTGAGTTCGAGCCCCACGTTGGGCTCTGTGCCGACAGCTCAGAGCCTGGAGCCTGTTTTGGATTCTTGTCTCCCTCTCTCTCTGCCCCTCCCCCACTCATGTTGAGTCTCTCTCTGTCTCTCAAAAATAAATAAAACATTAAAAAAAAAAAAAAAGGACTGTTTATTTTGCACCGGTGCCAGCCCAGTGGAGTCGCCTCCAAAGGCTAAGCATACTGCTGGGGTTTTACCGATCATTCATACCTATGTGCTTCCGAGTTGAGTGGGACTAGTATAGGCAAGCTTCTGTTTCCTGGCTTCTGGATGATGCAAGAGGCACACAAGATTAGCGGCCAAAAGCATGCAAGGGGAGTATTGGCCTTGGACATTGGGCTGGCCCTTTTTATTTGTGTTTACCAGCTTTCCTTCTCACACAGGGCACCAAGATTGAATGCTACTGGAACCATTTCCTCACAAAGTAATATTTTACCAAGTACTAATGAACATAATCTCAAGAGAGGAAGTGCACACTGCTGAAATCAAAACCTTTTTTTAATGCAAATTATCTGTGATATGTTTTGAACAAAGGAGAAACTGGCAATATATGAAGTGTGCTATTAGAAGGCTTGTCCTCCTGCTTAAAACTAATGAGAAAGTGCCTTTGGAAGCCGGTTAGATGTATATAAAGCTTTAAAAGAATTTAGGAATACACTTTCTGAATTTGGAAAAGGTGAGATATTGGAAATACTTCTGTTTGGGGTATAAATAAAATTCTGGAATTTCAAATGTGTTAGCACATCTGTGTTTTCAGCTACTTTAGAGGTGTAAGGAAATGAAACCTTAAAAGCCAGTAGAAGCACTTACATAGGGGCTCCATTTCCCCTTGATGTGCTAAAAAACTGCATTCAACCCCGTCAACTTGAAGATCTAATTGGCTCTATTACACGTTTTGTAGGTGGGGGCAGCATCGCATCCGGCAAGGAGAGCTCCTCTGAGCGAAACAGGAAAGGGGTTTTAAAGGCGAAGAGAGGGGACTAGAAAGAAAAAGTTCACTAGCAAGGAATGCATCTTTCCGGGAAAGTTGCCTCGGGGGGAGGCTGGGGTCCGTCCGGACCTGCTCGGACTGCCCCGGAACTTCCACTTCAGCCTCGCAGACTCCCGCGGCGGCTGTCCTTCGCGCGCCTGCGCCGAGTCGCCCTAAAGCGGCACTGCGAGGGCGGCGAGTGGCCCACGCGGGGACGCGCAGGAGCGAGACTGCGCTCCCCGCCTGAGAGGAGCCTCCGGGACGCCTGGCACAGCCCCCTCACCAGCCCACAGCCGCCGGTGAGCGCGTCCCGGGTGGTCGCTCTCCAGGGCCCGCCTGCCGCCGGCGGAAAGCGCACGCGCCCCTCGGAGCTCAGAAAGGGCAGCTTCGCGCGCCGCCTGTTGGCCTCCGGGAGCAGCGCAGGAGCTCACAGCTCCCCGTTTAGTGTTGCCTGGCACCCCAGCTCGGGTGGGGGGGGGGGTCACAGCCAAGAACCTAGAATGGTTAAAGAAATATATTTCTTTGGGGCACCTGGGTGGCTAAGTCCATCGAGCATCCGAATTCGCCTGAAGTCCTGATCTCATGGTTAATGGGTTCAAGCTCCACAGTGGGCTTTGTGAGGACAGCAAAAGGCTGGCTTGGATTCTCTCCCTCCCTCAAAAATAAATACTATATGATCTTTTTAACAATTATTTTTCTTCAATAGTTTGGTGGTCTCTCATGGCACCTTCTGAGGCAGTGGCAGGGTGAGTACACTCACTGGTGCCTTGGATGGGATCTTGAAAACTGAGAGAGCCAGAAAAAGGTTAAGACTTCCTTCCAAAGTCAGCTCTCCTAGATCTCACTCTGTACTGCCTAGTCAAGAAAGGAAAAGAAACATTTCTTATCTCCTCTGCCAACCTGAAAACAAGAGCTGCAATGAAAGGCAGGTGAGTGTTTATTTGGGATTGAAGAATTGCAGTTTGGGGAGCACCGATTCCAGCAGTAACCAGAAAAGTGTCCCATCTGTGGGGGGAAGGCAAGGGGTTTTTAGAACAGCAAGAGGAGCAATTACATGGCTTGGGTAAAAAAGAGAAAAAAATTACCCATTGGTACTAACTATGACCAAATCTGGAGAATGTCTTGTGTGCACTTGCGACGAATATGTTACTCTGCCACTTTTGGATGAAGTGTGCAGTGAACCCCTGTGAGGTCCATCTTCTCTAATGCGTCACTTATGGTTGATGTTTTCTGATTTTGTCTGAATGATCCCTTCATTGATGAAAGTGTGTATAAAGTCCCCCTTGTATTGCATAACTGTCTTTCCCTTTACATCTGTTCATATTTGTTTTATATATGTAGGTGCTCCTATGTTGAGCGCATAAATATTTACAGATGTTATATCCTGTTGTTGTGTAATACCCTTGTCTCAATATTCGCATTTTAAAATGAAAACTCATACAGAATTCAGTCACAAATTATCTATGTAACAATCTTTAATTCATCTTTACGACCTACATACATGGTTAACAATATGTAGTAATGAAGCATGATCTGTTTTTCAGTTACTATTCAAAGATACTTTATAGTTGAATCCAATCATAATTATTATTGCTGCATGAAAAACAGGACCTGACCAACATGATTTTTCAGCAACAACTTTGCTTTATATGCAGTTCCAAGAACTACTCCAATTGAAAAAAAAATCGTTAACAAAATTCTGCATTTAGAATTCTCAGATGATGTCACAATCCTACATATCTTCCTTACATTTTTATAATAGGCCATTAGGCAATATCATAAATTAATGTCTAAACAATTTGTTAAGAAAGTCTTGATAAATGTTTTTCGTAATCAGGGATTTCTAATGCAAAGTCTAACCTTTCATCTCATTTTAGCAATGATATATATACAGTGTGAGAAACTACATGTTGACTAAGAGATTAAAAATCACTGAAGACTTCTATTCACTAATAGAGTGTGAAACTTCACATGCCTACAATACTAGTTTTTCTACCAGTCAAGGTTTTCTTCATGCATGTAACAACGAGTAAGTTCTCCAGCATGAATTTTTGTTATTTTCCTAAAGTGACCACCTTCTATAAAGATTTTCCAACTGATGGGCGCCTGGGTGGCTCAGTCAGTTAAACGTCTTGACTTCGGCTTAGGTCATGATCTCATGGTTCGTGAGTTCGAGCCCCACGTCGGGCTCTGTGCTGACAGCTCAGAGCCTGGAGCCTGCTTCAGATTCTGTGTCTCCCTCTCTCTCTACCCCTCCCCTGCTCACGCTTAGTCTCTCTCAGAAATGAACATTAAAAAACAAAATCAAACAAAAAACCAAAAAGATTTTCCTGCGTAATTCCCCACTTAAGGAGATTATATTATTCATACTTGATTTTATTATGTACCCTAAGACCAGAGACTAGCTAATGTCTCTTCCTCCTTGATTATAAATATAGGGTTCCTCCAAATGCAGTTCACTCATGTTGTGTAAGGAGAAATTAAAAATGAAGGCATTTCCATAATGAATATGGCCATGGAACTTCCCCCACCTGAGTCCTCTGGTTGGTTCCACATTGATTCTGTGGCTAAAGGCACTTCGATGTTCATTCACTAGAATTAGAGTGAGTTCCCTCATGGTCTCTAAGATCAGAGTTGGTAACAAAGGCTTTTCCACATAGAAGACAAGTATATGGTTTCTCTTCAGTGTGAGTTTCCTCATGGTCTCTAAGATCAGAGCTTATAAAAAAGGCTTTTCCACATAGATGACATGTATATGGTTTCTTGTCAGTGTGAGTTTTCTCATGTTTTCTAAGATGAGAGCTTGTAACAAAGGCTTTTCCACACTGATGACATGTATATGGTTTCTCGCCAGTGTGAGTTTTCTCATGTCTTCTAAGACAAGACCTTCGAACAAAGGCTTTTCCGCATAGAAGACATGTATATGGTTTCTCTCCAGTGTGAGTTCTCTCATGTTCTCGAAGATAAGAGTTTTGAAGAAAGGCTTTTCCACATAGACGACATGTATATGGTTTTTCTCCAGTGTGAATTCTTTCATGTTCTCGAAGACTGGACCTTATAACGAAGCCTTTTCCACATAGATGACATGTATATGGTTTCTCGCCAGTGTGAGTTTTCTCGTGTTTTCTAAGATTAGAGCTTGTAACAAAGGCTTTTCCACATAGATGACATGTATATGGTTCCTCACCAGTGTGAGTTCTCTCATGTTCTCGAAGATAAGAGCTTTGAACAAAATCTTTTCCGCATAGATGACATGTAAATGGTTTTTCTCCACTGTGTGTTCTCTCATGTTCTCTAAGATTACAGCTTTGAAGAAAGGCTTTTCCACACAGATGACATTTATATGGTTTCTCTCCAGTATGAATTTTCTCATGTTGTCGAAGATTAGACCTCGTAACGAAGCCTTTTCCACATAGGTGACATGTGTATGGTTTCTCGCCAGTGTGAGTTTTCTCGTGTTTTCTAAGACAAGAGCTTTGAACAAAGGCTTTTCCACATAGATGACATATATATGGTTTCTCACCGGTGTGAGTTCTCTCATGTTCTCGAAGATTAGAGCTTTGAGTAAAGGCTTTTCCACACAGATGACATGTATATGGTTTCTCGCCAGTGTGAGTTTTCTCGTGTTTTCTAAGATTAGAGCTTGTAACAAAGGCTTTTCCACACTGATGACATGTAAATGGTTTCTCAAGGGTATCAGTTTTCTCGTGTTTTCTAAGACAAGAGCATTGAACAAAGTCTTTTCCACACAGATGACATATATAGGATTCCTCTACAGTGGGAGTTTCCTCGTGTTTTCTAAAATCAGAACTTGTGACAAAGGTTTCTCCACCCTGATGACATGTGTATGGTTTCTCTCCAGTGTGAGTTTCCTCGTGTTTTGTAAAAGAGCATTGAACAAAGGTTCTTCCATACAGATGAGCTGTATATGATTCCCCTCCAGTGTGAGTATTCTCGTGTTTTCTAAGATCAGAGTTTGTAACAAAGGCTTTCCCACATAGATGACATTTATATGGTTTCTCTCCAGTGTGAATTTTCTCATGTTTTCTAAGACAAGAGCTCTGAACAAAGGCTTTTCCACATAGATGACATATATATGGTTTCTCTCCAGTGTGAATTCTCTCATGTTTTCTAAGACAAGAGCTTTGAACAAAAGCTTTTCCACATAAATTACATTTATATGGTTTCTCTCCACTGTGAGTTCTCTCATGTTCTCTAAGATTAGACTTTGTCACGAAGCGTTTTCCACATAGAGGACATGTATATGGTTTCTCACCAGTGTGAATTCTCTGATGTTGTTTAAGGGAACTGCGAACAAAGGCCTTCCCACATAGATGGCATTCATAAGGCTTCTCCCCAGTATGAATTCGCTTATGTCTAGTTAAAGATGAAAAATACCTGAAGCGCCTCCCACACTGATTACAAGAAAATGGATTCTCTCCTGTGTGACTTATTTTATGGGTATGAAGATTGGCGTTCCGGGTGAAGTGTTTTCCACATTCATTGCATTTATAGAGTTTCTGTCCAGTGTTACTGAAGACATGCTGAGTCAATGTGTAGGTATGAGTGAAAACTTCATCATACCCACTATATACAGAGAGGTCTTCTCCTATGTAACATTTCTGCTGTTGGGAAAGAGATGAGAGACTGTTATAGGACTTCTCCAAAACATGCATGCATTCAGTTCTCAGGCTATGAATACCAGGCGGACTGCTCAGTGATAATCTCCAACTAAACCGCCCCCCCCCCACATCACTTACACCCATATGGGGTGTTCATCTCTGGCATGTGCAAACATTTTTACCCTTGGTAGCCTCGTTGCTGGAGGGCTGAGTGTTTTTGAAGATATCATTATGTGTCATGCCAATAAACCATGGTTATGCAATTATCCATTTATCAGAACAATTTATGGCTTAAATCCAGGCTAATTTCTTCCCCAGATTTAAATTTTCAATCACATTCTATGAGAAGGTACTTATAGCAAACTCTAACAATTCTTATGTGATTTTCAATTTATAATTTAGACTCTTTCCAGGCCTTGAACATGGATAAGCAAGTTTCATCCTCATGACACTTACTACTGTCCAGAAGTTAGGTGGGTCCTTTGTGCAGATATCTTGCATAGATATTATTTCTTGCTTGTTATGGCTGTTGTTTATGCCTAAAATAATTGAAGAAAAACAGAAATAAACCTTGAGTAGTGTAGGGGAATTAAAGTGTTGAAAAGTTCACAAGACCAGGTATGTTCACATGAGCAAATAATGTGAAATTGAGGAAAATCCTGGTGAAGAGACATACATTTTAGAATAATATCAGTCAGAACAAAACTCAATGTTTAAGTTAAAGAAAAATAAGGAAGGGCTGTTCCAGACAGTATCAGAGTGGAAATCGTAAAAGAAAGAGACCAGAAATCATGACAAGGACCACATTGTGAAATTTTTCCTCCAGCGAGGAGAGGACATTGCTTGTCTGAGGTCAAGTGTAACTCAGGTACATGAAGAGAAACTGATTTGAGACAAATAATGACAAAATCCGAGGAATGTTGTCTCATTGGTCACTCAACATTTCTGAAGTTATGGTTCACTCAGGGAAATCTGCACTGACATTATTAAGACCCTGCTCACTCACTAGCCTTCTCACACTGAGCCCATGTCTGCAGCTCACCTGGACTCCAGCCTTGGAGAGGTCCTCTTTCTTCTCTCCACAGCTCCCTTCTTTGCTCCCACTGGGAGGTCACATCTGATCTGAAGAAATGACACCCTATATCAATGGAGAATGGTATGTGAATTTGCAATTCTGTGCGGAGAACAGCGCCTGATATCGTACTGTACAGGCTACCGAGGAAGAACAACGTAAGTGTTGAAGAACAGCCCAGAGAATAACACTTTGAACACTAAAAACACTGATAGAGGTTCTCAGCCTGACACTGCACCCAAAGACAGTAAGATCTCTGGTTGCTGATGCTCCTGCCCAAGCTGAGAGAGTGCGGAAGGCTTAGAGTTTGCATCTTGAAGGAAATAAGTGTTCTCATAAGGGGGTGAACGTTATATTCAAAGGAATACAATAAACATAAGCGCCACCAAAATATTCTGCGGAGTTTTATGTGGAAAATGATACAACATGTTATATTTTCTATTGTACTCACGCTTTACCATACATCACAGGACAGAAATATTTAGGATATTTATTTATTCATTCAAAACATCTTCATTATATTCCCAGCATTGTTCTGGGTCTTGTAAAATGTGCAGTAGATATACACTTGTGGCCTCGAAGACTATACTCAACTTATCACGTAACATACATGATGAAATGTAAAGAAAGTTACAAATTCCATGTAGTCAGAAATGCTACAGAAGAATGAGTTAGGGTGGACGACTGTATTAGAATATGTGGAAGCAATCCTGGATACAAGGTTAATAATAAATAAAAGGATGAAAGAATGGATTAATGAATATTGATGACGGACTCACCCACGGAGACAAGATGACTAATGTTCTCCAGCATCACATCTCTGTACAGCGTTCTCTGGGATGTGTCCATCAGGGCCCACTCCTCCTGGGTGAAATCTACAGCTATATCTTTGTAGGTCACAGATTCCTAAAATAGCAGATATTGTTTCAGTAGGGCCAGGTTGAACAATCCCTAGGGGACAGCTGTCAACATGACAGTGATAGCAGAGTGGGGAGCTGTACATATAGAAAGCTCAAACTCCATTTTTGGTTCAAATCAAGAGTTCTCCCATGCTGATCTTCCTTCTGCTTTTCAGAGACATTCAAAAAGAAATACACAACAATTCCTTCATCATAAAGCAATCTCGAAATGAAATAACCTGGCAATTTTCCAATAACCTGGTAATTTTGACTTCCTGGTTGGCGATTATAACCTAGGTTAAACATTAGTATTGAGAAGCACCTGGCAGGGTCATTTGGAAGAGAATGTTGACTCTTGGCCACAGGGTCATGAGTTTGAGCCCCATGTTTGCTGTAGAAATTACTAAAAAAAAAAAACCCGGAAAAAAAATGTGTATATAGAGAGTTTCAATGAGCTACAGTGCAGATGCTTCTTTTATAAACACTTCATAGGTACAAGTAATAGATATATTAATATTAAAGGTAGAGAACTATGAAGCAATGCCCAGCATTCTCCAGGATGAACAACTTTCATGCGAAACTTGGGGTCAGCAAGTGGCACCTCTCATCTTGAAAACTCACTTGTTCTTTATAAGATACCAGAGCAGACAGGTCCTGGGGTCCGGTTAGGGGCTCCTGAGATGGCTCGCCTGAAGGATGGCCCCACAGTGATCTCTCCTGCAGTGAGCTCTCCATCCTTAACACCAATGATCACTGCATCAATCCTCCGTATGATAATCCTGTTTTTCAGTTCAAAGGCAACAGATTTCTCTCAATTAGTTCTAGCCTGTCTTAGTCCTTCTAAAATTGCCACAGGATTCTAAGTTGTACTCTAATTTCTATCCACATTCTGCCAAATGCAGAGTTCATTTTTTAAAAATACTCTCTAGGCATTGTTTTCTGATTTCCAATTTTAACTAAGTTTAATTACAAAGAGGGAAAAATGGGTGAAATGGGATAAGGAAAGTAAAGAGGATTTAGTCAGCTTTGGAAATTTCCAAATTAGTCAAGTGTATGTTACCAAACCTTTAGTAAGCTTAAAACTGAGGGGAAAAGAAATGATTTCTGGTTTCTTCTCTTATATAAATGTTTCTGTGTTCTCTGGAAAACTGCAGAGCTGACTTGTTGAAACGCCTGCCTCCTCACTGGACTGTAAACTGCTGGTCCTGGTCCTCTCTGGCTCTGGCCACCACGTGCCCAGGCCCATATGGCAGCCACTACTAAGGCCTATGGGTAAATCGCGTCCCAACCAAGACCACACACTGATGAGGAAATGAAACTCTGCACGTCTCTTTTCTGCAAGGACATTCTTAACGCAGAATGAGATGCAGTGTCATTGATGCTGGAAAGGAGATTACTTCCTGATCCATCCCTGGCCAACCAAAAGTATCCGTGCGTCCTGGGAAATATGAAGTAGAGCCCAGATCCTTGAATACTGCCTGGATGCACTTAGAAGACTTGGGCCAAGAGAAGCCCTCCCAGCCACAGGCAAGAGAGGCATCGTTCGGGACAAGGACCGCGTGTCCACTCACCTGCAGTCGCATCATCAAGGGTTCGGCCACCACGTCTCTTCCTCCGGATTTCCACTCGCAGAGTGCAATCCGTATGCAGGAGAAGCTGGGCAAGGAGAAAAAGCCAAGAGACTCCAGGCTTAGCCACAACTCCCAGACCCCCTGGTCATGAATCCCTGATGTGCCTGCATGCACCCCCCACCCCGGCTCCCCCTACAAGAACATGCCACTTGCTCTGAGAGAAGTGGGGGAGATCTCACTTCTGCTTGGATCAGAAGTGACAAGGTCTGGCTACTGCTGCTAGTCAATGAAATAGAAAAATTCTTTTTTTATTTTCAGACAAGGAAATGAAAATCATTACTTTAGGTTAACTAGCACTTTTTCATAGGGTTATTTAAATCCCTCCCTGAACCCACACCTAAAAGTCCCTGATGTAGAAAATGTACAATGCAGAGGTTTTACAAGGGGAAATATATTTGTTCAATCTGCCATTTCAGTTAACTTGTAACAGGATTATTGTCCTATATTAGTCATCACCACAAATGACACCCCAGCTTGTCATAAATCTTATTTTTAAACATACCAGTAAACTTTGAATTCTTACCAAAATTTTGTTAGTACTTAGCTGTATTTCATGGAAAAGTGACAGTATATAACAAGCAAAGTAGATGTAACTCACCTCCTTACACCTAGGGTCCAGAAAATAAGGAACACAAAATCAAAGTTTAATAAATAGGTCTTTCTGCTTGGAAACTTAAAAACATTCAATGAATTAATCCTCACATAGAGTCTGCTGATTTCAGTATAGTCCCTGTTATGGACAGAATGTCCGTGTCCCCTCCACCCCCACCCAAATCCATGTCAAAGCCCTAATTCCCAAGATGATGGTATCTGGAGGTGGGGTGTTTGGGAATAGGTTTAGATGAGGTCTTGAGAGGAGGTCCCCCATGAAGGGATTGAGTCATTCTTGGAGGAACAACCACAGCGCTCTATCTCTCTAATGGATAGGACATGATGGGACACAGTGAGAAGGCAGGCTCCTGGAAGCCAGGGACTGGTCCATCAATGAGTACGGAATCTGCTGACACCTTGGTCTTGGGAGTGCCCAGGCTCCAGAACTGTGAAAAACAAATGTCAGTTGTTGAAGCCTCCAAGTCTGTGATATTTCATTAATGCAAGCCAGAATTACATGACCAAATGACACAAACACAGTTTCAGACAGCTTTAGTAGTAAGAGAAAAGTACATGGCTAAGGAATGATACAGTTGGTATTTCAATTCAGTTCTGTTTCCCAAACTCAGATATCTAAACATGGTCCTCTTAAGGGATACAGACCCCTGCCAGTCTTACCAGGAATGGCCCCTGTCAGATGCAGAATCCGAGATCCCTCCAGCAACCATAGCCTCTCTCTTTCTAGCACATCCACTGACACCACTTCAAGTCTATCAGCCCCTAATTCCATCCCTTTTACTGTCCACCGCATCCCCATGTACTCCTTTCTGCAAGCATGCAGGACAAAAAAAAAAAAATGCAGTTTTATTCCAACCGCATACGCAGGACCAATCCCAATGCCTGGTTACATGGCTCGTGCTCAATAATATCTGAGATGAAAAACCGTACTTTGTTAGTTTTGCCTTACCTTACTTACATGTCCATTTCTTTAACCCACTTAATGACCAACACTCTATTACATACGTAAGTCCTAGATTTCTCAAAATCTAAAAATTCACGTAAGTAGTTGTCTTCGCACCAACAACTAATTCTCTGGCATTCCCTGGGTGTCCAAGGATTCAGTTCAATTCTGACACCATCTCCCTGGAGTTAGCCATCAGATCCTGCAAGTTCAAAGACTTAGCCCCACAAGACTTCCTCTACTTCAGATGCCAGCCACAAAAGTAGTGCGAAGGCTGCCCACATTTCTGCCGAGAGCACTGTAGATTCTAGGGTTCCCACAACTCCTCGAAGTAGGTTTAGTAATTTTCCCGAGTGACTTCTAGAATTTAGGAAAAAGACTGTATTTCGTTTTACTTGTTTATTTTAAGGAGGAACAGTCAGATAAAGAAGTACATGGGGTTAGGTTCTGAAGGGTCCCCAGTGCACGATCCTGCCATCCCCATGGAGGTGGGCAGCAGATGGAAGCACTCACCAGCCCGGAGGTAGGTCTCTAAACTCCAATACTGGTTGTTCAAGAGTGGTTATAGAGCTCAAACTGCAGCAACCACTCCCCTCCCCAGAGGCTGCTGTGTGGGGCTGATAGCACTTACAAACACAAATTGATTCATAACACTCTCCAGCTTTAATTTCTTCCCTGCTTTCTCACTGGCCTTACAAGTAGGATCTTAGACCTGCCATCACCTTCAGAAATCCACTAGCCTGCCGCCCCGTCCAGTCCACCCACCTCACCTGACTGTAGTCTGCTCTCAGCCCCTGGGACACAAAAGGTTTGGCTTCTCTCAGTAATTTTACACAAGTTCTGTTACCATGTGTGTTGGGGGGGTGGGGGAGTCTCTAATAGTATTCCTACCTACCTCCATGAGGACTCCTAAGGCTTTGCTCAAAGATGGTTTTAAGAAATTAACCAAAATATCCATATTTTCCGTAAGTTTTCTTTAAGGTATGATATCCTTTAGGATTCTGTACACAGTTTTCTTCTCTGAAAAAAATTTCTTTAGAGGATCTCTTCTAACTTAGTCTTTAAACAACACAGATCTGACAATGCATCCCTTTTACTCTCTGACAGAGCTCCACTCTCTGCCTGGCACAAGCCTGCCAGTCTCCTACCTCAGACACGCCTTTCTGCTGAAGAGAAGCCCTCATTGCCTCAAGGATGGTGCAGCGTGACGAGGCTGGCAAGACAGGAACGTGCCAGAGAACCAGGGAAATGAGACCTTGATCACCTTAAATGCCTTCTGTAAAAACGATGCTCCCTTTTGACAGTCACTATAGGTTCACTTTTATATTTGATACAAACACATTAAGAAGAAAAAAAAGGACAATGTGTTCTTTTTGGAACCAAATGCCTGTGCCTGAAATGAAAATATATTTCCTGATTTTTCCTCATAAGTAATTTATTCTTTTATAAATGAAGGCAGGTCCTAAGACGTATATACTTTTTCGTATTATTCAAAAATAGTTGAAACGCATCCTGTTTATGGGAAAATGAACATTAAAAGTACAATTTATTCAGGGAACCTGTCGTAGTTTGAAGCGTGTAGAGCATGGCAGTCAGTAGGATGTCAAGTAAATCTGACCTGGAGAAGATGAAGGGTCTGCTCTAAGATTTCATTTGCTCTTCTGGGGATGAAGAGGAGGGGGTACTGAAGGCAGTGGCCTGGGCCTAGAGGATACAGCACTTCTTCCCCTTCAGGTCTTACCACAGGCAGGTACACCTTGTCTTACTGTGCTTTACAGATACCGCTCTTTACAAAGGTGGGTGGTACACACATTGCTCACATTGTTATCTCTGTGTCACATTTTGATAATTCTCACAAACTTAAAATATTTTTATTATTATATGTTACTGTGCTAAGTGATTTTTGATGTTACTATTACAATTGTTTTGGGGTGCCATGAGGGTACACCCATAGGAAATGGCTAACTTAATAAGTGTTGTGTGTATTCCTACTGCTCCACCTACCAGCTGTCCTCCTTCCCCTTTCCTTGGGCCTCTCTTCCATGAGACACAACAAATGGATATGGGCCAATTAATAAACCCTACACTGGCCTTGTAAATGTTTAAGGTTTCTCATATTAAATCAAGAGCCAGAAATGAATCAGCTTCCTGAGGAAGGCATGCTGAAAGCAGATATAGACTGAAACCTAGGTCTCTTGTGTCAAAGAATCAGCCAAGCTATCAATGCAAAGGAAGAGGCCTTGAAGGAAATTAAAAGTGCTACTCTAGTGAACACATGGATGATAAGAATGTGAAGTCAGGGGTGCCTGGTGGCTCACCTGATTAATCGTCTGACTTCCATTCAGGTCATGATCTCACGGTTCATGGGATCCAGCCCCGTGTCGGTCTCTGTGCTGACAGCTTAGAGTCTGGAGCCTGCTTAGGATTTTGTGTCTCCCTCTCTCTCTCTGCCCCTTCTACGCTCGTGCTCTGTCTCTTATCTCAAAAATAAATAAACATTAAAAAAAGAAAGAAAGTGAATTGAGACAGACCTATTGCAAATATGGAGAAGGTTTGAGTGGTCTGGATAGAAGATCAACATTCCCTTAAGCCAAAGCCTAATCCAGAGCAAGGCCCTGACTCTCTTCAATTCTGCCAAGTCTGAGGGAGTTGAGGAAGCCTCAGAAAACGTCTGAAATGAGTAGAGGATGGTTGGTGGGAGTAATGAAAGAAGTCATCTCCGTAACATAAAACTGCAAGGTGAGGCAGCAAGAGCTGATGTAGAAGCTGCAGCCAGTTATCCGGAGGATCTGGCTGAGACGATTCATGCAGGTGGCTACACTGACCAACACCTTTTAACTTGGAAAATCCACCAGAGGCCTTCTGTTGGAAGACGATGCCATCCAGGACTTTCATCCCCAGAGAGCAGTCAGTGGTGGGCTTTGAAGCTGCAAGGACAGACTGACTCTCTTGTTAGGAGCTAATGCAGCTGGTGACTAAGCTGAAGCCAATGCCCATGTGCCATCCTAAAAATCCTGGGGCCCTTGAGCATCATACTAAATCTACCCTGTCTGTGTTCTGTCAATGGAACAACAAAGGCTGGGTGATGGCACATCTGTTTAATTGTGGTTTGCTAAGTATTTTAAGTCCACTGTGGAGACCTACTGCTCAGAAAAAAAATCCTTTTCAAAATATCAGTGCTCATTAACAACGCACCTGGTCACCCAAGAGCTCTGATGGAAATGGGGCAGTAAGATTACTGTAGTTTTCACGCCTGCTAACACAGCATCCATTCTGCAGAATGGCAGGGGCAGTGGGGTCACAGACACGCATGTAAGACCCTGAAGTTTGATAATTATACAGGAATAAAAGCTTACAAAAATTTCTATAGGAAAAAAAAAATCGAAAAACAAATACGAGGGTTTCCATGCTTTAAATTGTTGGCGCAGTTCTAAAAATGAAACCGCTCAATAAATCCTGAAAATATCTGTTGTTAGAAGAGTTGTGTTAAAAACACGTGTTCAGAGAATGTGGTATGAGAAACTAAAGAGAAATGATAGTGGCAGTCGTTCATGATGAGATCTGGGGAAGACCCGTGCAGAGAAGAACAGACAAGTGCAAATGCTCTGATGTGGGATAAGCCAAACGGGACTGTGAATCTGCAAGTGGGTCTAGGCACTCGAATAGTCACAGTAACACTCCTGGGTGACAGCAAATAAGCTAGGTTTTAACATTTATTAAATATTATTTGTTTTGTGCTATGTTCATTGCCGGCAAAAAGTATTAAAATCAGTTTGTGTAATTTTGGGGCAAACAGAAGACAACATGGAAGCTTCTTTGCACAGGAAAATGGGTAGAAGCATTAAGATACAATTACTGAGCCAGAGCTCCTCATGTTTATCCCAATATACTGATATCTGAGGCAGAGTGGAGAAGGCTGGCACATATCTTAAAGTAATAAGATAGAGATACTTACATTGGGTCTGAGATAGTTGGTTTCCTACTGCTGGTTCTTTCTATCCTTTTAATTTTTATTGTTAATGTTTTACTTATTTACTTATTTTGAGAGAGAGAGTTGGACCAGGGTATGGGCAGAGAGAGAGGAAGACACAGAACCTGAAGCAGGCTCCAGGCTGTCAGCACAGAGCCTGATGTGGGGCTCAAACCCCAAACTGTGAGATCATGACCTGAGCCAAAGTGTAAAGCTCAAGTGATGGAGCCTCCCAGGTGCCCCAGTTCCATCCACCCTTTACCTTAGCAGTCCAAGAAAATTAGTTTATCAGAACGTAAGCAGTATTCATTCCAAAAACAATAAGAGAATGTCAAAACTTAGGCTCTGCCCTGTAGATACATAATTCCCAAAGACTTCCCAGGGCATCCACTCCTTATTTGCCATTTTTTATGTATCTTTGATTTCTACAGGGCTACTAACTGGAAAAGGCAAGGTTCTTTGATGGAAGCTCAAGATGACTGAGAGACAGCTGCTATGGCCAGGTGCCAGGAAGGTCTGAGAGGAGTAAGGTGAGCTCAGGGGAATTGAGATTAGGAGACTCGGAGGAGTACTGGGACCCCTTCTTTATAGGACCTCCATAGTGGTTACTGAAATATATTTTCCAAAATCTGAGTTGATTTGAGTTCAAATATTAGTACTGAATCAACTGAAAGGTTTGAGAAAAGAGCAGACCTGGGTATCTCGTTTGGTTAAGCATGACTTTGGGTCAGGTCATGATTTCATGTTTCCTGAGTCTGGGCTCTGCATCAGCCTCTCTACTGTCAGCATGGAGCTTCAGACCTCTGTCTGCCTCTCCCTCTGTCCCTCCCCTGTGGCTCACTCTCTCTCAGAAATAAATAAACATTAAAAAATAACCATAAAAAAAGTTTTGAGAAAGCCAGAAGAGTGTCTTCTCTTGTAAATAATCTTCGAGAAGTAATGCAGCATAAGTGGCTGGAATCAGGTATTTCCAAATTCTAACCAGGATCAGATTTTCCAAAGGAAATTTAAAAAAGAGATGTTAACCTACACTTTCATGTTAAGATTCATTAAGAGTATATTGGGGCATCTGGGGGGCTCAGTTGGTTGAGCATCTGAGTCTGATTTCAGCTCAGGTCACGATTTCACTGTTTAGGAGTTAAAGCCCCACATCGGGCCCTGTGCTGACAGCCTAGAACCTGCCTGGGATTCTGGGTCTCCCTCTCTCTCTGCCCTTCCTCTGCTCACGCTCTCTCTCTCAAAATAAATATATAAAAATTAGCAAATTTTTAATGTTTATGGTGTGAAACCTAGTAATAGGAAAATTCCCTAAAATGGAGTGGGGAGATGTGGCAGGGAAAACTTTCACACCCTACAACCCACAGTGACTTGCAGACCCAACAGGAAGAGGGACTGGACCCTTTGGGGACTTGACCTTGCATGTGTCAACATCTCCAGCAGGAGGAAGAGATGCTTTTTGTTTTATTATCCCCTAGGACAACAGTTCAGCCAGTGAGAAGCCACCACACTTCAAACTCTCGGTTTACTCCAATGGACTTTTAGTTTACAGCACCTTCCCAAATTACCCCCTTTCTCCTTAAATACGCATGCCTCTCCTTTGTTCCCGTGCTTCCCTACAGTTTTTCTAAAGCTTGTTTGTCCCAGATTGCAGTTTTCTTTTATTCAGTCCCGAATAACCCCAGCAGTTGCTGCTAAAATAACAGGGAGTTCTACTTTTTTTTTTTTTGAGAGAGAGAGAGAGAAAGTGAGAGCAAGAGAATGCTCTCCAGCGCAGCGGCGGGAAAAGGGGGCACAGGCAGAGAGAGAATCCAAGCAGTCTCCATGCTCATCTCGGAGTCTGATTTGGGGCTTGATCCCATGACCCTGGCTTTAAGACCTGAGCTGAAATCCAGAGTCTTATGCTCACTAATTAAGCCACCCAGGCGCCCCTTGGCAGTTGTGTTTGAGATTAACAATGACAAACAAGAAGCATCCCTATCAAATGTCCTCGGGTACTGAAAAATTAATTTTTCATTAATTAAAGCAAAATCCACGTATTTCCTAAATGGTATCCATTTTGCAAACCTCATTCATTATCCCAACTTGACATAAAACATTAAGAAATAGAAAACAAAACCAGTGATTAAAATATCCCACACTTAACGGGGGCCTGGGTGGCTCAGACCGTGGAGCATGACACTCTTGATTTTTGACTCAGGTCATGATCTCAGGGTCTAGGATCCAGGCTCTACCAGCTCCGCATAGGTTTGCAGTCTGCTTGGGATTCTGACCTCCCTCTGCCCCTCCCCCACGCGCACTCTCTCTAAATACAATAAAAGGAAAAGAAAGAAAACAATATCTTATACTGCTCTAAAAAAAAATCTTAGCTCTGGGAGTCGCCCCAGGAAAACGTGAAACTGCAACACCGACGACTTAACGACTCAAAACGATTCTCGGTGGCGCCCACGCGTCTCCCCAAGTCCCGGACACTCAGCCTCCCGCTGAGCACCCCCTGCACTGGGCCCTGTCCCGCCTCTCCCGCCGTTTCTCCGCCACCAGCACAGACCCCGCCTGCCGTCCTCGGCCCGCTAGCCCGCGCCAAGGGCGGGCGCCGGAGTCCCGCGAGGCCCGCGCCCCCAGCCCAGAGTGTTCAGCCAACGGGAGCTGTGCACACACCTGTCACCCTAACGGGGACACATCGTCGCGTTCAGTGCAAGAGGCCCCAGGGCTCTGAGTCTCACCTGCAACGGGCCGAAACCGTCACGGCAGGTATGGAAGCAGCAGTCAGCTTCCTCAGACACCAAAACCCCCAAACAGACCAAAGCTGCCAGCCCGCTGGCGCGTGGACGCAAGAAGAAGTGCGACCGGAAAGGCGGGGTGGGAGCATGACCCACCCCAAACACACACGCCTCCGCTCGCACTCCTAGGCCCCGCCCCAATGTGGCCGCTTTCAGCACGGCCCCGCCCCTCCGCTGACTGGTCGTTCCCGCTCGTCGCTCACCTTCCCTCGGCTCCTCCGGTCGTTGAACCGCTTCTGGGCACTCCGCTCACCTTCCCTAGGCCCCGCCTTACGGTGACAACGGCCTACGTCGGTCCCGCCTCTCGGCTGACGACCCCTCCCCGCTCAACCTCCCTAAGCCGTGCCCCATGGCTGGCCACGTCCTACTTCGGCCCTGCCCCACGGCTTTTGTCTGTTCCCGCTCACCCTCCCTTAGCCCCGCCCCACCCTCGCCTCGTCCTACACCAGCCCCGCCCCTCAGTGCAGGGTCCCTGGGCCTTCTCACCCTCCCTAGGCCCCGTCCCGCGCTAGCCACGCCCCAAGCAGCCCGGTCTTTCAGCAAACGTTCCCTCCTTGTCTCTGCTCTTCTTCCCTAGGCGGCGCCCCACGCTGGTTACGCCTTGCACCGGCTCCGCCCCTCCGCTGACGCCCCATTCCCGCTCACCCTCCCTAGACCCCGCCTTGCCCTGCCCATCTCTTGCATCGGTTCCGCCCCTCCGTTTACGTCTCTTTCTTGTCTGTGTTCATCCTCCCTAGTCCCAGTCTCACGCTGCCCACGTCCTCCCCGGCCCTGCCCCTCGGCTTTTGTCCCATTCCCGCTCACCTCCCTCGGCCCCGCCCCACGTTCGCCACGTCCTACACCAGCTCCGCCCCTCAGTGGATGTCTCGGTTCACTCTCTCCCCTCGCCCTTCCAGGCCGCTTCCCGTGCTAGCCACGCCCCTAACCGACCCTGTACTTCTGCTGTTGTCCCCTTCCCGGTCTCTGCTCACCCTCCCTAGGACCCGCCCCTTCATTGACGTACCTTCCCGGCCCCGCCCTTCCGCTGACGCCGGGTCCCCATTCACCCTTCCTAGGCCACGTTCCATGCTCTTCACGTCCTGCCCAGGCCCCGCTTCGGCTCACCTTCGCTAAGCCCTGCCCCACTCTGGATACGCCCTGTACCGGCCCGCTCCTTCGCGGAGATCCTCTCCTCGTCTCTTCTCATCCCCCCTAGTCCCCGCCTCACGCAGTGTCCTCACTCCGGACCTGGTTTCCTGCTCCTCAGGTTACCTCCCACATCCAGCTGCCGCCGGGACCGTCGCCTCCGCCCCTGGTCCTGAAATTGGCCTGATCCCATTGCTCGACCAGACCCGTCTCCGAGCCATTCTCATCCTCCTGCAGTGAGGCCCTACAGCCTCCAAGCCTCCCCTTCGCGGTCACCTGGGCGAAGCCCTTGGACCCCGGGCTGGGGGGACCGGACGACCCCGTTGTGTGACACCTCGTGCTGTTCTGTCCCAAATCTGTTCCCCCGGCCGTACCTGCCAAAGCGTGGCTACATTCCCGATATCCCACTGGAAATGAGCTGCTAAGACGCAGACGGCATCCTTTCGGTCGCCGAGGGCCGAGTGGGCGGTGACTTGAGGGAAGAAAGCCGGGAGGGAGATGCCGGGCGACCGCAAAGGGAGAGTGAGTAAAAAGAGCAACCTAGAGAATGCCACGTGGGGGGCCCTGTGCACTGGGGAGAACTGTCCTAGTGGACGCGAATGCCGGGGCTCGACGCAGCGGGAGCAGCGGAAGGCCGGGGGAGGGGCCTTAACCCGTAGCAGCGGCGGGGGGTGGATAGCACGGGGCATCGCAAATGCATTCCCTTCCTACTGTCCACAGGCCTTCCCCTTTTATCCGTATTGTGTGAGGGGCATGCTAGAGGCCTCCCTGCTTTCCCAGCCTTCGTTACATCTCGAAAATACTGTTGGGTGCTCAGTAATTTTACACCAATTTCATGTGTATCACAAAAGATAGTGATCATTTTTCATATTAACAGACCCAGTCTAACAGCTTCCCTTCGTTCTTGTGACCTTTTTGACTGAGCTGGCTGTGAGCTAAGGTTTCCAACTAAGTGTGTGTTTTCAAGTTAACTTTGTCCTTTTTGTACAAAGGTTCAGGGACGGTACAGTCGTTCCCTGCCCGCCCCCCCCCCCCCCCCCCAGGACTTAGAAACTTTGTCATTTCTGAGTGTGCGCATCACCTTTCAGCGGCAAGCTTCCCTTGAGATTCCCATTTGGGGCAGTGGCATTTCCCGGGCTCCCGAAGTAACCTAGGAATTTCTGCATAGGAATTCAGTAGCATAGACACCCTCTCCAACCTTTCCAGGCCGACTCTAGTGGCTCTTGGGTCCTCATGGCCACTTAGAAAATTTCCAGAGAGTCAGGCAGAGCACAGATGAAGTTCGCGAGTGGTCCACAGTAACAAAAGTGGCTCCTGGCTTGACTTACAACTTTTTTTCTTTTTTCTTTTTCTTTTTTTCTTTTTTGGTGGCTCTGATGGGCCATAATGCCCTGGCTGCTGTTTTCACCGTTTTCGTTTCCCACTAGAAAAAGAAGGTAAAATACGGGATGCAGGGTGTCTGATGGACTTGGAAAGACACAGTAAGCGAAAGGGAGTGAGTGAATATCCTATTTTGGTATTCAGTTTTTGCTACAGTACAGTACATACAATATCCATCTTTCGCCTTCAAATATTTTTTTATATGGTTCCACTTCAGTGAACTTGTTTCAGTATTTTTAGAATGGAAATACAAACATGGAATTTGTAAGGCTGCTTTTCCTTTTTTTATTGTCTTTTTTTTATTTTCTTTTTTAACATTTATTTATTTTTGAGAGACAAAGAGACAGAGTATGAGCAGGGGAAGGGCAGAGAGAGAAGGAGACACAGAATCTGAAGCAGGCTCCAGGCTCTGAGCTGTCAGCACAGAGCCCGACGCGGGGCTCAAACTCACAGACCCTGAGATCATGACCTGAGCCGAAGTCAGCCGCTCAACCAACTGAGCCACCCAGGCGCCCCATAAGGCTGCTTTTCAAGAAGTGAGGTCTGTGAAGTGTGTACCATGTGTGAGATATGGAAGACCAACAGTCAGCACAAAGTTTTTATGTTCATAATGTGTAGCGAGTCGTGGAAACCTTATTAGATAATATTCATACCTTATTTAGCATCATCCATTAGAAACAGGTATTCAGGGGCAGCAGGAACTCCCTTGCATAGAACTCATGGTTTTGTCGTCCCTAGGTCAAGTGATGCATGGAAACCATCACACTTAATGTAAAAACTACTTGCGTGCATTTTATTTCCTTGTGATGTGGTTTCCAAATGTCACAGTATATGTTTGTATAAATTTTACTTATATCAAGAAAGATGTCCTAGAATAGGTGGTCATACTTATTTTTGGTAGCCCAATTCATATCCTAGGAGCAGTATTTGTTTTTCTTCTCTCTTTCAAAAATTTTAGATTACTATTTCTATGTGTTCGTTGTTCCAAAATGCTGAAAATAGAAATTCACCGAATAGGGCAGGGCATGAAAATTCATCTGGAAAACAATCTGTCATTCAGAGACCATTCTTATTTTGGTTTGTGCGTGTGTTTTCCAGGGAAGCTGAACTTAGGATCCATTTCTGCCTTGCTCCAAAGCCCCGCCTGCACCAAACATCAGGCCACACAGCCCTGTCTCAGTGCTGACTGCCTTGCTGCTCTTCCTGCCAGCCACCCTCCCGTCTGCGCTTCCGGGTCTGTGTTCTTG
The DNA here is from genome assembly GCA_030068075.1 of Paguma larvata. Taxonomy (NCBI): domain Eukaryota; kingdom Metazoa; phylum Chordata; class Mammalia; order Carnivora; family Viverridae; genus Paguma; species Paguma larvata. The sequence continues at coordinate 39,635,166 of CM057823.1, forward strand.
GTCTGGGGCTGTTGATGCGCCATGGGGTTGGTCCCTGGGCATCCTCTCAGTGTTCCCCCTCCACTAGAGGATGACTTGGCATCCCAGGTCTGGCACTTACAAAATTCTGCACAGGTACCAGCAGATAGATACTGACACGGAAATGAGTTCTTTCCAAGCCGACGGCCGAGAAAGAATTCTTGAGACGTTTCTGGTGCCAAAAAAAGATCGTTTTACTAAAGCTCGGGGACATGAGCCATGGGCAGAAAGCACCGCATTGAGGTTATACAGAGTGACTAATAGAAGGTTTTCTATCCTATAGAGGGGAGGGTGACCTTAAGGCTCCAGGAAATGAGTCTGTAGGTTCCTGGAGGTCTATTATTAACTTCGTGTTTTTGTTGTAAATCATTAAGACAGTAACAAACTGGGCGCCTGAGTGGCTCAGTTGGTTGAGTGTCTGGCTCTTGATTTCTGCTCAGGTCATGATGCCAGGGTCATGGGTTCAGTCCCTGTTCGAGGTCCTGGCTGCGTGTGGAGCCTGCTTAAGATTCTCTCTCCCTCAGCCCTTCTCCCCTGCTCATGCTCTCTTTCTTAAAAAAAAAAAGACAAACACGCAAACAAAAAAACTGTTATAAACTCTAGTGGAGTTTCATATCCAACACGACTGTCATTGATGTTATCTACATTTCCTTCTGAGTTTGTTTTCCACATCAGCTGACCATTTCTTTTCTCCCTGCCTCTGTTCTCAGGCAGTCACCGGTACCTGAGGAATGTTCTACATGTCCACCTTAAGTGGGGACAGACATTTGTTTGGTGTCTGCTGAATGTAACTTACCAATTCTGTATAACGCGGTCTCCAGAGTCTAGATTAGAAAAATGAATGCAGTGGGGCACCTGGGTGGCTCATTTGGTTAAGCGTCTGACTTCAGCCTAGGTCATGATCTCGCCCTTCCCGTTTGAGCCCCCGTATCCAGATCTGTGCTGACACTCCAGAGTCTGGAGCCTATTTCAAATTCTGTGTCTTCCTCTCTCTCTACCCCTCCCCACTCGTGTTCTGTTTCTCTTCTCTCTCAAAAATAAATAAACATTAAAAAAAAAGAATGTGGGTGCAACGTAAATTAGCAAAAAACTTCATACACCCCCTTCACTTTTTTTCTTGCTTTGATTTTTTTTGTGTGTTTTTTTGCTTTTTCTTCAGATGTACAGTTTATTACAATGTAAGAAAGAAATGCAAAGCCATGTTAGGTTATGGGTTGTGTGTTTTTGTCTCGAGCAATGTAAACTTTGATTACTTACCTAAAGTATTTTACATGAGGGAAAGTTAAACGCAAAATATCAGCCATCGTGTTAAATAAATTATGATACAGGACTACATCACATTTCACAGAGCCCGGTTTACTCTTTAGAAGAAAAACACACTTCTGCAAGATAGAAGATAATGACATGCAGGAGGTTTCCTGGTTGTTCACCTTTTACCTTGCAGTGAACCCGTATGACATCATTTTGCTTTAAAAAATTGGATCTGGTCTAGGTTAGGTAATTCTTAGTTGGTAACATGATATAGAACTGCTCTTGGCCAGAGGTACAATAATGGACACTTACAGCAACCCAGATAAAGGGAGAAGTTATTATGTCCCCTTCCCAAAATCATTGTGCCAAATCTGTGTTCAGCTCAGAATCTCAAGTATCTAAAACTTCCGTTTCTGTGAATGTAAATAGAATAATCTTTTAAAATAGGGTACAAAGTATAAATGCATTTTTTTTTTTTCTAATTCAGCAAGCACATGGAATAGTCTCATTTCTGTTCTAGAAACTACCTGTAAACACATAAATACACACCAGGGCACCGAGATTGAATGCTACTGGAACCATTTCCTCATAAATTAACATTTTACCAATACTAATATACATAATCTTAAAAGAGGAAGTGCACACTGCTGAAATCAAAACCGTTTTTTAATGCAAATTCTCTGTGATACATTATTTTGAACAAAGGAGAAACTGGCAATATATGAAGTTGTGTGCTATTAGAAAGCCTGTCCCTGTGCTTAAAACTAATGAGAGAGTGCCTTTGAAAGCCGGTTAGATGTATATAAAGCTTTAAAAGAACTTAGGAATACACTTTCTGAATTTGGAAAAGGTGAGATATTGGAAATACTTGTTTGGGGTATAAATAAAATTCTGGAATTTCAGATGTGTTAGTACATCTGTATTTTCAGCTACTTTAGAGGTGTAAGGAAATGAAATCTTAAAAGCCAGTAGAAGCACGTACATAGGGGCTCCGTTTCCCCTCGATGTGCTAAAAAACTGCATTCAACCCCGTCAACTTGAAGATCTAATTGGCTTTATTACACGTTTGTGGGTGGGGGCAGCATCGCATCCGGCAAGGAGAGGGGGTTCTGAGCGAAACAGGAAAGGGGTTTTAAAGGCGAAGAGAGGGGACTAAAAAGAAAGTTCACTAGCAAGGAATGCATCCTTCGGGAAAGTTGGGGTCCGTCCGGACCTGCTCGGACTGCCCCGGAACTTCCACTTCAGCCTCGCAGACTCCCGAGGCGGCTGTCCTTCGCGCGCCTGCGCCGAGTCGCCCTAAAGCGGCACTGCGAGGGCGGCGAGTGGCCCACGCGGGGACGCGCAGGAGCGAGACTCTGCGCTCCCCGCCTGAGAGGAGCCTCCGGGACGCCTGGCACAGCCCCCTCACCAGCCCACAGCCGCCGGTGAGCGCGTCCCGGGTGGTCGCTCTCCAGGGCCCGCCTGCCGCCGGCGGAAAGCGCAGCTTCGCGCGCCGCCTGCCGGCCTCCGGGAGCAGCGCAGGGGCTCAGAGCTCCCCGTTTAGTGTTGCCTGGCGCCCCCTCCAGGTCTTCGTGGGTGTGGATGCTAACGAAATGCACCTGCCACCCGTGGCTTGGCCTGCAATGCACTGAGAGACCAGCAATCAAAGCATAAAGTCAGCTTATAAAGGCCAACTGCTTTCCCACACACTAATAATTAACGGTCGGAATCTGAACATTTAAAAATGGCATTTTTAACAGTCATTTGGCCACCCTCAAATTGAGTTCTTTGGGTATCAACCTAACAACATGTGTAAAAATCTGCATTCAGAGACGTAACCCTGCTGAAAGATCGCAAGTAAAATCTAAATTAATGAAGAGATGTTAGTTTTTCATGATTTCAATGTTCTTAAAATGACAATTCTTACTAATTTGAGGTACAGGTTCTGCTAAATCCCAATCAGAATGCAAGCAAAGGGACGTGCGAGAATACACAACATAGGACTGAGGAATAAAGCTAAAGAATTCACACACCCACATTCCAAGACCTACATAAGTATAATGAATAGTAAAGTGAGTGATCTTGGCAAGGAACACTAGATGCAGATGATGAGGTTTTGGGATGATGGTGGGGTGGTCCAGAGCTGACAGTCAAGAAAATCCTTGAAGATGTATTTGGTGCAAAAAGGTGATTTTATTATAGCATGGGGACAGGACCTGTGGGCAGGTAGAGCTGCATGGAGTCGTGAAGGGTAACTCATTATATACCCTCAGGTTGGGAGGGATCAGGGATAAAGTAAGCCTCTAAGGTATTTTGGAAGCAAGGTTTTCAGGGGCTAGCTGTTGAGGGGCAAGTTGTGGCTAGGGAAACGCCACTTATTACCGTTTAATAAAACTTCAGTCATGAGGCTCTTCAGGTGTATACGGAAGGGGGCATACAGTTGGAGTATGAGTGCCAGCATATATCTTGGGGAAGTTGAGATAAAGGAAATAGACTTACAGGATCCTTGAGGTTGGCATAATGTTAAGCTAAGGTTCTCTTTTGCCCCCAGCAAAGTGTCATCATGGAGGCAGCAGAGCTCCTGGAGGGAGGTCACTCTGTGGGTTTCAAGGACTTGTCAATGGGCTGTAGGCAGTAAGGGAATTTAATTTTTCATTTCCTTTAGTTCCCCACATCACCATGGCAAGCACTTATACCCTTTCCTTTGTTCTTGGGTAGGCAGGAGTGTCCTAGGAATATGACACATATTCCACCTGGGTGTGTGTGTGTGTGTGTGTGTGTGCGCGCGCGTGCGCTTGTGCCAACATGTATTTTGTCCTCAGCTTGCTCCAAGCTCCCTCATCACAGAGCGACCTGGAACAAAGGGAGCCCCCAGAAAACCCATTTGGGAAAAAATGAACATTTTACACCAACTTTACAAACTACACAAAAACGTATTCAAATTTATCAATAGGCTTAACTTTAAAATGCAGAACTGAAAATTCTGGAAGAAACCATAGGAGAAAATCTACATGACCTTGGGTTTGGTGATATTTTTATTCACAACAGCAAAAAGCAAGCCATGCAAGAAAAAAATTGATTACATGGATTTTAATAAAATAAAAATGTCTCCTCTATACATGTCAGTCTAAATTTGTGAAAACTCATACACTATACAATGCCAAGAGTGAACTCTAATGTAAACCGTGAACCGTGGGTGATAACGATGTGTCGCTGTTCATGAACTCCACAGATGTACCATCGGGTTGATAACAGGGGAGGCTGTGCGTGAGTGAGGTAGGGGGTGTATGGGAAAGCTCTGTGCCTTTCTCAAGGGAGGACAAGAGAGGGGGCCACCTGGAGGGGGCCGGGAGTGGGGCGCAGGATGACCCGGAAAGGGGTCTGAAGGGACTGGAAGCACTATGTGGAGACCAAGAGTGGCATGTGGCAGGTCAGGGTCTGGAGGGGGGCATTGGGGAGCAGTTCCTGGAGTGGGCATGAAACAGAAGAAGGTAGATTGTGCTCATGAAAATATCACCTAGAGGGGCGCCTGGGTGGCTGTCAGTTAAGCCCCCGTTAGGCTCAGGTCATGAGCTCATGATGGTGAGATCGAGTCTCACGTTGGGGTCCTCACTGAGCGTGGCACCTGTTTGGGATCCTCTCTCTACCCCTCTGCCTGCCCCTCCCCCTGTTCGTGTTCTCTCTCTCTCTCTCTCTGTCTCAAGTAAATAAATATTAAAGAAGAAAAGAAAAAATATCTAGGTCCATTACCAGCCAAGAAGTCCCAGGCACCAAGAAGTGTACGTCGTATGAGCTAATATGGTGGGTGACCACATGGCTTCTGCCACAGAGCAAACACCGGGCTGATCGGCGGGTATCCTCACAAGTATCATTTTTTACAACCTTGGTCAGAGCTTGCTGGAAAAGGCCATCTTATGCATCTTCCCTAAAAACAAAAAATGCAATTAATGCATTCTAAAAACTAGTGCAGTGAAATCAGGTGATACAAAGGGCAAGATACAGGTCTTATTTCACACACAGAGTTACTTGAAAATAATTAAGCCGTTTAGAAACTTCGAGGAACTCTTGAGTCTTTCTCGATAACTTACCCCTCACAATGGCGACTGGAGGTCTCGACATGGGATCCTATGTGTTTTCTCTCTCTCTCTCTCTCTCTCTCTCTCTCTCTCTCTCTCACACACACACACACACACACACACACCCATACACAAACACACACACACTAGCTGTGCCCCAAGACTTGCGTCAATGAATGAAGTCTTGGCTCCACATTTTATCTCAATTGTTGTCCTGTAACATGTAGTGGCTGCCTTCTGGACCAGTGTCAATACAATGGAAAAGTTATTTTTAAAAAGTTAGGGTGTTGTTACTTATTGAATTTTTTATATATTGCATTTGTTGCAAAGGGACTTCAATGCACTTAATTATGATTTACATGCGGGATTTCCAAGGCTGCCTCCTCAGCATTTCTGAAACTGCACACGGGATCCCCAGCTTCAGGGCAGGTCACCATGCTTGCCAGTGTTCCCGGCGCACCTCCCCTAGAGGCCGAGTGTTCCAGCTGTGGAGACTCAGCCCTGAGCCCCCTCCGGACTGCCACGGAGGCGATGGCCCAGTGAGGAGGAGGTGACACAGCAGTTTCAGGTCACAAACACTCTGAACTCCCAGTTCTGAAATCCCCTCCCTTTGGCGCTGGGACTGCGTCCTCGGGTTAGGGTTGGAGTGAGGGTTGGGATTAGGGCGAGGGCAAGGGTGAGGGTTAGGGTGAGGTCTAGGGTTCAGGTTAGTGTTTGGGAAAGGGATTGGGGTTAGGATTAAGATTAGGTTTTAGGGATAGGGATTATTTTTGGGGTTAGGATTTAGGGTTAGACTTAGGGTTAGTGTTAAGTTGAGGGTTTATTTTAGGGTTAGGAGTTGAAATGTATGTTTTTGGATTACAAATAGGGTTAGGATTAGGATTAGTATTTGTGGTAGCATTATGTGTTATTTTTAGGTCAATCCTTAGGTTTAATAATTACAGTTAGTGTAAACTTTATGAGAAAATCCATCTCAGAAAGGCTGTTACAGTAGATACATAAATGCAGAATTGGGTTCTTCTTGCAGGTAAAGAAGTGAAGAGGCAGTGAGTAAGAAGAGGTATGTGTCTTCCATGAGTTTGGGATTGGGTAGGGGAGTCCCCGATAATGGCTTCTCATTTCAGGCAGGGCCTGTGTTCAGAGCCCCTACGTAAGGTCAAATCTCAATTCTGTTTGGATTACATAAGGAAGAACATGAAAATGTGAACACTGAAGCCCACAGTAACCCATTGTTTGAATCCCACATCCCACACTTTGTCTTTGAAACAAAAGTCATCCAAGGAGTTCATGCCCAGTCTCCCCCCACCAGAATCCTGCTGAGGCATAGATGGTCCGCAGACCCTCTCCAGCAGGTAAGATGAAGCCAGGTGAGTGCAGGCAGGGCCAGTTGCAAGGAAAGCTTCTCCGGGAGCTCCCCCAAATGGGGATCAGCTCGCACATGGGACTTCCAGCTATTCTAGATCAGAACCCTGTGCAGATGTGTCTGAGACTCAGCTGCACCTGTCAGCAGGGTCTCCCAGGCTGGTATGTTTCTCCCACCAGGATTATGAAATCTTCTGTCACCATATACATTTGGGAAGTGCCAGGAGCATCTCAGCCTCAGCACCTATGGACCTGGGCAGCATGCCCAGCAGGAGGAGCCTAGGGCAGATATGAGTGTAAGTGACCAGGCCACCTGTCAAGCATGTGGGAGCTTCCCCTGGAAGGAAGCGTTTACCTGCCCTATTAACCAGGAGAGATGAAAATATGTGTCCCCCACCCCTGCTGAAGCCACCTGCCCCTGGACAATCACCTGTCTGGACAATGAGGCCAGCACACCCTGCCTGTATGTTGTTAGTGGGGAAACCCAAGCCCTGGGGTGCCGGGGGCACAGCACCAGCTGCCAGCTACCTCTGCCCACCAGGAATGCTCCAAGTGGGGTGGGGTCTCTAACCAGACTTGATAGACTGAACATACACACTGTGCACATTTGTGTGGGACTCCTGACACTTAGAACTGTGTCTCAGAGATTCATCCGTTTCCTGGCATGGACCCTTCCTTTTCTGCTGCTGAGTGGTATTCCACCGTGTGAATGCACCAGGATTCCTTTGCCTTTCTACCTTTGTCCACTTGGATGGTTCTTAATTTGAGGTTATAATAAAGCTGCTACGAGCATTCTTGCACACGCCTTTGTTTGAAAATGTGCCCTAATTTTGCGGGACTACACCCGGAAGAGGGACTGGCAGGCTAGAGAGCATGCGCCTGACTGCCTTGAGTGGTGCTGCTGAAGCGATTTCCAAAGCAGCTGTACTGTTTCCTGCCCACCCCCACCCCAGCTGCTCCACATCCTCGCCAGCATGCGGTATTGTCAACTCTAGAATTCTAGTGGCTGAGTAGTTTTCCAAGTACGTTTATTATAGCGCTAATTACACTGGAGTGTAGGAGGAAGTTCCTAATTTTGCAGTGATATCTTTTTCCCCTCCCTTAATGTAGTATACTTGTAGATGGGCTCATGGTCACTCGGCCAGCGACTGCACGTGCCAGCTTCCCTTGCCGCTGCAAGCCGCCCTGTGACTAAGTTCTGGTCAAATGGTATGTGACAAGCTGATGCGTGCCACTTCCTGTCCCACCAAATCCGTGAGCCTGCCCTTCCTCCCTGCAGATGGAGGATGGCCTTGCTGCCCACAGTCTGCCTGTCCACCTCTGGCAATGTTATGTTAGAAGTAAATAGACGTCCACCTTCATTAAGCCACTGTATTTTGGGTCTCTTTATTACAGCAGCAAATCATGCCCCCAAAGGAATGCGCTGTGATTACACATTCAGTCTCTGGCTCTAAAACAGCAGGACCTGTGCAGGTTCTGTCTGCTCAGCACCATCCTTTGGCCAGGGTGCTGTTCCCACCCAGCCCTGATGTTCTGTGAGATGATGGACCCACCTGCCCAGCCGCAGTTAGGTGGCCCAGGTCTAACTAGTCGTGGCTCCCCACTCCGTTAAGGGTTATAGTTTCATGGGTTGGACATGAGACCCAATTGTAGTCCTTCCATGAGACTCTCAGTATGGTGAGAGAGAGTCTCGGTCATTATTGTGGATTGTGGCGGGAGAGGGAAACCAACACCCCAGCAGAACCAGAGGCAATCAGAGAGAGGGGAGGAGGAAGCCCAACAGTGGCATCTCAGCCCCTGGATCTAGCTGCACCTGCAGCACAGTTAGATGTAAGTGATCCAAGATTGTGAGCTGAACTCTGTCACTTGCAACCAAGAGTCCCATCTCCTTCCCTAATAATAAAATAAACATGTTTGGGGGCGATTTTATATAAGCATTGGGCTAAGTGGGTATATAAAGTCTGGAGGTACCCTTTAAAATGGCAATTCTTTCTTGTTAATGCTTATTTATTTATTTTAAGAGAGAGCATAAGTAGGGGAGAGGGGCAGAGGGAGGGAGAGAATCCCAAGCATGCTCTATGATCAGTCGATCCCACAACCTTGGGATCATGCCCTGAGCCAAAATCAAGAGTCAGACGCTTAACTGACTGAGCGACCCAGGCACCATGAAATAGTAATTCTTAATATGGAGAGACTTTGGAGGGTCTATCCAGGTGAAATGGATGGGGTTTTGAACTGTTTAGGTCCACTGACATGTGGATTTTTAAAAGTTTTTTTTTTGGATTTTTAAAAAATCATATCACACAGTCCTGTAAATATACTTTCTCTTCTTATGATCTCCTCAATGATGTTTTCTTTTCTCTGGGTTACTTTATTGTAAGATTGCAACATATGATACAAACAACATGTCCAATGTGTACTAATTGACGGTTAGGTTTTGGGGAAATTAGAGTTATTTTTGGATTTTTTACTTCATGGGGGGTTGGTGTCCTAACCCTCACATTGTCTAAGAACATATCAACATTGGTACATATAACAGTTGATCATCATTTTTGGAAGGAATAAAATTAAATGAGAGTATTTAGCAGAAAAGCCCCCAAATCTGCCAAACCAGTGAGTGAACAGGTATTAGCATGAGATGCACGGCTGACACGTAATCCCGCCAGATGTTGACATGAGGCAGACTGTTACTGCTTTTGTGTCTTTTGTGTAAGTTTTGACAGATGTACACACCTGTGAGACCACCTCCGTGATCCAGGACATTTCCTTCACCCCCAGAGTCTCCTCATGTCCGTTTAAAGTGATCCTCCCACCCCATGCCCGAGAAGCACGCATCTGCTTTCCCGCCCTGACCACCAGCTTTCCCTGTTCGTGACCTCGCGGTCATGGGACAGGACGGTTGCTCTCTGCAGGACATCTGAACCTCACCGTGACGTGGGGGGACATACACCAGTGAGTTGCTCATGGTTGTGTGGTCTCTCGTTTGCATGGACCCGCCTCTTGTTTATTCATTTACTAGTGGATGGACACTGGGTGGTTTCCATGTTTGTGATGGTTGTAAATAGATGCCTTTAACAGTGGATAGTATGAGTGTGGAAAAAACAGATGTTTATTATTATAAAAAGGTAAATCATGATCGTACAACACATAGAGATTAGAATAAAGGATAAAGAGGCAATAATTCTTCAGAGTCCCACTACTCAGTTTTCACCACCAGGCTGTTTTGCTGTGTTTCTTCCTAAACTGTGTCATGAGTGTGTATGTATGTATTTATATTTATAAAATGGTGAAAATTGGGAAAGTAATGCAAGTGTAATTTTGTTATTGTCTTTTATAAAGAATGTGAGTGTCTTAGTGTGGGGTTTCCAGGGAAGCATAGCATATAACATTTAGTACAAGGAATTGGCTCATACAGTTATGGAGGCTGGGAGCCTCCTGACCTGCAGCCGGCCCACTGTAGATCCGGGAACTGGTGATGTGTGTGGTGTGCATGTGTGTGTATGTGTGTGTGGTGTGCATGTGTGTATGTGGTGTGCATGCGTGGTGTATCTGTGTGTGTGTGTGTGTATACCTGTGTGTGTACTATAAGGAACTGGCTCACACATTTATGGAGGCTGGGAGCTCCCTGATCTGCAGCCAGCCCACTGCAGACCCCGGAGCTGGAGGTGGGGCTCAGAGTCCGAGCCAGGAGGCCGAGAGCGCAAGCACTGCAGGTGCACATTCTGATGCTGGGGGCAGAGAAGACCAGGTTCTGCTCAACAGCAAGGCTGAAAGGAATTACTCCCCTTTCTACTGTATTCAGGCCTAGTGCACTGGACGAGGTCCACCCTCATTGGGCAGGGCAGATTCAGGTGTGAACCTCACCCAGAAGCACCTCACAGATGCACCCAGAATGCTGTTTGGCACACAGAGAGATTGGCTTCAGGACCAATCATTTACACAGATAGCCATGTGGAAGGTGTTCTGTTGCTAATCTGCCTTTTCAAAGGGAGGGATTTTGTTTGTTTTTAAAGGTTTTTTTGGTGGATTTTTAAAAAATCATACCACACAGTCCTGTAAATATACTTTCTCTTCCTATGATCTCCTCAATGATGTTTCCTTTTCTCTGCGTTACTTTATTGTAAGATTGCAACATATGATACAAACAACATGTCCAATGTGTACTAATTGACTGTTGATGTGATCAGTAAGGCTTCTGCTCAGCAGTGTGCCTGTGCTGGACGCCACATTTACAGTGAAGCCACAGGCCCCCAGAGGAGACCACCAGGAGCCTGCGGATGCACAGGACCAGAGGCAGGGTACGGTGGCACTGTGTCTAGAGGGGGCTGGTGGGGCCCTGACCAGAGAAGCCTCCAGGCCTCCCTCCCTTTTGCTGTGGTGCAGAGGGCAGAGCTCACAGGCTCGCTGGGCAGTGCTCTTGCAGGGTATGGGACAAGGGCATGCAGCATGAGAGAGGCCCTTTGGGAGAAGCTAGTTCTGAAAGCCTCAGTCTACCCCCTGTGCCTTCACAGTGAGAGAATGAACATTCACTCAGCATTGTGCCCACTGTGAAGAAACATCCCTAAGGAGAGCCCCTTCCACTTCTGCACAGGGCACACAGTGTCTCTTGTTTCTCTGTTTCTCAAGGGTGTCCGGGACCCTGGAGAATCTCTCAGGACTGCATTGTGGGATCACCTTGCTAAGCTCAGAGTCTTCAGGCAGTGCCACCTGCCCTTCCACGCATGCCATGCTGCCAGTGATGGTTGAGATCTGCATCCTGCCCACATCCAGGAAGTTTGAGATTTTTGCTAAGACCAGGTTAGGGAGGGGAGCAGTGCCACGTGCCATTTGGCCTAGGGACTGTAGACCCCCCCACACCTCATCATCTGCATGTTCTGTGGGATGTTGGTGTAGCGGGCATCCTGACTCAGGGTGACACAGCCCAGGACAGTAGAGAGCAGGGTCTGGCTTAGGCTGGGGCCTGATCACAAGTCCAGGCAGTGCAGAGCCGTGTCCAAGGGGCTGTACGAGCCCATCAATCTTCTCTCATGGGGACAGGAGATATTTCTTTGTGCACCCCGTCTGCCCTCAGTGAGTGGTGAGTCCAAGATCAAGATGTCCACAGATCAGATCCTGGCTCAAAGACAGCACCTCTTTGCCATGTCCTCACTTGGCAGAGGGGTGAGAGAGCTTTGTGGTGTTTTTTTTATAAAGTCCCCACTCCCATGCATGGAGGCTCCATCCTCCTGAACTAAGCACCTCCCACAGGCTCCACCTCCTAATACCATCATCTTGGATGTTGAGATTCTAACACAGGATTTTGGGGGGCACACGACTTTTAGACCAGAGAGATATTACATCTCCATCCTCATTCCCAGCTGTCTCACCAAGGGGTCTCCACCTTCTATAGATACTGCCTTTGGAAGTCCCAGAGGAACCTGTCCTCTCTTCCCTGAAGTCATGTCTCCAAAGCCACAATCTTCCTCATAGCCTCCCTGTTGGGGGTCAAGCTGCTGCACTGACATAGATTTCAGGTACAATGTAGGCCAGGTGTTCATCTGAGCAATCAGGGATGTGCAAGTATGCTGTGACCAGGCTCCCTTGTCCCCTTGACTGATGGTGCCATTTGCCCCAGGCCCTTCCGGTTGTGCTGCTCAGACTTGAGCTCTGGTCCCCAAAAGCAGGAAAGGCTAATGTGACAGAGAGAGACTGGACACGTGTATGTTGGCACCCCTGGGATCAGGTAATGTGCTCCTTCAGTCTCATCTCCTCTGTTTCTCATTGTGCCATTTGAATGTATTTAAAGAACCTTGTGATTCCAGCATACTAATTTGGTCAATGAGCCTATGTGGTCCATGACTTCTGGGATAGCTTGTCTGGCAATGCACCTGGAGGAGACTAAGTGGTGTCTTCACCACCTCCTTCAGCTGCAGCTCCTTCAGGTGCTCCAGAGGTGGAAGGAGACTTCCTGCCTGCCTTCCACGGACCGTGCAATTATGGAGGCAACTGCCCCAGCAAACAAATCCTGTGTCCTTCTCCTTCTGTGAGTCAGACTCAAGATCTGGGCCAGCCCAGAAACAACTGTTCCTCATGGTCATCAGACCCAAGAGATTAAATGTCACCTGGTGTGTAGGGCTGTAGCCTCTGTAGATCAAACATTTTGGTTAACAAGAGTTAGGCACAGCCAGTTGCTCACATATGTACATGTGACCATGTGACATGTGTGTGGGTAGCCCAGACATCCAAGAGGCCCTAAGTAGCCATACCACATCCAGACAGTCACAGTGATGGCAAGGCTTTGCATGCAGGTGCAGCCCTCAGGCACGGCCTCATGACTGCTTGCTCTCTTCTGTGCTGTGTTCTAAAAAGTGAAGCTGCAGGATGGCTGGAACATAGACCATGGAAGGTAGGAGGTGGTTGCTCTTGCAGAAGAGAGATGCTGGCAGCAGTGACATGAGCAAGAGATGGGGGAACTGTAAGCAGCAGACCTGAGGGAAAAAAAAAACAGTAGATGGGGCAGGTAGTGTCAGGGCTGCTTCCTTGGGAACCTCATTGCTTTATTGCTCAATGAGCCATGGCCTGGTCTTACAGACATGTGTGCTAAAGCCCCAGTAGGACTTGGGATTGCCCAGGCATTTCTACCGTGTGCTTGCCAGCCATAACTCAAGATTGTGTTCTTCTCATCTTCTGATGAGTAAGGGTATCAGTGGTTCCTGCAAATTAGACCCTAGGTCTTCACAGTTTGCAAAGAGATGACACTGGGGACCCAGCTTCCCAATGCAGGACTTTCTGATCTCAAGCTGTCTTCTCATTGGCAACCTGGTGCATTTTTAAATAGCGCCCATGTTTGCTAATTCAGCCACATAGAAGTTAATAAGATCAAATAGGGTCTTTCCATATTACATCAAATCCAATGAGATACTTCTGAAAATCTGAGTTGACAGAGAAGCCTGGCCCTACAAGTGGGTTTTCCAGAAAATTACAATAGCAACTCGAAGACTCATCTTGTAGTTGAGACCCTCCTGTAAACTTCCCTCCTATGGCTTGCGTCAGGTCTCCTGCTGCCGCCAAGTCAGGATCAGCCCCAGGGTTGGCCTTCTTTCCATGACATTGAACACAGCCTCAGCATAAACAGATGGGCCACTGGCACGGAGGCTAGAACAAGGAACTAAGAGCATCTTATCCCAGATGTAACTTCTAAGGGGATCCAGTATGCAGAGCAGAGCCACCACGTATGTTGTGCTGATGTAGAAAGATATTCATGGTTTTGGAATAACCTCCGGACACTCCCATCCCACCTTCTCCTGCCACCAGCAGATACTGAGAAATTCCATTACCAGGCAAGTGAGGGACATCAGCCTGGGACATGGAGGGCAGCAAGTTGTCCCCAGCTTTGACTACTTCCCACTGTGGGTCTATCCATGGCAGCATCAAGACATCTTTGGCCTCAACCACTGTTTCAGGAAAACACTTGAAAAATCCAATCTCAGCATTTATTTCCAAGGTTCCAAGCCACATCTGAGGAAGGAAAGATCAACAACAATGCAAAGAGAGACTCTCAGTCCACTCTTGCTCACCAGCCCTGAGGTCCATGGGTCCAGGGGTCCAGAGGGAAGGACTCCTCAGGTGGGGGAAGACAGTGTCTTTGGCATTTCCCACACAGGGGTGTCACTTTTTGGGCTTATCCCCTTGAGGCCTGCATATATCCAACAGAAAATGTGGGCTTTCTGAAAACTTAAAGTCTTTAGTGGTTAGTGGGGGCACTCTAAGCCTGTGTTTTTGAGGGAAGATGCCCCATGGTTAAGGCCCCAGGCCTGACTGCTCTGGGAATGAGCAAGCTGTAGGTGTATTCAGATGTCATGGGCAATGCTCAGGGATCTGTGGTCAGTGGTGGGCCTGGGGTCAGTGGGCCCCTTGCAATGACCCTCCTACATAGAGTGGGGCTTTTCTGTCTCTGTAACCCCAGTGACTGGCTGGGGCCTGTGCCATGGTAGGTGCTAAGGAGAGGTTTAAAATAGAATATTAGTGCCAGTTCAGCCTAGTACGCTGCTCCCCCCCCCCCCATGCTATTCTGCTATCCTCCTTGATGCCTCCCTGGCACCATGCATCTGGAGGGCCAGTGCCTGGGCAGAAGATGTGCCCACCAGTGGTCAACAAGAATTCCTTGAATGCATTATGTGTTAAGGAACTTGTCTTGATCTCAGTGTGAAGGCTGAGGAGACAGTTGCTGGGGTGGAGTGAGGTAGTGGGGTCAGAGTGAGCAGGGGAAGGGATTGGGTTCAGTGGCTAGAATCTCCCAAGACTCTGACACTTGGAGGGGCCCAGAGACGGTGTTTGTGGGTAAGGTGTGCACCTTCCCTCCCAGCCCATTTTATCCCTCTCTGGCCCACCTCTCAGAAGTCTTCTTGGGAGGGCCCCCTTGTAGGTAACTTCTGGTGTGTCTGATGACCAAAGTGTCACCTGGAGCACATGCCTGGGCAAGAGGTCCCCCATCAGGATTCTGCCCCTAAACCACGAGATGCATGTGCAAACTTGGAACACCCCTCTCCAGGACAATATCCTCAATCAGGACTGAGAGAAAGAGCCCCCTAGCAAGGAAGCGGGTGCTTGGTCCTCATGCCCTCAGAACAGGGCCTTTCCCATGTGCGAGGGAGGCATTTGGTGTGCTGTTGTCCATCACTTTCCTGATGTCCTTGACTCTCCCCACAGGGGCCCTTGCAGGGAAAGCTCCTTGGGACTCGTCCCTTTCAATTTCCCTCTTCCTTCCCTCATTGAAGAGGGTTCTGAAACATAGTCTCTTGTTCTCTTATAAAGCCATTGTTTCAGAGTTGGAAACCTCACCAGGAGACACCTAAGTCTAGCGTTGCCTTTGCTGTAACTTAATCAGAGGAGCTCAGGAGGAAATCAGAACGACTGCAGCTCCCGCCAATGTCCCCAGTGGGAATGGGTCTCATCATAGCACCAGAGCTCTTTGACTTCAGGACAGTCCTGCCCTCCATACCAGTGCTCCTCCTTCCTCTCAGCTGTTGTGGGGTTTTAGTTAGTTTTTGTGTGTGATGTAAGATGGGGTCTGGTGTTGTGCTTGGGACTGTCCAGTTTTCCCAGAACCATTCATTGAAGAGACTCTCCTTTCACCATTGTGTATTCTTGCCTCCTTTGTTGCAAATTTATTGATCACATATGCGTGCATTTGCTTCTGGGCTCTCTAGTTAGCTCCATCGGTCTTTCTGTCTCTTAGCCCACAGCATACTGCTTTGGTTACTATAGCTTTGTAATATGGTTTAAGATCAGGGAATGTGATGTCTCCTGGTTTGTTCTTCTTTATACAGATAATGTGGCTATTCGTGGTCCTGTCTTGTTTCATACAACTTTTAGGATTATTCTAGTTCTGTGCAAAATGGTACTAGAGTGTTGATTGGCAGGGATTACTGCCACTTTGGGTAAAATGGACTTTTTACCCACTTTGGGTAAAATGGACAATTCTACAAATGGACATTTCCAAAATGGGGAAATCATTGTGGTTTCCCCATTAGAATCCAATCCAGAGGCTACTTCAACTGTTCTCACCTGCCATAACTCTGTGACAATGACTTTTCCTGTTGTGACCTACTTTAGTTTTCCTGAAACTTTCACTCACTGTACAACCATGATTGATTTAAAGGTCACAGAGGGCTCTAATCTGGGCAGTTTTTCTGTGTGGCTTCTGTAATTTAGTATACGTTCAGTCTGCATTCATGTTGTGCCATGTTTTAGTACTTTACTCTTGGCCATAAGTGTGGTTCAATATACAAAACATAATAGCGACCATTTAAAGGATTTAAAGTCTACAGTGTATGCCACTAAGCATATTCCCATTGGGCACACATCACCACCTCCCACCTTGAGACTTTTTAAATTTCCACCTAGTGAAATTCTGTGTATATGAAACATTAGCTCCTCATTTCCCTTTCCCTTCTGCCTGGCAACTATATTTTACTTTTTGTATGTGAATTTGATTATTTTGGATACCCCAAACAAGCAGAATCTTATAATATTCTTTTCCACGATTGGATGATTACCCTTGTCTTACCTCTACATACATAAAACCTTTCGTAATTTTCCTTCAATCCATTCCTGTCATTTGAAGAGTGATTTGAGGTCTTCCACTGGTTCAGAGGAATAAGAAAGTGTGTCAACTTGCATACTAGATTCCTGTGAGGAACGTACAGGTTTAATTCTTGATATGTGAGTCTATCAAGAATGGCCTTCTCGTTTTATAGTGGGAATACATAATACAGTCCAGTAAGGGTCCCTTCCATTTTGGAGTTAAATCACTATTTGTATTAGACTTCTAATCTTTGAATACATCATGTCTCTTGAATACATCATGGTTTATATGGGGTGGGTAACTGTCTGATCAGCTTCAGGAAACAAAGGAAGTTTTGGTAAGCTGCACTTCTTGGAAATATCCCTTAAAGTGCTCACCCTGGGGTAGACTAACCACAGTTAGCTCCAATTAGAGCCATTACTTGGGAAATCAATGAGGGAGATGCCCCCACCTCTATTAGAAGGAGGGACAAGGGGAGAGAGATAGAGAGAGAGAGAGGGAGGGAGTGTGTGTGTGTTAGTGTCCCCTTCATTTGGGATGGCTTGTGTTTCCTTCGGTGACCTCGATTTTCTTGAAGAAGGCCTATGTAGACCTCCAATATGTCAGGAGGGAGTTTAGTAGCCAAACACATTTGGGTAAACACAATCTGTAAGAGGTCTTTTGTTCTGGGTTTTCATTTAGAGGCGTCAAGGCCTGGACTTAGGGTACCTCTGTCTATTTGTCCTGTTTCCTGCAGAGAAGATCTAACTGCTAGATCCTACTGAGGCCATGCAGTGTTACAGGAAATCAGTCCTTACCTAAATTTTGCAATCCTAATTGTTTCCAGTGGGTTAAAATGTCATCCCAAGGGAGACTCCCTAGGGACCAAAGAGAAACTCCCTGCTCCTCCTGGAGAGAGAGAGGTCCATTACCATGAAAATTCCCCCTCCCCACCCTTGACTCCTGAGTGGCATCCCATGTGCAAGATATGTCAAAGGTTCCTGAGATGTCAAAGTGACCTGAGGCATTCCTGGAACTAAGTTGCTATGATCACCTACCAGCTGACTAAGAGCTCCTGAAGAAGGGAGGCTGGCCCTCACTCTGCTTCCCCTTTGAATTCTAGATTATCAATGGGTGCTAGTGTATGGACCGGGTTTGTCTTGCTGAGAAGGCCATGCTGTACTTCTCCCGGGGTTGGGGTCGAGGCTGTGCTGCTCCGCACTTGTGGCTTGCCTTGTAGAGAAGCCCAGGAAAAACCCGCCATTTTTAACCCATGGAAAACACTGGAATATTTCTACAAGATTACCCAATTCTGCAATTGAGGACATTGACCGAAAACACTAAAGACAGAATTCCATCATGATATAAGCGACATTCCAACACATATAGTCTTTACAGCCAACTTCCCTAGGAAACGGTCTCTGGTTGGGTTTTAATTCAATCGGGTACTGGTTTCTGCTGGCTCCCAGTGGAAGTCTCCGCCAGAATTGGCTAGACCAAGGACGTGCAGGCAACCACACTGAACCACTGAGGAGGGAAACCTCACACAGAGTCTTAAGATTGGTAACTGTCCTGGTGACTTCGGTGACTGTCCCATGCCCAAAACAGACAACTCTGTATAAGGACGGGAATAAAGAGAGGGCATCAAGTTTCTGGGTGTTATTACCATTCTGCCCTGGGTAACTAACTTCCAGCCAAAAGACATGCTTTCTTCTCTCTGTAGAGTAGCCACAAATGAGAGGATTGCAGCCTGAGCAATCGACCTGAAAGTGTTGCACTAAGGCCGTAGTTCTCCAAAGGCCCTGAAATGAAAGTCAAAGAAGGAAAGAATACTCATCAAGTTTACATCCGCTCAGAGTCCAGAAGAAATGACTCATCGCCCCACGGGTTGGGCGCATATAAATGATAAGGTTTTGGGAGTGATAGTGGGGTTCGCGGGGTCTGGATCCAACGGCCAGGAAAGAATTCTTGAAGATGACTTTGGTGTAACAAGGTGGTTTTATTAAAGCATGGGGAGAGGACCCGTGGGCAGAAAGAGCTGCCCCTTGTTTGCATTTTAAATTAATCTACGGTTTCCAGTGAACTTTGGTATAGGTTTTTAAGTTTGTGTATACATTTCATTTCCTATGGTTTCCAGTTGTTCTTTAACTATTTTTGGCGAAGTTGGGGGATAATGGGCTCCACTTTAGTGTCAGTTTCCAAAATGTAATTGATTCACCAGGCTGCCAGGAGGGGGCGCTGCCTCCACGGACCTGTGAGCTCAACGTGTCCTGCACTACCGCCACCACCTGCAGGGGGCCCCCCAAGCTCCGCTCCCCGACGCCAGCGTGCGCACGCGCACTCAGCCTACCTCCGGCATTAACAAGAGCTCCACTTCCTCAGGAGCGGCTGTGGGGGTTTCGGGAGACTTGGGGCCACGGCCACAGGGAGAGGAACTGGGTGTCCTCAGGACCGGCTGTGGAGGCTTCAGGGGACATGGAACAGTGTCCACAGGGACCGGGTCTCCTCAGGACCTGCTGTGCGGCCTTGGGGGGACGTGGTGCTGCATCCCCAGGGACAGGAGTCCCGGACTCCTCAGGACCCGCTATGAAAGCTTTGGGAGGACGTGGAGCTGTGTTCACACTGATAGAAACCTTGCCTCCCCAGGACCAGCTGTGGGGGATTCGGGCTGACGGGAGCCCCGCCTCCTCAGGACCAGCTGTGGGGGATTCCGGAGGACGTGGAGCTGCGTCCACTCAGACAAGAATCCGTTTCTAATCAGGACCTGCTGTGGAGGATTCGGGAGGATGTGGGCCCTCGTCCACACGGACAAGAGCCTGGTCTCCTCAGGACCCGCTGCGGGAGGAGCAGATGAGGAGAAAGCGAGGCCCGGGGAGAGTTTCCGGAGCAGGAGCCGCTGAGGGGGGCTTGGTGTTCAGGGGACCCGCAAGGGAAGGGCCCGGGGCGGCTTCGTGCACGGTGACACCAGGTCCTGCGTGGGGCTGTGTGCGTAGCCGTCGGGTCTTTCCTCTCAGGGCTCTGGGGCCACCGGACCACGCTCTGTGTTTCTGCTCCACGCCAACTCGGTTTTCACCGCTTCCTCGTGCGGTTCAAGGTCACGGAGCAGGTGTCTGGGCGGTGCTTGCGCTCCCTCTGCTCTGGCCTTGCGGGGTTCACCCCATGCCCCACCCAGCCTCTGCTTGCCGGTCGGAGTGTCTGACACGTGTCCAGACAGCGTCATGGGGAGTTCGGTGCCATGGCCCCAGATGTCCAGATCGCTCCCGGCAGGACAGATATCGTCACAGGATCGATTCCTCCACGTCCAGGAGCACAGAGTAAGTAGCTTCCTATCCATGTGCGTCTTCCTCCATTTGTGTCCCCAGTGTCCCATCCTCAAAGGGCAGGTCTGTCACCTCCTTGCTTAGATTTCCTACTGGGCACTCGGTTCCTTCTGAGGCAGTTGTAAATGGGACCATCTCTTCATTTCTCTTTCCGATGGGTGCTCATGAGTGTGTAGATGTGCAGGTGGTGTTTGTGTATCAATTTTGTATCCTGCCTGTGTACGTGTTTATTAGTTCTATTTCCCTTAAAAATAACACCTCCAGTTTCTACCAGCAAAAATGGATTTATTTGGGAAGAAGAGAGTATTCCTCCTCCTGTGTCTGGCATATTTCACTCAGCATAATGACTGAAGGCTTGAAGCCATGTTGTAGTGGGTGTCAGAGTTCCCGCCCTCTGTAAGGCCAAGACTGTTCCGTCGTGTATAGACCCCATTTTGTTTACTTATTCATCTGACAGCGGTCACTTGGGCTGCTTCCATCTTTTGGCTGTTGTGAAGAAGCTGCTACGAATACGGGCACATGAATATCTGCTCAAGGCTTTGCTTTCAATTTCTGGGTGTACGTGTGTGCGGAGGTGGAGTTCTGTGTGAACTTTCTGAGGGACCACTATACTGTTCTCTACAGCCGCACTGTTTTACTTTCTCCCTTTATATGACAGAGTAATGCTGCTGTTCACGGGTCTGCCCCAGTTTATCCATTTACCCACCGAGGGGAATTTGCATAGTTTCTATGTAACTTCGGCTGTTGTGAACAGTGCTGCTGTGTAAGTGCACATGGTCTTTTTTCAAACAACTGTTTTCAATTTTTCAGGATATACATGTAGGAGGAGAATTGTTGAGCCATGTGGTAATTCTATGTTTTTATCTTTCTGAGGAAATGCCAAACAATTTACACATTGGCTCCACCATTTTCCCTTTCCAGAAGCACGGATGAAGAGTTCCAATTTCTCAACATATTTGCCAATGGTGGTTATTGTGTAGTTTTATTACAGCAGGTTTAGTGCATGTGAAAGGGTATCTAACTGTGGTTTAAATCTTCATTTCCATAAGACTACTGACATTAAAGTCTTTTCATGCCTAGTCACCATTTGTATGATCTCTCTTGGATCTCCCGTGGGATCCAAGTCCTTTGTCCCTTTGAAAAAAAAATTTTTTTGATGAGTTGTACACGCTCTTTATATATTCTGTATAACAGACTCTTACCAGGTAAATGAGGTGCAAATATTTTCTTTAATTTTAGGCATTGTCTTTTTACTTTTGGGATAACACCTTTTGATGTACAAAGATTTTTAAAGTTGAGGAAACTAAATTTATCTTTCTTTCCTTGCTTGTGCTTTGGCATCAGCTCCGAGAGCATTGTTAAACTCAATGCTCACGATGATTTATCTCCATTTATTTCTTCTAGAGTGTACAGGTTTGCCTCTTTATTTAAGCTTTTGATCCACTTTGAGTTGATGTTTGTATGTGGTGTGAGGGTAAGGGTCCAATTTCCTCCCTCTGCACATGGGTAGCCAGTCGTCTAGCACCCTTTGTTGAAATGACTGTTGTTTCTCCCAATGTCATGTTGTCTGCCCTTGTCAAAATTTGGCTGAGCTGAGGCGAAAGGGTTTATATCTGGGTTTTCAATTAAATCCCACTGGTCCGTATGTATATTTTTATGACAATACCACAATGTTTTATTTACTGTTGTGTTAAGATTTGAAATTCAGAAGTATGAGCTTCTACCCTTGATTTTTCTTTGATTGTTCATTTATTTTGTGGTCCCTTGATTTTCCACGACTGTTAGGATTAGCTTGTGCATTTCTTCTCAGAGGCCTTTGTGAATTTTCCTGGGAATCACGTTGAATCTACATGTTGCATTGTGTACTATGGCCATTTAGCAATAGTACATTTTAGATGATCTTTATTTTTGTCATGCGTCTCTCCTACATCTACTCCAAAGTATTTTCTTGATATAGATGTCACCTAAAATGTAATTACTTTCTTAAACCCTTCTTCATAAGATTCATTGCTAGTGTATAGAAATAAGTGAGATATTTGTGCATCAATATTTTGTCCCATACTTTCCTGAATTAGGTGACTAAAGCAGTCATTTTTGTTGATTCTTTAGAAAGTTCTTTATAGGGGATGATGTCTCTCTGGTTTCTGAATAGATGTATTTCTAACTTACCTTTCACACATGGATGCCTGATTTTTATTCCTTGTAGTAGGTAGAACTTTCAGTACAATATTGAGTCATTGGTCAGGGTCAGGGGTGAGGGGGGAGAAGTGAGGGATTAGGCTTCAGGGTTACGGTTAAGGGTTAGAGGTTAGAGGCTGGGGTAAGGGGTTAGGGTTTATGGGTTAGGGTTTAGGGTGAGTGTTGGGGATAGGGATTAGGGTTTAGGTTCGGGATTAGGGTTAGGAATTAGGACATAGGGCTTAGGGATAGGGTTCGGGGTGAGTGATTAGGGTTAGGGTTAGAGTTAGGGTTTAGGGTTAGGGATAGGGTGTTAGAGGGTTAGAGGGTTAGAGGGTTAGA